>CM056951.1:6602984-7330484 GCA_029856935.1 Cyclocarya paliurus | reverse complement strand
GCCAAGCTGCTGATTTAAGTGAAGAAGTGTCTCTTTTATCTTTCAGTTATGCATTGAATTCATTTAGAGCATTTGGCTACCAATGAAAGTTGTAATTTAACTAAGGACGTTGCGACGTCCACGGAGGATTGAAAGCTTCTGCTGAACATAAATATAGGTTTGGCAATCAAGATGAGATATAAAATTTTCATATTATCTTATCTCATCTCATCATTATAATTTTTTTAAATTTTTACATAAAATATAAGAAATAATTCAACTTTTTCAAATCTCAAAATAATAATAATATTTTAAACTTTCATCTAAAATAAAAAATTCTCATCTCACTATCTAAATCTATCCTTAAATCTTTTTTTTTTTTATCTTTTCTTTCACTATTTTTTTAAACTATTTAAATATTTTTTAAAAATAAAAAAATTATATATTCATTTAAAAATACTTATTTAATCATTAATTAAAAAAATTAATTAAAAAAATTTTCAATAAAAAATTTCAGTAGATATCTTATGTGGACATAGTGTTTTCTTTTAACTAATATCCCTCAAATTTCATCTACATTGAATTAGTCAAATAAAAGTCATCCAAGATATTTGCTACAGTATATCTATTTATGACGTCATATATGAAGACTACTGTAACTATGTCAAATGAATTATTAATTATTTTTTTCTCTTTCCAGTCCCACGGCTTCTTCCCCTTTCTCCTTCCCGCGACTATTCTCCTTCTTCCCGCCCTCTCTATCGCAGCGTCTGAAAGCAAGCAACTGCGTCTGAAAGTACATTGTTTTTTTCGTTGTAGAGACACAAAACCAGACTCTCTCTATCAACGATCCAAACCCAAATACTTTGTTTTTCTTCGCTATCCGATGCTTTGATCCGATATATTTCGCGCGTTGGATCTGATTCGCGAGGTGTGTTATATTTCTTATACTTTTCATCTTATTCTTCTTATTTTTTGCATTCTGATATTTGTGCTTTTTTGAAAAATTTTGAGCTGATTGATCTATTTGTAGAGGTCATTTATCGCCGTACCAGATCTGGGCTTTTGGATTCTTTTCTTTTTGATCTATTTGTTTCATTATTCATGGGTTTTATCCTTTTGGATCATTTTTCATCATTTTCCGTCAGACGGGTAGCTAAGTCAAAACTTTATAAATTCTAGGGTTTTATCCTTTTGGATTCTTTTCTTTTCCAACAAGATTTCGGTAGCCGGGTGGGTTTGTGCAAAATTGCAGATGATATTTGCTGGTTTGAGAGGTTACGTCGTATACTAAATGTAATTGGGAGTTTCTCTTAAATTTTTTTGACCTCTAATTTCACTGGGGTTGTTTAATGAGAATAAACGGTTCAAAATCTGTATGGTGCTGTTGTAGTAATGATGCTTCTAGAGTTCTTTGGCTGGTCTATTTTTCTTCTGAACGTACGCTATGGCACGGTTCTTGCATAGACAAGTGGTTCTGTTATTTAGAATTTAGGAGGACTGATGAACTCTGTTTCTACATTTGGTTTGACATGATTCATTAGACGTGATCAACCACAAGCCTATATCAAAGCAGACACAGCAGTTATTGCTTCGAGTCTGAAAGAAAGGAGCTTTTCTTCTCAACACTAACCACCATAAAAAAAAATAATCACTACCACAAGTTGAGAGCAAGGACCATCACAATCACCACAGCTACTACAGCAGTAGCCATTGTGTGGAATAATACCCATGCTCCTGTGGCAGCACATTGCCTTCGAATCCATATTGCCAACTCTCTTGTAGGAAAAAATATAATTTTGGAAAGTTACTCTTTGTTTATATTCCAAATATTTTTGACAAGTTTTAAATATCCCAGGTAAATACTTTTAGCCAAAACTGCCTTAAAGAGCAATTAGTGTGAATCCCACATTAATTGTGAAACACTGCCAACAATTAAATAATAGATAACCAAGAAGGAATATGTTTGTTAAGTTCATTTTTTAACACTTCCAACCATGCTGGGTTAATGAATACTTCTTATAGGAGAAATAGTTTAAGGCACACACTTCCACCTCGATAAGCACTGCTGCTGTTTGGTCTCCTCTCTTCAATGTAGACTTGCCTTCCAGCCAACTGTATTGGAGATGCCTACAGTGAATCAATTTATGCCGGTCAATCATAATGTTAAAGAGTACAAACTTGACATTTAAATTATCAATCAAGCCGAGATTTGTAGTTTATTTCCAGTAAGAATATTTGCTTGCAAGCTAGTTTTAGATTTCTTAATATTGTAGAACAGGTTTAAGCCACTTGTCAACGAGTGTAGATCCTGTTATAACTACCCTGAAGTTCTGAACTCTTGTCCGGTACCTGTCCTATATTACCAAACAAATAGCTAGCAACCTCGGCTTCAAGAGGTATTCTTATATGGCTTCATCTATTTCTCTTTTTCAGATTGTTGCCATCTTTTTTCATTAACTGGGACCTGATTCTGTTTTCTAGTTAATTGTGAAATGCTTTGAGAAACCATGCTGTTGGTTGTTTCCGTTACTGATTTTGTGCAATTATATGCAAATCAAGGATGAAAACTACCTTTGATGAAGATCCCTTCTTCACCACTCAATTGCAAAGTGGTGAACAAGGTATCTCCAGCACCCCAATGGCTAGCAAACATGATAATGTTGTACTCAAAGCATCACAATTGGACGGTGAAAAAAGGTCACCTATGAAGAAAACACAACGAGGTGTGTCCTTCACCGTAGAGGAGGACAATCTCCTAGTGTCGGCTTGGCTCAACGTTAGCATGGATGCTATACGGGGGATGGACCAAAAATCTTCATTTGTATGCCTCTTATTTGTCTTAGCTTTCGATTTTCTTTGGGAGTTAAGAGTTATAATGCATTACTAAATTTGCAAGTGTAATGATCTTTTTTTATCCGAATGAAAGCCTGTTTTTTCATAATTTTATGTTTTATTGTTTGAAAATAAAATTAAAAATTATTTTGTTAATAAATTTCAAATATGCTTGTCAAATGGGGATGGCTAATGGAGATAAAGGCAAATCCAATAAAGATAAAAGTAATTAAAATATAAAAATTAATTAAAGAAATATAAAAATAATAAATAATAATATTTTATTATTATAGAGAGTGTGATGGCTAATCCAATGTAGACTTCAAGTTTTGAGTGATTAGCTAAAAGTGAAAAAGCTACATATTAGTCAAATTTTGAAGAATGGGATGACCAATCCAATGCCAATGCTATGACCTTTACACGCACACAGATATATATGATTTGTATCCCAAAGGGTACACCTTCTGTGAGAACAGCAACATACATAATTATGTACTTCTTCTGTAGGTCTGCTGCATATTGCAAGATCAGAGTCTGTGAGAACAGGATTTATGTAACCTAGGATGATATTATTCTTGCTGACAAAATTGAGCTCAAGGAGTTAGGTTTGCAATTGAACAAGTAGATAGAAATGGATAACGGCATTGCTGAAAACTCATCTCCAACTCGACTCAAATGGAGAAAAGTGGCATATGGAGGGATGCAGCCTGGTTTTGATGACAATCACACTGATGACTCTTTCCTTGAAGATATAGTCATGAATGCCAATGTTGTGAGACGGGACATGCTGAAAGTGATGCAAGACTCGGTTTCCATCTCTGAATATCTATGCATTGTTGCCCTTGTGGGCTTGGTTTGGACCTATACTCTAAGATCAACTCTTGATGAAACTTCCCTTTTGTATCTTGATGTCAGTCTTCTTGGATCAGGTTTTCTACTTCTCCTTTTAACCGAAGAAATGCTTTCAGTCAATCTTCTCTTGCATTATTTACTTAACGTTTTCTTTTTCACAACTGGATTATACATTTTGGCTCCCATCTACCAAACTCTAACAAGATCCATTAGCTCAGATTCCATCTGGGCAGTAACTGTTCCACTCCTCATACTTCATCTATTCCTTCACGACTACTCAGGATCAACTGTTAGAGCTCCTGGGGCTCTGAATAATCCAACATTGACCAGTTGCATTTCTTTAAATGCCTCAATAGTGGCCTCGGTTTTCATTGCTTCTCGCCTTCCATCAAGTATACATGTTTTTGCAATCATGCTATTCTCCTTACAAGTATTTCTTTTTGCTCCACTGATCACTTACTGTATCAAAAAGTACTCCTTCCGCTTGCATCTTTGCTTTGCTTTCAGTTTGATGGCCATGACCTTGGCTTTTGTTTACACACTCCACCGGCTACTCTTTGTGCTACTGTTGGGTTTATTGGTTTTTGTGACTGTGGTATGTCCTTATTGGCTTATACGACTTCAAGAATACAAGTTTGAGATCAATGGCCCTTGGGATGAGGCTAAGCTTTGTTTTGCCGTGACAGATTAAGATCACCAGTGTCAACCTTTGTATGTCTGATGGGACTTTTTGGAGGTTGGTTAATTCGAAACTGGATTGTTTGTATAATTTCCCTTGTTTCTTCTCTCCAGTTAAAGATCTTATTCCACTTATTACACTCTATATTGATGTGGCGCCAGACATCTATTATTGAATCGGCTTTTGTTTCTTCAAATAATAAATTTAAGGGTTGATGAGTAATATGGCATTAACGCAATCAATAGAAAATTCATATATTAGTTTTCTATTGAAGGATCAGTTTTATACTGAAGGATGAAATAAGCCCCACTCAAATTGGATTAAAAATCCTGAAATTTTAAACATAAATCTAAAATTAAAAAAGGGGAAGTGGCAGCATAGATAAAATGCATATCTGCTTCTTTTCCATAAATCTTAAAGATTGCTCTAATAATAATGGTCATCCAAAGCAGAAGACACTTATTACATATACTTGTCATACAAAAGAAGTCTAAACCTAGTAAAACTTGTAAATAACTAGAAACAGGGGTGTTCGCTTGATAGAGGATCGCCGTGTATCGAGTGTCATCTCAAGCAAACTTTTTGGACTAGTCTTGCTCGTCCAAATTTCGAGCGGTTTGTCGAGCAAAGATTTGGCTAAATCCATAGTGGAAGTCTTGTATCGGTGTTCAATCAACTGAAACTCATGCGAATGGGATTTCTCTTTGTGCGAGTTTCTTCGACATTGGACCCTTCCTACCAACGTTTTGGGTAAATTACTTGCATTGTTTTCGTGTTTGTCTAGGCGTTAAGGGTTATCACTACCTAGAAGAGTCATTTTAGGCTAGCCTTTGTTTTAATTTCTTTGAGAATTTGACTTCAAATTCAGACTTTTGTTTTGTTGGCACCCTATACCAGTAATTTCTGAATTGACTTGAGATGGTTATAATTTCTGAACTATTTTCTAGATTTTTCGTTTCTGACTTTTAATTGAGTATAAAAATAAGTCCGAGTCAGAGTTCAAGATGTTGGATTCGGACTCCAATTATTTGCTCTGATCCATTTTTTTGCTAACTTTTCATCCTGTTTATTCTACACCATTAGTCTACACTAACAACTGCGCAGTATGCCTCTCAGGCAGGCTCCATTTGTCATATCACCTTGAGTGGTTTGCCTGCGTTTTATATTATGAATTGATCAGCTTGTGGGACCTCTTTCTTGTATATGTGGAATATATTTGGGGTACTTATATTGCATAGTTAATTTATTTTCTTATTGGTTGCTTTATATTGATGCATGGAGCTTTAGGTGTACAAAAATGGCACTTCCTCTTGTTTGATGTGGCTGTATAAACACTCTTTGATGGTAGGTTGAAAAGCAGCATGTAAAAAACAAGAGGTGTTGGTTGGGCTGAAATGCTGGGACTGAGATTGATGCTAGTAGATAGAGAATTCATCTCGATCGCTGTGATGTTGAAGATAATTCACCCACCCTTGCCAGAAAGCATATTATTATTGTTGCCCATAATTTGCTTAAAGTTTACCTCATGATATTCAGTGTGAAGTAAATATATTGGTAGGGCTATAACGTGTAAGAGATATTTCACGCGTCTTGACACTTCCCTTCAGATATACACCCTATATAATGTGTATATGTTAGTACATGTGTAATTAATGGGGTGGCTTCTAGTAGCTTGGCTTGCTGCCCATCACGTGTATCCAAATACAATGTATCAACGGTTGTTTGACACTTGGATGAATGAATGGGCAGTTTAGCAGTATCATGGCACATGTACATGTTCCTGTGGATCTTATGACTTCCTATCTTGGTTAATTTGGTTTTTCATTTGTGTTTTTATTCATTTAATTCATTCTAGAGAAGGAATGAAATTGTGGGTATGTTCTGGGAATTGGCAGAAACTGTGAATGGGCAGAAATTTTGGGAACGAAACATGTTCATGTGAATAGATAGTTTCTGGGCAAATTGTGGAATTTGAGGGAATGGATTAATCTGATAGGAAATGGAAAGAGTGACTTAAATAACCTATTCACGTCAAATTATTTACTCTTGGGGAAAATGTTAACTATTTATGTATTTCAATTGAAAATCATTGGAAAAAAAACACATAGAGCTATTGACACATATTTGAGACGACACAATCTCAACACAAAAAAAAAAAAAAAAAACCCATTTGGGGCGATTTATAGAATAGCTGCATAATTTGAGACTAAAATTTATGTGGGAAAATATAGTAATCCCAGCGTATTTGTCGTTGTCGCTATTGTCAGTGGCAAAATTTTGGTCGTGGATGTTAAAATCTTTTTTGCGGCGGAAGAAATAATTCGTTGAGAAAAGCATTGCAATGTTAGACATACATATTGCAACGACATTGATTCGACTATCTGGTAAAACGGCGATTTCATACACTTGTCAGTAGAAGAGGCAGATTTTGCGACGAATCAATTTTACCGGAATAGGTTTTTTTTCAACACAATATGTGATCAGCTTTGTTGCTTTTTCCTGGCACTTAAATTGTATATTTGCACCAATTCAAGAGCGCCTAAAATAATATGTTTTTGTGAATTATTTAGAATCGTTGGTAAAAAGTATTTGTAAAGCAACTTTGGCGTCCAACATGCGTCGAAGTAGAAACCGACAGGAAAATATAATTCTGGCGATTTTGAGCACTTTTTGCAACTAAATCAAGCACTGAAAAATGGACTTTTTCTTGTAGTGAGAATCTTTTATATGGCATGATTATTTGTTTGGAAATCTAAACAGCCCCATGTATATGCATGAACCACACACTTGGCTCAATGTTTGGCCATATATAATCCATCCTCTTGTACTAACATTAATAATGGTGTAATGGTGCACTTTCCAAATCTCAAAAATATTATGAATGGTCAGACGTTCCAAGCTAGGTGAAAAATATTTCCATATCATTATTAAATTAAAGAGAGATGGAATCTGAATCTTTGACTGAACTCTGATGATCATGATCTCACTCAAAACCTTAGGAGCAATGCGATGAAAATGAGAAAGTTTAATTCTATTCAAAGGCAGTGAGCACGTACTTACACTTAAATTCCTATGATCTCTGGCCTCACAAAAAGTGATACCTTAAGTACGTACCTCACATGAGAAGGATATGATGGGGACATCATCTATCCCTTTAATATGGTAAATTAATGCACTTGATGACATGGTCCCAAGAGTAGAAGTCGATCGGCAACCGCCCATCCACTAATGAGATTTGTTTTTCTTGATCCCTGATATGGATGCATTTTACAGTTTCACACACATGATCACCTGCAATCAAAGATATGTCTTCTTGTCCGAAATGCTCTCAATCGGTTATTCTTTCGATGGTTGGGATGGATTGAGCTCTCAGGAGAGTGGATTATTGGCTTGAGTTGTAGGTCAAGCCTGTGAAGCAACCCAATAGGCCTCGGAGTGATATTAAGCCCCTTCCTCTCTTTGGGTGTAATTAATAGAAATATTTTTTTGAATTTTATTTTCTTTTTCAATCATAAACTGCACGAGATACTAATGGAGTGAGTTCATTATATGTAGGGAACTTAATTGGGGAGTATCTTATAAATTCACCTCCGAGCTCCTTTGGCGAGTGAGTAAGGTGTGGAGTGCTAGTCTCAGGTTTTACTCTTGGGAGTAAAGGAAGAGTGTCCTATCTCTTAGCCTGGTAGCAGGCGAGGAGAGGTGTGATGGAGGAGTTTAGGGGGAAATGGAATAAACTGAAACTGACGGAAGAGGAGAATGAGGCTATTGACCTAGATAGCGATGTTTTGGGGAAGGGGAGGGAGGAAGGGGAACGAAGTCTGGTTGGTAAATTTTTGCTGGATAGGAAGATCAAAAAAGAGGTGATCCAAGCAACGATGAGGAAGATCTGGCGTACGGGAGGACCTTTTGAATTTCACAAGATTTGTGGAAATCTATTTGTAATCACCTTCAGTAATATCAGAGGGACAAAAATAGAATTATCGAAGGGAAGCCATGGTTGTTCGATAGCCATCTGCTAGTGCTTCAACCGTTTGATGGCTTCGTTCCACCGCAACAGATGAAGTTTGATCGAGAGGTATTTTGGATCCAGATGCACAATTTGCCATTAGCATGTATGAACAGTGAGGTAGGGCATCGATTGGGGGTCTCTGTGGGGGATGTTTGTGAGGTGGATGTAGATGAGAGTGGAATAGGATGGGGCCAATATTTACGTGTCAAGATTGAACTAGATCTGAGGAAGAAAATATCTAGAGGAAGAACGGTAAATCTACTGGGGAAAAAGATCTGGATCCCGTTGAAGTATGAGAAGCTTCCTAAACTCTGTTTTAAATGTGGATTGATAATTCATGGAAAGGATGGGTGTGTGATGGCGGATGGGCTTAATGTTAAGGGGGAGGGAAGGGGATCGCAGTTTGGATCTTGGTTGCGGGCAACATACAATCCTAGGAGAAGCTTTGCTCATAAGCCTCAGGAACAGAGTTCAGTTGACGAAGAGGAGGAGAGGAGGGGGGCTGACTCGGAGGGTGCGGAAGAGGTGGGGACAGACGCTGGTGTGGATTCAATAGTGCAAAGAGGTTTGGGTGGGATGGGAGTGAGAGAGGATGTGAAGTTGGGAGGATCAAATGAAAAGATCAGGGGGAGTATGGAGGGATATGAGAGTACGGAGGAGGTGCTTGTTGAAATGCCAAGGGGGTGCCTTTCTCCTTTAGTAGTCACACAAGTTCCTGCTGATGGCTGTGCAAAGAGGGGCCAGAATCAAGACAAGCCAGAGGGTGGGAAACATGGTGCTCGGGGTAAGTGGAAGAGGAGAGCCAGGAGTGCAGGTATGACTGTATCTATCCCTGTATTTTCTGGTAATAAGCTAATTGCTGATTATGTTGAAAATGGAGGGGTAGGGTCCAGAAAAAAAGGTAGGAAGGGGTGTGAGGTTCTTGTTAGAACAGATGGTTTTTGTGTGGTAGAGGCTGCTAGCCAGCCCCGCCAAGTATTATGAAAATCCTAAGTTGGAACTGCCGGGGGCTTGGGAACCCCCAGACAGTTCAAAATCTTCACCTTCTGGTGAAGGAAAAGAGACCCGGGATAGTGTTTTTGATAGAAACAAAATTGTTAGCAAAAAAACTGGAAGATATTAAAAGAAGAATGCAATGGGAGGGTTGTTTTGTGGTGGAACCAGTAGGGAGAAAAGGAGGGCTGGTGATGTTGTGGAAGGAAGATGTTGAGGTTGAAATTCTCAATTACTCACAGCACCATATCAGTGCTTATATTGGCAAAGAGAATAGATGGTTGTTGACTGGGTTCTATGGTCACCCCGAGGCATGTAAAAGAAAAGAAACTTGGAGACTTTTGTCTCTTATTAAGCCTAGTGAACAGGTGCCCTGGTGTACAATTGGTGACTTTAATGAGGTGTTGTCTCAGCGGCGAAAAAGCAGGTGGCAGGCCTAGGCCTGAGGCTCAGATGCAAGATTTTAGAAAAGCTTTGGAAGATAATAGCTTGTTTGATTTAGGATGGGTGGGAAGTAGATTTACATGGTGTGATAATCATGAGGATCAAACTTTCACTAAGGAGAGACTTGATAGGGCCGTGGCAAACCATGAATGGTCTGAGATGTTTCGAGATAAAAAGGTGGATGTCCTAACTACAAGACAATCTGATCATATGGCTTTGTTGCTGAGTATGAACATGGATGGGTTTGTTGCTAAAAGGTGGAGAAGAGTTTTCAGATTTGAAGCTAAGTGGACCTTAAAGGAGGAGGGAGGGGCAGTTGTTCAAAATGCTTGGAGAGGGGGTGGTGTAGATCAAAATAGGCTGGGGAAGGTACAAGAGAAATTAATAAGGTGTAGAGGTGAGCTCTTGCACTAGAATTCCCAAAAGAGTCATGATGTGGAGAAACTTATAAAGGTTAAAACAGAAAGGTTGAAGGAAGAACGGGAAAATGAAGGCTCCCACAATGCTGAGATTGTTAAAAAATTACAAAAAGAGCTGGGCTTACTTCTAAAACAAGAGGATTTGAGGTGGAAACAGAGGGCAAAGAAGAATTGGTATCAAATGGGGGATAAAAACACAAAGTACTTCCACCTATGTGCTAGCCAGAGGAGAAATAAAAATATGATTAAGGAGATTATGGATGGGGAGGGTAGGAGAGTGGTTGAAAATGCGGAAGTGGAGAGGGTTTTCTGGTCTTATTTCCAGAATATTTTTGAATCAGCTAGCCCTACTAGGGAAGAAGTTGATGCATGTTTGAGAGATATCAGGCCAAGGGTTACAACCCAGATGAATGAAAAACTGCAACATAGTTTTACTATGGTGGAAGTGGAGACAGCTTTGAAACAAATGGCTCCTCTTAAGTCCCCGGGACCGGATGGATATGGGGCTTGTTTCTTCCAATCTTATTGGAATATTGTGGGTGAAGATGTAGGTGGGGTAGTGCTGAGTTTTTTGAATGGTGAGGGAGAGCTGGACAGAGGTATTAACCATACTCATATAGCCTTAATTCCAAAGGTTAAGAACCCTACAATGGCGTTTGAGTTCAGACCTATAAGCTTATGTAACGTCATTTATAAACTTGCTTCAAAGGTCCTGGCAAATAGGCTTAAAGTTGTACTGCCGTCTGTGATTTCCAGCAACCAAAGTGCCTTTGTCCCGGGAAGATTGATAACTGATAATGTGATTATAGCATATGAGGCACTTCATACGATGACGATGAGGCAAAAAGGAAGGGTTGGGAGCATGGCTTTGAAGCTAGATATGGCAAAAGCGTACGATAGGATGGAGTGGAGATTTGTTGAGGGTGATATGAGGAAGTTGGGGTTTGGTGAAAGGTGGATTGGGCTGATTATGCAGTGTATTACCACTGTGTTGTATTCAATTTTGCTGAATGGACAGCCGGGTAGGAGCTTTAAACCGACTAGAGGAATTAGACAAGGGGATCCCATATACCCTTACCTCTTTATTCTTTGTTCTGAGGGCCTTAGTTCCTTGATAAATATGGCTGAAAGTAGAAATGAATTAAAGGGGATAGCTATTGCCAAGGGTGGAACGAGGATCAGCCATCTGCTATTTGCAGATGACTGTGTGATCTTTGGGAGAGCTACTATGCCTGAGTGGGACAAAATTCATGGCTTGTTGGAGATCTATGGTAAGGCCTCAGGCCAGTAGCTCAATAAACAGAAAACTACCATTTTCTTTAGCTCTAACACTGCAGAAGAGTCAAGACAGCAGATCCAAGTTTCAGCTGGTGTCCCAGTGTGTGGTTCTTATGAAAAATATCCTGGCCTACCTACTATGATTGGTAGGTCTAAGTATAACACTTTTAGGGTGGTGAAGGAGAGAGTTTGGGCAAAGTTGCACAATTGGAAGAATCTTTTTCTTTCACAAGTTGGGAAAGAAGTTCTACTGAAAGCTGTGGTTCAGGCTATACCTACTTTCTCCATGAGTGTCTTCAAGTTACCAAGGAGAATTTGCAAAGAAATTGTGTCTCTCATGGCAAAATTTTGGTGGGGACATAAGAATGAGGTGAATAAGATTCAGTGGAGAAGATGGAAGAAATTGGGGGATTCAAAGAGGGATGGTGGATTGGGTTTTAGAGATATTGAAGTTTTTAACTTGGCCATGTTAGCAAAACAGTGTTGGAGGATGTTTAATTCACCTTCTTTTTTTGTGGCAAAAATAATGAAGGAGAAGTACTTCCGAGAGGGGTGTATTATTGAAGCCAGATTGGGTTTTGGCCCTTCATTCATCTGAAGGAGTCTATGGTCAGCTATTGATCTCATTAAGGAAGGTATGTTCTGGAGAGTTGGGGATGGTAAAACCCTAAAAATATGGCAAGATAGGTGGATGTCGAGTCCTAGTTCCTTCAAAGTTTAGTCCCCTTGTAAGAATTTGCCTCAAAATGCATGTGTGAACAACCTTATTGATAAGGGGTCTACATCCTGGAACAGGTTGTTAATATATGATACCTTTGAAGCCTCTGAAGCTGAGAAAATATGTAGTCTGCCATTGAGTAAATGGGGGTGAAGGATAAGCTGGTATGGGGCTAAGCTAAGAATGGAAGGTTTTTTGTAAAATCAGCATACTACCTTGGCAAAGAAAGACTAAAGCAATTGGGGGGGGAGTCATCGAAGAGGGATAATCCTGTTGAAGTATGGAGGCAGATTTGGGATTTGAAGATCCAAGGGGTGGTGAAGCATTTCTTGTGGAAAGATGTTCATGAGCTTCTACCTACTAGAGAAAATTTATTCAAAAAGCATGTGTCCGACTCAAGTTTGTGCCCCATTTGTGGAAGTGAATTTGAGACTGTCATTCATGTTTTGTGGATGTGCCCTGCTGCTGTGGATGTGTGGGTAGAAGAGGGGAGTCTAGTGACAAAGTGGATAAGGGAACAAAGGGATTTCAATGACATGTGGCAGACTATACAACAGAGGCTGGGGAGAGAAGAGGTGGAGTTGGTGGCCTATGTTATGAGGAAGATTTGGTTGAGGAGAAACTCATTTATTTTTTAGAATAAGTTTGATGCTCCAAGGAAGGTGTTTACTGCTGCTGTGCAAATCAGAGAGGAATTTAGGGAGGCAAATCTGTGCTGCTCACAGCTGTTAGAAATTCAAAGCTCTTCAAGAAGGAATGCTGCAAAATGGGTGAAACTAGGGGAAGGGGAAGTGAAGATCAACTGGGATGCTGCAGTAGATGAAAAACAGAAAAAGGTTGGGATAGGTATTATTGTTAGGGACGAGCAGGGTGAAATTTTGGCATGTTTGTGTGCTGCTGTGGAAAATGTGGAAGGGGCATGCATGGTTGAAGCATGGGCTCTCAGAAGGGCTGCTATGTTTGGAGTGGAGCTGAGATTGGCAAATGCGGTACTGGAAGGAGATTCTCAGGTGGTGGTGAAGGCTGTGGATAGTGCAGAAGAGATTTTGACTAACTATGGAGTGTTGATAGAAGATACGAGAAGTATTCTTATAGGAAGGGAAAACTAGAATGTAAAGTTTGTTTTCAGGGAGGCTAATAATGCTGCCCATTTACTTGCAAAGTTAGCTTTTTCATTTACAGAGGAAAGGGTCTGGATTGAAGATGACCCATTATAGATTTCAAATATTGTTCTTAGAGAAAAGCAGTGTAATACTTGATATTCAATGAAGACATACCTGTTTTTTATTCAAAAAAAAGAAAAAGAGTAGAAGTAGATCGGCAACCGCCCATCCACTAATGAGATTTGTTTTTCTTGATCTTTGGTATGGATGCATTTTACAGTTTCACACACATGATCACCTGCAATCAAAGATATGTCTTCTTGTCTGAAATGCTCTTAATCGGTTATTCTTTCGATAGTTGGGATGGATTGAGCTCGTAGGAGAGTGGATTATTGGCTTGAGTTGTAGGTCAAGCCCGTGAAGCAACCCAATAGACCTCGGAGTGATATTAAGCCCCTTCCTCTCTTTGGGTGTAATTAATAGAAATATTTTTTTGAATTTTATTTTCTTTTTTCAATCATAAACTGCACGAGATACTAATGGAGTGAGTTCATTATATGTAGGGAACTTAATTGGGGAGATGTTAGAAATACTAGATCAAAGTACACAGCGGAAGCGATATTACCTCGTTGGAAATATCTCGGATCTAGTGCGGTTGTTCCACGGATTCTCCAGCATCATTATTCGTCCATGATCTTCACATCGATGGTGGAGTGTGCTACGTGGTAATACCAGAGCAACACTCACACGTTCCACAGCCTAGATGCAGTGACTAGAGAGAACCATTTGAGAGAGAGATCGTTCTTGGTGTGTTCCTTGATTCTAAGAGGGGAGGAGCTATGTAAATAGCCCTTCTAATTGTAACCCCCGGGTGGCCCTTAATGGCCAGCCATCAAGTCTCATGAAGTGGTTCTTAAACCACTTCATAACCTTCAAGAGAAGGCCAAGGGGTGCCCACTATGGGTGCCCCTTTCTTACATCTCCCACTCACACATAGTGGGCAAGACCCCAGGTCTGCATCTCTCAATATGTTCTCAATCTTGTTCATACTGGCAAATAGACCGTGCGACCATCGAGCACAGCTGTAAAAGAAAAAATGGGAGCACTATACCAAATCTCTCCAAAAGAAGACCAGCGTAGCAACATCCCTAAAAGTGTCTCGTTATGCCCCGACTCATTTGGTCACATCAGACTAAGCATCCCTAATCCCTCTCGAGTCAGAATGACTCAGAGCAATGCTCAATCTCCATAAAATATGTTGTACTCACAGCTATATTGCAACTCCCAAGAAGCAACATAACTTGCCGGCAATGAGTACACATCATTATTGATGTGTTACCAAATAGTCTTCCCTTCGCACTCATGTCATTTAGTTTCAGTCCAGTCGCTTTCCCAGCAATGCCTCTTTAGACCGCATAAAAGTGCACTGATAAAATCTTTAAAAAATGAATGTGCCAATCAAGAATGTCCTCAACACTCTTGCACACTCAAATTTTAATATCCATACTCGCCAGACATACTAGCAAGTAGAGAGGGTATGTGATTATCTGTGAGTTAATCTAAATTGCTTCAAGATTATAATGCTCAACCTCAAATATGGGAGCAATTTAATCTTTGTATCACCAAAAATAACGCGCAACTTTTGTTATTACTCACAAGATTCTCAAAGGCAAAATAGTGGTTTAGCTCTTATTTGACAGTTGATCCCATCAACTTCTATAAAAATTGTAGTGCATGCGTCCCACGCACACTTCCAATTTTATTCTAGACCTTTCAGAGGTTTCACAATAATGATGGTCTGAGACTATCTGACACTAATAATAATTTTTATTTGTTTCCAACTATTGCTCATGGAGGAGATTAATGCGACGATTAAATCGCATAAATAATCTCTAAGCTTTCTTCTTGGTTATCTCAAAGTTACTAAACTATGGGCATATAATTGCACACACATCTAAGAAATTTGCCGCGTTAATCTAAATTAGAACAAAAAATAATTAATACACGTCGCAAGATCGAAAATTCGCTAAGCTTCCTAATCATCTCTTGCGCCTCAATGCGTAATTATTAATTTCTAACTTAATTTTCGCGCAAATTTATATCGTATAGGAGATTAATTCCAAATCAATCTCAACCATACTCCCACTAGGATAAGTAATCTACCGAGTCAATCACATGTAAAATAATTTCTTCCTAGATCGAAGAAATCAATTTCAGCCAATCATAATCATGGACTAATCAAACTCAGGCTACTTAAATCTTTTATTTTATCACATTTTTTAAAAAATTTGAAGACTAATTCTTAAAAAATAGCCTAACAATACAAGTGATAAAATAAGCTCACAATTACATGCAATCACAATAATTATTATTCACCAAAAAATAATAATCTAGGCAATTTATAATATAAAATAAAAAGCCTAACAAATGTGATAAAATATGACATCATAATATCATGGCATGCATGTATTTAATAAGCACATGCAAAAAAAATATATTTCAGAAAAAATAAATTTTATGCCACAATTACATGAAATAAAAAAAAGCAAATACACTAACAATAATCTCTACCCCAATGGTTGAGCTTATAATTCTTGCGTGTGAGGTCTTGGGGTTCAAAAAACACTACCAAGCATTTAAAAAAAACTTGTGTCACTGATCTTGGGCACAGCCAGTGGGCTGCACCCTCATGGGCGCCCAACTGCAGAACAGGCTTGTGCCTTCTGGGCTCATGGCCCAAATCTCCCAGTTGCCTTTTTAAAAAAAATAATAATAATAGACTGCTGCATTTTAAATACAAGAACAGAGATGGACCGGATTTAAAAATAAATCTGTTTATTATCCAAAACATTTCAGCCCAAACAAATTTCACACCAAAATGTGATTTTAAAATAAGCCCAAGTTAAGTCTACTGGTTTTTAACTCAGACCCAAGTAAATAAAATATAACAGTCCAAAACAAATTTTGAAACAAGCCCACAGCCCAAGCCCGTGTAGCCTCCAGCCCGTATAGATGTAACACAAAGTTACAAACTGTTCATCTTCTTCAATGCATCAGTTACAGTGCAGTAACGTAAAAAAAAAAACTTTAAACAGCAGCTTGTAACCGGCACCTCCCTATTAACCATCGCCGTGCCGACGAACTTTCGGGCCGTTCACTGGTGCACGCCGCACTTGGTGCTCGCGGCACCTGGTGCGCGCCGCACCTGGTGTGCGCCGCACCTGGTGCTCGCAGCACCTTGTGCGCGCTGCATCTCGACGGTGCTGGTCTGGCGCACAGCTTCATGTGCGGTGCTGCTCAGCGTTACTCCGACCTGGTGAGTGGCTATGGGTAGCGCTGCACCTAGATGTGCACAGCATTGGGACCGAAAACGCTCTAGGGTGCGCAGTGTACCATTGCAGCGCGACGAACCTATACGCTTTGGCATGCTGCATTGGTACCTGGTGCCACCGCACCTCAGGTGCATAATGCACTAAGGAGCAAGTAGCTCCAGGCTGTGCACGTTGCACCGAGGCATACGCAACGCTTCCATGTGAAGCAGGCGCTGGCCGCGGCTTTGTGTACAGATATTTTCAGTCTAGGTCTGTAGCACCGCTTGGAGATGCACGTCATGTGGGTGCAACCAACCCTCTTGGTGGGCGCAGCACCGAGGTGTATAAACACCATCAGGTGCGCGACACATCACGGTGATTGCTATGCCGCATGTGAACAGCCACACCAAGGTCGTGCTCCGCTTTGCGTGGGTAGCAGTCACTACTTGTGCAGCGGTGCTACCATCGTAATGACCACCCTAATCGGCTCGTGGTTACAAATCATTGGAATGAAAATTTCAAATCACAGAAAATATTCCGTAAAAGAAATTACAACAAGCATCAAATATAAATCGGAAACAACCGATCATTGCTCTGATACCAATGTTAGAAATACTAGATCAAAGTACACAGCGGAAGCGATATTACCTCGTTGGAAATATCTCGGATCTAGTGCGGTTGTTCCACGGATTCTCCAGCATCATTATTCGTCCATGATCTTCACATCGATGGTGGAGTGTGCTACGTGGTAATACCAGAGCAACACTCACACGTTCCACAGCCTAGATGCAGTGACTAGAGAGAACCATTTGAGAGAGAGATCGTTCTTGGTGTGTTCCTTGATTCTAAGAGGGGAGGAGCTATGTAAATAGCCCTTCTAATTGTAACCCCCGGGTGGCCCTTAATGGCCAGCCATCAAGTCTCATGAAGTGGTTCTTAAACCACTTCATAACCTTCAAGAGAAGGCCAAGGGGTGCCCACTATGGGTGCCCCTTTCTTACAGGGAGCATATATAGGAACCCTTTAATTTGTGACATAATTGTCTAAATTAAGTAGGTATTATATAGACGCACTTGCTTTGCTTTGCAAATAATGGCGGTGTAGTCACCATTAATCTTGTTTTTGTGTAGTAGTTGGGTTGTTCGTGAATTGGCCTATTCAATATCTATATGCATCATGTTGAGAGAATTTATTTATATTCTAAAAATTTAAATGGTTGTTTAATTCCTTCTCTTCATGTGAATTAATGTACATATTTTTACACTTTTTCAATGTACATATATATTAGCTAGAAGCCGAAGGCAAAACGTAGGAGGACCTCGATCGGATCTTTAGGCCTCTTTTTTTTTCCAACTGTTCCAAGAAGTTACTGGCCTAATGCGAAATCTGTGGTAATACATATATTTACTCACTAACCATTACAATTTTTTTTAAATATAATTTGGACAGTAAAGTGAGATGAGAAGAGATGAAATGAATTTAAATAAAAATTAAAAGTTAAATAAAATATTATTAAACTATTATTTTTTAATATTATTATTATTTTAAAATTAAAAAAAATTGAATTGTTTATTATATTTTATGTGAGAATTTGAAAAAATTGTAATTATGATATGAGATAAAATGAAATAAAATAAAACACTTTCACTATTCAAATGCGGCCTAAACTTTTTTAAACTTTCGAACAAAAAATAATTTAACTTTTTTAAATTTCAAAACAAAAATTAGACTAAAAAAATTATATTCTAATAATATTTTAATTTTATAATAATTTTTTATTCAATTTTTTTTTTCTTTTCTTTTACAAAATCTAATAAATATTTAATTCAAACTATCTCATTATTATTCACAAATCATCTTACTACGATTCATAAAATTCTTATATTATCTCATGCTCAAACATCAACACAAGTATTTATGGGAATATCGTCAAGCTGTGAATTGCCTTCTGCTTCGATCTTAACAAAGCTCAACATGAGAAAACGAGAAAGTAAATACTTGGCATTATCCAAGCTTTACAGCATTATCCGATCTTAGCCAATTTGCAATACCGAAATCGGCATTGCAAATTGGCTAAGAGCAATGAATTAAATATCAATAAAATGGTCTGTATTATAATAGTCAAAATGAGGAAGTTCTACATATAAACTACCAGTACCACTGTAGTTTTCTTTAAATTTAAAGATATATTGTTCATCTTCAAAAACATTTATTTTATTCTAAAAATATACAACAACTACACTGAAAAAATTATTTCATTTTTTGTATATGAAAAACTATATATTGCACAAGTAGGAAGCTATTAAAATTAATATACAAGCAAAAGGTAAGGTTCATGTACATGTGCAGGACGAACATTTACATTTTTGTGCAATATAGAAGCAGGAACCTAACCTCCTGCACATTTTTCATGTACATTTTTTCATGTACATATACAATTTTTGTATGTTAGTTTTGTGCAAACTAATATAAAAGCAGGAGGTAAGGCTCCTGCACATTTTTGTTAATGAAAAATAATAGGTTGAGGAAAAATAATAGTTTTTTTTTTTATGGAAACAGACTCATTTCATTCATGCACCGAAGTTACAAATGTGACTTATCAATACATGAAAAATTCAGACTATAAGTCAACTACGCATCAACTCTAGGGCTTCCCTACACAAAAATTGTTTCGTGGCAGACATTGTCTTAACTTCTAAAAAACTCTCTCATAAACAGAGAAAGCGCTCTGTAAAAACAGAACTAAAGGGCCCCTCAGTCCTCCCTGGGAGGATGAATACGGGACACTGCTATGGACATCAAATCCAATAGCCTATTTCTATTTTATTACTAACTAAAAACAAAACTACACCTAAATACAAAAAACAACTACAGAACCCCAAGCACTGGTGCGACCCTGGACGTCACGCCCACCGGAAGCATCGGCATCTTAAATCCGGATTGGACGAGCACCCAGCTCGTGCACGGACCACAAAGCCCGGCCGTACAACCACCGGCGTAGCATCGCCCACCACTCTCGAACAGCTCTTGCCCCGGATTACGTTCGATCCAAAAGCCCAACACCACACTTGGGTCAACAAAATACACAACAAAACAGAAAAATAAAACTACAGAACACTAGAAAATACATAACAGAAAAAACAACAAAGAAACCAGAACAAAAATGGATGAACAGTGCTCAAAGATTCGGTATTGGCGCGTGCAGGGTACTGTTCTCTCGTGGAGGAAACCGACAGTCAAGCTAGGAAGCCCCAGAGTCAGGGAGCCCAGAAAAGCCGAGTGTGGTGTCGGCAAAGGGCTACTTAGTGGCGCGTGATGACCACGCGCCGATGGGGTCCGGAGATTTCGTCCCGAGCGTGCGGGCTAAAAGCCACTCCGATGGACGCCGGATTTGGAGGTCTTCAAGATCGGTGGCTGGGCATCCTCCCGGTGAGGCGCGTGTAGAGAGGCGACGGCTGAAAAGACCTGCAAAAAAATGAAAAAAAAAACACTATAACGGAAGGAGAGAAGACAAAAGAGAAGGGAGGGGGAGGAGCCGAAGCTCCCACCCCCGTTTGTTAGTTTGGGTCGAAAGAGATTAGAGAGAGGCGAGAGGTTTTTCTAGAGAGAGAGAGAGAGCGCTGATCTGATAATGTTCCGAGGAAAAATAATAGTTGACAAACAAATAATTTAAGTAAAAATTAAATTATTAATTAACATATGGTTAGTATAGTTGCAAAACATGAAAAAAAAATTAAAAATATTATTATTAAAAAAATAATATTATATTATTATTTTGACTGATCCAATGTAGAATTATCTATTGAATGGTTTATATATATATATAGATATCAAAACACCTTCATTCATAAGCAAAGAGATTACATATGTTTGTCAGTCCAAATAACTAGCAATATGAAATCTGTTATAGAATCCCACCAAACTAAAACATAATTTACATGCCAAACATGTCGATAAAGTCTATGAGCAACTCCATTTCCCAGCCTCCCTATATAGTGAAGTTTGCAATTCTGAAAAAGTTTCATCAATTTGACTGTCTCCTTTAACGGGTTGCCCAACATAGATGATTATTCTTTACCAGCTTGGAGTGCTTGCACCATTAACAAGAAGTCACTTTCTAGGATAATTTCATTGATTCCCATATGCACACAAAATCGTCGGAAAAGAGCCAGTAATTCAATCTCAATAGGGTCATTCACGTCATGTTCTTTCCTACTCGCAGCCATGATAACATCTCCATTTTCATCTCGAAGGACCATCCCTACTCCTGACTATATTGAGTTTTAGTTCACCCAGATGAGGAGGAGACCAAAAACAATGTATCTGACTCAGCTTCTTTGGTTTACCTCTAACTTCTTTGAGCTCCTTTTGCATAGACAAGGCATGCACAACAATTTGCTCAGGCTTTATCACCTTCCCGTCATTTATCTTATGGTCCTTCTATACCACATCCCCCAAGCAATAAGAAATTTCTTTTCCAAATCTGCCTTATATCCTTTATCTCGGGCACATCTAGCTAGATCGACAAACCTTTCTACTCTGGCATGTGGTTTAAGAATAGGGAAATGTTGACTCCATCTCTCTGCAATGGAGGGGGTAGTAGAAGAGAGCATGAACCAGATCCTCCACTTCAACTCCACAGAATGTGCAAACCTCATCATTTAGGACATTTCTCATTTTCAAATTTTGCAATGTTGGTAAACCATTTCTACAAGCTCTCCAAGCAAAGAATTTTATTTTATTTGGGACTTGTAGCTTCCATATTTCCTTCCATATCCATTTTTTACTTGCTACCCTTGAGCTGTCCCCCTCCTGAGTACCTTTGTTCATTTCACAAAGTAATTTGTAGGCACTTTTCACACTATAATTACCATCTTTCTCTTTCTTTCAGATCAGTCTATCTTCATGATTACCAGGTGTGAGGATAATCTTTAATACCTCTATTGCAGCTCTAGGTTGGAGAATATCTTTTATTTTCTCAAGACCCCACCAATTAGTAATACTATTAATGTGATTGTCCACTACTTCCTCACTAGCCTGGGCTCTTGTCTCAACCAAACTTTGATGCGCAAGTTTATGACCTAGAATCCAATAGTCCTTCCAGAGTTTGATATTCTTTCCATTCCCCACTCTCCATCTACAACTTTCTTTCAATTTTCCTAGTTTCCCAAATTCCTCTCCAAGCACATGAAGGTGACTTGCCAAGCTTAGCATCAAAGAAGTTTGTATGAGATAAATACTTTGCTTTGAAAATTTTGTACAGCAAAGTAGAATCAGTAGTCATAATTCTCCAACCCTGCTTAGCCAATAATGATCTATTGAAAGTCTTGAGTTCTTTGAAACCCATTCCACCATCAATTTTCGATTCACACATTATCTTCCAGCTTGTCCAATGTATTTTATTCTCATTCTCTTTCCGCTGTCACTAGAATTTAGCCATCATTTCTTCTAAATTATCACATAAAATCCTAGGAAGCTTGAAGTAACTCATAGTTATTGTAGGAATCGACATAGCTACTGCCTTTATCAAAATTTCTCTTCCTCCTTGAGACAACAAGCGCTCCTTCCAACTTTGAAGTTTTTTCCAAACCTAATGTTTTAGCTCAAAGAAAGCTTTATTTTTGCACAACCAATCATAGGAGGCAATCCAAAATACTTATCATATTTCTGAAAGCCATTAACCCCCCATGAAGACATGTGCTCCTCCTGAAGTCCAGAATATACATTCCTACTGAAAACCATTGAAGTTTTCCCTCTATCGACTTTTTGACCCGAGACTCTTTCATACTTCTCCAACAGTTACTGTATTTTCAAATCTTCTTCCTTATCAACTCTGCAAAATACAACATTGTCATCTACAAATAGCAAATAATTAATTCTTGGGGCTCCCCTGCAGATTTAGATTCTTTTGAGACTTCTTGCTTCTTTTGAATGATGCAACAGGGAAATCAAGCCTTCAATGCACAACAAAAAAAGATAGGGTGACAAAGGATCACCTTGCCTCAATCCTCTTGAAGGTGTAATTAGACCTTGTGGCTCTCCATTGATTAATAGAGAAAATGAAACAAACTTTACACCCAGCATAATCAAATCCACCCACTTGGCATGAAGCCCTAACTTTAACTTGATATTCTCTAGAAAACTTCATTCAACTCTATCATATGCTTTACTTATATCTAGTTTAAGGGGACATGTACCCCACTTACCCTTTCCTTTTCTGACTTAAAAAATGAACAAGTTCATATGTAATAAAGATATTGTCAGTAATGAGGCAACAGGCACAAAAGCACTTTGTGAACTAGAAATCACATGAGGAAGAACAACCTTTAGGCTATTTGCTAGAATTTTTTAGACCAATTTATAACTCATGTTACAGAGGGTGATAGGTCTATAATCAGTAACTACCTCAGGCTTTTTCTTCTTAGGAATGAGAGTGATAAAAGTATGATTAAGAGCAGCAGGAAACATATCCAAATTTAAAGCATTTAACACTACAGAGCCGACATCCTTTCCAACTATATGCCAATATTTTTTTATAGAATATTGGTGTCATACCATCAGGTCCAGAAGCTTTCGTATGATTCATTTGATGTAAAGTAGTGTACACCTCGCCCTCAGTGAACATCTTTGTGAGTTCTTAATTCATCTCAGTTGTGATTTTTTCAGAGAGTCCTTCTAGAAATTCCAGGTTCCCTCTATCACCTGATGCAGTAAAGAGATCTTTGAAATAGTCCAGAACCACTTGGTTTCTTCCCTCCTCAATCCGCCATGCCCCTTCACTGTCTTTCACCTCAATTATTGTATTCTTCTTCCTTCTTTGAGATGCTTTTTTATGGAAGAATTTGGTATTTTGGTCACCTTCTTTGAGCCATAGAGCTTTGGATATTTGTCTCCACATGATCTCTTCCCTTTCCAACCAAGTCTATACCTCTACTCGAGCTTCTTTATGTTCTTTGATCCTTTGACATCTTGGGTCACTTTGTTGTAATTGTTGAAGTTTAGTTCTAGCATGCATGATCTTTCTATGCACTATCCCAAAAGTTTTCTTGTTCCAAACTTGCAACTTCTCACTGCATTTTGAAATTTTCCTCATCACATAATCCACATGTTTGTTGCTTACTTCACTATTCCAAGCATCAACAATAAATTGTACACAATCAGTAGCCTCAGCCCACATTGCTTCAAATCTGAAAGGTTTTTGACCCCCTCCTTGACTTCTTTCAACATCAACACGTAAAATGATGGGAATGTGGTCAGAACAAGCTATTGTCCCATGTATAAGTTGCACTAACTGAAACATATTTTTCCATTCCAGATTAGCTAAGAATCTGTCTAATCTCTCACTAATGCAATGTTGATTGCCTCTTCTATTGCACCAAGTGTACATAATCCATGTATATCCCATATCCTTCAATTCACAATCATCAAGAACTGATCTGAAAGCTCTCATGTGGGTTCGTCCCCCCATTTTTTCCCGATTACTCAATATTTCATTGAAGTTACCAAACACTAACCAGTCCTGCTCTCCATTTCCTTTCAGTGATCTAATCAAATTCCATGTCTCAAATCTTTTATTAGAATTCGGATTTCCGTAAATGGCTATAAGTAACCATTATTTACAATCATCTGCACTCTCTTTTACACTTGCATGAATATGATATCTAGAAAAATTCAAAATAGATAACAAAATATCTTTCTTCCACAGAAGTGCTATTCCTTCACTCCTTCCTTCACAATCCATTGCCAAACAACACTCAAAACCCAACCTAAATTTTAATCCTTCCATCCTTCTCGCAAGCAATTTTATTTCTAATAAAAGCATAACATCGAGATCTTCCTTCTTGACAATATCATAAAAGGCTTGAATTCCCTATGGGTTCCCAAGCCTAGGAGAATTCCAACTTAAGAGTTTCATTGTGCCCGACGGGGCTAGACACCAACCTCCACCGATAATATTTGTTCATTTCCTTCTCACAAAGTCCCACAGTCTGTAAATGGGATACTGTAAATGGGTAATCACACTCCCCTTTTCTACTTTTCTTATTAACCGTAACAAGACAAATCATTTCATCCTCATCAATAAGAACTCTTTTCTTTTCAATTCTAGACGACAACATATTAGTAATCGTACCTGAGTCGTGAGCTCTCTTCTTCCACCCACCACTAGACCTCATATGCTTCTAGTGATTCTTTGGTCTTTGGAGGATTTTAGGCTCATTTTCCTGATAAGTCCTTACCTTAATGCTATCAAGCTTTTGGACTGATCCTATATCAACTTGAAAAAGAGGCCCACTATTAGTAGGGGCAATAAGAGTCTTAGGCCAATGCATGCCATTAACTCAGTGGGATAGAAATACTCCCATTCCCCATCAATTTGAATTTCCTTCATGGCAGGCATCTCCCATATTCTCTCCCCCAAATTCTCTTGATTTTCATCCTTCTACGTATCACTATCCCTTCCTTTATGGCTATCTTCTAACACCTCCTCCATTAGCGCACTTTCCATGTTTGGTTTTCCAGTTACACAATTTATGCATGTTTCCTTGTTCTTTCTGTAACAATGAGATGTTTCCAAATTTGGATCTCTCATCGAATGTTGATCGGTAGTTCTCCAGCCGCCATGGTCACCATTACTCTGGTGACTCTCCTTCAGCCCATTTTCTTCTTCTACATGGCTTCCACAAAGTCCCCGTCTATGGAACAGCTCACTACGATGTCTTCCATTAGTCTTTGCTCGTAACCATCGACCGAATTGTGCCGGCATTGTCGTTTGTTTTCACTTCTATTTGCACCCTAGGGGGTCATGAATCATATAGTCACATTTGAAACAAACACTGGGTAGCTTCTCATACTTAACTGGTACCCATATCTTTGAGCCATTGATTGTTACAGTTCTTCCATGCACAATTAGTTTTGTAATTTCTAAACAGACCTTAATCGGTAAGAAACTGCCCACCCCACATCATCATCATCCACAACCACTTATTTAACACTGCCAATCGAATTGCCTATTTTTTCACCACAAAGTTGATTCATTCCCTCTAATGGTAAATTGTGAAGTTGAAGCCACAAAGAATCCTGATCAAAATTCATTTTCCTTGGTTGAATGAAGCCATCAAAAGGTTTTATAACAAAAAAACTGTTATAAAAAAAACCAGGGTCTCCCATCTTGAACTTTTTGTTTATCTGCATGATTAGCAAAAGTAAGAATAAAAACATTTGGGTCTACTTCCTAGAACATTGCCTATTTACTCAATCTCCATACCTTTGCCATAGTGGATTCCAGTATTGACTTTCCTATTGATCTTTTGATGCACACTTTCCCAATCAAACAAAGCTCTCCTTTTCTTTGAACATCCTCTAGATCCTCACTTTCAATATCTATTGCAGCATCGTCCTCTACAATGAGATTTAATTGTCCCCACATCTCCTCCAATTTTTCCATTACCCACTATTAAACACTAAAGCTTTCGATACTTCACCTATCCACTTTAGTGAAACCACCACGGAGATGGTGACTTTACCACACCACCTATATCTCTCTGAGAGAGAGCCTAGAGAGGAGACTTGAACAATCAACTTTCTAGAACTTAGATATATCTTGAATATTTTTTATTTTATGCAAAACATGTATTTTTAACTAAATTTTGAAGATGGTTTTGATGAAACCAATATCAATACTCTAAGATGTCTAAAAATGTCCTACGTACATTTCCTTTTTATTAGATCAGCCAAGATGACTTTTTATTTCAGTTGTTTGACACGTGTGTGTGTGTGTGAGGAAGTGTAGCTTTGGCAACACATTTAATTGTTTTTTCTCTCTTTCCAAACGGCCATCTTCATTAGCCAACTTTATACCAAATTTAATACGGGATGCAATTGATTGAAGTTAATTAAAATCACCTAGAAGTCTATTTAGGTCAAATTTAACTACAAATATGCACAAACTAGCCAATGCTAACGCTCTTTCAAAAAAAAAAGAGTGAGAATATAAATCGCACGTAAAAGTGTCATTTCACACAAAGTGGTGTTGAAAGCCACTTTTGGATGTTGAGTAAGAGAGCCCCACCAGCTATGCACACACTCATCAGAATGAGAACTATAAAATTAAAATAAAGCTACCTACCTAGCTTTTATTTATCGACAATGGAAGGCCATAGAATTTATTTCCCTATAGAATTTATATAGGCTTAAATCCCTATATAAAAATCAATTTTATAAATTTAGAATTAGAATATACTACAAATATTATGTTAAACTCGTAAATAAATAAATTAATATATATATTGATTCAAAAATTTAATTCAATTGTACAGTATACACGTTAACATGATATATAAAGAACAAGAAGACAAGGCAATAGAGACATATTAAGGAAAATTTTACTGAGATTCCTCTGTGAACTAAGACCCAACGGCAAGCATGATCTCTAGGCAGAATTTGTGCTAGCTAGAATCAAGGAACTGATTTTGTAAATTTCATACCATTATATGTTGTAACTTTCCTTAGATTACTCTGTTTTGTATATAATCAGATTATGTATAGCAATGAAGTGTGTGCAAAATTTCAAGAACCAAAGCAGTGTTACTTTCTTACATGGTATCAGGAGAGCCACTCTCTAACGAGATCTTTACTTCATCCTCGGCAATGACTTGTCCTATTGGGTCCTCTCTTTCATCACCTTTCGATAATCACATTATCACCATTAACGCTACCACCACTATCAATGAAAAACTCACAACTGCTACCTTCCCTCAATAGCAAGCCCAATTTGAAGCACTGTTAATTAGTTATGATCTCATGAATTTTTTTCACCGATGCTCTTCCATGTCTTGCCATTGATGAAGCAAATTCTGCCACCTCCAAAGCAATGAATTCCCACTGGATTCACCAAAACAAATTAATCATTCATGCCCTTCTTACTTCCACCTCCACTGCCATTACCCCTCTATTTGCTTCTTGCAAAACTTCTCATGAGGCATGGACCACTCTCACCCGTCTCTATGTGGGTAAATCTCGAACACGTGTGATGCAATTAAAGGAAGATCTCACGTTAAGCACCTGTGGCAGCCGCTTAATCATAGAATTTCTTCAGACCATCATAATAATTGTCAATGAATTGGCCATAACCAACCATCCTGTTTCTGATAACAATTTGACCCTCTACATTCTTAATGGTTTGGGTCATGAGTTTCGGGACATTGCTGCTTTCATCCATGCCTGAGACACCTCCCTGAGGTTTAAGAATTTCATGATCTTCTAGTTGGTCATGAAAGTTATCTTTGGCTTCTGGAAAACAACTCTATGTAGCCCTTTATTGCAACCGCCAACTATAGCCAACGGAAGGGAGGTGCATCTGGATCTAATGGAACTGCCAACCATCGTCATTCGTCTTCAACCTAAGGTCGTGACCACACCAAGTGCTGGACGTCTGATTTGGGCTTTCGTAAATTTAAGCCCAAATGTAAACTTTATGACCAATTGCGCCATACAGCCAAGAAATGTCCAAAGCATGCTCCAAATTATCCAACTACCAATTGTGTTGCCTCTTCCAAATGCAAAGACCAAAGGTGGCTTGTTGATTTTGCTACCTCTTACAATATAACCACTGATCTCTCTAATCTTTCCATTCACTCTGAATATGATGGTATTGATGAAGTGGTAATTAGTGATGGATCAGGTTTGTCTATCTCTCATCTTGGCTCCTTGTCTTTTGTCTCGCCTAATCATGTTTTCCACTTACGTGACACTATGTGTTCCCACCATTAAAATAAATTTGATTTCTATTCATCACTTTACGAAACAAAATAATGTTTACTTAGAATTTCACCCTTCTATTTTCTTGTGAATGATCACATCACAGGGGCAACACTACTCAAAGGCACATGTGAGGATGGCGTGTACCCTTTGCCGAAGACATTGGCTATGGTTTCCAAGCCTACCGTTGCTTATGTTCATGAATGTACCACGGCGGATGGTTGGCACAAACGACTTGGACATCCTTCTTCAAAAATTGTCCAGCATCTTATTCATGTTTTTCATTACCCTTTAATAAAAGTGGAAATTCCTCTATATGTACTTCATGTTCTCAAAATAAAGCCCATTGACAACCTTTTCAATCTCATGGCTAAAATAGCACTGGAATTGATTTATACAGATGTTTGGGCTCCCTCTCATGATGTTGGTCTTGATGGTTCAAAATACTATCTTATATTTATTGATCATTATACCAAATATATCTAGCTCTATTTAATTTCCCATAAATCAAGTGTTCAAAATATTTTTCCCCAATTCCTACATCTTGTTAAAAACAGATTTAACACCACAATCAAAAGCTAATATTCTGATAATGGAAGTGAATACATTGCTCTTAAATCTTACTTATTTTTTCATGGCATAAGTCACTACACTCTACTCCCCACACCCCACAACGAAATGGCATGTCTGAAAGATGACAATGTCATCTTGTTGAAACCGGTCTTACCCTCCTCACTGATGCACATATGCCTCTTTCATACTGGCCATATACATTTTAAACTACCGCATATCTCATCATTTAGATGTCAACTTCAACGTTAAACAATAAAACTCCATTTGAGATGCTTTTTAATCAGACTCCAAACTATATGAAGCTTAAGCAATTTGGTTGTCTTTGTTATCCCATAACCAGGCCCTACAATCATCATAAGCTTCAGACAAAATCCAAGCCGTGCATTTTTTTGGGCTATTTCCTTACGCAAAATGCCTACCGCTATCTTGAGCCCAATACTTAGCGTCTTTATCACTCAAGACATGTCTTATTTGATGAAAATCATTATCCTTTGGCTCAACCAAAACCTAATCTCTCAGAGACCTCCACCTCTTTCATGCCTAACTTGGACAGACCACCTGCTGTAGTGATTCCCTTGCCGACAGCTTCTCTCGCACCATTACCAGCGCCTGAAGCTTCAAATTTGGGTACTGCCAACCGCGTCGCCTTTGGTAGAGTCCTCTTTGATGCCAATTCCTCCTCAGGTAAGTGTGTCTTCCCTTTCTTCTTTAATTTCACTTACAAGTCATCCACAAACTATTGTTGCAAGTCATGAATTTGAGGCCCCTCAACAAATTGCATCTTGCACACACTCAATGGTAACCCGTTCCATGAACAATATTTAAAAACCCAAAAAATCATTTTTGGTCACCAAGCATCCCATATGCCCCCCTCATTAGAACCAACTAGTGTTAATCAAGCCCTCTCTGATTCTCGATGGCATGATGCTATGTCCTTTAAGCTTACTGATCTTATGCGTCATGATACTTGGCAACTGGTTCCACCTCCAAAGGGGTGCAACATTATTGGATGCAAATGGTTTTTTCAAGTAAAGAGACTTGTTGATGGTTCCATTGATAAGTTTAAAGCGAGACTTGTGGCAAAAGGTTTCAATCAAAGGCCAGAACTTGCCTACAATGAGATTTTCAGTCCTGTAGTTAAACCGATCACAATTCGCACTGTTTTATCTCTTACTGTGATGCAGGTTTGGCCATTAAGATAGCTTAACGTAAACAATACTTTTCTTCAGGGTCATCTTATGGAAGTGGTTTACATGACTCCGCCTCCAGGCTTTCGGGATCCAACGAGACCTGACCATGTATGCTATCTTCGCAAAGCTATATATGGCCTTAAACAAGCACCTCGTACTTGGTACTCTACTCTCAAACAGGTAATACTGGAATTTGGTTTTTTAAATACTAAATCTGATTCATCATTGTTTGTGTACAATACTTGTTCCATACTTGCCTATTTTTTGGTATATGTGGATGATTTGATTATCACAGGCAATGACTCTAACTTTGTGGCAACTATCATTCAAGAGCTTGGCAATAAATTCTCTCTCAAAGATTTGGGGCCCCTGCATTGTTTTCTTGGCATTGAGGTCATTCCAACCAATCAGGGCTTGTTTCTAACTTAGCACAAATACATATGTGATCTCTTGGCTCGAACTAGCATGAATGGCACCAAGGATGTGACCACACCATTATCTACATTTGTTTCATTAAAATTGGTTGCTGACTCCTCTTTTGTGGATTCTACAGAATATCGCCGAGTCATTGGTGCTCTGCAATATCTCTCATTAACTAGGCCTGACACCAATTTTGCAGTGAATAAACTTTCACAATTCATGCTGCCCAACAACAATCCGGTGGACTGCCACCAATTGACTGATGCGCTACTTAAAGAATACAATTTTTCATGGCATCACCATAAAGAAAACCATCAGTCCATCTCTTACATGCTTCTCAGATGCTGATTGGGCAGAAAACTTGGATGATAGAAGCTCCACATCTGCTTACCTCATTGTGTTTGGTACCAATCCTATCTTGTGGAGATCCAAAAAGCAGCACGCCACTACAAGGTCATCCACAGAAGCCAAATATAGGGCCCTTGCCACTGCTGACTCTAAGTCTATGTGGATTTTTACCATATTTAGTGAAATGAAGTTCTCACTACCAAAACCGCCACTGCTCTTGTGTGACAATGTTTTGGTGCCACTCATCTTAGCTTCAACCATGTCCAACATTCATTAATGAAGCACATTCAATTGATCTACATTTTGTTCGTGACTTGGTTCACAAAGGTGCACTCAATGTTCGTCATGTTCATACAAATAATTAGCTTGCAAATCTTCTTACAAAACCACTCTTACGTCAATGTACAAAACATCTAAGGAACAAGATCGGCCTTATTGATAGTAGCATGTTCTTGCGAGGGCATATTAAGGAAGATTTTATTGATATTCCTCTGCCAACTAAGACCCAACGACAAGCATGATCTCCAGGAAGCATTTGTGCTAGCTAGAATCAAGAAACTAATGTTGTAAGTTTCATAGCATTATATGTTGTAACTTTTCTTACTTAGATTACTTTGTTTTGTATATAATCAGATTATGTATAGCAATGAAGTGTGTGCAAAATTTCAACAACCAAATCAGTGTTATTTTCTTACAAGACAAGCATAGGTTTCCATTGCTTTTTGACTTTTGAATCGCTGCAACATTTTATTGGAACATAGGACTATAAATCATTGCCGACATGCATTTTATTCACTTGGCTTTTCAACCATTCCCATTCATCATTCATTGGAAAAGTACTTATTCACATTTTCAATAACCCTTGATTCATATTATTTTTACCTTTGAATAATTTAAAAAGACAACCCTATTGAGTTCTTCTATAGATATAATATGGTTTCATAAAGTTGGTTTGGCATTTATTCAAAAAAAAATATATATATATATATATATATATATATAATTATTTTACTCTCTTAAAAAATAATGGACGAGATTAACTTTTTTTTATTAATGCATCCAGTAATTTTTTTTACTGAATATATATATAGATATTATGTCAATTTATATACAATATCTGTCTTTTCATGTATAACCCGTGAATCATGACAAAGGCATATATACGAATGAATTAATGATGTACCATTAGAATTAACAGAAGAACAGCATGATCAGTAACAAGATATCAATCCATGATTTACCGTACTTAGCTCAAAGTTTGGGGAAACACTTTTCTTATAATTCTAACAAAAATCCGAAATCTAGGTTTCATATTGCGAGATCTGCAAAATTTAATGAGAACTTCCTATATAGGATTGACTTGAATCACTGGAAGAAAAAAAAAATGGATTTTGGCAATGTGGTTTGTCAAAGGAAGGTTAAGAGAATGCTCACAATATTTCTTGCAAAATTTACAGAGTCATGATAAGAACTATATATAGGGCTATTAAGCTAATTCTTCTTAGAGCCATAAGTACTATTTAACCATAGTTTCAATATTAATTCACTCTCTAAACAAAGATCAATCACACAACCCTCATGATTTAAACAAATTGCTAGATAAACAAAACATAACACAAGATTAATGTCATATATTACATCCTCATTCCCTATGTATTCCTAACATCTATAAGAGATCAACTCAACTGTTTCCAATTTGTTAAAAAAAAACCACAACCACCACTTCCAAAACTTCTTATCCTTGGATTTTCTTGCCCTGCAACACAAACAATAGCACAATAAATGGTGAATGATTTTTTTTTTTTTTTAAACCACTAATTTCCATATGCATTCAGTACTACCTCATGATGATGATCCAAATAACAAGTGAATTTGTGTGAATCAATAAAATTAATTGCTATTGACCCCCTGTAGAAACCCTTTTTTTGGATTGTGAATGCATTTTAGATCAATCAAACCTGCAACTTTTCATTGCATTTTGAAATTTTCCTCATCACAGAATCCATATCTTTGTTGCTTACTTCACTATTCCAAGTATCAACAATAAATTGTTCACAATTAGTAGCCTCAACCCACATTGCTTCAAATTTGAAAAGTTTTCGACCCCGTCCTTGACTTCTTTCAACATCAACATGTAAAATGATGGGAATGTGGTCAGAACAAGCTACTATCCCATGTATAAGTTGCACTGATTGAAACATAGTTTTCCATTCCAGATTAGCTAAGAATCTGTCTAATCTCTCAGTAATTCAATGTTCATGCCTCTTCTATTGCACCAAGTGTACATAATCCATGTATATCCCATATCCTTCAAGTCACAATCATCAAGAACTAATCTGAAAGCTCTCTTTTGGATTTCAGGCCTGTCCTCCCATTTTTTCCTGATTACTCAATATTTCATTGAAAGTCATCAAACACTAATCAGGTCTGATGGGAACCAAGGTGGACCTAATCTTAAAGATCTTTTGTAAGTTCTAGATGGGCCAATTACAAGGTCAAGAGCCAAGAAGATCAATGAGGCAATATAAGGATTGGTGCAATCCACTTGGGAAGAGTCTAGCAAGAGTCGAATATTCAAGATGGGCTTGAGAGAAGGAGATTAAATGATCATCCACATGACACAAGCTATGAAAGAGTGCAACTTAAATTAGGGGCTATTATTATGGTTATGTGACTGAAGAGCTTGGTCTTGTTTAATTAATTAAATGGGCTTATTTTATTAGTTATAGGAATTAGTCTAGAATAATTGAGTTTGAAAATGTTTGGCCCACATATGTCTTATTTTTATGAAATTTGATGAATTTATTCATTGTGAGTTGAGTTTATCTCCTTTCTTAATTGAACTCTTCTTATCAAAGATAAATCATAACTTTTGTAGTGTTCCTCCTTGTAATCTGGGTTCTTGAGATTGGTTTTTCAACGGGTCTAAATTTTGATATAATCTAGGTTTTTAAAATGAGTTCTCATCGAGTTTAGATTCTCCATCCATTGACTTAATTTTGACTTTCTTGGGTGAGTTTTCAATTTGATTGTGGGTTTAAGGGATTCCTTTCCCGCGGGTTCGTATCATTTGGTATTTAGAGCAAGGTTTCCAATCAGGTATGATTCTATCTTTTAATTCTTGCATCTTTAAATTTAATTCCAGGGCTTCATTGTTCTAGGGTTCCCAAAAAAAAAAATTGCTGAATTATATCATCTCAGGGCTACCGAAATTGTCTTGTTCATTGGGGTTTTGTGTTCTTGATCCTAGGGTTTCGAAATTCTAGGGTTTCTTGCATATGTAAATTTATCAATTGCTTGGAGTGTCGTTTCATTGATTCTCCTATAATTCATTGTCAATCCTTGTGTGTTTAACTTCAATTGATTGATTTTCAATTGAATATTGCTGTTTGTGATTGAATTAGAGAAAAGAAAAGAAAGGAAAGTAAAAGAAAAGAAAAGAAAAATTCAAAAAAAAAAAATCGAAAAAAAAAAGTGGGCATTTCAAAGGTTGCTACATAGTTACAACAAAGAGAAAGAAAGACATTTGTTGATTGAGCTTTATCATCAAAGGGGCTGAATACATCTTTCTAGTGGGTATCTTGTTTTATCATTACTCTTTTCCTCGTATAAATTTTTTGATTCTCGTGTCATTTTATTCCCTCATTGTTTCTTGTTCTTGTTTCATGAACCTATTACTGGTTGGAATAATATAAGGTTGTATTTTCTTGATTTTGTTCAACTAATTCTTAAAGAACTTGAGTGGAAAAATTATTGAGGTAAAAGGCAAGAGAGTGTGAGACTATTATCGAAAAAAAATCAATTAAGAGTGAAACACAAGTGGAGTGCCATTATTTGAGTGTAAACACATAAGGGAGTGTGTGAGATTTTCCACTAACATTCTTTTTGTGCAGCACATTATGATGGCAGATAACTCATCCTTTGTGTTGTAAGCCATACAACAACAGTTTAAGTGGTTGAACTTTGTATTAGATAAAGTGAGAGATAGGATAGATCAACAAGAAGCAGTGATTAGAAATCTACAAGGTGGAAGAGATAGGAGGCAATCTGAGCCTAGTATTGAGAATGGGTATGAGAAATGAAAGTATGGTGAGGATGAGGAAGACCTAACATATAAAGGTGGATTGGGTAGACATAAAGAAGTTAGGCATGAAAGAGGACATAGGGGAAACCCAATGGGTCGGGATAGTGTAGATAGAGACCTTGGGAGTATCAAAATGAAAATACCATCTTTCCAAGATAAAACTGATCTTGAAGTTTATTTAGAGTGGGAGAAAAGAATAGAATTGGTGTTTGGTAGTCATAATTACTCTGACGAGAAGAAAGTGAAGTTAGCGATAATTAAGTTCACTGATTATGTGATTATTTGGTGGGATCAATTAGTGACCAATAGGAGGAATCTTGAAAGGCCTGTAGAAACATGGAGAGAGTTGAAAGCTATCATGAGGCGAAGATTTGTACCTAGCCACTACTATAGAGACCTTTACCAAAAACTATAAAATCTTACACAAATGTTTAGAGTGTAGAGGATTACCATAAGGAGATGGAAGTGGCTGTGATTCGAGCTAATGTAGTGGAGGATCGGGAGGCCACGATGGCTAGATTTTTGAGTGGGTTGAATAGGGAGATAGTCAATCTTGTTGAGTTGCAACATTATGTGGAGGTAGAGGACATGGTGCATATGGCTATGAAGGTTGAGAGGCAGTTAAAGAGAAAGGGTACAGCAATGTACACTTTGGTTTCTAGCACTCTTTGGAAATCAAAGTGGGATAAGAATGATCGAGTTGTAGCAAAGAGAAAGATTGAATCACCTAAGAAAAAAAGATGAGGATGAGGCTGAAATCTCAAGAAAAAGAGAAAATGATTTGAAAAACAATTGTGAGGCCGAGAGTTCAAAAAAAGAGGAGAGTGAAAGAAAAAAAAGAGAGTGAAAAGGAGAAAGAGAGAGAGAGGAAAAAAGAGAATGAGACCGAAACATCAAAAGAAAGAAAGAGTGAAAAGAAAATAGAGAGGTGGCTGAGAGTCATGAAAAAAGAGTTGAGCCACAGGAGGAAAAAGAAAGGGAGATTGTAGAGAGAAACGGAAAAATAAAAGTGAGATTTTATGTTGAGGCAAACTTTTATACTAACGAATTTAACGACTCTTTGCCTAGTGTTGTTATTTCTTTGTGGTAGGGATATGAGGTCATGATTCCTAGCGGTGTGTTTAGTAGATTTCCACCTATTAGAGAGATAGAGCATTACATTGATTTTGTGTCCAGTGCGACAATTCCTACTCGACCTTTTTTTGAAGAACATGAGTCCTTGACACACTTGAAGGGATAAGGTAAGTTGTTGACTAGAATGCATGCTAAGTGGAAGGACTGTATTGAGACTTTTCCTCATATAATCAAATACACACATGGTGAGGAAAATTTTGTAGTTGATGCTTTAGCAAGAATGTATGTCTTTGTCTTCATTTTAGATGCAAAGTTATTGAGATTTGAAAATGATAAGGAATTGCATGCTAATGATGATGACGTTGCTAATGTGTATAGAGAATGTGAGAGGGCATTGTCTGGCAAGTGTTATAGACTAGATTGGTATTTTTTTAGAGAGAATAAACTTTGTGAGTTTACTAGCCTTATGCGTGAGATGCTAGTGCATGGATGTGGTTTGTTGGGTCATTTTGGTATGAAAAAAATTTTAAACGTGTGACGTGACCATGGGTGGAAGTATTGCTTGCCATTCATTGAGTTTTCATATCATTGGAATGGTCATTTTGATGCAAAGAAGAGTTTAGACTTGTTGTATGAATGTTTGTGAGAGTATCATTTGCCATTCATTGACATGTTGCATGAACGTTTATGGGAGTATCATTTGCCATTCATTAATGTGTTGCATAAAATTTTGTGGGAGTGTTGTTTGACATTCATTGAGTTCACATATAATTGGGGTGGTCATTTTGAAGTATGGAAGACTTTAGATGTGTTTCATGAACATTTGAGAGAGTTTTGTTTGCCATTTATTGAGTTTACATATAATTGGAGTGTTCATGCTATTACTAAAGTTTCAGTTTTTGAAATTATTTATAGATTTAATTCATTTACTCCTTTAGATTTAATGCATCTACCTGTTGATGACAGGAGTAGCTTGGATGGACTTTTTCAAATTCTTGAACAAATTAATGATAATGCATATCAAGTGGACCTTCCAGGTAAGTGTAATGTTTATGCTATTTTCAATGTTACTAACGTTTTTCCCTTTGATGCAGGTGGGGATTCGAGGCCAAATCCTTTTCAGGAAATGGGAATGATTGGAACCAAGGTGGACCTAATCTTAAAAATCTTTTGCAAGTTCTAGATGGGCCAATTACAAGGTCAAGAGTCAAGAAGATCAATGAGGCAATATAAAGATTGGTGCAATCCACTTGGAAACAGTCTAGCAAGAGCCGAATATTGAAGATGGACTTGAGAGAAGGAGATTCAGTGATCATCCACGTGATACAAGCTATGGAAGAGTGCAACATAAATTATGACCTATTATTATAGTTATGTGATTGAAGGCCTTCGACTTATTTAAGAAACGAGTTCTCATCGGGTCTAGGTTCTCCATCCATTGACTTGATTTTAATTTTTTTGGATGAGTTTTCAATTTGATTGTGGGTTCAAAGGATTCATTTCCCGCAGGTTCATATCATTCAGGTCTGTTCTCCATTTACTTTCAGTGATCTAATCAAATTCCAAGTCTCATATCTTTTATTAGAATACAGATTTCCATAAATGGCTCTAAGTAACCATTCTTTACTACCATCTGCACTCTCTTTTACACTTGCATGAATATGATATCTAGAAAAATTCAAAATAGATAACAAAATATCTTTCTTCCATAGAAGTGCTATTCCCCCACTCTTTCCTTCACAATCCATTGCCAAACAACACTCAAAACCCAACCTAAATTTTAATCCTTCCATCCTTCTCGCAAGAAATTTTATTTCCAATAAAAGCATAACATCGGGATCTTCCTTCTTGAAAAGATCATGAAGGGCTCGAATTGCCTATGCGTTCCTAAGCCCACAAGAATTCCAACTTAAGAGTTTCATTGTGCCCAGCGGGGCTAGACACCAACCTCCACCGATAATACTTGTTCATTTTCCTTCTCACAAAGTCTCATGGTCTGTAAATGGGATACTATAGATGGGTAATCACACTCCCCTTTTCTACTTTTCTTATTAACCTTAATAGGGAAAATCATTTCATCCTCATCAATAAGAACTCTTTTCTTTTCAATTCCAAACGATAGCAGATTAGTAATCGTACCTGAGGCGTGAGCTCTCTTCTTCCACCCACCACTGGACATCGTATGCTTCTAGTGATTCTTTGGTCATTGGAGGATTTTCTTACATAGTATCAAGAGAGCCACTCTCTAACGAGACCTTTACTTCATCCTCGCCAATGACTTCTCCTATGGGGTCCTCTCTTTCATCACCTTCCAATAATCCGCTATCACCATTAACGCTACCACCACTATCAATGAAAAATTCACTCCCGCTACCTTCCCTCAATGGCAAGCCCAGTTTGAAGCACTACTAATTGGTTATGATCTCATGAATTTTTTTTTCTTCAGTGCTTTTCCATGTCCTGCCACTGATAAAGCCAATTCTACCACCTTTAAAGCAGCGAATCCCCACTTGATTCACAAAGACAAATTAATCCTTCATGCCCTTCTTACTTCCATCTCCACTACCATTACCCCTCTACTTGCTTCTTGCAAAACGTCTCATGAGGCATGGACCACTCTCACCAGTCTCTATACAGGTAAATCCCGAACAAGTGTGATGCAGTTAAAGGAAGATCTCACGTTAAGCACCTGTGGCAGCCGCTCAGTCATAGAATTTCTTCCGATTGTCAAAATTGCTGATGAATTGGCCATAACCAACCATCTCGTTTCTAATAACGACTTGACCCTCTATATTCTTAATGGTTTAGGTCCTGAGTTTCGAGACATTGCTGCTCTCATCCGTGCCTGAGATACCTCCCTAAGGTTTGAAGAACTTCATGATCTTCTAGTTGGTCATGAAAGTTATCTTCGGTGTCTGGAAAACAACTCTACATAGCCTTTGATTGCAACCGCCAACTATAGCCAATGGAAGGGAGGTGCATCTGGATCTAATGGAACTGCCAACCATCGTTGTTCGTCTTCAACCTGAGGTCATGACCACACCAAGCATTGGACTTCTGATTCAGGCTTTCGTAAATTTAAGCCCAAATGTAAACTTTGTGAGCAATTGGGCCATACAACCAAGAAATGTCCAAAGCATGCTCCAAATGATCCAACTGCCAATTATGCTGCTTCTTCCAAATGCAAAGACCAAATGTGACTTGTTGATTCTGCCTCTCACAATATGACCACTGATCTCTCTAATCTTTCCATTCATTATGAATATGATGGTACTGATGAAGTGTTAATTGGTGATGGATCAGGTTTGCCTGTCTCTCATGTTAGCTCCTTGTCTTTTGTCTAGCCTAATCATGTTTTCCACTTATGTGATACTCTATGTGTTCCTACCATTAAAATAAATTTGATTCTATTCATCACTTTACCAAACAAAATAATGTTTACTTAGAATTTTACCATTCTCATTTTCCTGTGAAGGATGGGATCACAGGGGCGACACTACTCAAAAGCGCATGTGAGGATGGTGTGTACCCTTTGCCAGAGACACTAGCTATGGTCTCCAAACCTGTCGTTGCTTACGATCATGAATGTACCACGACCTATGGTTGGCACAAACGGCTTGGACATCCTTCTTCAAAAATTGTCCAACATCTTATTCGTGTTTTTTCATTACCCATTAATATAAGTGGAAATTCCTCCATATGTACTTCATGTTCTCAAAATAAAGCCCATCGACAAACTTTTCAATCTCATGGCTTAAATAGCACAGCACCACTGGAATTGATCTATACAAATGTTTGTGCTCCCTCTCATGATGTTGGTCTTGATGGTTCAAAATGCTATCTTATATTTATTGATCATTATACCAAATATATCTAACTCTATCCTATGTCCCATAAATCAAGTGTTCAAACTATTTTTTCCCAATTCCTACATCTTGTGGAAAATAGATTTAATACCACAATCAAAAGCCAATATTCTGATAATGGAAGTAATTACATTGCTCTTAAATCTTACTTATTTGTTAATGGCATAAGTCACTACACTACTACTCCCCACACCCCACAATGAAATGACATGTCTAAAAGATGGCATTGTCATCTTGTTGAAACCGGCCTCACCCTCCTCACTAATGCAATTTGCCTCTTTCGTACTGGCCATATGCTTTTTAAACTACTGCATATCTCATCAATCGGATGTCAACTACAATGTTAAAACAACAAAACTCCATTTTAGATGCTTTTTAATCAAACTCCAAACTATATGAAGCTTAAGCAATTTGGTTGTCTTTGTTATCCCTTAAACAGGCCCTACAACCATCACAAGCTTCAGCCAAAATTCAAGTCGTGCATTTTTTTAGGCTATTCCCTTACCTAAAATGCCTACCGCTATCTTGAGCCCAATACCCAGCGTCTTTATCACTCAAGACATGTCTTATTTGATGAAAATCGTTTTCCTCTGGCTCAACCAAAACCTAATCTCTCAGAGACCTCCACCTCTTTCATGCCTAACTTGGACAAACCACTTGCTAATTCCCTTGCCGATAGCTTTTCTCGCACCATTGCCAATGCTTGAAGCTTCAAATCAGGGTACCGCTAAGATAGCTCAACGTAAACAATACTTTTCTCCATGGTCATCTTACGGAAGTGGTTTACATGACTCAACCTCCAGGTGAGACTTGACCATGTATGCTATCTTCGCAAAGCTATATATGGCTTAACAAGCACCTAATGCTTGGTACTCTGTTCTCAAACAGGCAATACTGGAATTTGGTTTTTTCAATACTAAATCTAATTCATCATTGTTTCTTTACAATACTTGTTCCATACTTGCCTATTTTTTGGTATATGTGGATGATTTGATTATCATAGGCAATGACTCTAACTTTGTGGCAACTATCATTCAATAGCTTGGCAATAAATTCTCTCTCAAAGATTTGGGCCCCTGCATTGTTTTCTTGGCATTGAGGTCATTCCTACCAGCCATGGCTTGTTTCTAACTTAGCACAAATACATCCGTGATCTCTTGGCTCGAACTAGCATGGATGGTGCCAAAGATGTGGCCATATCATTATCTACATTTGTTTCATTAAAATTGGTTGATGGCTCATGTTCTGTGGATTCTACAGAATATCGCCGAATCATTGGTGCTCTACAATATCTCTCATTAGCTAGGCCTGACATTAGTTTTGCTGTGAATAAACTCACAATTCATGCTGCCTAATGAAAATCGAGTGGACTGCCACCAAATGACTGCTGCGCTACTTAAAGAATACAATTTTTCATGGCATCACCATAAAAGAAAACCACCAGTCCATCTCTTACATGCTTCTCCGATTCTAATTGGGCAGAAAACTTGGATGATGGAAGCTCCACATTTGCTTATCTCATTTTGCTTGGTACCAATCCTATCTTGTGGAGATCCAAAAAGCAGCACGCCATTGCAAGATCATCCACAGAAGCCAAATATAGGGCCCTTACCACTGCTGCCTTTGAGTCTATGTGGATTTTATCCCTATTTAGTGAAATGAAGTTCTCACTACCAAAACTGCCGCTGCGCTTGTGTGACAATCTTTTGGTGCCACTCATCTTAGCTTCAACCATGTCTAACATTCACGAATGAAGCACATTCGAATTGATCTACATTCTGTTCGTGACTTGGTTCACAAAGGTGCACTCAATGTTCGTCTTGTTCATACAAATGATCAGCTTGCATATCTGCTTACAAAACCACTCTCACGTCAACGTAAAAATCATCTAAAGGACAAGATCGGCCTCACTGATGTTCTTGTGGGAGCGTATTAAGGAAGATTTTACTGATATTCCTCTACCAATTAAGACCCAACGAGAAGCATGATCTCTGGGCAGAATTTGTGCTAGCTAGAATCAAGAAACTGATTTTGTAAATTTCATAGCATTATATGTTGTAACTTTTCTTACTTAGATTACTCTGTTTTGTAAATAATCAGATTATGTATAGCAATGAAGTGTGTGCAAAATTTCAACAACCAAATCAGTGTTATTTTCTTACAAGACAAGCATTGGTTTCCATTGCTTTTTGACTTTTGAATCGCCGCAACATTTTATTGGAACATAGGACTATAAATCATTGCCGACATGCATTTTATTCACTTGGCTTTTCAACCATTCCCATTCATCATTCATTGGAAAAGTACTTATTCACATTTTCAATAACCCTTGATTCATATTATTTTTACCTTTGAATAATTTAAAAAGAAAACCCTATTGAGTTCTTCCATAGATATAATATGGTTTCATAAAGTTGGTTTGGCATTTATTCAAAAATATATATATATATATATATATATATATAATTATTTTACTCTCTTAAAAAATAATGGACGAGATTAACTTTTTTTTATTAATGCATCCAGTAATTTTTTTTACTGAATATATATATAGATATTATGTCAATTTATATACAATATCTGTCTTTTCATGTATAACCCGTGAATCATGACAAAGGCATACATACGAATGAATTAATGATGTTCCATTAGAATTAACAGAAGAACAGCATGATGAGTAAAAAGATATCAATCCATGATTTGCTGCATGCAGTACTTAGCTCAAAGTTTGGGGAAACATTTTTCTTATCATTCTAACAAAAATCCGAGATCTAGGTTTCATATTGCGAGATCTACAATATTTAATGAGAACTTCATATGTAGGATTGACTTGAATCACTGGAAGAAAAAAAAAAAAGTACTTTTGCAATGTGGTTTGTCAAAGCAAAGTTAAGAGAATGCTCACAATATTTCTTGCAAAATTTACAGAGTCATGATAAGAACCATATATATATATATATATATATATATATATAATATATATATAGCTATTAAGCTAATTCTTCTTAAAGCCACAAGTACTATTTAACAATAGTTTCAATATTAATTCACTCTCTAAACAAAGATCAATCACACAACCCTCATGATTTGAACAAATTGCTAGATAAACAAAACATAACACAAGATTAATGCCATATATTACATCCTCATTCTGATCTATGTATTCCTAATATCTATAAGAGATCAACTCAACTGTTTCCAATTTGACACAAAAAACTACAACCACCACTTCCAAAACTTCTTATCCTTGGATTTTCTTGGCCTGCATCACAAACAACAGCACAATAAATGGTGAATGAATTTACAAAAAAAAATAAAACAAAACTACTAATTTTCATATGCATCCAGTACCTCATGATGATCCAAATTATAACAAGTGAATTTGTGTGAATCAGTGAAATTAATTGCTGTTGACCCCTGTAGAAACCCCTTTTTTGGATTGTGAATGTATTTTAGATCAATCAAACCCCATTTTCTATTTCATATATTTTTTGCTACCAAAAATATATATTGTAGCATAAATGTTTATTCATAAGGGACCCCAAATTGCAATTCCATCATATATATAGTACATTTCAATACCACCAATTAGAGCTAACTCCTTCTAAAATATGAAGAAACCCAAAATAAGAAATAAAATCACTTAATGCATCATGAGACTTACTTTTAGTACTTTTCCTCCTATATTATCATGACCCCTTAAGCCCTTGGATTTGGTCGGTTCCAGAGCAGTTTTTCGATGGATCAAAGGTGGTTTTCCACGAGAGCGATCAGGCGGAGGAATTGAGGAGTGGGTCTCTGGACCTCTATAATCAATTTCATACACCTCAGTATCCAACTCTCTGCAACTCCCTAATCATAAACCAACTTTAAATCAGTGTCTGACAATGATCTTACACAACTCTTTATCAACTTCTGCGTTTACTCTAAAACCATACATCCATGAAATATGTTGAGGGAGAAAGACAGAAGAAAATATTATATATATATATATATATATATATATATATATATAAATATGCATAGGAGCAAACCTCTTGAGAAGTAAGGCACTGTGATGAGAAGGAAGAGAAAAAGGAAAGTGGTGATGCTAGGCTTGAGCTCCATGGCATTCCAGAACTGATATCAGTTTGTCTGAGGTTGTAAAATCATAGTCATATATTATGTGTATATATATACAGGGAAGAAGGGGATACCTTTATGTCAAGAGATGTGTTCACGGAATAAGCATGGAAAAAAGGAAGAGCTGAGGTATTTTTTCTCAGCTTTTGTCAAAGTGAAACCGTCTCAATCGACACAGCAATAAGTTTGCAAGGTACAGATGTCGATGTGTTGGGTTGGAACATTTATGTTAGTGTAGCCATACCCATATATGTAATTTTCTTTTTTAGTTTTTAGGCTACTTTATATATTTAATATTTGCATTATTTTTTATGGTCAGGACAGCTCCATGTGTTTATAATTAAAAGCGTCTTTTCGAGGGACATCAGTCACGTTACCCACACCTACTCGGGCTCAGCCTGTTTCCCTTATCATTTTCTCCAGAATTTTGGAGAAATTCTAAACATAAATAACTCATGTCTACCCAGTTCACAGCAAAAGACCATGGGAAGGCTGGTTTTGCTGTCATATAAAATATATATACAGGTTAAAAGGGCTGACATAATAACTAATTAATAAGCACTATTTTGCTTCAGAGATAACATTGGAAAAATGAATGCAAAATTGTATTCAAAAGGATGAAATCGATGCTGAATTTTGTACTCTCATTGATCTGTTTCTGAGTTTCTTGAACCATAAAGGATTCAAAGTTCGAATGGTCAATATGCTGTTTATGTATGAGAGTGATACAATGTTGTTCAGAGTATCTCTTTTAAGTTATAAATATCGTTTCCATGGATCCCCCACAACTTTGGAAAGAACAGCACAAAGAGGATAGTCCAGAATGAATAGTAGAAACAAAGTTTACATAATAACGAGTGGGCTAAAACTGAGAGAACTTTCTGGTTATCCAAACATGGGAAAGAAAGAGCGGCATTGATGGCCGTTACTGAAGTCATAAGTTTTGGAATGAAAAACCTGATCATAGAAGGAGACTCATTAGATGTCATCGCGGCCGTGCAAAATTAATGATTGTCTCACAATGGGATTAGAAGGTTATTCTCTTTATAGAGTACATATATATCATGGGCACTCAAAGATACCATATCATGGAAGACTTCAAAGATCAGAACTGGAATTGCATGGTCCCATGAACTGGTTAAGCTCATGTATCTTAACCAGCTGCAGATGAAAAAAAGTTGTGGCATTGGGAAAGTACCTTCCCCCAATATTAAGAGTGGTCAAATGGAGCTCTAGTCATTTTCATGGAAATTATTAGTGGGCCAAAGGGTTCAAGACGAAAAATGGACATTTATTGATTGGATATGTCTCAAGGATGGGTATTTTTAGCAGTAAATTACTAAATATCCAAAAGTATGCTGTCTTCTGTCGGCCTTTCCGTGCAACACTCCATTAATAGAGAAAGAGAGGGTTACCGATGACAAGGTTTCTGTTTTGTTTGGTTCGGCTCTGGTGAGTTTGAAAATTTTGTACCAGTTTTTATAGCAGCCAAAGGATTGCCAGAAAACTTGAACTTTGGACTGCACTAAAATTGCCTGCAATAACCTTAAAAAATATATAAATAACAAAGATATATATATTGCAGGATAGGACAGCTGGTGTAGTCAAAATAGTAGAAACTTACAAATATATATATAAATATATATATATATGAAAAAAGCTATTATGCCCACTAATTCTTAGGCTCTATTTGACCGTTCGGAAAAAAAAAATTATTTTTTATTTGTACTTCATGAATAAGGAAGTGATTTTAAATATATAGGTGTATTTTATATTTATTTTTTTAAAAATATTTAAATATATTAAAAAATTGTGAATAGAAAAATAAATAAAAAATAAAAAAATTTACAAAAATAACTAGTGATAACAATGAGTGGTGCTACTCAGGCGGCAGAATAGTACCGCTCATATATATATATATATATATATATATGACATCTCTTTTTTTAAATGGATTCTTAAATCTTCTCTCTTTCAATTAAAATGTTAATTAGATGATTAATCTATATTCATGCAACACACATAATTTTAGTATTTTCTTAGGCAAAAAGGTTGCATTAATTGCTGGTACTGGTGGTGTATGAAAACAACATTGCCATATGGATGCAGGTTATCTTTCATGTGTATCCTGTTGGGTCCAACATCAACAGCTATGCCGTGGCTGGACTGGAATATGGGTCTTTCTGGAGTTTATGACCAGCAACTGCCAGTATGACTGGGACAGTGACTCCAAGCCAGCCTCTTAATCTTTTCAATCCCAGCAGCAAAATTGCAGACAGCACCTTCAACTGCCCATCTCACCTGTCCTGACACTCTCTCTCTCTCTCTCTCTCTCTCTCTCTCTCTCTCTCTCTCTCTCTCTCTCTCTCTGTACTATCGATTGTATTAATCATAGACGTACAGCTCTGCACTCATGAGGAAATTTCTTTTTGAATTATCCGAAATGAACTTGCAATCTGTGCACTCTTGAGACTAGTCGAAACTGGCTTGAACAACGGGTGCTAGCAAAAAAATAACAGAGAAATACAAACCATGGTGGACTACGGGCTTTCTAACAAAAATCAGTATTTGTTCGGCATTTGCCTCTGATGGACATTGGGGGACTGATAGCAGGGACTCGAGATAACCTGTGAGCGAAGAAGCCCATGTTTTCAACTTTGGGCCTTCTTTGAGTTGTTATGATTGCTTCAAGACTATCCCCAATTGCTTGATAGACCACGCTCATACCCCTAGGACTTACACCAGCAGATCCATATATTATATAACAGATAGCTTTTCCAAAACAAAAAAGCTGCACACATGTTTTCTTCTTCCTTTAGTGTCTGCTTCATGGTTTTGCTCGATTTGTCTAATGGGAACACTGAACACTAAGAAACTGTTTTCAGCTTTTCAATCTAATTGCTAATTATTCCTAACCTCCTCGATCTCAGCCTAAAGTCAGGATATAGAGCTGTACACACACACACATATATATAAGAACTGTATATGATAGGGTGTATATATAGATGCTAGTATAGGTCCGTGACAATCTCATACGGTGATATTTACAGGTTGCAGCAGCACTTCACTTGTCTTTTCTTTTCTTTTCTGTTCTGCTCATTCTAAGGGTGAAAAATTTGGGGTCTTCTTGTGGTATGATTTCTTTTGGGTCCTACTTTTCCTAAAAGCCTGATCACTGGTGGCAGGTGCAGTAAGGTAGCGTATAATCTAGGCTTCTACCTCCAGAGAGAAAGTCTTCTCCTATATTCTAGGACAAAGGGAAAATTGTATTTGCCCAGCAAAAGAAAAGAGGGTCTCTTTTCTTTTGTTTTCTTTTTTCTGTCAACTCTTTGGAAAGTGCATCTTGCCGTTCTGTAATATACAAGCCACCCTTTCAAGGAATACTCAATACAGCAACATCCATTCACAGTATAGTTTCATGATTTGTAGATTCCGATTTATCAATGATAACTTTTGTTGTTGGATCAGTGCTTGTTATGGTGCTGTGAGAACACGGCTTAGTGGGAAGATATTTTAAGTAAACAAGCCTGTCATTTGAAAGCAAAATAACAGATAGTGTGATTTGCTATTTAAAAGATTTGTTGTCGCTCCTAATCAAATTGATTGAAATTCAATGTGTTATGACTCGAGGGGTTGGAAGAATTGGGATTACAAATAATAAGATTGTTATATGGCCAAAAGAAAAATGACAGGGTGTGTTAAGTGCCATGGGTCCCAGAATGACACCATTTTTTTCCCAAAAAAATCTCTGTTAGTAAGGGCCTTTCACACCGTCTAGCACATAAAAGTATTAAGTATTTTGAGATTTCTATAAGTCTAATGAATTCTACAGCAAGTAGTGTTAAATCCAGGGCCTTCAAGTTCACTCTATCAGGTAGTTGAAAATCCACTGTAAGTTTTGACTCCACACTCAGTGGCCATAGTATTCCAAAATCCGTATATGTACAGATAGCATGTGCCCGAAACTTCCTCCAAGGGCCAGGGCTGTGCGCTATGTGAACCCCACTTTTAATTATAATAGAACTACCCACCAAAGCTTAAATCCAAAACAAGGTATGCATGTGCTGATGTGCATACGATGAATCCAATGGCTTCAGTTTAAGTTGATTGTTGTACATCCTCTCCAGGACTTACAAAGAAGAAAATCCCTGTGAACTGCTGCAGTTTAGTCCTTCTTAAATAAAGTCAGCTAAAAACCCAAACTTATGTATGTCCTTCCTAGACACTGCTCAGCTCCAGTAAATAAACCACACCAAGAGTCAAGAGCCATGCATGTCCAACCTCGGTCTGGTTTCTAACAGGAGAAATGTATGGTTCACAAAAACAAAACTTAGAAAGTAACGTGACTAAATGCGATTGGTTAGATCTACTTAAAAATAAAAAAAACTTTGAAATCTATATTTTACCTCATCACCATTTACTTTGTAAGAGTATTACTCCTCTTATAACAGAACGTTCTATCTCAAGCCAAACTTTGTAAATGTCCACCACAGATGTCTTATCTAATAATGTGAACGGAATGATGGATGATGTTTCCTAACAATCCTCAAATAAAACGTTCTATAGCTAGCAGATAACAACCTGGCCACGAACCTCTCACATTATAGGTCCTTTTGAGTCTTTGACCATACTTTAGGTTAACATATCTTTTGAAGTTGAAATTAGTGGGTCTAAAATCTTTAATTGCGATCTCTGAAAACAAGAAAAAAGCAACTTGATTGGATGAGACTTATTAAAAAGATAAAAGACAGACGTGTTTACATTATTTATTACTCTTGCTTTAAACAAACATAGATATCTGAGAGTCATATATTGAACATGTATTAAAATAAGAAGTGGGACATCTCATAAAGAGATGATAATGGGTTTCTACCGAATGCTATAAAAGTTGGTCAGAGTATCCAAAGATGCTTACATTAATCAAAATCCCATCACCCCCAATTCCAAACCTGTACATAAAGCAAAAGCAGAAAACACTGACAACAGACACAGACTTCCATTTCAACGGAACTAATTCGAAACACAAATTGATTTTTATGTCAAAACGAAGAAAGTAACAAATACAGCAGCCATGAGCACTGGCAGAGTAGATGAACACAACTTCTTCATTTGTTTCAGCTTTCAGTGTACAACTAACTTAACCTTTTGGTTTATATAACGAAAAATTAGGGCCAATTATCAAAGAGCCATAGAGATTTTCTCGTACAGCCCAACATGTATTAATTATATGTAAATATATAAAAACCAATATAATTTCAGTTGCCAAATTTATAAAAATCATATGGTAAATGAGATAAAAATTAGTAATTAAGTAATCACAAAACATGTGGTGAGCTTGAATCGGTGAAACCCAACCTTCTGTATTCCCGGAAATTCATTTCTGAATACAGCTTCTCTGCGGTTCTTGCCGGTTCTGATTTACATCTTGTGAGTATCACAGGTCGTACACAGTCTGCTGCTTCCCCTGCTTTCAGTTCTTCAACACAAACAGATTTGATGAGTCCTTCTCTAATTGCACCTTCAAATTCTTTGATAAACTCCAACTTTCCCTCCATTTCAGGACCTATTCCGGATTCTTCATCAGAGATTGACTCTCTTTCCGCTGGGGGTTTCTCAGTCTCCGTCTGTTCCTCTGTGTTTTCCTGCTCTACACTCTGTTCTGTTTCTTCCGTCCTCATTGGTGAACCCCAGAATCTCCACGCTAAAGATGACGATCTGTAAGGAGCAGATCTACACCGAGTCAATAACAAAGCGTTCTTTGGCGGTGAAGAAGAACTAGACACAAAGACCTTAGCTACTTCTTTCTCATCTTCTTCCTCTTCTTCATCCTCTTGCTCCGAAGACTCGCTTTTATTTCCAATTTTTTGTTCAACCTTCGCCGAGTCTTCTCGACTTTCGGTTTTTCTTCGGAAACCCGCTTTGAAGAACGAGACCCACTTGCGCCAAGCTGGTCGGCACGACTTGGGCTTGATCTTCCGGGCGAGATGGTGGCAGAACAGGGCCTTTCTGAGCCATTTGCACCGGCGTTTCCTCGGGGTCCGGGCACCGTTGGCCCGACCGGGTCTGGCGGTGGCAGCCTGTTTAGAGGAGCGCCTGACTCTGACTTGGCCCATGCATGTAACTTTGGGTGAAGAAGGTTCTTGGGTTTCAATGGCTGCGTTCCTTTTCCGAACAAACATTGGGCTAGAACGTGACCTGCTCCTGCTTCTGCTTCCCACATTGGTCCTCAGAAACCTCATCAATGGCGGCGGGAACTTCTCAGTCCGACCAGGACTCGATATGGGTTTTGTGGATATCTTCATTTCCTCCCTCACCTTCCCTCTCTTCCTCTCTGTCCTCTCAGATTGAAAAGCTGTCTCCTTTCTCTTTCTCTGTCTCTGTCCCTCTGCTTAAGAACCATGCGAGTTTTCTCCTCCTTTTCGAAGAGAGTAGATATGGGGTGTGTACGCTATATATGTTTTTGCCCTGGCTTTTCTATTCAGAGTGTTCTGAGAATTTTTATTTCATATTTTGCACGGATGGTTGGATCAGGATGGATCCACTGTAAAAGATTCGTACATGTATTCGTAGCGTGTCAAACAAAACATATATTTATAAATTATGCAAAAACTAATCATATGCAGTTTGTGAAGTAAATTTTCTGAAGTAATCGAAGCCCATGAGAGCATAGTTGAGTCATGAGTGTGGTTTTGTTTCTGTTTTAAGTAAGTAATTAGTAGGAAGGGTTGAAAAGTTCTACTTACCATCTTTACACTATATATTAGCAAATAATTTATTAATTATATTCTTATATTTAAACACACATATATTGATGTATAAATATACATTTAAATAAAATAATAATAATAATTAATCACATATTAATATGTAATACAAAGATGATAAATAGTATTTCTCAACGATGATTTGGACAAATAACAGCATGAAGGGAAGAGTTAACGGATAAGGGAAGTGGTTGTCCACTCTTTTTCTCATCATATTGAGGTTTTTCAAGTTCAACTCAATCACTCAACGATCTATGAGTGGGAATTTGGTCCTTTAATCAAGTGCTACTTGTTTGCTCAATTATCACTTCTACTTAGTTTAAAACCCACTTCTTCCTTCCACATGTGGACAGGGTTAATAAAAAAAAAATCAGAAAAAAAAATATATTTTTATTTCAGTGTGAGCTTATTTACTTCTCAATTTTAAGGTATTGCCATTTCCTTTGTTTTCTGTTTTATATTTTTACGCCTGTGTATAGGCATTAAAACGGTAAAACCTGCAGTTAAAAAGGGCTTTACCAACCATAAAAACAAAAAAACAACAGTTGGTATACCAACAAAGTAAAAATCAGTGGTTATAACAGTCACATAATGGCTGGATCTGCACCAAAAGATGGGGCCTAAGACGCATAACAATAGCTCAACAATCGGCCTAGCTTCAACCGCTGAGTTTTCTTTCTTGTACTTAATACAGCCTTAATTAGTACTTCAAGTCAATATTAATGTGGTTCTCTTAACATCTTTTGTAGTAGGTTAGTGTCGGGCATTTAATTCAAGTATCTGCTATCTCATCATATATGTCAACACAGTCCAAGCCGTAAACACTCATTTAATTCAGCCCTGTCACTTCTAGAAGACGGAAAATGCTAGGTTTAACTCTCAATTTGCTCCCTTAAGTGTGTCGCTAGTATTTTTTTTTTTAATGTTTAAAAAATTTACTACTAGTAAATTTCGGTATTTCTTTTAATATTTAAAAAAAACAAAATATACTAACAGTACACTTAGGACTGATTTGATTTGAATAATGAGATGAGATTTTAGATGAGTTGATTGTTAATATTTTGTATAGAAATTTAAAAAAAATATAAAAATAAGATGAAACAAGATGAGATGGAATATATCAAACGAGACTTTAAATGAGCAAGTCGAGGAGGTTCAGTAGCGACATCCAAAAATATATTGGTATTTTTATTAAAGTGATTTTATTGCATTAATTGGTCATAAAATAAATTGTAAAATAGATGTATGAATATCATTTTTCTTGTCTGATTTGCTATTAGCTTGTAGATTAGGAAGTGAAATAAGAATTTTGTGTTTTGTTTGAAAGTTTAAACTATTATGTTTTGATATTATTATTATTTTGAAATTTGAAAAAGTTAAATTATTTATTATATTTTGTATGAGAATTTGAAAAATATGTAATAATGAGATGAGATAATATGAGAATTTTATGTTTTATCTTGTGTCCCAAACCAGTGTTGGAGTCCTGAAATTCCAAACATGTCTGTCGCCAATACCCATATTGTCAAAAAAATAGGAGTGTTAAAATTTAAAGAAGTAACTTTACATCGGCAAGAAGAAGGGGAATAACATTCAACTACTATCTTTATTTTCCAAAAAGGATGTGATGGAGAAAAAAACCTTCAGAGTTTCATAGGATGGGAATCTTCACAGAACGGGAAAAGGAAATCCTCCCAAAAGGGCCAAAACCCCACCAATGTCTCCACCTTTCTTCATCTCTGTCACTGACCAACTACCTTCCCACTAAATGTCGCTACTTTCCATTCCTACCCCTGCAGAATTGAAACCCACCTACTGAGTGTGCAGTGCAATTTAGGAAAATCCTTGATGTGAATGGACAATTGATTCATGTTCTATACCGACAAGCGTACAAAAAGTCAACTAAGGTTTCGAGCTTCGCACTCAGAGAAGAGCGTGGTGGGGGAGCAGGCAGGCTTGCCAAGTCAATTGGGAATCACTTACAACAGAGTTGATTGCTAGACACTAGACATAAATTATTATAAAGCTACTAAATTTTTATAAATTACATGTGCAGAATGCAAGAAGAGCAACTACTAGAAGTTTTGAAACTAATAATATTTTCCCTCTTACCCCACACCTCAAGTATTGCATCATATTACATAGTGAAGGCAAGATACAGAGTCAACAGATCTTTTCATCCCAACCATTACTTTCTTCGATTCAGATTCCGTCTTGCTCGTGTAATCCCATTCACCGGTTTGCTCTTGTTCCTCATGTGCCTCAGTTTCATCGTCTAGAAAACAATGCAACGCATTGGAATAGTCAGTACTTTGGTTTACTACAACAGTCTGCTGCAAATAAAAATTGAAGTTTGTTTATATGGCTATAATGGAATTAGTTCAAAAGGCCTACCCGAGACGGTTGACAGAGAGAAAGCAGTTAGGCGTCTAACGCAATCCTTCAGTGCTTGGAGCTCAGCTTCCTTCGAATTGAGTTTGGATTGGGCCAAATTCAATTCGGATTCCAGCTCCACGATTTGGTGTTCCTGTTGTTCAATGAGCAAATGGCAAAGTTTCTGATCAAGTTCAGCTGGCACCACCCCATGGAACTGATAAGAATCTGAATTCTGGCCTTCGGCTTCACAAAAATCCATTGCTGAAACTTCAGTCTGCGCAACTAGTCCCAAGTCAAACGAAGAGATTTTTCTAATATAGCAGAAAAATGCATAGCTTAGCAGATAGGAGAAAAAGCAGACTCAAAAAGAGAAAAACATTGCGTGAATTACCATGCCCAATGGTATATGTTAGAAGTGGCATTCCTGTCAGTTTTGCTGCATCAGAATTGATACTTCTTACTCTGGGTAATTATGATTATTGTCAACTCCACGTTTCATAGACTTTGCATCTACTAGCATTATGTTTAGTCCAGACTATTTTATAAATATTTAGTTATATGCATAAGAGTGCATCAAAGATGCAAACCCCTGTACCTACAATGATACAAAACTCTGTTTACAGACGTGAAAATCTACATTAATTGGTGTCAGGCTGGCGTGAGGGGAAGATACATGCAGGGTACCATGCCATGTTATAAATGACACATCTTAATGAGGTGAATTAATCTAACTGAGAAAAAAAAAAGAATACTTGAGAAATTCTTACCTCAACCACATTTGGTCTTATTTCCTCTTGGTGAGAAGCTTCAGTGATGCACCAAGGAAGTTTTTGCAGTTCAGACTCAAGCTCAGCCTCAAGTTGATTGATTTCATGCATTCTTGGCTCTGGCTCTTCAGTAAGAACACTACTTGCATATTCACCGTCGTCAATAACCAAGTGACCAGAAACCTTGATATCATTACGGTCCCTATTTCCTGTACTAAAATTGTCTACCGCAAGTTGAGTGTGCTTGCTGTAGTTTTTGTTTGGCACTGCATCAACTTCACTAGCAAAAGCCGAAATGCCGAGATGATAGGATGATCTTTTTTTATCAATCTCAGATTTTAATTCTTGAACAACTTTTGCAGTCTCATCCACAGCAATATTCAGCTTACTGATCTCAGATTTCCCCGCTGACATCATGTACATAATCCCAACACCAAGTCCCCAGCCAAATAAAGAGCCATCTAGATAGGAGGACATGAAATAATTTTAGACCTTAATGCTATTTAGCAAGCGCCTATAACACATAATACAAACAAACATACATACATACATGCAAACATACATGCATAAACAAAAATTGCAATAAAACAATCCAAACTAACAAAATGAAAACAGGCGTATGTTAAAAATGAATAGAAAAGAGCTTTAATTTTTAATTGTTAGGAATTAAGTTTATCATTTGGAGGGGCACCCATTTTTGGCTAGTAATTATTTAGGAGTTGGACCCATAGAGCTTCATTACAATTGACTAAAAAACAAGGTTATTGGTTAGTCAGTATAATCCAAGTCGTATTCTTCTTTAGCTGCAATCAATCATATAAAGGCTTCTTCTTCTCCTTTTAGTAAAAAAATGATAATCGTAATAATTAATATGACCTACTTTTTCTTATTTCAATATATAAAGCACTCTTTATCACTTTGTAAAGGAAGTTAAGAGCTTGCTTATGATATCAAACGCTGAATCGCGGAAAAGCTCCATACCCACAAGGGCTGAAGAAAATCTTCCCGTGTAAAATAATGAGAACCGACATCTTAACAATGGGTACCAAATCAAAGAAACAGGATTAAGATTAATTTGGAATATCGGCAACAGGCACAAGCATAACAATCAGAAGACTGTACCTTTAGAAGATGACGATGCAGAGCTCGAGGCCACATTCTTGCTGATTTTCCTCCTCTTTAAGCGAACAGCGAATCTCCTCGCACTCTTCCTCGGGACCTCGGTCTCCGGCTCTATACTACCAGATCTCTTAATCCGAGCCGCCTTCTTAATCCTCGATTTCTTCGATCCAGATCCAGACCGGGACCCAGAGCTCGAAAACCGAAAGATCCCATCCTGTTCGCTTTGAGAGCCATCACAAGCACTCGGTGCATGGAAGGGATTGTCGGTCTTCTGGGGAAGAGTACTGGGGGTGGGATCATCGGGATCATTAGAACCAAAGAGGTGCTTGGCAACGAGACTAGTGGATCCAGCCACTGCTGCAGCTAAGAGAACCTGCCACATTGGTGGTGATCAAACTAAGCTAAGCCAATTTTCTTTGGGCATTGATGATGGAGCTCGGAGATGTAGGGGTTTTGCTCAGATCATATGTTTCCCGCTTCCCTCCGATTTACACATGTGAGAAAATTATTGGTTCGAAGGGGTTTTTTTTTTCTAGTTTTTGAATTTTTGTTTAGGATTTTCATGGTACGGTCGGACATCCGACACACAGATTCGGCGACCCAACAGACTAGACGAGGAAAATTATTTGCCGAAGACTATCTCAGATTTGAAATGAATTTTTAAATTTTAAATTAGAAAAGAAACATGTTGGAGAAAATGTGTATATTAATATTATTTGAGAAATTTATTGTGCAGTTGTAAATATATTAGGACTTAGAGAAGTGTTAGTCTTATAAATAGATTTTATAACAAAAAAATTATAAATTAATGTAAATAAATATGACAGGTTAGATTTTTTTATATTAAAAAAAATATTTCCAGGCATATAAAAGACAATCGTCATGTAATCATTTTAAAAAGTTATTAAATACGATATTTATATAAAAAAAATTAAGTTTTAAAAATAGATTTTATTTTTTAAAAAAAATTATACAACATTTATATATTACATAATTATATCCAATATTACTCATCTCGATAATTTCCCCGAAAAGATAACATTATACATAACCTTGCTATCAAGAAAGTCAAAAAGGAAGTTAAGGCCTCATTTGTTTTTAGAGATGAGATGAGTTGAGTTGAGATTAAAATTAAAAAGTAAAATAAAGTATTATTAGAATATATTTTTTAATATTATTTTTATTTTAAAATTTAAAAAATTGAATTATTTATTTTATTTTGTATTAAAATTTAGAAAAGTTATAATGATTAGATGAGAGAATATGAGTTTTGCTACACAACCTCCTACTATTTATGCCCACGTCAGAAAGAATTGACAAATGTTTTTCTTTAATTTGAGTTTTTTTTTTTAATCATTTGTGACAGACGCGAAGGCTAAAATATAATTTTATATATCGCTGAAAATAATCAAATTTAAAATAAAAACAATATTTTTCAAAATAGATTCATAAAAGTGATATGATTTACTAGATATGATTTACTATAAACTTAATTACGGGTGCAAATTCAGATGCAAGTTCATGTATAGCCAAGTATTCCGATTCGACCAGAAGTATCGGTTCGGGTTAAACCAATTATAACTGGGGCGAGTATCCGATTATAAAAATTCAGATATCCAATTATCCGCGTTGTAATCGATTATCCGAACTTGTCAAAAGTACCATTTTAGGATGGGGGTTACAAATACAAAAAAGAAGACATAGATTCATCTATAAGGCAATTTTTCTAAAATGTGAAGTAATGTATCAAAAATTCTTTTTGACTAGGGAAATGCTACTTAAAGTATTAGTATTGGTTTAGTCAAATACATCTCTAAATTTTAGTCAATATCACATTTTTTTATATTTATTTATTTTATTTATATTCAATCTACACATTGGATTAGCCATTTACTCTCTATATAATAATAAAATATTATTAAATTAATAATTTTTTTATTTAATTTATTTGTATCACATTTTATAATTCTACCAATTGAATATTAATAATAATTATATTCTAATTAAATTAATATTAAAAAATTAATATTTTTAAAAGCCATTTAATATTAATAATAAAAAATATTGATTAAATTCATTTAAATTTCTTAATTACAAACCAAATCATATTTTTATTGGAGTGAGAAATTAATATTTTAATATTTTCTTGAAGTGAGAAATTAATATTTTAATGTTTGGTGAATCAATAGTGATTCTTTATTTTTGACCAATTACTATAACAAAAGTCTATTTTATTTTAAACTTGACCAATCTAATATAAAATATTTTTAATACATATTATCTAAATTTTAACTAATCTTTAATTTTGATCAAGTAAATTCTAGTTCCCTTACACCGCTCCCACGTCCCGTTTTTGTATCCCGCTCGACGTGGACTCCACCTTTGCTTCCCTCCCTCTATCTTCATACTCCCGACACTTCCCCCCTCTCTCTCTCTCTCTCGGACAGTAATTTCTCTCTCCTGCTTTTTCTACTAAAATTCCATCTCGAACACGTACCCAACACCCTTTACTCAGTTCATGACCATCTCGCCTCTCTATCTCTGAACTCAGCAAACCCTTTTTTATTGCTCCCTGCAATGCCTTGCTTGCTAGATCCACCATTCTAAGCGGGGCGTGCTCTTCACAACCATCCCAAAATGGGCGTTCTTAGTGAGTCTTGGTGTTTCTGCGAAGGCGTGGGCAAGTTCGAGAGAATGAGAGCCGCCATTTTCTCTAACAAAGCCTCCGCCATGGCCAGAATCGCCGGAACCGGTACCGGGTTCTTGATCCACCGCAATCTGCTGCTGACCACCCACTCTAATACTCCGTCGATGGCAGCTGCTGAGAGTTCCGAGATCCGGCTCCAGAACAGTGTCGCCGCGATTCTTGTTCCTCATAGGTATTGGGTTTTTGGATTCTGTTTTGTTGTGAGAAAATGTAGCATTTTCTAAGTTTGTTTTGTTTCTTGGGTTTTCTTTTAAACTGTAGTTGAATCAGGGGATTTACTGTTTTGGGTTATTGTTTTTGTTGTTTTGGGTTTGAGGACTAGTTTGGAATACTTACCATCAAGTGAGCAAAGTTGTTGCAGTTGGTGTAGTTTGTGTGGTGGTGTTCACCATCAAGTGAGCAAAGTTGTTGCCGATGGGCGGCGCGATAAAGAGGCGAGTCTGGGCGAGAAGGAACGTTGCGCGCGCGGGTGGTGTTTCAACTTTCAATGCCGTAGCATTTCACTTATGTTTTTAAAATGAATATCTGTTGCAAAGGTGGAGTCCACATCGAGCGGGATATAAACACGGGACGGGGGAGCGAGGTAAGTAGCATTTCCCTTTTGACTAAGTAGGCTAGTTTTGTCATTCAAATTAAATATCCGATCAAATATAATGATCGTGAATCTTCTTCAAATTCATGTAAGACTGGATATTATCACATTAAGCGAGTTTTATTAGACTTAAGAACGAGTATAACCTTACTGATTTATTCAATATATTTTTGCAGTTAGGATTAGGAGAGCAAAAACTGCTCAATTGACACTTAAGTTAGTTGATAGATTTGTTAAGATCCCTAGAAGTATTGTTGAGGGTGTGTTTTTTTTTTTATATATATAGGAAATAGACATCATTTCATTCATTCCTTAAAGGAAACATATATGACTCAAAACTACAAGTCAAACTAAATTCTGTTGAAAGCTTCCCGTACTGTGAAGGCATTGTTTAAGGCTGCGTTTGGATCTTCAATCCAACTCAACTCAACTCAACTCATCATTACAACTTTTTCAAATCCCAATACAAAATATAATAAACAATTCAACTTTTTCAAATCCCAAAACAACTTTAATATTAAAAAATAATATTCTAATAATATTTTATCATCTCAACTCAACTCAACTCAACTCAACTCAACTCAACATCCAAACTCAAAACTTCAAAAACTCTCAAAAGAGAGTATCCCGCTCCATCCTCCAACCAACAGCCAAACTCCATCCTCCAAGGAGGAGAAGTAACCACCAAACTCCATCCTCCAAAAGATGAGAAGTAACCAATAAAGCTATGGACATAAGTCCAATAGCCTATTTTACTACAAAATAAAACTAACAAAACAAAACTCCAACATAAACATACCGACATAGAGTCGGAACTACACATTCCTATAACAAAACCCAACAAAACAAACACTACAAACAACCACCAAACAAAGCAACAGAACCAAAAAATGAAACAAAATATGATCGATGGTGGCGCGTGAAAGTCACACGCTACTCTGGGAAGGAGCCAACCGGCCGGTAGAGACAGTGCCGGTGTATTGGGCCCTGAGCTGCCGCACAGGGCTCCGACGTGGTGTGATACGCGATGGCTTGTGTATGCCACGCGTTCTCTGTAATCCGCACGTGGTGCGACGCACTGCTCCAAATGGTGCCCAAAGCGAACGGCTGCAAGATCGGTGGGCGAGGATTCTCTAGGTGGTACGCGTGTAGGGAATTTCCACCGGAGGAGCTCGGATCGACTACCTCCCCTTTATTCGGCCGAAACCTGTAAAACAACAAAAAATACAAAGAAACCGTCGGAGACGACAGTAGAGAGGGAGGATAGGAAAGGGGAAGAGGAAGCCGAAGCTTCCCCTCCCCCTAGCTTTGATAGGACGAGAGAGTTTTTGAGAGAGAGGGTCTGGACGAGAGAGTTTTAGAGAGATCAGTTTATTTAATTACGGCGTCTCACACATATGACCGTATGTACAAATTCAAATGGCCCCCCTCCATTGTTGAGGGTGTTTTGATCAAGGTTAACTCGGTCTATTTTTCTATGGATTTTGTGGTACTAGACGCCGAATCTACTCAAAGTGTTAGTGAGCAAATCCCTATTATTATAGGTCGCCCTTTCTTAACCATGTCCAATGTTTTAATTAATTTTCAAAGTGGAGCGATGAATCACTTTTGGAAATATGATTGTTTAACTTAACCTTTTTTGCATAAGTAAGCAAATACCAGATAATGAAAGTAATTGTGAGGTTAATATGGTAGAGAGCCAGTTCCAAGACTCTTTATTCAATCAAGTTGTGAGGATCATCTCAAGAATTGTCTCACTCGGTAGGGGTGCAACTTTGATATTTAGAAGTCAAAGGAGGAGGTAAATTCATTGTTAGATTATGTTCCTATGTATGTGCCACCAAATGATAACCAAAAGGGGTACATCTTCCTCTATCCTCTGCACCACCACTTACATTTGTTGTAGAGCACCACAGTTAGTTGAAATCAACGCTGGAAGCTCTCAAATATGTTTTTTTAGGTTCTTTTGAGACCTTACCAACTATTATAGCTTTAGATTTAGATGACTCTATATTTCTATATCACTTATGATACTATTAACTATAGTGATATATATAAACATACTATCAACACAAACTTTTCAACACCGTATCATATTGCCAATCAAATTATGGCCACCTAGCCAGAGCACAAGGCTAATGCTTGTAGGTCGAATGATAAAAAAATTGCTTAAGATCTTCGACAGCAAATATATAGAACTTGACCACTAGACCTTAAACAAACTCTTAACTCCTAGTTTTAAATAATAAAATGTAGTTAGATTAATGCAAAAACAGACCTTGAAATAACACGGATATATACAAATTGACTAAACCTTAATGTATGAAATGTAATTCACTCAAATTTACTAGAACTATTTATTTATCCAAAAATAATTATAGAAAATAAAGTAGATTCTTAAGTTTTTCCTAAGTACAAATTTATTAAAATGTAAACTTAACTTTTGAATCATAGATGGAAGGCCTAGCAAAGTGGCATTGTAGGTTGGCGTGTGGCTGCCACTTCTGTTTTCTTCCTTGCAAACACTCTCTAATGAAATTCCCTCAGCTTTGGCTTCTACCAACCTCTCTTCTTCTTTTTCTTTTTTTTTTTTCATTTCTTCCCACGTAACCTTCTTCTCTAGCAACACTTATATTTCATTATTTTTTTTTCTTGTTTCATTAATAGCAGTAATTATTAAATAAAATTTATTAATTCTCAAATTTTTAACTTTAGTCTCATTTTATATATCTTTATCAATTTTAGGTTTTATTGCTGTAATCTAATTTTTTTTTTTTTAATTTAAAGAAAAAGAAGACTAAATTTTTAGCGGCGTACGTCGGGACATACCTACTTACCACACACGTACTTATATCTTCAAGGATCTGCACCCATAACGTCACCTATGCGTTGATCATGCCAGTTTCATTGCCGTTGATCGTCAACTTCATAGTAGAGAAATATTTTTTCACCACATAACCCCATCTTAAACATGCCGTTCTATCTTCCCCATTAACATAGCTAGGGCAGAGAAAATTTATCTTCCACTTGAGGTCATTTTGTGGGGGTAAAAATTGATTTAACATTGCAAAGGCCTATTGACCCATCATCACTTGAGGTTATTGATCTTTTCTTCTTGTCCAACCAGTATGAAGATTTGTGTCCCGCAGTTAACGCTACTTTACGCTTGCATTGAAACATGACTTGCATTAACTCTGCAAGTGGATCTATTTAGTCTTTTCGCATTAATTTGAGAGGCCTTGCTTTGCTCAGGTATGCCTGATGAGTGCATGATATTATAGGCAGGTTGCAAAAGAGCAGTCTAAAGATGAGTGGGCAATATATCATGTATAGAGAGAGTAAAGGTGAGTTTGGATGTTGAGTTGAGTTGAGTTGAGTTGAGATGATAAAATATTATTAGAATATTATTTTTTAATATTAAAGTTGTTTTGGGATTTGAAAAAGTTGAATTGTTTATTATATTTTGTATTGGGATTTGAAAAAGTTGTAATGATAAGTTGAGTTGAGTTGAGTTGGGTTGAGGATCCAAACGCAGCCTAAATTTGTAAGCAAGTTTCCTTCGTGAAACAGTATTTTTAAGTGAGATGCATTGTTTGCTCAAAATATTTCCAGAAAACTTTATAGTAATTCAATGAGGCAGGCCAAAAATAAGGAACTTTAGATGATTATAATAGCAGCCATTTGGGAAGGATGATTAACTGTTCACGAATATTGATACACCATTACCCCTTAAAACTGATTATATATATACTTCAAGCAGATCAGGGAGACCAGACACCACTGAGGAGCTCAAAACATTCTTTTTCAATACTTTCTTCTTTTGGACAGATTCTCTAGATTTTAATGCATTTGACTTTCATGATTTTCTTGTATCCTTGTCTACTTCTATGGTTGTCTCTTGTATACATTCTATGTATTTGGGTTGTCTGTTGCTCTGTTTAGTCAGATTTCTCTTTTGTGTTCTTTAATTGAATTGTTTGCTCTCTATGGTTTTAAGATCAGTCAAATTTGTTCCTTTGTTAAAACCCATTAGTGAATTGTTAATAGTGCTGATGAGGCATGCCACATGGCACGCCACATTTCAGAAAAACTAAAACCTCAGAAGTTATTAAAAATATTTTAAAACTTAGAAACATGTTGAAAAAAAAATAAATTGAAGAACCCATCAAATAAATCTCAGATATGCCTAATGAGTGCTTTTAATGGTGTGCACTTGTTATAATGTTTTTAGATTTAATTAAAAAGTGCACACCTTGGGAAAAACACATGCTACCTTCAAGGTGTGCACTTGTTAATTTATGTTTTTAGATTAAATTAACGGCATTTGATGGTGTGCACTTGCTGTAATGTTTTTAGATTTGGGCTGCTATATGCATTTTGGGGGGGGGGGGGGACACTTTGCCGAGTTCTCTTCTCACCATCAAGTTGGTCATCTCGTCCAGGTTTCTGTTTCCACATAGATGTCGTTGATACTTATATTTATGCTTTATTGTGCTTTACTTTTCAAAGTTCAATATTATTTTTCGTACTATGTTTTAAGTTATTGATAATCTTTGTATTCTCATTCAGTTTTTTATATTTCAAATATAGTTAAACTATGGATAAAAGTTGCATAAAAAAGTCTCAACATACAAAAGAGTATGCCGATGGTGTCAAGGAGTTTTTGAGGTTTGTATGTGAGAATTGTCCTACAGATTCGTCGATTTGTTACCCATGTAGAAAATGAGGATTACGTATGATGTTCATGCCCAACATAGTATATGATCATTTGATTGGTTATGGAATTTCTCAAGGTTACACCATTTGGCATGCTCATGGGGAGAGAAAAGAGGAGGCATCCATGCTACTGAGATAGATGAACTTTTAACACAGGAAGAGTTTGATAAAATGCGAAACGAATTAACTGAATTGCAAAACTTAGTAAACACATTCGTGCATGCACAGGTGAGCACCCCACATATGTTTAGTTGATATCAATCAACCTTATTTTAGAATTTTTGGACCCTCATTTGAATTTATATTCAGGCTTCATGACAACATCAAATAAAGATAAAGATAAAGATAAAGATGAAAAAGAGGAAGAGAACGACGAGGATGAGGATTGAGGGGATTATAAGTGAAGAATCTCAAACTATATTAATATTTTAGTTTAATGGTATTTGCAACTTTCCTTAATTGAGATAATATTTATGGTTATGCCATATATCAACGTTTGCTCCATTTTGCTAAGTTGGAATTGGAACGGATTATAAAAGTTTTGAAGTCAAGTATTAAGTGAAGTGGTGGATTATGCATTAGTTTTACTACTCTTTTTGGAAGTTCACATCTTACAAAGATGACATTTACTAGTTGGGTTCATGACCCATTCTTTGAATGAACAATCGAATCTGGTATAGCATTTCATCAACTCATAATACAAAGGTGAAAACTGAATAGCTACTCAAAGAATGATGCATGAAGACAACCATGATTTGATAGATATTAGTTTGTATAATATTCGGACAATTTTGACACTTTGGTAAGTTTGTACAATATATTTGTAGTGCTTTTTATTTGTGTATGCTCAATTGGTTTAGCAACTAGGAAGCTCTCTCATATTGATAAAATTAGTGATTTATAAAGAAAAATTATTATTCAAGTCCCTTGAATTTATATATCTTTCTCAAACCAATCATTAAAATTCAAAAGGTTCCCAACATATTTTAACATATTTTGGCATAAAGGTCGCAAGCACCACATTCTTTTTTAAAAAAATAAATAAATATGAGATTAATATTAAAAGATTAATAATAGACTATTTTTTTTCAAAAGGAATGTACAATGTAAAATTGATCAATTATCGACCTTTTTTAAATGGCGTCAAAGCTATATATTATTACCGATGTAAAAATTGATCAATTGTTGGCATTTTTAAATACCGCCAAAATTATATATTATTATCGATATAACAATATAAACACTAGAAAACTATTAATTTATTGACGTAAAATTGATCAATTGTACGCATTTTTTAAACAATATAAACGTCGAAAAATTCAATAATTTACCAGCGTAAAATTGATTAATTGTCGGCATTTTGTTAAACATTCTACATACTATTTCTAGCGTAACAATATAAACGCCGGAAAACTCCATAATTTATCGACATAAACTTGTTCACTTTTCGGTCTTTTTTTAAACACTGCCAAAGCTATATATTATTATCAGCGTAATAATATAAACGCTGGGAAATAACTAAATTACCGGCATATAATTGATATATTTTCGACATTTTTTCAAACTCTGCATTCAAAGCTATATATTATTACCAGCGTAACAATATAACGCAGGAAAATTCAATTATTTATCGGCATAAAAATTAAGTATTTGCAATAATATATTTTTACCCGCACATAAACAGTCGCCGATAATATAAATGTCGGCAATTCATAGTTTTTTTGTAGTGATTCTTAATATATTATTTTTAATGGGTAAATTTGCACAATAGCAGGAAGGGAGAAAATGATTATTCCCGACCCACAATAATAATTTGAACGTCGATACGGTGCTCTTTGCTTTCATCTATAAAATAAATAATAAATAAAAATAAATATAGAGAGACACAACGATTATGTGATTTGGCATAAAAGCCTACGTTCACGGGTTGTTTAAAGCGAAATCTACTATAATTGGTGATTTTACAATCTCTCATAGCCTCACATATTTCACTGTACAATGGAGGAATTTAGGATTTCAGGAAGTTGAAGATGATACTTCTCTTGAGAGTTGAGAGAAGATCTTGTAGAGTCACTGTGTGCCGAGGAGTATATGTGTAGAGAAGTTATGGAAAGCCCCCTCCATTTGTAGAGATTTCCTCATTTTATAGAGATCTATTTTCTTCCTTAGAGTGATCGAGTCCAACTTGCCTTGTGAAGCATTTTCCTTTTAGGTTTATCTCTTCTCTTCCTTATCTTTTAGTTTTATTTCTTTCCTTATTATTAGTGATAGGTTTTCAATGGATCGGACCAAGTCAATTGTATCCCTAACTATTATAGTGTATGTCATGAGAGATGTTTAGAGAGGAATAAAGGAGCAAAGTGATGGAGAGGTAAAGAGTGAGCTTGCTTTCACTCTAAACAAAGTTTCAACAAACTTTGCATTGGTTTAGTGCCCTTTAATTTCGACAAACCACTTTAGAGTATCATGGAGTGTTTGAACTCTATAGAAAGTGTTCAGATTATTTAACAATGGGCACACATGTACGTAGTTGCACTTGGTGCATGTTCTTTTTCTTCGTGGAAATTAATATTATAGCAGTTTGCAGGGAGGAAATAAGCTTTTGATCCTTGGTTCTAGTTTTTTCTCTTCTTGTATTTTTATATTTAGCTATCATGATATTTAAATGAACCGATTAAATGAGTTTTTCATCAAGTTATTCAGCTTTGATTTAGCTTTACAATGCCAACAAGTTTGCCACCATCAAATTAATGTTAAGGAAAACACTACTATGCCCACTAAATCTTACCGCTCTATTTGACTGCTTAGATTTTTATTTTTTTTATTTTTACTTAATGATTAAAAAAGTGATTTTAAATGTATTGGTGTATTTTTTTTATTTTTTAAAAAATATTTAAATATATTAAAAAAATATAAATAGAAAAATAAAATAAAACTGTTAGAAAAGTAACTAGCGATAAGTTTGAGCGGTGCTACTCAGGCGGTAAAGTAGCACCGCTCTAATGTTAAAGTACTTTTAGCATTTACTCTATCAAATGATATACAATTCCATTGGTTTAAGTTTTATTATTACATATAATAATATATGCCTAACATATTATAGAAACTTCCATTTCTCTCCATAAAAGACCTAATAGGAATAGTGAAATAACTTTTTATAAAGACCAGGATGAGTTTATTTTTAAGCCGTGTGGAACTTCTCAATATACCCCATCACGTGTGGGCAGGTATTTTCAGTACTATCATCGTAGGTAGGTCATAGGAGCCCATCATCGGTCATAGGTGGACCTGTCTCTGATACCATATAGAAATACTCATTTTTTCCTATAAAAGACCTAATAGGAAGAGTGAGGTAATTCCTTATAAAGATCAGGATGAGTTTATTTCTAAGCTATGTGGGACTTCTCAATACATATAAGTATGTGTATTATCCAATTCTAAGTTCAAGGGAGTTTAAGCACTATATTATAGTCACTCCAAAGTGGCTCATAGAAAGTGTATTATTCCTTACAAAACTTGTTGAAATATTTTTGAGAGTGAATACAAGCTCACTCTCGACCAGCAAGAGTATCACACCTAAGTTTGAAGGAAGGTAAGAAACATTCTCTTTCCAATTATTTCTTTTATAGAAATTGTAAAAAAAAAAAGCTTTTTTGCACACCGGATTAGTGCGCTTTGAGCCAATAAGGCAAGCGAAAAACACGTTTAATAAGTCACGCATAGCGCATGCAAAATATTATTTTGATGAATATAAGTATTAACAATCCAATTTTCATATTTTATATGAATATGAATATTGAGTAGCACGTTTTTTAATAAACTTTTATATTTATTATGTTTACTGTATGATAACTACTTATTGAGTATTTGATTGATTTTAGTTGTTTTGTTTGTTTGTTTTCATAGATCATCATCTGTCAATAGATTTTCAAACTTAGTTAATAAGTATTGTTTTTACACATAAAAAACCCCCCATTTTAATGTTCTTCCTATGCATGAGACTATTTTCATGTTATGTTTTTGAGAGTTTATTCTCAATAAATAGAGTATTTTTATAATATTAGGTCTCTCTATCGGGAACAAGTATAAAAATACGTAACACTCCTAATCTATAGGAAGCAGGTGTTACAAAAAGCTCTTCCACACCTTTATATAATCTTTGTACAGTACTTATGAGCACTAGTATTGAATTAGCTGTCTCAAAGTCAAAATTTGGTTAATATATGACTTTTTTGTTTTAATTATTCAAAATTTGAACTCCACGTTGGATTAACCATCTTATTTTCTATAATAATAAAATATTATTAATTTTTAATCTATTTTTAATACAATTTTTTATTTGTTTAAATACTTTTTTATTTTCATTTTCATAATCTCCAATTCGCCCAAACAATTCCCAACAATTATTTTTATTTTTATTTTCACAATCTATAAAACTAACATTTCTAATTGAGTAAGAAATTGCTAATACTACTATCATTTTCACAATCCAACAATCTATAAATACATTTATAGTTGCTATGTAGCATCGGGCATTGCATTAATGCAATTTTTCATCAATCAAACTTCAATGGATGCTGAAATGTTCTTGGAAAGACAGAAGAAATGGCACAAATACTTGCTGAAATGTACGAGCCGCGGGAAGGAGGAGGAGAACGTACAATGAACCTCTTACACTGAAATTAAAGGTTCTTTGTATATTACTGTATCATGCATGCCAGTGTTGGTGTTGTACCTCTTAGTTTTTTTCCTAGCTATACAAAAACCTCCCAAAACACACTGGTCCACTAAAACAGAAGCACACACTTTCTGCATGTGGGAAAAGCACAATGCAGGTGCATTAATGCTCCTTACTCGAGCTCACTCCACCGTTTGCCCACTTCTTCACTTTTCGCGTGAAGTTAAAGCATAAAAATAATTTTATTTTTTGTGTCCCATGTAATTGGTTTGGTCATATTTTTTAATGTATTTTAAAAATTAGTATAAGCTGTATTTGTGTTTGTTAGAGCTTTTGTTATAGAATTTCTTAAAGGGGAAATAATCATGTGTTAACATCTTATCAAAACTTAATCTAAATGAGTTATTGTTGGGGTTGTCCCACATCAATTGTGGAAAGGGTTGGTGGTCAATTTATAAGTGTGAGGGAAAGTTTCACCTCTTGAACTAACTTTTAGAGTTGAAGGAGGCTCAAGATCATCTAACACTGGTATCAGAACCCAAGTTTACCAATAGTCTCAACCCAACAATCCACGGGAGAAACAGGTTGTCGCTGCTCCGATTCAAGGCCTGCTGTGTGAGGAGGAAATTGTTGGAGTTGTCCCACATCGGTTGTGGAAGGAGCTAATGGTAACTCTATAAGTGTGAGCGAAAATTCGGTTGTGGAATGAGCTGATGATCACTTTGTAAGTGGGAGCAAAAATTTCACCTCTTAAACTAGTTAATAGCAAGAATTATTTGAAATAAAGTAGTCATAACTTTATATTACGACCTTTGATGTTGGCACACTTGTCGACATTGTAAAGTTGGCTCGAAACTCTATATCGTCATGCTTCATGAAGACGTTCAAATCTCAATATTTACTAAATACCTTTAGTTAGTTCTCTAAATCATGTTTTGTAGAGAGATTATGAATGCTTAGTCTGATGTGACTGAATGAGTTAGGGCATAGTCACACTTTTTCGAGACGTTGCTATATTGGTCCTCTCTTGAAAAGAATTGATATAGTATTCCCTCATGCATGTTTTGACGGCCATTGTCATCTCATATTTTAGCATGTATAATCAGAGCAGCTTCTTTTTTATAGGGGTGCCTGCCTTGTGCGCTCTCTCTCTCTCTCTTTCTCTTCATCTCACACTCGTAGTTGGAGTGTCATAGTTCATGGCCCCCCATCCTACCCAGTTTGTTTTGATGACCTAAGAAACAAGAGTGATTCAGATTTGACCAGCCAAAAACACCATTGTGATGCTGATTCAAGCATACGGTTTCTAGTAACTTTTACATTAATTTAGAGAAGAATTTGTTGTCGTCGAAATAGCGTAAAGGTAGGTACTTTTAATCGAATTTTTGCAAACTATTGAATTATTGTAACTTGTTCAGTGAGAAAGTCACATAAAACCAACCTCTAATCCTATAATATTGTAAATGTTTTTGTGATATGAATGATATCTTCATGATATTGTGTGGATACTCTTCTGGCATATAAGGTCTGTGTGACAACTGATGATATCCTCCATGGTATAATATTGATGTCAATTTATGTAGTTTTCCTTGTCCTACGGCCTTGGGATCGATGATATATTATGTTTTCATTGAGATTGATTAGAGAATGTTCACTGCTCATAGTGTTTTGTGTCGGATTATTTACAGTCAGAGACTTTTAGAACTGATCTTTAGTTGAGTTGGTACCAAATTCCAATGCTCGAGTCTTGAAAATCTAAAATTTTAGAAATTTCTAGCTGCGGTTTGGTAATGTGTTCAAAGAAATTGTCCTAGAGTCATTTCTCATGCAGTCACTTGAATTGTAGTGCTATGACTAAAGAATTGGGTGCTGAATTGAAATACTTTTGTTTTGAGAAACATTTGGATTTTGTATTTGAAAATGTCATAAACTGGGACAAAGCTCATATTTAAGTAGAAATTGTAGTCGTTTCAAACTAGATGAGTTGCAAGCCACCCCATTTTGCTACAAGGAACACCAATTTGGCACAAATGAACACACTGATTTCAAGAAGTTTATGCCACTATATTTACTGGCATATCAAAAACTAAGGTCCCGTTTGGATAGTAAGATGAGATAAAATTATTTTAAATGAAAGTTGAATAAAATATTATTAAAATATTATTTTTTAATATTATTATTGTTTTGAAATTTAAAAAAGTTGAATTGTTTATTATATTTTGTGTGAAAGTTTGAAAAAATTGTAATGATAAGATGAAATAAGACGAGATGAAACAATTTCTGTTGGGGGGCTAAAAGAAACATATTATTACACCCACAGATCAGTGAGGAAGTGAGTCAAAGTGTACTGAAAAACATAATTAACCAAGCATTATTAACCATTCCACGTGTCCCAACAATTTTTTAATTATCCAAATGATATATGTTGATTATCTACATGTAGTCATCATCTAAATAAGAGTAATAATATACACCATACTCTCATCTTATTTTGATCATACTAAGTAGTATGTGGCACATTCATCACCATTATATGATAAAAAAGCATGCAATAAATAATCATTTATCCACTAACATAAAACAATCAAAACTCCAGTACCAAGGCAATCACTAACTTCAGAAGCCGCCTTGCCTCGTAATGCTAACCAAATGAAGTCATCCAACCAGGCATCCGGTTAACTGTCCTTCAATTTACCTGGCAACATAACAAGAAAGACTGGTGTAAATATAAACTTATTATATCAATAACAAAAGGATTCTCAACCTCAAACTGTCAAGCTTAATAATTATTTTTATACTATAGACACTTTATATGATGGAAAATCAAGAAATGGGAAAGAGATTTTCTTGAGGGCTTCCACAATAATAAGAGCAATTCAAGTTGATTATCCCTACCATTTGATGGCAAGAAGTTCACTTCCAAATCAACTAAAATAGACAAAAATATTGCCTCAATCATGCGAAGACAGTTACAAAGACCATTTTTCTTCACTTTCTTCTTACCTTAGATCCTCTGTTTAGTTCTAAAGCATTATTTATATATCTTCAACTCGTGTTCCTTCCCTAGTTCCCATAGATGTCAATATTACATCATTAGGCCCCGTTTGGATAGCGAAAGTGTTTCATCTCATCATTACAACTTTTTCAAATTCTCACACAAAATATAATAAACAATTCAACTTTTTCAAATCTCAAAACAATAATAATATTAAAAAATAATATTCTAACAATATTTTATTCAACTTTCATCCAAAGTGAAAGTTGAGGGAAAGGGAGAGTAAAGTAGAGGCTCATTTTCAGCTAAAACCTATATTGACCATCAATGGTGCAAGCATATCAATAACTTAATTCTGTATCGATTAGAATGTGAGATCATTTCACATATTATACAGTGTGATAAGAAGACTTGTAGCCATAAGTGAATGTAACTATTAATGCCAAATGAGAAGACTCGCTTCACATAATGGAACTCCATGTGACAACTATTAGAAGGAAATAAAAAATTGATGATCACTGCATCACCTAAGTTCCATAGTTTTCTTTTTTTTGATAAGCAATTCAAACTTCATTAGTAGCGAAGAAGGAAGCACACAGGGTATATATGAAAGAAAACACCCGATTAGAAAGGAGAAAACAATAATGAGGAGGGCAAGAGCTACTCTAAGCCAACATCCATACACAGAGCATCGTTAGAAATAAGAAATTAATTCCTCAGTTTTAAGTTGTAGGTTGTGGGTACAACTTAGAAGTCAAATAAATAATCATATAAGAAAGCATTGTAAATGCTAATGAGAAATCAAGATCTTATCTAAACCTACAACCATGTTCCACCAGTTGGCCTGGGGACAAACATTGAGGAGAGACACAAAAAAAATATTGAAGATCTAAAATTTCACCCTTTTGGTGTTTTATTCAAAACTTATCATTTTAGAAGTACGTCTGGGGCATAATTAAAAACATAGACATGTGTCACAAGATAACCCATATACAAGATATCTTTCCATCCGTTGCTCATCTAACAATCCCCAGGTTCATGGCAGTGAGGCATCCACCTCACAGAAGGGGTAAAAGCCTGACACTGTCTTGATAATACAAAGAAGCAAATCAAGATACTAAAGATGAGGAAATTTTAGATTCAAATGAAGGACTTACCAGTAAGATAAACAAAAGTAAGCCAATTGGGCATATGGCCCCAGAAGCAACACAATAGGAAGGCTGGATAACTTATTCAATAAGATTTCACAAGAAATGATCAAGCACCACTGTGGGGGTTTTCCCATCTATTTTAAACAAGCAACATTTTTATTTACAAATCTGAACTTGTTTCTCTCTGTTTTGAATTTTGAGTTGGAAAAAGAATGAATAGTATGAGACAACCACAAAAAGGATAGCTTGGTCAGCTAAGTAAATGCCAACAAAGGATCATGTACAGTATTCAAGAAAGATTTGACTATCAAAGAGAGAAGAAGATAATCAAAGTAATTTTTAGGTTAATTTCCTAGCATAAAGATCCCTTGAGAAACAATTTCGATCCAAGGTGATACTCTATCAAACCTTTTTTTTTCTCTACTTGATTATGTGTGTGAAGTTTCCTTCCCAAATCCACTATAGTCTCATGAAACAATGCAAAAAAATATAACAGGATAATTTATCAAATAGAGAGGATTAATCTAAAATAAAGTATAGCATACATTAGGAGAGTTAGCAGTGAACCAAAAAAAAAGTTTTAAATTAAAGTTGAATTTTGTTTTCCCACATACTAGCACCTCATTGTCACTTACCTCCTACACTTTGACTCACTACAACCCGGTTACAAGAGCTACCACTTATTACCGTTTTAGGTGGATAAGTGACAAGGGGATGATATTGCATGCTATCGAGTTATACCAAGTCAAAGTTCAAGAAATAAGTGACAATAGGTGGTGGATCATGGAATGAGCAATACCAAGTCGAAGTTTCTATGTAAATAAGACTGGGCATTTGGGGTGGCAATATGTGATAAGACCTGTGAATCTAACACGAACACAAAACGAAATTAGTGGGTTTGGGTTTGATATTAATGGGTTCGGGTCAAAACGGGTTGACCAATTAAGACACAATTTATTAACGGGTCAACCTGCTTAATACGAAATCAACATGTTTTGACCCGCTTAAATTTTATTTCAAAATTAAAATTTTATTATTGTTAAGTTGTAATATTGGTATTTCTCAGTATTCTTATGTTTTTATTGTTGAGATTGTAATTTTAGACCTATGCTCATATTTGTTATTGTATAATTTGTAATATTGATTTTATTATATGTTAAAATTTCAAAAATATTGATATATATTTTTTAAGATATTAGGACTACTAATAAATATATATTTTAATTTTTATGTGAAATTATGTTAATCAAGTCAAATGAGTTATGTGTGTTAGTTCAAACCATTCACATGAAACAGGTTTTAAATGGGTCGTGTTGTGTTAATTTATTTCTAATTAATTATTAAACGGGTCAAAACGGGTGACATGATACAATCCGTTATCTAAATAAGTTAGGTTAGCGTTTGAAAGTTTGACGCGTTTAACTTAACGGGTCGAGTTCGAGTTGACCTAGATAGTCGAATGTTCATGACTTGACACGACACGAATACGTTCCAAAAATACAATTTGCCACCCCTAGGGCAGTAATCATTGAGGGAAAATGAATTTAGATTGCATCTCTAATTGAATTTAGACTGCATCTCAATCAAGTAAGTACTTTACTAGATTGAGAATCTACAACATCAGGGCATATATTTCTTATCCTCGATAGCTTGATTACAAGATCATATTCAAAACAAGGTCAGCGTCATTGAAATCAGCTAACAAACGATATCTACACAGAGAATGGTAAAGAGGGTAACACAAAATCTTGGATCAATCACTTATGAAAACGGACAAAACTTAATTCAGGAAAACGGAAGAAAAAGTAGAGAAAATTTAATTCAGGAAAACGGAAGAAAAAGTAAAGAAGGATTGGATTTCTACGTACCCAGATGAATGTTAGTAGTCAATTGCTCTTGGAAGGCACCTTTTTCCGCGCAGCTCTAGCATTGTCGTACTCAAACTTCAACACATTGGGTATATGAGACGTATCCTTAACATAGAGCATCCTGCCAAATGCGCTGTCCTCGATTGCTTGAAAGTAAGGGGAAAGCACAGAATACACCACCCAGAACCACAGCGATCCAAGAAAGATACCCAAAATGGCCCCAGCACAGACCTGAGCAATTGTATGGTACCCCAAATACACCCTAGAATACATAGTGAGGAATGCCAGAGACCAAGACCAGGAATTCACAATCCAATTGTTCCTCGAGTCCCAAAGACCAATCCCTTTAGACGTCAACAGAGTAAAGTACATGGCAAAGAAGAACATATACTGGGAGTGGCTCGAGGGCCAGCCGTGAGAATCGCACGTCTCGAGCAGAAAGCAGGTCTCGGGTCGAGCTTGCTGGACCGATGTCTTGATGAACTCATTGATGAATTGGGATATGATGAGGCCGAGAGCGAAGAACATACCCTGGAGCTCACGGCGGAAAATGAAGTGGGATATGAAGCCGCCGAGGCTGATGAAGACCGGAACGAGCGAGACCCAGGCTAGGAAGTGACCTAGTTGGTCCCCCTTCGGGTATCTTACGTGGGTCAGTGTCACAGCCTTCAGCGGCGCCATACTTTAGAAAGAACGATCGAGGAAGCTCAAGATTTTCTGGGTATGGATTATCAATCGGAAATTGATGTGGGGTCAGACCGTCCGTGCTGTTTGATCGGATCTACGAACGAGAGAGAGGTCGAAGTTGCGAACGGAGTGGGGGGATTAAGGAAGAATAGGCTTATAGGTCTTGTTAGATTATTGTTTGGGTGTTGTTTCTCGGAAAACCGTGACAAAGAGATGATGATGGTTGGTCCTTAAAAGTAAAGTGGTCGAAAGAAGAGGCCATAAACTTGGCAACACGCGTGGCGTTTACTCACGCCCAATGCTCCCTTCTTTCACACCGAGGTCACAACGCGTAGGGAATTTCTTTTTCCAGAAACGTTAAAAGAAATCTTGAGTATCACCGGTCAGAGCATTAGCATTGGATTAATTAAATTTATTTTTAAAATTTAATAAAAAATATATATTTTTTATAAATGTAATATTTTTACATTTATAATCTCACATTAGATTAGTCATTGGATTCATCAAAATAATAATATAATATTATTTTTTTAATAATAATATTTTTATTTTTTTTCATATTTTATAATCACACTAATCATATGTTAATTAATAATTTAATTTGATTCTTATATTATTATTACAAGATGGTTGGAGATTAAATGTGAATAGAAAAGACCTTTGGAGATTAAAAGTGAATAAAAAATAGATTTGATGAATGAATAGTAGCCTTTCAAATTTGAAGAAATCCATAAATTTACTGTAACTAAAAGTTTCACATTTATGTCTTTAGCTAATCCAATGCAGCTCTTTTTTGATAAGATTCATCATATTTTACATTTGACTAAACTTTTAATGAAACTAATGCCAATACTCTTAGCTGGGCATAGTTAAAACTTAGTTAAGATTAATTTATTTCAAATATATTTACGTTAAACTAGTTAAATTTATAATAATTTTGTCAATCATGTTCTTGGCGGGATAAATTTAGTCAACCCAAATTGTTACCAAATCATTTTTTGGTCATAAAATAATTTTCCCGTTTGTAGGATGCATTACGCGCGAAGTTCCTTATTTGGTGAATATAAAACTGCGAGTATATATTTATATATGTTTTGCCTTTTTGCTGACAATGGGCTAAGGGAATATTATATAGGGGTGAAAAAAAAAAGAAATCGGTAAACCGGTAAACGTGACTGGATCAAATCGAACCGAACCAAACCAGTGGATTTGGTTCGGTGTTGGGTTCAATTCGATCAGATATCGGTTACATTTTTTTCAAAAAACCGATCAAAATCGATCTCGTTCTGATTTTTCACAACTCAACTCAACTCAACTCATCCTATTTCAACATCCAAATATAGCTTTAGAGTCTAGAGCGGAAAAAATATAGATATATAAAGTAGGTCTCGTAGTATTTATTGAGTATTTAAATTTTTGAAAAATTCAGTGTGTCATAAATACTGTAAAACTTATTTTATGTATCTATATCTCTCTTACTCTAAAACTAGAATTCTCGTAATAATCTAAACTTTAGATGTTCCATTTATGATCATCTTCAAAAGAGTCAATTTGTTTTATTCAAGAAAGTGTTTCATCAAAGTCCTCGTGCTTGGATGGGCCAAACCAAGCTGATTTCTTTAGCAAAGATATCCCAAACAAGATACATAACCTCCTAATGCATGTACCCTTTCCACCAGCCATTGACTTGCTTACCAACCATGCATATATACGGTAGGCTACTTTTAAGAGGTGCTTGCAAGAAAGAAACACTTGTTCACGTCGATTGAGTTGCTTAGTTGCACCATCCATTGTAAAAGCATGGGAACTACATTTTGACATATTATATATAATTACCTTGTCGTACGTATATGTTCCTCTCTATTTTAGCTTTCGTGAAGACTTGCCTTGTCTTTTATAAAATATAAGTGGAAGACTCAGGATTTTCCACACGGCATTATAAAAAAAAAACCTTAGTTATCTTTCTTAGAGCCTTTTCTTCCATTGAATTCATTCAACTGTGAAGTTTTGCTTTGACTTCTGGCCAAAAAACCATTAGGTCCTATTCAAAGTCGGTATTTGGAATGAATTCAAATGATTTACGCTACATTTAGTTGTAAACTCAACTGAACTCAATATAATTTTTAGCTGAGTTTAACATCTAAACACTCAACTCTCTCTCAAATTATTAAACTCATATCAATTCAAAACCTCCTTACACGTGGGATCTACAACTTTTTTCAACTTAACACATCTTTATACATAGAATTCACAACCTTTTTTAATTTTTCATAAAAAAATATTAAACTCATCTTTACATCTAAACACACTTTAAACTCAGTTTAGATGAGTCCACATAACTCCATCCATTACTCAACTCACAACTATTCATAAAAATCTAAACTTAGCTGAGCTCAACTCAACATTAAAATGTGGCCTTAATCATGAAGAAATTTTGTAAAAATAAATTCACAAATTGATGTGGCTTAACGTGATATGCTGGATTGTAAAACTAATTTTATTGTAAAATAGACCTGACTTATCATATGAAACCATTTCAATTTATGAGTTTATTTTGATAGAATTTTTTTGTAACTGTAGTACTTATCCTCTATTTAAGTTAGAGTAAACCTCATACAACAATAACAATATTAAAAACCATGATTCTCCACTATTTCCTAACTTCTATTGCTAATAGAAAAATGATAAACACATAAAACTTTTCACAACATTTTACACAACAATATTTTAAAATGAATGTTATTTTTGTAAACTAATTTGCAAAAGTAACATTATTTTATCAAAATATCTTTATTTTATAACGTATGTTGTGAAATATGTTATACGGATATCATTACTCTTTTTCTTGAGGGTTCTTTTTGAGAAATTAGGACCATTGTTAGGTGACGATAACAAGAAATTTATTGGTATGTAGGCTTGTGGGAATGACCAATTTGACAATGTCCATTATCCGACTTTTTTGATTTCTTGACATCTTGAACAACACCAAACCATCATAATCTAGTTTCAAGATCTAAATTCCCTCCTGTTGAAGCTGCCCTAACCTGGAGCAATGCCCCTATTTCTGAAGCGTCTATCATTTGGCTTTCCAGTTCAAGAGGTACGTACTCATTTTGCATGCTTGGTTGTGTGTGTGCGGATAGATCTATTTTACTTATCATGAAATTAGCACACTCCTTTTTGTCAGTGGGTGTAAAAGTAATTTGGATACCATATACTGTTTTACAATTATTTTAAAAATTATATAATTATTAAATGGCACTGTGTGGGTTAGAGGCTGTAAAACTAAGGACGTGTTTGGGTACTTTGAGTAAATCAGAATTTTGTAAATAGTAGTAAAATTGTGAGTAAAAATATTTTATTGAGTTTTGTGAAAGGAAAATACTAGTTATATTTATAAGTTTTACTCACATAATAATATGTATTGACGTGTCAACTATTGATATGCTAAATATTATAAAATTTGAAATTCAAAATTTGAATTAAAAAATTAAAAAAATGATAAAATAGATCTTTTACTCAATACATATAATGTTGTACCTAAAATTGTAAAAATATGTAACACTACTCTTTGAGATATGAGAGAGAAAATTTTAAAATAAAATTTCTATAAAGTTAAAAAATTATTTGATATTATTGTTGTTTTGGACTTTATAAAAGTTGTATTAATTTTTATATTTTTTGTTTGAGTGATGATTGAGAGTAAAACTATGAGAAGTTTGAAAATTTTAAGAATTCTCGTAATACCCAAACAACTATTCACAAAAGCTATTTTACGATGAAAGAAATAAAAATAAGGCATTCTCAATTAAAATTGAACAAGAACAATTTCAATTCTTAAACTGCGTTGGGAATTTCCTCAAACCTAGATGGTGAAATGTGTGGCGCCCTCGACCCCACGTGTTATTTTAGTGGAGTTCGTGACACTAGAATATTAACCACACGGATCACGCACCCTAATAACAAGTGCTTAGAGTGTGTACAATATAATGCTCGCAGCGAAGAAATAAAAAGGTAATTCTTTATTAAGTACCAGAAAGATTAAATAAAATATTCTTTACAAGGATTTACAATCATCTGACAAATAATTTTAAAAAAATAAGTAATATAGGAGAAACAAATCTCATAACGTTGAACAACATAACGGCAAATCATGTCTCCGGTGAAGCTGGTCCTTCAAGCTCGTAACCAGTCTCTGAGTCAAAATCTACGGCACCATAAGACGGAACCGCAGGGTAAAATACCACATGAGATTATGACATCTCAACAAGTATTTAACCAAAATAACATCCAAGAGATTTAAAATATATTAATATAACCAACACGACCACGTATGGTCAAACATGAAGGAACAATTTCCACATCTTTCCCAAAATTACACATTTTAACCACTCACGCTAAAATCTCATTTGGCCCATATATATATATATATATATATATATATATATATATATATATATATATCTATTATTATATTAAGCATGCACCACGGCCTTCCATATGAACCATATGCACACCCTGGCTCTCATCATCACACCACGGGTAACGACCGTGCATGAGACTTCGTAACGAGTGATACTCAGTTCCGCGCCCAATGCGTACATGGCCAAGCATCCTCTAACCCCACCAGCGAAAGGTCACGGAATCGGTACAAGAGCATTATCGTCTCGTCCATTCCCGTCGTCGCCCTGCGACAACTCAGAGGACGTCACACGCCAGTCTGTTACGCTTCCGAGTGACCAGAGAAACTCCACCGAGATAATATCTCATCTTGGCTTGGGGTCGTGATACACATGCACCCACATAATTAATGTCATAAATTTCAATTTCCAAACAGACAACGTAATTTTATAACACAATTAATTTAAAAACGATAAATATGAATGATAACAATTATTGGATGACATAGTAATTTGCTCATTTATTTAATAACACAATAATTACAAATACACAGTTTCACAACCAATTACACATGTAATCCCATCCTCCAATCCGGCCAAAGGCCCAAAATCAATATCAAATACAATTTATCCTAACACTTCAATAAATACAATTTATTCTCAACACTTCAACAAATACAATTTAATTCCCAATACTTCAACAGCCAAAAGCCTATTTCAGACCAACAGTTAATTATAATAATGCTATTTAAATCACATGGATAGCATTTTGAAAAATTACTCACAATCGAAGACGAAAAAATTCTAGAAGATCGCGAGGGTGAAGACGCACTCTTGGAAAGCACCAAAAATTACAGTAAACCGAGTGAAGTTCACGATTTTTGAGTAACAAAATTTCGAAACATAACTACAAAATTTAAGGAACTAAGATTTCAGTTTAATAGGAAGAGATGAACTAAAAATGAGAGATGAAAAATAACTGAAGAAACTCGGTCTATTTATAAACCGAGTATGGCGGTTCGATTAAATGTTACAGATGAAAATATTGATTCACATGTAAATGAAGGCTGCGTGGCTAACAGACAGAGAACAAGAAAACGACAATGTAATCCGTGGAGGAGAAATCGGAGGTGATGCGGACATGTGGAGCAACGGCTTGACAGTGCATTTAGGAAATCCATTGTCGAACGACACAAAGATGCCGAGGAAGCTTGAGGTGGATGGTGGAGGTGGCCATGTGGGGCGACGTCTTGACAATGCAAATTCGAAGTACATTTCCGAGTGACATGCAGTAAAACATGCAAGGAAGAGGTGGAGAGGAAAGGAGGTGGTGGCCGATGATGAGGGAAAGTAAATTTTTGTGTTTGCTGTGCTCTGATTGGAGGAGGAATTCGACATTGACAGTAGTCAGAAGAGGAAGAAACCAGAAGCAAGGAGAAGAAAAGAAGAAGAAGAAGAAGGAGGAAGAAGAAGTTGTTGTGAGGCGCAAGAGGAAAAGTGAATGAAAACTAGTGTTTTTCCTTAAACGCACCGTATCAATTAGAGGAAAGGGGCTGGCAATTCATCTTACACGGGTTGGCCCTTTAATTCACACACACGCACACAATACGAGCTGGGCCCATTAGAAAACACTACAAGTTACTTCAAATAAAACCTATCTTTAAATAGATTGAATAAAATGAAACAATAATAAATTTTTTATCAATAATGTTAACACAAAAATAAATGCTATCAAAAATATAATTTCAATCAAAATAAAAGACTAATAATAATAAGTAAAATAATTAAAACACTAAGAATTTAAGGATCTCACAAAATGGCTTAGTCGCATAACCAAATAGTAAAAAAATCACAAATCCATACCAAAAAAATCCTTTGCAAAGAACAAACTGGTCCATGAGAGAGACAGAGTATTTTGGATGGGAGAGTTAGGTTTAACTTAATACCTTACAAAATGATACCATCTCGTTATTGCTTTTTAAAAAAGATTCGTTACCAAAACAATGTTGTTTTGTACTTTTTTTTAATGTGTGTATATATAATTATATATTTCTGAGTCTCAGAGTGTGGAGGGGGCCATGTCTAGGCCCATATCACCCTCTCCCCGCATGGTATTTTACCTGCACACGGGGTTGCCCACGCCACCCAGGCAAGGCTAGGTCAGTGGAAGTTGGGTGGTGGGGGGCAGTGCCTCGCCGCCCACCCCTACCCCTAGGGCGTAACTTGATGCTGCAGTGTATAGGATCAACCACACTACAACACGATTGGGCGCCTCCACTACACCACCAACCAAAAACACAATGCTACCCCACATGGCTCGAGACCATTGCCACCATGCACAAGATCCTCCATGGTACTAAAATTGCTAATTTTGCAGCATAGGCCAGGACTAGAGAAAGAGCACTAGCAGCACGCTTCTGTGAATAGTTCCACCATTCCTAGCACGAAATGCATCGGATTAGTACGCATAATATTTTCACTCACTCAAAAGCTCAAAAAACCACCGTACATGACACACCAACTTTGCAGCACCACCATGAAAGGTTCCACGTTGAAGCTTTTCAAAATTTTTAAAAGAGAAATGATATTTATAGTCATATAGTGCGAAGTGTATTTCTTTTATAAAAATGAGTAATACGAGACATATATGAAAAAATTAATTTTTTAATAATATATTATTCTTTTTCAAAAAAAATGTGCGATTGTTACACAACCCATACTAGTATTACGCTTTTCAAAATATGCAATTTATATATATATACACATAGTTTCTACCGAAAAAACTTGATAAAAATCAATTCTGCCCCCCTAAAGTAATACTTTTTATAATTTTGACCCCCAATAGTGCATATCCTGGTTTCGCCCCTGGTTCGGAACTTCTTAGTTCTTGTTTTGGTTTTGTTTTTTGAATGCATTTAAACGAAAGCGTAGCAGGTTAGAAGCGCCCTTAGAGAGTGAATTACGCCCCGCGAGATTTCAATCTCCCTTTAGTGATTGCGATTATCCCCTAGTTGGATCAGTTTTCTCTTTTGTTTTTTCTTTTAGCCCTCTGTCGCGTCAGACACTGATCTCTACGCTCGTAACCCAAGTTTGGTCGCATTCCCAACTTCCCCATACTACGTTTTCTCTGCTCGAAGGTACTCACTCTCGGAGCTTTCTCAACGATGGCCGATGAAGGTTTGGCTGCTCATAGAAGAGAACCTATCAAGTCTTCAGGTGCGTATTTTTTAACTTCAGGTTTAGTTATGTTCTAGTTAAATTCAGTATTCTATCTATGTTTGGTTGGACGAGAAATCTGGGGAAATGAAACCAAGAGAAAAGCAAAAGATTGAAAAAAAAAATCCGGGAGGCTGAAGGACTTGCCTCAATTAAGGTTTTGCATTCTCGGGGTTAGCAACAACGAAATTGTACCTCCGGTATTTTAGTTTTCATACTTACAATATTCTTTCTTAGTATTTGAACTGCTTATTAATCAATTTTATCCTTGGAGAAAATAAGAAAACAAAGTAGATTCATTTAATTCCATATTTTTACAAAAGACTTTTGTTTGAGAAGATTTTTTTTTTTTTGATAAGTGTTTATTTAAAAAAAAAATAATAATAATGAAAAAAAAAATAAAAATAATGAAAGATGTGTTTGAGAAGATTTATTGAGGAGAAAGTGTTACGAACTGGTTTTACTTATCAAAAAAGGAAAAGTGTTACGAACTGGTTTTGATTGATTTGTATAAATGTAATATTTGTCTAATACTTACTCTCGTGCCTGCTTTATCTGTTTCCTCTAACCTTAAAGCATCTATGTTTGTTAGTGAACAATTCTAATTATGCATCTTGTGATTAGTTGGAAATGTTGCGGCACATCGAAGACGGAAAAATGCAGCTACTGTGGGAAAAGAAAGAAGAGAATCATTGGTGCGGGCAAAGCGCCTGTGTAGGGTGGGCATTAGTGGTGATACTGATGTTTCTCTTGAAAATGACATGATAATTGATGAAGAGCAATCAATTTTGGAAGCTCAAACTTCTTCTGCAGTAGAAGAGTTGAAATCCGCTGTGGCATATCAGTATGTCAATTTTACCTTTTTCTCTTAGTTTTTCCTAATTTGATTATACAGGTAGAGCTAAGTTTTGGCTTACGAGCTAATTCCTTAATGAGAAATGACTTTTGTGCGGGTAGGAATAGTCTGGAGATTTTTGGACACCAATGATATTCTATTTCTTGATATTATAAAGGTGATTCCTTTTGAACTCTATAAAGTATGGGCATTCTTGATAATTTCTCCACTCTACTTCATTTCTCCTCATACCCTAGATCTATCTTGTAAGGAGTCAAGGAGGGCTCAAGTCACATCTCGGCCTATACTCCTAAAGACTAGTCAAGATTACAATTGGAGCCCTTGAAATTCATTATAAAGGGTAAGAATTTTCCCCTTCCAAGCAATGTAAAATTCCATTTGCATCATTCTCATACTCAAATTGGGGTATGAAAATTCTCCGAATTGTGCGTAGGAAGATGGTAAATGAGATTTCAATATTGTTTTATAAGGAGAAGTTCTTGCCCTTTACAATAAATTCAAGGGACTCCAATTATAACCTTGACTATCCTTTAGAAGTAAATGTGGCTTGGGCCTTCCTTGGGTTGTTACAAAAGGGTATTAGAGCCAAAACCAACCAGAAGTGTGGGATCTGAATTGTGCCACCTATGGTAGAATGGCCTGACGAAGACGTCAGGAATTTAAGGGGGGAGATTGTAATACCCCTAGATTTTGTACAGGAAGGAAAGGTGGTGAATGAGATCCCACATTGGTATATTACTTTAGAGAGAGAAGTTCTTACCCTTTATAATGAACTCCAATTGTTCTTTACCGGTTAAAAAATATAATGAACTCCAATTGTAACCTTGACTAATCCTTTTGGAGTATGGGCTTAGATGTGGTTTGGGCTTTGTTAAGTCATTACATATCTTCAAAAGTTTTTTTACTAGAACTTAGTTTCTTTGTCTACAAGGATGCCGAAGTTCAAGATTATGGAAAGGTCCAACTTATTTTAGCAAATGACAATTTCCTGTATTACTATTAGGGGGAAAGGTGCAATGCAGAAGAGAGTGAATGCACTTCGTGAACTAAGGCGTTTGTTATCAAGATCTGAATTCCCTCCTGTTGAAGCTTCTCTTAAAGCTGGGGCAATACCCATACTTGTACAATGTCTTTCATTTGGCTCTCCAGATGAACAGGTACTCATTTTACTTAGTTGATAGGTAAAGAGAGGGGGGGGGGGGGGAACCTCCCATCTCGCTTACTATTAAGTTCTAATTATCCTTTTAAATTACGATATGCATTGCAATGATGCTTTGTGGTTTTAGGTAGACATGATATAAGAAAAAAAAGTAGGCATGATGCTTACCTAAATACTGAATTTTTTTTTTTTTTGTGTTTGTTATATTTCAGTTGCTTGAGGCAGCTTGGTGCCTCACAAACATTGCTGCAGGAAAACCTGAAGAAACGGAAGCTTTATTGCCTGCATTACCATTGCTTATTGCTCATCTTGGAGGTTTGCGAGTACCCATGCATTCTTTTGTTTTAAATGTCGAAAATATTCTCTTTTATTGATAAATGAAAGTAACTTTTTGAGTCCATAGTTCACAAGATTGTATGATCTCAAAGTGATTACAAAGTACCATTACAACTTTGAATATTTAAACCATGGTATTAAATTATGAAAAACATAGTCACCCTCATCCACATTGCTTCTAAGAATTCTGATAGTTGGTTCTCTAGGTTGATGATTGATAACCAGGGCTGCTACCCGCCCTAAATGGGTGGGTAGCCACCTTCCCCATACCCTGCCCAGTTTGACAAATTTCAACTCTTACCCCATCTCCGTCCTCAGCTCCTATCCACTCTTATCCCACACATAAGGATCAGAGGGATTGCACTGCCCATTGCCCAGATCCTACACATCCAAACCAAAACAACTCAAAATCAACAAAATCATCCGAAATAAGGATCAGAGGGACCCAAATCGAGACCACAGGGTTGGTCTTGGAACCCACAGCATGGTCTCTTGATCTAGACTTTGTGTGGTGTGTGTGTAAGAGAGAGAGAGAGAGAGAGAGAGAAGAAGAAGAAGAAGAAGAAAGGAAGGAGGAGAGGTCTGTGAGGTGGAAATGAGAATATGAGAGATGAGATAGAATCTAGGGTTTTTTTATGTTTATATAGTGTAGTGGGCAGGTGGATATACCTGCTTGTATGTTTTAAAAGCACCTCAACCCCGCCTGCCCGCCCCCACACCCGAAGCCATCCCCTAGTGGTGCTGGGCAGACCGGATATGAGGCCCCGCCAGCACCCCTATGAATAACTGTTAGCAGTAGACTAGGTTTTTTGGATCTTGTCAAGGAATGAAAGTTCACCTCAGTTCATGCTATCAAGCTCTTACTACTCAAGGTATGAATTATTTTTCTTGGAGGAGTATCTGAAGACTATGGCACCTTTAAAAGAAACTTTCTTTTGTATGGATAGCTTCTGTAGGGAATATATTCATAATTGATCATCTAAGGAAGCATTGGATTATCGTAATGGATTGGTACTTTACATGAAAAAGGAGTGGGGAAGGGTAATGATACATCTACAACTATTTTAAAACTATTTCACTATTCATTTTACAACCAACCAATACAATTATGCCACGTTACTATAAATAATTTCAAATTTACGTAACTACCTTACATTTGAAAGAGTTGTAAAATAGTTGTAGAAGACATGTAAGTTGTTCATTTTTCCTTGTTTATTGTGGTGCCTTTGGAGGGAAAGAAATTATAGGAGTTTTGAAGACCACAAGTGGACAACAGATGAAATTAGAGCTTTATTTTTCAACATTTTATTTCAATGTTCAATAGTGATAGATTTTGTTGGACTAAGTGTCCATGAGATTCTTGTAATGGTTATTCATCAAGCATAGGTGTATCTCTTGTATGTGTCCTTTTGTACTTGGGCCATACCTGTTATTCTTCATCAATATAATCCTTCATTACATATAAAAAAAATATTAGCACTCAGTATCGGTTGATGCTGTTAACTTATAGGGATGATGATTCTCTTTTTGTTGAAGATTGAAAATGTTGAAATATGAGCAACCTCATGTTGTTGATATTGCCTTATCCTGAAAATAGCTAATGACCCTTGGAGCACAGGAAAAAAAACACCACCCTGACAAATATGATCTATGTTGTTTTAAAGAACAATGATGCTAAATGAATCAGAACAGTTTCATCCCAAGTTTTGATGTGATGGAATTTTGGCTATAACTACGCGTCTTTGTTTCTTGTTAATGCTTATTTTAATTGAATCCATTACTAATTGAGCAATAAAACTAATTGACATTGTTGGTAGCCAATCCTTGTTCCATACAGGGACCCATGTTATTATTAAAACACATGCTTCTCTTGGTTATCTACAATATACATGTGTAAGTGTTTTTTATCAAGTTAGGTATATGTGCTTGAAAATAGAAATGGTTTTCTATTGTAATGTTGCATTTGGCTCTGCATTTATAATGCAATTATGATGCAGAAAAGAGTTCCTTGTCTGTTGCCGAGCAGTGTGCATGGGCATTAGGAAATGTTGCTGGTGAAGGGGAGAAGCTAAGAAATGTTCTGTTATCCCAGGGGGCCTTACTACCTCTTGCGAGAATGATGCTGCCAAACAAGGGTTCAACTGTGAGAACAGCTGCTTGGGCATTGTCAAATCTAATAAAGGTTTTAAATCATTCTCAGATGCATGTTTGGCATTCCATTTTTCCGAAGCTAGAGTTGCTATATCATGTGGTTTGGGTTTGTTTTATTTCTCTTTTTTTTTTTTTTGGGGGGGGGGGGTAAGAGAGTCAGACATTTTACTCTTTTTTTCCTCAAATTTCATTTACAGCATGACTTCAGTTTGCTTTGGGTGTAGGGACCAGATCCTAAAGCTGCCACAGAACTCATCAGAGTTGATGGGTTATTGGATGCAATTGTTCGGCACTTGAAAAAAGCGTAAGAGGAGTTTTATCCCTTTGGTCGATTTTGATTGTATTTCTATCTTCAGTGCATGATGTAATGAAATCTCAATTTGTCCTTTACTAGAAAGATAATGTTGTTGCATACCGAAGACTAATTTCTAGATAAATGTTGTAAGAGTATGTTGTTTACCTCAAAGATGATTTAAAATGCCACCAAGGCTCTAGATGAACTCAACTGGTTCATTTCAAATTATACTTTATACCATATGCAAATTGTTCTGGTTGCTGGCCATATACGTTTAGTTTCATATCTGTTCTTAATAGCCATCTTCTTGCTTGTTGGTATATGTAGTTGCACTAATAATTGAAGAAAAGCGTATAAATATGTTCTGCTTCTTGCTCCAGTATATTCAATTATTGCTCATGTATTTCACCTTTTTTTAATCTTTTTCCCCTCTGTCCTTTCAATTCACGTATGTAGTTGGGAAAGCCATATAATAAAAACTTCTTAGCATTAGATTATGTTCATTGACTATTTTTAGCTTTAAGATTTAACTTCAGATTGCCGCTACCTGCTTGCTGGTGTTGTTTCTTTCCATTTAGAAATTAGATGCAGTTATAATGCACAGTGATGTTATAACTGCAAGAAATTATTATTATTATTATTTTTGGGAAAGAACTGTAGGGAAAATTTTTATGGAGAAAAGAGTTAACTTTAAGGTTCCATTCCTCTTGACGATATTACCATAGTAACTGTCCTGCCAACTTTTACATAAAAGATTTATAATGTGTTATTATACTACCTTAAAAAAAACTTATTTCATTTTTCCCTAAAGTTCTTATTCTCAAATGAGAAGTAATGTTTGATAGGTTTATGTTGAAAAGGACAGATATCTAAGTATTGTCCACTTTCTGAAATCCAGAGACGATGAGTTGACAACTGAAGTAGCATGGGTAGTAGTGTATCTCTCAGCCCTTTCAAATGTTGCTACTGGTATGCTGGTGAAGACTGATGTTCTTCAACTTCTCGTGGAAAGACTGGCAACATCAAATAGCTTGCAATTGCTCATTCCGGTAGTAATATAGTTAGCCTTTTTGCTTGATTGTCTCCTTTTGTGAAAATGTGATCAAATGTCTTTGTGGAGTGAATTATAAATATTCACTTTATGAAGGTTAAGATGGTTAGCATTTTACGTTGAATTTTACATCCATATTTTCTTATGCTGACTTTTCTTGTGTCTTTTCAGTATGGTACATATTGTGAGTTTACAAGCATTAGGTCATTATTAGTACTGGTATACGATCTTTTAGTTTTTCATGCTAGTTACTCCGGAATAAAATGTTTCTTGTGCTAGTTGCCTATGAACAGTGTTCGCCTGAATTCAGGTTCTATTTGTTCTGTTCTCAACTTCTAGTGGTGCTGTAATCTTTTCCACTTGACTAATATTTGGCAACTTGAGTTCTCAAAATGAAAGCAAGAATCTACTAACATACTATGTTATTCCATTTTCTTGATCTGGAATCCCCCAGAGCATGTTAAGACCAATGGCATGGTTCCATTATTGAACTCTGTAAAATTTCTTTACCACCATTTCTCCAATCTTTATACTTCAAGGACTTATAATTACAAAATAAGAAAAACAGTTCATGCTACTTCATGGTAAATTTGTCAGAAGTTACTTTTACTCTTTTAGAGAAAAAAGGTAAATTAGTTTTTGATAAGTAATAAGTTATTTTATTGATATAAAGGTAGGCATAGCCCAGGTACACTAGAAGTATACATGTGAATACACCTATTTAAGAACTAGAAACAGATACAAGGAAATCATGGAAGTTGAGGCCATTCAAATCAAGAGCAATGGCCCACAAAAACAAAGTCTTCCAGAAAAAACTCCTAAACTCTTCCAAGGAGCGTTCCTGATCCTAAAAAAGTCTCTTTTCTTTCATTCCAAATACACCAGAGAATACATATAGGGACCATCTTCTACAAGGCTGCAATCTGTGGTGTTCCTGTGATCTCTCTCCAGCTTGCTAAAAGTTCAACCACCCTACCCGGCATCACCCATGCTATACCCATTCTGTTGAGGAAGTGAGTCCAAATATCTCGAGCATACTCACAATGTAAAAGTAGATGATCCACTGTTTCACCACTGTTTCTACACAAACAGCACCAGTCCATAATAGTAAGGCCACGTCTTCTAAGATTATCAATAGTCATAATCTTCCCTAGAGCTATTGTCCATACAAAAAAAGCAGCCTTTGAAGGTGCTTTAGTCCTCCATATGTTCTTCCAAGGGAAAATGTGCCTTTGAAGATAAAGAACGAACTATGGAGGAGCTGAAGAAGTTTTTCTTTCACACTTTAATGCTTTGGTTTTCTGCTATTTTACTTAATGGGAACAATGTTTACGATTTCTTGTCTTTAATTTCTCGTTCTTAGAATGTACTTGGGGGTCTTTTTGTATACTTCCTGTGTACAAAGGCTATGCCTACTTATTTCATATCAATAATATTTATCTCTTACTTATCAAAAAAGTAATAGAGTCATAAAAAGAGCGTACTGAAAATTCCCTTTCCTAGAGGGTCGTCATTCCATCATATCTTCCATTGTGGCAGCAGCAGGAGTGTTGTACAGCAAGTTCAAAAATTCCACCAGAACAGTTACTTCCCAATCATGTGCATCCCGAGTAAGGCTGATGTTCCACTCTTGTAAACCTTGATTAATTACCCGCAAGTCAGCCACCATAGCTTATTTGTCCCGTGCAATTCTGAAAATCATGGGTTAAGCATCCTTCAAAGCCGTGTCTCCCACCCACACATCTTGCCAAAAGCTGATCCTACTACCATCCCCCAAACGCAGCCGAATATTATTAGCAAAAGAGCACCAACCTTTTCGTATATGCTTCCATAGCCCCACTCCATATGTCCCCCTACCTTCTTTAGAACACCAACCCCCCCTTTCGCTTCCATATTTCAAGTCAATCACCCATTTCCATAAAACTCCCCTCTCATGATTATAACGCCACAACCATTTTCCTAATAATGCCTTATTGAAGGTCCTCACATTCCGGACCCCCAATCCGCCATCTCTCAAAGGAGAACATACCTTGTCCCACCCTACTAAGTGAAATTTAAACTCCTCTCCCAACCCACTCCACAAAAAATCACGCTGGAGCTTCTCTATTCTAAATGCAATACTGGCGGGGAGGGGAAATAAAGATAAGTAATATGTGGGAGGTTGGATAAGGTGCTCTTGATAAGTGTGATTCGCCCTCCTTTAGAAAGATACAACCTTTTCCACCCGGCCAACCTACACTCAAATTTTTCCAACACCACCTCCCAAATTGGCTTAGCTTTGTAAGAAGCCCCCAACGGAAGACCAAGGTACTTCAATGGCAACGAAAAAACCCCGCATCCCAAAATATTTGCCAACCCTCTAATATTGCTTACATCACCAACCGCAACCATCTCTGTCTTGGCAAGATTAATCTTCAACCTGGATATTGCTTCAAAACAAAGTAAGATGGCCTTCAAAGATTGGATATGCCCTGCATTTGCCTCACATAATAGCAAAGTGTTATCTGCAAACAAAAGGTGAGAAATAATGGTAGAGCCATGGATATCTCCCATCGAAAAGCCTGAAAAAAATCCTCCCTCTACTGCCGCCGACACCATTCGACTTAGAGCCTCCATTACTAGGACAAATAAAAGAGGTGATAATGGGTCGCCTTGTCGTAGACCTCTCGAGCTATTAAAGAAACCCACAGGATCACCATTTACCAGCATCGAGAAACGAGCCGTTGACACACAATGCCTCATCCACTTCCTCCATTTTCCCCCAAACCCACATCTGCTCAACATATATATCAGAAAATCCCAGTTAACGTGATCATATGCCTTCTCCATATCAAGTTTGCATAAAATACCTGGAACTCCGACTTGATCCTACTATCCAAGCATTCATTAGCTATAAGAACCGAGTCCAAAATTTGCCTCCCTCTCACAAAGGCATTTTGAGACTTAGAGATAATCTTCTCCATGACCGTGCTCATCCGATTAGCAAGAACTTTGGCAATTATCTTATACATGCTGACCACAAGACTAATTGGCCTAAAATCTTATATCTCTCTTGCACCAGCCTTTTTAGGGACTAATGCAATAAAAGTAGCATTTAAGTTTTTTTCAAAACTGCCATAAGTGAAGAATTCATGAAAAACCAGCATTACATCCTCTCGCACCACCTCCCAGCAAGTTTGAAAAAAAGCCATAGTGAATCCATCCGGGCCTGGAGCTTTATCTTTATTCATTTTCCTAATTACTTGATGTATCTCTTCCTCTTCAAAAGGTCTCTCCACCCAACCCATACTATTTTGATCAATGACCTCAAAGGCTAATCCATCTATCGTAGGCCTCCATGCATGAGGTTCCGACAACAAAAGTTCGAAATGCCCTGCCACATGCTCCTTTATCGCGACCTGATCTAAGGATACCTCTCTATCTATGTTCAAGGACTCAATAGAATTAAACCTCCTATGTGCATTGGCAATACGGTGAAAAAACTTTGTGCTCTTATCCCCATTCCGAAGCCACAAAGCCCTTGACTTTTGCCTCCACGAAATCTCCTCCATTAGAGTCAATCTTTCTAATTCAGAAATTACTTGATCTTTTCTATTGTTTTCATTCCCTACACCCTCCAAACTTTGTAACTCAAGAAACAAAGTCTTCTTTTGAGAGGTTACATCACCAACTACTTGTTCATTCCATATCTTCAAGTCATTCTTCAAAGCTTTCAACTTTCCAACCATTACATAACTCGGATTACCCTCAATTAGGTATGAATTCCACCATTGTCTGACCAAGTCCACAAAACCGTCCATCTTTAACCACATATTCTCAAACTTGAACGGTCTTCTACCCCCTTGAATACCATCGCATCATAACATTATAGGAAAGTGATCAGAGCAGATTCTTGGGAGCCTTGTCTGACTTACATCTGGATATTGTAGCTCCCACGAGGGAGAAATGAGAAATCTGTCCAGTCTTGACCAGGTTTGATTATTAGACCAAGTGTATTCACCTCCCATTAACGGTAAGTCCATAAGACCTACCTCGAATATGAAGTCCGAAAAATCCACCATAGCTTGATTTTGTTGTCCCTCCCCTGATCTTTCGCTGGGAAATCTTGTCACATTAAAATCCCTGCCAATGCACCATGGGACCTCCCACCAAGAACATAGGCTAGCAAGCTCATCCCATAGTAGCCTCCTCTCACTGTCCAAATTAGAGCCATATACCCCAGCAAACGCCCATAAAAAATCATCTTCGGAATTTTTAAAAGAACACCCCACCGAGTATTCTCCCACAAACTCCTCAATATTCTCCACCACCCTCTTATCCCACAACCAATACACCACCCGAAGCCCCTTTCGAGGGTAAATATGACCAGCCTACATATTGACAGCTCTATAAGCTCCGAATAATTCTTCTAGTTATAAGTTTCAACTTTGTTTCTTGTAGACAAATGATGTCCATTTTCCATTGCCTTAATAAAGCTCTTATTCGAAGGCGCTTATTAATCTCGTTCAGCCCCCTAACATTCCAACACAAAATTCTGGGCTTCATTTAACAACTTTTCCAGCCCTCCCCTTGTTTCTTCCTTGACTTGCACTCCCTTCCTTTCCGTCATAATTAATGGACGACATCAACCTCTTCAGCTCCCTATCTGTTTTTGACCCTGCACCATGTTGTCCTGCCTCTATGGCTATAATCAGTGCCTTAAACTGGTCTTCGAAGCCCTTACATGAAATCCCCATGCAACTTTGAAGTTCCTCTACCTTTTTCAATACCCAATAAGAGGAATCAGTGGGAAGAATCATACTTATTGGTGTAGGGTCCACTCCTGCAGACTCCTCCCCCTTACTTGGATCAAACAACATCAATGGACCTTTCCCTTCCATCTCTTCCTTTTCCGATGTACCCCCACTCTTCCAAACATCCACAGAATCTGGTCGAGCTCCCTCAAAGAACTCACTATGGGCCAGAACTTCCCCCCACGCCCTTATCTGTGTCTGTCTTGTGGGAGACAACATATTCAAAGGCACTCCATGGCTCACCGTGAGGTTCTGTGGCAGCCCAGATGAAGACAAGCAAGCTTCGTCATAGATACATAGTTCTAGCCCAAAAGAAGACAAGCAAACTTCGTCGATCTCCCCCACCTCCACCACCGGCGATAGCAAAGCCACCCCGAACCACCTTCTAAATCACTGCAACCCATTGTTCCTTTCTGTGCTAGACTAGGCTGAAGAATCGGTCTCGGTATACAAGTTTTGGGATCCTCCTGAGAATCCAAAATCTGGAATTTCAGTCTGTTTTCCTTCTTCCCCATCGTAGCTCCATCATCCACCATCGTCTGTGAGATCGAAATATCGGGGGCTGAAGGAGTGATAGAACTGCTCGGAGGCTGCGACATCACTGCCGGCTGCAATGCTTCCGTCGAAATCACCTTCGATGACGCCGTTTGAGGTTTCGTTGTCCTCGACGTTGCTGACCCACCCCCCGATGGACCTGCTGCCTGCTGCGATTTCTTCCTCCAGAGAGAACGAGACTGGTTCATGGGCTCGGGCCTCAAAAAGGGCCCAACTCCTACCCTAACTGGGGCATTTCCTTTGGGCCCACCATCCTGACCCACTCCCTTCAGGTTCTCATTCCGTGTCTCCAACCCACTCCCCAAGCCCGGCCCCTCTACATCTTTTCCCAAAACGCAACGTATTAGCCCCTTTACTTTAAAACTCATCTCCTCCAACGAGGCCTGCATATCCCGTAATTCCTTCAAAATCTTTATCTCTTCATGCCCAAACCACCTACCCCCACCCTCTTGTCTCTGATCAACACCCAAAATAGTAGGATTACCTACCTGTGGCAGACCTGCCTTGTCTGACTTTTGCACGTCTTGATGTGATTGCAAAGCCTCCCTATACGACCGAGCTGACGTGAAAGCTACTGCCGACGAAGACGGAAGGACTCTCACCTGTCCACCTTTGCTGCCAACCTCCCTCAACGCCACCGCAAGTTTTCTCCATCCCATCTCGTCTCTGCCCCCAGGGATGAAGATGAAACTCCTACTCCCACCCCCATTGTATACCACCAGAGACATATAACTGCCACGAGAGTTTGAACCTTGCTGTGCAACAAACACTCTGTTTCCTTCTCTATGAGCAGAGTAATAACCCTTACTACCATGCTTTTGACAATCCTCCAATGTTCTTGAAGCCCAATGCGCAGTATCGAAACCCAGCCTCAAGTTTTGAACTCCTTTCCAGCCCCTCTCAGTGATCAGCACTCCACTCCCATCTACCCGAACCTCAAACACCTTAGACTCAATTGCTAAGCATCTCACAGAAGGCATTTTCCTTCCAAGAGCACCCTCTAAATCCACCGTCAAACACCCTCAACCACCACCATCGTCATCAAAGTTTGCAGAAAAAGATATTGTGTACGGAGAGAAAAAAGAGAGGAGAGAGAAAAATAGTACTTAAAAAGGTAAATTAGTCAGAAGTTGCTGTTAAATAATGATGCACCAATTCCCATATACAATTTTTTCATTTTGTGTATTGATAGGAAAGCTGCTTTAGTTATTAGATGCTGCTAAATTGAATTGAAACATTTTTTTTCTGGATTTGTAAGTGTCTTGTCTATGGATTCAAATTGAAAATGATTTTCCATTTAGGTGTTGCGAAGTTTAGGTAATCTTGTGGCTGGTGATTCCAACACAACTCATGCTGTTCTTGTTCCTGGAAGTGAAATTACAGGTTGGTAAATCATGTCGCCTGCTTGCTAAGATAAAAATGGCAATAAACATGTTTTATGTAAAATACTTATGTTTAAAATCTGTTTACCATATCTTCAGATCATGTAATAGAAGTCCTTGTGAAATGTTTGAAGAGTGAACACCGGGTTTTGAAGAAGGTATGACAATCTCCATTAGCTGTCTGTGTGGTTTTACCTTAAATCACCAGTTCTCATTATAAGTTTTCTAATTTTTTGTAGGAAGCAGCATGGGTGCTATCTAATATAGCTGCTGGTTCTGTGGAACACAAGCAGTTGATATACTCTAGCGAGGCTGTGCCATTGCTATTGCGCCTTCTTTCTACGGCACCATTTGACGTAAGAAAGGAGGTAGCATATGTACTGGGAAACCTTTGTGTTGCCCCCACAGAAGGTGATGGAAAACCAAATCTGATCCATGAGCACTTGGTTTCACTTGTTGGTAGAGGATGCCTGCCTGGGTTTATTGATTTGGTTAGATCTGCTGATACTGAGGCTGCAAGAGTAGGACTTCAGTTTATGGAGCTGGTAAGCAATTCTGATGTGCTAGATAGTAAGTCGACATGATCATTATTAGTTTAGGTCAGGCAGTTTTTAGGACTTAGGCCTGAGTCACATACAATAATGCTCCTGGGACATAATTTGGAGCTCCAAGATAAGTGGCTTGACATGAGGAAGTTTCTCCATTTTCCCGAACATCTTGAATTTTAAATCTATGTGAAATTCCTTTTCAGAGTTACAAGATAAGTGATTTGAGTTAACAGGGATGCTTATTGGCATGTTTAGCCACATGCCCCACAATCTTCCCTGCTATGTTGTTTTGGTTGATCTTACTGATTTCTCTTTCGATGTATGATAACATGGATTATTGTTCTACAACATATATTTGGCCTAGTCCTTGGATATGAATTGTGGAGTGTTTTCTGATATATTTGACACTTCCATGAATTATACAAGTTCTTTGACAGCTAAATAGTTGTGGTTTTTTATGTATCTTGCAAGCAGGTTTTAAGGGGCATGCTGCATGGTGAAGGTCCAAAGCTCGTTGAACGTGAGGATGGAATTGATGCCATGGAAAGGTTTCAGTTTCATGAAAATGAAGACTTGAGAAATATGGCAAATGGTCTAGTTGACACATACTTTGGGGAAGACTATGGGCTTGATGACTAGGGCAAGTAATGCAAGCATCTCCAGCGATTCCCCACCATCTACTTCCTTGCATGAGACATCTCCTTTGCATTTTCTTTGCCAATCCACTGTACAACAATAATTCAGCGTCCGTGGTGAATGGAGTAAGATCTTAGCAGGTTTGGTTTGAACATTAACACATGGGGTGTCAGCTGTATGGCCTCTGTTGGGCACTGTTGTAAGATTATTATTATTTTTTTTGTTTTTGTATTTTTGTTTTTTCACTTATGTAGGAAAAGTATTCTGGATAGCCAGAGTAAAGCTGATTATTGTTCAACCCAGGTGCAAGTGTCATCTCTCCAAAATAGAGAGCCATTGTTTTCTGTTTCCTTGTCCCAGAGAATGTTGATCCTAGGTTTATGTTTGTTAAAGAGAGAGTCGTTGAGGGGTCATGAGACGAATCATGCCAATAAGCATGATTAACACTCAAATCCAACTTGAGTGAGTGCCTATGGCTTCCAGCCATTTAGGTCCTGAGTAATGATATGCATCAGCCACTGTTCACGGCTAATGCGTATCACACCTTACATGTCTGTTTTTCTTTCTTTCTTTCTTTTTATTTTTTATTTTTTTTTATCACTCATCCCTCTCGTCTCTCTCAACAGCACCCTCTCTCTCATCTCTCTCTCTCTCATCCTCACTCGCTCTCTCTCACTCATCTCCGTCTCTCTCTCTCTCATCAGCTCTCTCTCTCCCCCTCACTGTCTCTCTCTCATCCTCTCAGTCTCTCTCTCTCCTCGAGCTCTCTCTCCTCCTCTCGGTCTCTCTCTCTCCTCTCGGTCTCTCTCTCCTCGAAGCTCTCTCTCTCCTCAACGCTCTCTCTCTCTCCTCTCGGTCTCTCTCTCCTCGAAGCTCTCTCTCTCCTCAACGCTCTCTCTCATCCTCTCGATCTCTCTCTCTCTCCTCTCGGTCTCTCTCTCGTCGGTCTCTCTCTCATCAAACTCAGATCTCTCTCTCTTTCGTCGGTCTCTCTCTCTCCTCAACTCTCTCTCATCCTCACCGTCTGTCTCTCTCCTCAATATTCAAACTTTGAAATGTGAAAAGAAAAGAAAAGAAAGTAGTATTTATTATGAGGGTATTTTGGTCAAATTTATAATAGTGTGTGTTGTGTGAGTCAAAATAGTGGCTGATGCCAATATTATTTCTTAGGTCCCTCCTATTCAATTTTCGGTAGATAGGATTCAGACTACGGTCACGCTCAAATAGAGAGGTGGTTGCATCAGATTGCCCTCCTTTTTTATCTTAGAAAAAAGGTAAATTTAATTGTATGACATGATAATGATAAGATACAAGTGACATCAATTGGACATTGTTATTTGTCATAATTAATAAGTCCCAAAAAGTGTAAACTTTGACTAGCCCATGAATTTGTGCCTATCAATATTAAGATGGTAATCTAAATAAACAAAAACACAGGGTTAAACTATTTCAATGATTTATTATTATCTATCTATAATAACGAGTTTCGACCTTACTAAGTAGGAATTTATGTGATGACTTGGACTAAATGCTCCTCAATGGATCTCGCATTGGACTAAAATACCCTTGTTACAGACTGATCAGGCTAAAATGTCCTTTCTATATATATAAATGGCTAAAATAAACCAACAACATAACAAATTAGATAGAAATATCCCTGATTGAAATCAAACCAATCGATTGACATCTAACCAGTGCCCCATGCTAGAGATTGACAACTCTCGTTGGTTGGTTGGTTGGTTCACCTTGATTTTGTCTTATTCATCTTGCTATTCGTCCAAGCCTTCTCCATTAGTAGTTGGAAGCAAAACTAAGACCGGATGTAACTGAAGGAAAGCTTATCTTATATTATTAAACTAAGGAAGGAAAAGTCCATTTTCTGTTCGAACACTGTTAACACCAAAGAGGGATGGATCGTAGAGGATGTGTGTAGATATTCAGAGCAACCCACAACCATGGCAAGGATGAAACATGGCACGACCTATTGCAAAGATGGACGTTGCGATATCAACCTGCGACAAAGGTAGATTACGATGCTACAATATTGACCTGCGTCAACGTGACCCACGGTAGAGATAACGACAGAGATGGACGCTTGCTATATCGACCAGTGTCGGCGTGACCCACGACAAAGATGGACCATGAATCCATCATGCATCCAAATCGACCTAGGGTGAGGAGCATCTTGCCTCCCATGGTACTTGACAAGGCGGTGAGCACTTTTACTCTCCATGATACTCACCGAAAGCCGAGGTGCAAGCACTTTTTCTCGCTATGTTGCTTGCCTCCGAGTGAGCACTTTGCCTCGCGCAATCCACGATAGAGATGGACGTTGCAATATTGACCCATGACACCGTTGCGTGTCCAGATCGACCCAAGAATAGACCATTTTGCCGGGGTGAAGAGCATTTTTCCTCCTATGGTACTTATTGAAGGTGGCGATCACTTTTGCTCTTTATGGTGCTCTCCTAGGTGGCGAGCACTTTGCCTGGCACTAAGCTCGTTAAGGTGGCAAACATTTTTGCTCCCTCTAATGCTCGTCTAAGGAGCACGTTTGTTGCCAGTTGTGTTCATCGGGGGCTGAGGTGGTGAGCTTTTTTGCTCGTCATGTTGTTGCTTTGAGGTGAGCACTTTCCCACTTCATCACCTAAGATGGTAAGCTTCTAGCTCTTACGTTGCTCACTTTTGCTCTTCACGATGCTCACTTTGGGGTACAAGCATTTTTTCCTCACCCTAAAGTTGCGAGCATTTTTTCCTCCATTACGCTAAGCACTTTGCCTCTCCAATGTGCTCGTTGTTCCGTTTGGATACTAGAAGTGTTTAATCTCATTTCATCATTATAACTTTTTTAAATTTTCACACAAAATATAATAAACAATTCAATTTTTTTAAATTTTGAAATAATAATAATATTAAAAATAATATTCTCACAATATTTTATTTAACTTTTGATTTTCATCTCAACTCATCTTATCTCAACTCACTATCCAAACAACATCTTAGGGTGCGAGCACTTTTCCTTAGAGACGAGCACTCTCATACTTCACAAGTTGAGATGGCGAGTTTCATGCTCTGATGGTGCTCGCCTAGAGCACAAGCATTGTTGCCTCCACAGTACTCATCTCAAGGAAGTGCTTGCCCTGGGGGGCGAGCACTGCTCTCCATTATGCTCTCTGAGGTGGTGATAATTTTTTCTCCTACAATGCTCGCCTTCCTGTTCACTAGACAAGCACTTAGGGCAAGCTTCATTCTATTTTCACGATGCTTGCCTTGGGGTGACCATAGTTGCTCTTCATATTGTTTGCCTCAGATGTAACACTTTTACTCACCCTAGGTGTGAACTTCATTTGCTTGCACGGGGGAGGGGGCACTCTTTGATCACCTCAAATGCAACCATTCTTTACTCGCCCCAAGGGGGGAGCACTTTGGCTCCAACGATGTTTTGAAAATGAGCAATGTTACACAATCTTTCCAACCTCTACACACCACATTTTTTTTTAATTTTTAATTTTTTTTAATTTATTCTTTTTAAATTAATTCAATTTTTCTATTCATTCTTTATAAATTAAATATTTGATAAAAGAAAAAAATAAGAAAAATTAAAAAAAATATGATGTGTAGAGGTTGTGTGAATAGTAAGAGATTGCATAGATTCGTTTTTTAAAAATATCAATTTTTTTCATTTATAGGAGAAACTGATCACATGCCTTGCACGTGCTTGATTTCACACTGACTCACATGCCTTGCACGTGCCCTCCTACTAGTTATTATACCGTGAGTTTTTTTTACGGTATGCTAGTGCAACTAGAGAGATCTCAAAGTTTAATATTAAAATTAATTGGATGTTTTTATTCACAGAGATGATATTCATTAGTTTTTTAATCATTAATTATTTCATTATCATTAGGCCTGACATAAAAACTTTTAATCTATCAATTTTTTTGATATATAATCTTTTAATTATTTGTTAGTGATTTTATAACATATTAAAAGATCACGAAGGATTAATGGTTAAAATAATAATTAATATAATTTTTAATTTAAATGTATTTATCAAAATATATCTTGGGTTAATGGTAAGGAGTTATACTTAAAAGCTTGTGTGAAAAATAAATATTTCAAATTGCTGATATCTATTTAAATTTTGATACGTCATTAACATTAAAGGTGTATTTTTATTTATTAACGATAGTCATCATCAGTGTATGTAAAACTAAAACTAAACAAAAATTCTACTCAACCTCTTACTATTCACACCACACTTCACATTTCATTTTTTTTCTAATTTTTTTTAATTTTTTTTATCAAATATATTTTTATATAAATAGTGAATAAAAAATTATAAATAGTTAAAAAAAATAAATTTAAAAAAATATTAAAAGATATTAAAAAGTATGAAGTGTGGAATGTGAAGAGGATGAATAGCAAAACCCAAAACTAAAACCTCCGAGAAAACCCCCTCCAGTCCAGTAACCTAACGGCCGCCATAGCCTCCCTGCAACCAAAGACCGTGCTTTTGTTTGTTATCTTCTGCTAAAAAGGCGGAAGCGAAAGAGCACGAGGTCATTTGCAAAGTAGTTTCTCTCAGAATCTTCCTTGATCCGACTCTGCTTGTCGTTCCTCAACCATGGACAAAGCCTCCTTTTTGTTTTCTGGTATTCACTTTGATCGGAAGAAATTCGCCAAAGATTTCGCCAGATTCCAGGTATGATTTTTTCTTCATCTTGTTCTAATTATTCAAACAATAATCTCTCTCATAGTAGGCTGATTTCTTGTCAAACCTCCCATGTTTCATCTAGGAGAAGAAAGAAGATAAATCGATAGAGGACTCACACTTGCATGAAACTGAAATATCTGAACCGGGGGAGGGGAAGACTTCTCTCAAGAAGCGGAAGCGGAAGCTACTGGCTTCAGGTAATTCATTTTGTTTTGTAAATAAATATTTTTTGTTTTGTTTTGTGGAGTTCAATTTTCGTAGGCTGACATTCGCATTTCATTTCAAAAGAAACGGTAGAGGGATTCACAGTCTTTAAGAGTTCGAAATCAGCAGCAGCGGCAGCACTTGTGGTCCTGAACGAGGAGAATGATCAAGCCGAAAATAGGCTCTCGAAAGAAAAGAAGGAACTATATAGGCAACAAGAGGTCTCTTCTATTTCTTCATCTACTTCTAGTTCTTTGGCTCTCTTCTCTTAAGATTTTTTAATGTAGTTTTTGTGAAATTATTTTTAATTTCATTTTCTTTATGCGGATAGCGGGATGCTCTTTCACGGAAGAAGTACAACATTCATGTTTCCCGGAATAATGTAGCAACCCCACTTCAAAGTTTTGCAGAGTTAAGCTCTAGGTATTCCCTGTTTCTATTTCATGCTAGTAGTTTGGGTACGTCTTGCGTCTATGTTAATCTTTTTACTAAAGAAACTCCCGCTGTTAATACTTTATCTGTTGTTCCGACTAGCTAGTGCGTCCTTCTTCTTTTAGCTATCTTCGTTGTTATTCATCCAGGTAAAATATTCCGGCTGCTCCCCCGCCCGCACACCCCGCCCTGCAGGGGGTGGAGGAGGGGGGTTGGTTTGCCAATTTCTTTGGCATTTAAAATATTTTACAGCACAAAACTTTGGTTTGGTGTGGCCCTGATACTGGATGTAGAGCATTAGAATATATGTTTTTCTTCCTTACTTGATCACGATTCTTTACCTTTTCTTTTGCAAGTTTTTGCTTGCAATAATTTTTACTAAAAATGCAAATTTGTCGGATATGTTTACAGATATGGGTGTGAGCCTTTTTTGTTACGCAATTTGGCCAAGCTCGGATTTAAAGAGCCTACACCAATCCAAAGGCAGGCTATTCCAGTCCTTTTATCCGTAGGGTCTCCTATTTTAGCTATTCTCCTCTGGCTGATTTAAGTTTTTTTCTCTTTCTTATCTTTAGCTTCCATTTATTTATAAAATTGAGTGTATATTTCCTAATCTTCAGCTTCATTGAACTTTGAAATGGATTAATATAACTTGGTGTGGATGTTGTTCTGACTATTGTCATAATTTCATTTTAGGGTCAGGAATGCTTTGCGTGTGCTCCAACTGGATCTGGTAAAACTATGGCTTTTGTGTGTCCCATGCTAATGAAACTTAAGGTATTATTTTATGTCTTCAACATCTTTGTCCAATGACGATTCTTGAGATTCTGTTATCGCCTATTTTTGATAAGTACATATATTATCACATATTAGGATGCCTCAACTGATGGCATCCGAGCTGTTATCCTCTGTCCCACACGAGAGCTGGCTGCTCAGACCACCAGAGAAAGTAAGAAACTGGCAAAAGGGAAAAAGTTCTGTATCAAAGTGATGTCGAGACAGCTATTAAGAAATACCGATTTGTCAAAGCTGCCTTGCGATATACTTATATCAACACCCCTAAGGTTAAGGTTGGCTATTCGCAAGAAGAAGCTTGACTTAAGAAGGTGCGTGGTGTCAACATCTTGTTTATGCAAAACTAATTCATGCTGACAGAGAAACAAAACAAACCAAAAGTATGATGGTTTGGTTAAAAATTAAGAAATTTGAAACAATTGGCTATGGATCAATTCAGCTAGTAGAATAAACAGTATTTTATTTCTCCTTGTTGAGTTTATATTAAGATTAAAACAACTATGTTTTCTTGTACCCTGAGAGTGGTTTTATAGGAAGTTGTGCACTATTTTTTTTTTTGATAGGAAGTTGTGCACTATTGACAGCTCTCAGTGGTCTATAGACTGGTTTGAAATGCTCCACTAAGAGCTTTGGTACTTTGCAGGGTTCAGTATCTTGTCCTGGATGAATCTGATAAGTTATTTGAGCCTGGTTTATTAAAGCAGATTGATTCTGTGGTCAAAGCTTGCTCAAATCCTTCAATAATACGCTCCATGTTTAGTGCTACCTTACCTGACTTTGTTGAGGAGCTTGCACGCACAATAATGCATGATGCTGTTAGAGTTATTGTTGGCCGAAAGTAAGATTGACTTACTCTATTACTGAACCAGGGAGGGATTGTGCTGTTTTTGCTGATAAGTTGACTTGTGTTCCACTTCTGAAAATCTGGACAGGAACACTGCTTCTGAATCAGTGAAGCAAAAATTGGTTTTTGCAGGGAGTGAAGAAGGAAAGCTTATTGCACTTCGTCAAAGCTTTGCAGAGGTATTAAAGATTCTTTTCCTATATAAAAAAGGAGATTTTAAAGATTCTGCTTAATAAATATTATATAAGAGGACTTATCAAAAAATAAATAAATATATATAAAAGGTTTTAAAGATTCTGCTCAATTTCTCAGAATGTTGTCTTCAAGAAATGGTGACAGTGGCTGGCATTTGCACTCAAATAGTAGAACATTTTTAATAGATGAATCAAAATGTAACTTTCAATACTTGTTGCGCGGCGCGGCTGTATTTCGTGAAACTTATGATATTTCTTTTAAGATTTTTCAATTTTTTTTTTATCATGTTGACCAAACTTATATTAAAAAAAATCGTCTTGACATAACTCCTTGTTCCTTTTGTTTCTTGTACTTGTCAGTAGAGTTTGAATCCACCTGTATTAATGTTTGTACAAAGCAAGGAGCGTGCAAAGGAATTATACGAGGAGCTTGCATATGATAACATAAGAGTTGATGTCATCCATTCTGATTTGTCCCAATCACAGGTGAAATCTTATTCCCATTTTTTTGCATATAAAAAACTTGTGAACATTCCCAGAATACTAGTTAAGAAAAATTCAAAGAAGATTAAGGCTATCAAATGGTCAAGTGTCTCTGCATTACTTGCAAGGGAGAGACTGAGCATGGTTATATAAGGGTCCCCTAGAAGTTTTCGGAAAAAGTAAAGATGGGCAAATGGATATATCTTTTTTTGCTCTTAATCCTGCCAGTTTATGTTGGGGTTTTGGCTAATTCTCAGGTCTTCAAGTCACCTTATTTTATGGCCATTTTCGGTCTTCAAATAATTTTAGTCTACTCGATGCTAATGTATTACATTTAATACAGTGAGTAAATGCTAATGTATTGCATTTAATACAGCGAGAAAATGCTGTCGATGATTTCAGAGCTGGCAAGACATGGGTTTTGATTGCCACTGATGTTATTGCCCGGGGTATGGATTTCAAAGGTGTCAACTGTGTGATTAATTATGATTTTCCAGACTCTGCCTCTGCATATATCCACAGGATTGGTATGCCACTTATCTCAAACTGCTTCTGGCCTCTGCAGTCTGAGTTTATTAGGATGAGTAGTCTATAAATAAATAGGTTGAGAAATGTTTTGAAAAATGCAGAATAATATGGTCTTTTGATTAAATTATTTTCCTTGGGAAGTTGTTAAGTAAGTAACCGAATGCTTTACAAGATACTTTATATTGTTAGATTTGCTCTCTCTTATTGTTGATTGGAATTGTTACAATTAAATAGAACTTTACCATTATTTCATCATAGTCGTACCATTTACCAACTAATAATATAAATCCCACACTCTTTTTCCTTATTTTTTGTTTGTTTGTTTTTTTTTTTTTGGGGGGGGTGGGGGTTGGGGGGCGTGTGCTTTACTTTTTATGGTAAATAAGAATAAGAACTTTATTGATGAAAACTAGGCATAGCTCAGGTACACGAGAGAACAGTTGTGCTTTATGCCGTCTGCACATGTAGTATGACAGCTAGGTGATAATGGTTTCACTAACAATAGTAAGATTGCTTGGAGATGAGAATGACTTCCTTGGGCACTAAATAAGTTTGTCATTCTTTTATATAGGTCGGTCAGGCAGAGCAGGAAGGACAGGGGAAGCTATTACTTTTTACACCAAGAAAGATGTTCCATTCCTGCGGAACATAGCAAATATAATGACAGCTTCCGGTTGTGAAGTTCCATCGTGGGTCATGTCATTACGCAAGATGAAATGGAAGAAGCACCGTCCACAAAGAGACTCAATATCAACCAAACCAAAAGATTAGGAAGAATCTAGTATTGTTCAGAGCTAATCTCTTACATGGAAATACTCTTCAAGTGATCCTCTCTCAGATAACCGTTTCAGAACACATTTGAAGATTAATGTCATGGGAAACAACCAATTTTTTATTGATGGATTTCGGTTGCAACTGGGAAATGAGATTGATATCTTTATTTGATTCACTTTTCCACAAAAATAAGAAGAACGTATCTTTGTTTCATAGAAGGTCTATGTAGATGGCTGCATGCCTGAATGTTATACCTATCATGTTCACATTTTTTGTTCCATATAAATCGATGGTCTGATGCATGTTAGGCGAATGTCCCAGCAAACCTTGTCCAATATGATAGACAGTGGTAAGGAAATGTTGTTTCAAATGAAAGGGTGGAGTTCGAAACGCCACAAGTCCACTTTGATTTATTACTCATAAAAAGGAAAATATATTGATAGAATATACCAACCCTGCTGATCAACGGTTGATTGTTTCTTTGAACTCACCCGTAGGAGATGGTCTATGAGAATGCAATTTATTTATTTTTCGCTGTTGATGAATTTTGAATTGAGTTTTTAATTTTTTTTAAAGATAAATGTGTATTGCTTTAAGATTTGATGACACTAATATAAATAAGTAAAAAATTATGAACCTTCCTCAATAAAAAAATCCTAATCGTTATAACATTACAAAGTAACTCTGTCATAAATGATCCTAGTCTTGGTCTTGGTCTTTAGAAGTTAAACCTGGCCATGGGCCTATTATCAGACTTTTCACTATTTGCGACGGTTCAATTTAATATATGAATTCTCATATTACTATTGGTCATGATCGTCTTCATCAACAAGAATATCGATGATAAGTTCGGGTTTCCAAATTGCAAATCAAAATAAACATCAAGAAAGAAAAAGGAAAAGCAAATATAAGTATAAAAAGAATGATACCATATACGAGTTTGATTTCCACTTCAAAATCTACACGATTAGAAAGGTGAAAGGTATGACTATGAAGGAGTACTCGGGCGTCATTATATTTCCTTTTCCTTCACTTTCTAGGCAACCAGGTACAGAAATAAAAAATATAAGAAATGACATTGGTAGTCAATGATGGGTAGCTCTAGTCGAAGCTTGAGTCTTCATTGATGATAAGTGTGTGAGAGAAAGAGAGAGAGAGAGAGAGAGAGAGAGAGATATATATATATATATATATATATATATATATATATATATATATATATATATATATATATATATATATTGGGGAAGACCGAAGACCTAGATGTTTCTTCCAAATGAGAAGTATCTATTCGTCCAGTCGAATTTTGCTACATATAAATCATTGTGTTAATACACCACTTAAAGTTGAACTCATTATAATTTTAAAAAAATTAAAATACCAATCATCATTTAGTATAGCTAAGGTTCTGCATCAGCATTGTGTTAGATGTGTAAAAAAATAAGACTTTATAAATAGATTTTCTCATCCAGTCAAGTACTTCAAGATTGATTGATTAATCAAATTCAAACAATCAACAAAGAACCAAAACAAACTAATTTTTCAGATCGAGGATCGACAAACTGGGAAAACAACTATTGCTATCAATATGATCATTATTCCTCATCTAACAGTGATCTAAGAATGATACATTTTATTTGTTTCTATGTAGCGATTGGACGGAAATGCTCAATTGTAGAGAAAAACTTATTTTGAAGACTTTTCCAAACAATTGTCAACTAAAAGAATAAAAATAGAGTAGAGTTCACTATTAAAAAATTAATTTTTCATATGGTTCTCATGTTTACTTAAGTTTTTTTAAAAGAAATGTACAGTGTTCGCACAACCATAAATATAATTTCTCTTTATTTTTGTATATTGGATGGAATTAATATCATTTTCCATACCAATCCTATATTCATAATTAGGCCTGAACATATAACCCGTGTTCCGTACCCGAAACAAGTTTTCGAACCGAACCGAATCGATTTAGCCGACCTGAAACAGGAAACGGGTGGAGTGTTCCGCTTCCGATTTGTTCCGTTTGAAACCGGTTCGGAATCGGGTAATTACTCGATACCCGTAAATTTAGCCTTCATTTTTCCAGAATCCAGACTCTGTGACTTCCCTCCCATCTTCATTCTTCGATTTCTCTAGACTCTTGATCTTGAAAAGACCTTTGAGCCATATCGTGGTTGGACACCGCCGAAGACATATCGGTACTAAAGTTGGTTTTGGGCGAGAACTCTCCATTTGCATTCTGCTTCATATTTGGAGCATTGTTTGGAGTAACATCCTCAATACGGAGTACTGCTCGTGCATGAACAAGGTATCTGGGTAGTGCAAAGTTTTGGTGTTTGAATAGTGGTCGAATGAGTTGGGAGCAGAAGAAATATAAGACGAGTTTGAAGAAGATGAGGCGGCTAAGAAAGGAGTGTCGAAACTCTCAACCATGTCTTCTTTGATCTTGTGGTCCTCCATTGAATCGGAGAAGCAAATCAAGTGAAATGTCTCGCCAAAACCAGTTCTTGTTTCGCTGTTGTACAGATCAATCGAGGCAACACTGAAGGATGCAAGTCCTCCACATAGGAACTCGGGCTACCCATCCCTAAAACGTGAGTTTTCTTCCCAGGAGATCTTCATGAAGATTCTGCAATAACTCACTCACTCTAAAGAGAAAGCAAATATAAAATGAAGAACAAGACAGAAAGAAGATTAAAGAATTATAAATATAAAATGAGTTTAAAGGACGATGTGACTTCTTAGCTCTTTCTTATTCCAAAGAGAACTCAAGTACTAGCGATCTGTTAGGCCACGTTTTCAACCTCATATTCGAGAAAGACTACTGATTCTAATAGATATTAAAGACTGATACATTAAATAAAATATATATATTAAAAAAAGAAAAATCAGAACGGAATGCCCGATTATTCCGAATGTATTTCCTAATCGGTTAACCGGTCATTCGGGTAAAATCGGGTAAACGGTTAATCGGAATGCATTTGATTCGGGTCGGGTCGGAACACACATTTTCGGGTCGGGCCGGGTCGGATGAACAGTCCTAGTTTTGATAGGGGTCAGCCACTGTAGCGGTGTGCAATTTTAGACACCCTATGTGACAATCGGTGTTTTTTTTATTATTATTTATTTTTATTCTAAATGCACCATTTTCAACTGTATTGCACATATTATTCCCAATTCGAATTTCTCCCGCCGCGTCGAATCTCCTCCCTACCTGCATCAAACCTCCTTTGCCTACGGCCACCAGCGACTCCGTCTCTCTTTCAAGAGACACTAAGCTCGTCTGCATAGTGCCACCACTCCCCGTTGCCCATCTTCTCCCCCACCCCCAACACCCGTCGTCCACTCCCTGTCGCCCATCCTCTCCCCCACCCCCACCCCCACCACCCATGGTTCATCCTCTCCCCCATCCTCTCCCAGTATTTTGGTCATTGTCCCAGGTGCGCGTGTGCGTTGCTCTCTCCTTAATTTTTTTCTTTGCTTCATTTCTGTTTTGTGCATTTGAGATTGATTTTTGGAAATACATGATGTCGCACGATTGCTAACTCTCTTATCTTTCCTACTTCATAATCGACATCAACGATCCGAATGTACATCTTGGCAGTCAGGTGAGTGGTTTCTTGCCCTAAAGTCCCTCCATATATTGCATATTTCAACCCAAAATGCTTGGGCTTTAGTTTAGAGTTCTGCTGTTGATTTTTGTTTTGTGGTCTGTAGTTTGTGCATACCATGATTTTTGATTTTGGATATTTTGGTTATCTTCCCTTTTTCGAACATCATACTCGCGTTGTAATACATCATCCCACCTCTTCCAAGCCTTATTCTCTCTTAAGAAAAAGTTTTCCTCTTTCAACTGAAGTATATTCGCCCATACGAGGAATTCACATCTCGCATCTCCCTTCACACAATGAGAACTCCCAATTAACATGATAAAGTACATTGCACAAGTAGCAAATCGATATGCAAATATAACAAATATAAAGTCATTTTATCGTATTATACTTTGGGCAGACAAAAAATCTCATTCTAGGATTTTTCTTAGTGTGAGACATTTTTAGTGGTGCTTTCAAATCACACCAACAAGTTAGTGATTCCATCACAAAATCATTAATTAAAGATGATGATTGGGATGACGCCATTCGTGATTCTGAAAAACCATAAAATTTGTGTATAGAAACAAAATCATAAACATCAAAATCAACATGTATTTCACCACACACACACACACACATATTTATTCATAGGGAGACTGAAAACTTAAAATCTTTCTCAAACCCCCCCCCCAAAGGACTTTACCTTGACAAAAGTGTCACAAAAAACAGAACGTAGTTGAGCTTATTTTAAAATTTGATCTTACCAAAATCAGAAACTAAACATTATTATCACTAATTTTTATTAATGGGTTGACAGTATGTGCAGAATAAAAAAAATGCATCTGATTTTAGCAAGAACTGTGTTACATAATTCAGAAATGTATGCAAACCAAAACTAGAATATGCCAAAAGCTGCTAATCAAAATTCAAGTTCAGAAAAGTTATAGTTTCACCTAATTAAGTACGTAGTCTATTTTGTTTGTTAATGTTACTTCTATGAATAAAATTTTTATTCATAAAAAAAAAACTATATTGTTTGAAGAAAATTTTGTACTCATTTTCTTAAAAAACTAGTTGAATACTTTTAGAGGTATATCAAATATATTTTTGCATTTCAAGCTGTCATTAGTGTTATTCATCACTGAATTCAAATGTTAATAATTTTAGAGGCATAAAAAATGAAGAATAGCAAGTATAGCATTCCAGAATTATTAACATCAGATGTGTACGACTGTTGATGTACATAGGCCAGAGTTCAAAAGATCCTTCATTGTGTTTGACCTGAATAGCATGAGAATGAGCAGATAGAATTACTTAATACTATCTCTCACTATATTGGACCATCCAATACGGTCAACCAATTAGAGAGTATCTTAATTGCCTTTTTTGCTGCGACAACCAAGGCTCAAAGGATGTCAAATTTGACTTACACTATTAAACATTTTTAACTAATAAAAAGGATAAAAGATAAATTACCAACACAAATAAGCTATAATTTCTATGTGAGATATATGCAAGATCAGAAGCCACTACCTCTTATGCAATAGATGGTATGCAAAAAGTAAATTACAAACATGAGTAGTTCAAGAAGTTGGCAAAAAGAAAGAGGTTCCTACAATGGACCTGTATAAGCTGGTTGATGCTGAGATAAGGGTGCAAAGTGTAATTGTTTTCGTGGATTGAAAGTGGAATATATCATTTTAATAGTTTTGGAGGAAATTGCAGAACAATTTATAGTTTTACAAGGTAAAGTATACTATTCCCTTTAGTTTTTTAAGTAACAAATTTGATACTATTCCCTTTAATTGGAGGTACAATTTACAATTTACAAAAACCCAACAGCCCATGTAGTTCCCTATTAGTGGTTAATTAAAGTTGTATATTCCTTGAAAGAACCCCCACATGACCAATGTTGGCTTACAATATTACACATCCTTAGCTGGCAAAGGAGATCAAGGATAGACTCTTAAGCCGTACATGAAAAGAGTTTCATGATTCATCACTGGAGAAGGACCTGGGTTCAGAATCCCGTATAGCATATATGTGTATGTTTGTGCTACCATCATCAAGTATAATGAAGAAGTACAAAAGCATGTCAAAGGGATCCTAGCATACTGCCAAAGGACAAGCAGCAAGTGTAGGGAAATGGTTAGATTTTGAGTTAAAGTCTTGGGTTAAGCTAAAACAAAGTATCGCAATTGAGTTTACATATTAGCCAAATATTCATTTGTTTTACTTTTAAAACCAAATCAAGTACTACAAAGAAGTAATCAATGGGATTGAGCTATTTTTTTTTTTCTGTTTTTGTCCACGAGAATGAGCAGACTAATAACCCTAAAAAAATTAAAACATAGAACTACAAAATTACCGAGGTCTAAGATTCCATGAAAGATGAACAAAACCCCCTATTATCTTCAGCAAATGATACAATGATCTCAAAAATGCCAACTCTCTTGAAACAGAGATACTTAGATATTCTTAGCTCAAATGTCTATTTAGTTTTGTAATCGATAGATTCAAAATAGGTAATGAAGTTCATAGAAGTAGAAGAGCATAGAACCCAAGATTCTCATATGAAAATTTTGTCTGTGATTGAACTTGATCTCCACGGTGAATTAAGTTCTTTTCTGTCACTAATGACATCTACTCCGCACATCAACCAGTAATAATAAATATTAAACCAAAGTTTTAAATTTCGTTTCGTACCGACCGGTACGGCCGAAATATGCCGTACCGGCCGGGTAGCCGGTACAGACAAGTATGGTGTTTCGTACCGGCCAAAATTTCGGCCGTATCGGCCTGTTTCGACTTATTTCGGCCTGTTTCAGCCGATATATCGGCCTATATATCAGCCTGTACCGACCGATATATCGGATTTCGGCCTATACATCAGATTTCGGCCTATATACATTTTTCGGCCTTTACATTTTTTTTTTATTTTTTTTTCATTTCTTCAAACTGCAAGCTCATTTTTGGATCCCTTCAATTCAAACTAGACTATTTATAATTTATATACATATATATATATATATAATTTATTCATATATATACTATTATTTTAGAATATAATTTATATATATATAATTTATTCATATATCGACTATTCCGAAACGGTATCCGAAACGATACCGGTACCGAAATATTTCATTTCAATGCCTCGACCGAAACGGTCACCGAAACGGTATTCAAAACATTGAATTAAACCCTCTAGCATATCTGCATCCCACCTCTCCACTAACAATATACCATCACCAAATTCAAAAAACCTATATTATTATCAATTTGGAGCAAATTAAACTTCCTCCACAATGATTATTAAATATAATTTACCAAAATTGTGGACCCTGATAACCAAGACTAGCTGCGTAGAAGAATTTCACGATTAACATTGTGAAAAGTTAGCATTCTTTTGTTCAACTTTGTGAGTGAGTCAAAATAACACTTATAGAAGGATGCAGAGTTGTATGTGCGAGAACGTGGACGTCGATCCCTTCAGCAGAAATAACAAATATAGCTAAATCAGAGGATGGGTAGATAGCAACCTACGGGGGTGCTGGGCAGAAGGAGGGTCCACGCCAACCCACAAAGGTGCTGGGGCAGAGGGGGTGCTGGGTAAAGTGGGGCAACTAGGGCATTGTTTGGACAAGCATTGTTTGGGCGACGCGGGGGTGGGGGAGAGGATGCGGATGGTAGTGGAGATGATGCCGACGCAGGTGGTGGTGGAGCGGATGCCGGCACCTGTAACGGGGAGGGTTCTAGGGCATTGTTTGGGCGATGCAAGGGTAGGGGAGAGGATGTGGGTGGTAGTGGAGAGGATGCCGACGCGGGTGGTGGTGGAGTGGATGCAGATGCCTGTAACAGGGTGGGCAACGATGCGGGGAGGGTTCTAGGGCATTGTTTTGGAGTGCATTGTTTGCGTGACGCGGGGGTGGGGGAGAGGATGCCAAAGCAGGTGGTGGTGGAGCAGATTCTGACGCCTGTAGCAGGGTGGGCAGCAACGAGGGGAGGGTTCTAGGGCATTGTTTGGGCGACGCGGGGGTGGGGCAGAGGATGTGGATGTGGATGGTAGTGGAGAAGATGCTGACGCGGGTGGTGGTGGAGCGGATGCCAACGCCTGTAGCGGGGTGGGCAGCGATGCGGGGAGGGTTCTAAGGCATTGTTTGGGCGACACGAGGGTGGGGGAGAGGATGCGGGTGGTAATGGAGAGGATACCGATGCAGGTGGTGGTGGAGCAGATGTCGACGCCTATAGCGGGGTGGGCAGCGACGCGGGGAGGGTTGGGGATAGGAAAAAAAGGAATTGAGTTAAGCTCAAATGGATCTATCTACGCCAGTCACTCACTCAACGAAAAGCACCATTTCAGACACGTCAGGTGTGAGCTCGGATGCAGCAAAGCAGTGGCTGCTCTGAAGATTTATTGTTATTCATATATATCCCAACACTTGAATGCACATATCATGGTCAAGGTATTTCGTAGGTCGTAGATTTTGGGTGTTCTATGAGGCATGACTTTGTATTAGCAATATTGAGGGAATAGTTTTTCCAATCCAACTCACTTTAACCTAATAATTTTTATATGATTGTTTTGGTCAGCTCCTTGTGACAAAATGAATCCTTTATATACATAAATAAATGATATATACATACATACATATTATATATATATATGTGTGTGTGTTGAGAAATATTGTACGTTTTAGTTGATGGGTTGCATCGATCCCAACAACCATTTGGTGCAGACAGCAACATCCTCTGTATCTTCCTTTTACTTCAAGGCACAACTAATGAAGAAAAGAAACGCCTTCACCAATGAAACAACTCCAAACAAAAGCAAATTAATCATTGAGTTTTCCTGTTCCTATCATAGACGCTTTGCCTCCTATTTCCAACGCCTTTTACTAAACATTACTACAACTCTCTACGTATGACCATCTCATCGATCAACATTCAAACCCAACTTTGCCACCTTATTATATATCACAGTCTTCTACAATATATATCTCTCATTCCTGGCCTAAAGCAAAATCATCCACCCTGATCATCTCACTAACTCTGACTGATATTTCCACCCAAGAATTTTGATTCTTCCATAATCTCCTAGCTCGTTCCTGCAAGGTGTAGAGAAATTATGGGGTCCTTGGAAAGATCAAAGAAAAAGGTTCAATTATGGAAGAAAGCAGTTGTCCATTTCTCTCTGTGCTTTGTTATGGGGTTCTTCACCGGCTTCACTCCAACCGGAAAAGCATCATTTTTTTCCGACGGTATTGCATCGAACATTTCAGAATCTACAACGCCACAGCCCGTTGAAATGCTGCACCCAACAGTTCCAAACCCTATTAATAGAAGTTTGATAGCTGAAGCTCCTGCGACGTCCATTCCCATGAGCCGGCCGGCTAAGGAGTTTGAACGCACAGAAGTGTTGTCGGAGAAAGAAGCAGAACCCAAGTTGACGACCAGAGGACTCGTGATTATTGTCACTCCAACCAGCACAAAAGATCAGTTTCGAGGTGTTCTTTTAAGAAGGCTGGCTAACACTATAAGGCTGGTTCCTCCGCCATTGCTGTGGATTGTGGTTGAAGCGCAGACGGATTCAGACGAAGTGTCGGAAATACTAAGAAAAACGGGCATTATGTATAGGCATTTGGTTTTCAGGGAGAATTTCACGGACACTGAAGCTGAAATGGATCACCAGAGAAACCTGGCTCTGAAGCACATCGACCACCATAAGCTCAGTGGGATAGTACATTTTGCTGGGCTTTCCAATGTTTATGATCTTGACTTCTTCCAACAACTACGAGAAATCGAGTATGGAACTCTTCTTCCTTTTCTGCTCTTAATTTACTTACTTTTGAAAATAGAAGTTAATTCTGGCCGTAGAAGTGACACGTACAAAAAAGTAGTATTGATTAGTTGGAGGAACTTTGGAATTAGTTAATTATGAAAATTTGAAAACGAGTTGAGGAGAGAGGAGTTTTTTGCAAGCAACTACCTAACTTTCATAGCTTAGTGGGTTAAGTACTTAATTAAAATTAAGAACAATTAGGTGCGGTTTGGTTAATGAGATAAGATGAGATGATTTTATATGAAAGTTGAATAAAATATTATTTTTTAATATTATTATTATTTTAATATTTAAAAAAATTAAATTATTTATTATATTTCGTATGAGAATTTGAAAAAATTGTAATAATGAGATGAGATGAAACATACTCTCTCTCGTTTGCATTCAAAACTCATCTCAAATCATTTCAACTCAAGTCATCTATCATTACAATTTTCTCAAATTTCTACACAAAATATAATAAATAATTCAACTTTTTCAAATATCAAAATAATAATAATATTAAAAAATAATATTCTAGTAATATTTTATTCTACTATTCATAAACCATCTCAACTCATCTCTGAATCTAAATCAGCTGGGATGAAAATTAATATTTTTTAAAGTTTTTATCCCAAATATTTCATACACTTAGAAAAATATATATATATATATATATATATATATATTAATTTATATATGCATGCTATGGAATTTACTTTATATTTTCTATGGCTTTCTTATTCTAGATTTTAAGATGTGATTATAAGAAACTGTAAACAATTTCTGTGTTTTTCTTTTTCATGAATCTCAATATATCTCTAATTTATAACTGTAATTTCTGTTTAAATTTGCACCCTAAACAATCAAAACTATTAATTTACATGACTCTAACCTATCGCTTTTCGAAAATATGCATTCTCAATAATTTAGATCTGACTGTTGAGATTGATTATAAGTAGAATATGAGACACAATTATTTGACGATCAAATTAATGTAGTCGAGGATATTGAAAATTGTCAAAAAGTATGAAAAATAATTAACCAGCTAAGAAGTTGAAAATTAATATTTTTTAAAGTTAATTAATTGGATGATTAATTAGCTCGTTAATCTAATCTCAACTCAAATTCAATTTTCTTTCTTAAGGTCTAATGATCATGTTAATTAATAAGATTGACAGGTACGATTAATTATTATAAGATTGACATGAGGTACGACGTCGTATATAGCTTTCTAAGATATACACACACACACACTATACCAATATGGTTATACTTAATAATTAATTGTTATTATTATTTTTTAGATGAGCCAATATATAACACTACTTACTTATAAAGCCTGCACGTACAGTAGTACTACTCCTCTGTACATGAATCATGTTCCCACAAGTGATTTTCAGTTTTTCAGCACATTGAACATGATATATCAGATCTTAACTAATTAATACCCACCTAATTAGTGATAATTAAAGAACCTAGCTAGGCCTGCATTAATTTAATTAGAAGGAAATTAACAAAAACTAAAGCATCTATCCTTTTTCTAATTATTATATTTTATAGGTCATAGCTAGAAATTAGAATGGCAAATAAATAAGATTAATATAAATTAATTAATATGCATTATATATATATATATATGTTATAATTATGTAAAGACTAATAAATAAATATTGATAATTTTTTAGCTGGGGACCTGATTTAATAATGAATTATATTGATATATGGGCGCATGCATGCATGAATGCAGGGTGTTTGGGACATGGGCGATAGCTTTGCTCTCAGCAAACGAGAAGAAAGTGAAAATAGAAGGACCAGTATGCGATTCTTCACAGGTAATAGGATGGCATCTAAGGCAAATGAACAATGAATCTGATGATCAGAAGAAAAGACCCTCTATTAATATTCATATATCCAGTTTCGGCTTCAACAGCTCCATTCTCTGGGACCCCGAGAGGTGGGGTCGCCCTTCTGCTCTTCAAAAATACTCCCAGGTACCAACAACCTTATACTTAGTACTATAACTATCACATTCATACATACATATATATATATATACATACAAATACATACATATTCCTAATATATATTCCCAGCTTGCATGTGAGATTGAGACTCTTCACCTTCCCGTGATCACGTACACATCATGATGATCACACAAACTTAACTCATGTTCAACGAAAATCATTTTTAACCTAATTAATGATCATTGCCGACATTGGTGTATCGATCCAGCTTGCAGCTTGCTGCTTGCTTGTACCTGCTGGGGGCCACGACGGTAGCTGCTAGCTACCTAGATGTGCTCTCTCTCATGGCCTATATGCATATACGTATATATATAGCTATTTTAATAGATATACGTATACATATACGTACGTATACATACATACATATTGGCTATTTTAGTTGATAATTGGCCATCCACCTCTAGTGTCGGCAGTCGGCTGAAGAAAAGAAGTTACTTTAGGATGATTATTTCTGATACTCAAGACAAAATGAGTAACTTTGATGCATGTACAGTTAGTCATATTCACTGAGAGAGTAATTATGTAGCTCATAGTCTAGGTAAAGATGCACTTATTGTTTCTGACTGTCTTGTGGAATTGGAGGAAACTCTAATTTTTTTCAAACTATGTAACAAAATAGTTTCAATGAAGGAAGATGTTTCGCAAAAAGAAAAAAACTAACGATTTGTTCAATTACTTGTGACTCAAGTTATCTTTATAGAAAAACAGATTTATTATATGCATTAATTATGTAATAAGCAAATTCTTCAATTGTCTCATGATCGAATTGGAGATTTAAAAAAAAAAAAAAAGAGATAAACATGTACATGATTATTTGAATTTTACAATATTTAATATTATTTGTATGAGATTTTCAGACCGTGTTAATTCCATATATCGAACCTGCATCCAAAATGATGAGAAAATAATTGGAGAGAATCTAAATTCTCACTTTATCATGTGCCATTAAAAAAGACAACCTTTTTAATTGTGCATGCATACAGATATCTTTAATTAATTGTTTGTAATTATATATATGGTTTCTCATAGGTTTCATATTAGTTAATTTGATCTTGTTTTATTATTATTTGTTAATCTTACTAGAATTCAATGAGATTCGTAAAACAAGTGGTTCTTGAAGACGAGACCAAATTAAAAGGAATTCCCCCAGAGGACTGCTCTAGAATCATACTTTGGAGCCTTCAATTTTTCAGTGGGGCAGCAACAATTGATCATGATCTTCAAACAGTCGCATCGGATGGAGCTCGGAAGTGATTAATTAATAATAAAGGAAAAGAAAGTGAGATTAATTAGGAGGAGTGGATCGAGCATTATTTTCCGATTATGTGAGTACATAGCTAGCTAGCTGCCAAAAAATATATACATATTTCCTCCATGAATATTCATGTATTTTTGTTATAATAGTTTATAAAAAAGAAAACCTCATTCTTTGATTCTCATGTAATAGTTCATTTTTTAGCGTATATCTTTTTCATATTACTTGTATCCAAAATGTAAGTAGTTACTTTCTAAGATGTTTGAATCTTTTACAAATTCCTCATGTCACCTTTACCATGCGCATATTGTTAACGACTTGTTTTGTATATCGGTCACCGAGCTCGACCACTTGCGACGAAAGTGGGGGCTTGGGATTAATAAAAGATCTTCGATACTTAAGTCAGCACTTTTAGCTCTTTAGAGGGAATTTTAGTGTATGAGGGAATGTAGAGAGAAATTTTGACCTGTGCTTAGCTTTTATACTACCTGCTGAGGAGGTCATTTGTATCCCGCATCAAAGGTGTCTGTCCTTCGTATGGAACTTCAAGTTTTCCCACCTTTGATGTAGTGTGGCCTTCTCGGGTCACATCCTTATGGCAAGTTGGTGAGTGCGGCCACCTTCTACACATTCTATCAGGGACAAGGGGTCATGTCGCACACACTGTCAAGGATAGGGTGCCTCACCATGACGCATGTTCGTGTTTCGTATCAATCCTTAAAGGTGGTGTGGCCCTACCACTACGTGCATGTCTTCCAACGTTTAGAATGCCAAATTTCAAGCAAAATACTTTCATAGGTGCTCTGCCTTTGTACTCTGCCTCGTTATTTGTAGTTTTGAAAGAGAGCTTCACCACGTAGTTGTGCTCTTCTCTGGAGTTCGTGGTGATGTGCACCCTAACTCCCACTCCAGCACAATAAGACGAGTTGTCGATGACGACCTGTCAGGGCTTTCCTGTAAGTGCAACTTGGATTTCCTTAGGGAAATCGATGAACTCGGCTATGAAGTCAGCCAGTTCTTATCCCTTTACAACATTTTAGGGAATGTAATTGATGTTGAATTCGCTCAGTTCGATTTCCCATTTCATCAAGCAGCCTGAAGTATCCGGTCACTATAAGACCTTCTTTAAAGGTGCTTTCGTCAGTACCTTGATCAGGTGGGCTTGGAAATAGGCCTCAAACGCTGGGATGTCATCCCCAGAGCGAAGGCCAACATGTCCATCCGATATCTCACCTCCACTCCCCGGAATGCCTGGATGGTTTAATACACCGAAAACCTTTCATTCCCCAGACCAAAGCTATCAAGACATCGTGTGGGGAGACTAACAAGTACACATTCAAGGCTTCTCCCAACTCTACTTGGCTGAAGAGTGGCAGGTTGGCCAAATACTCCTTGAGCTTCTCAAACGCACGGCTGCATTTGTCATTCTAAGTTTGTGCCTTCTGTAACACTGTGAAGAGCAACAGACATTTTTCCATCGACTGAAAGACAACCCAATTGAGGGTTGCGATTCATCCAGTCAGCTTTTATACATCGTTTATACTGTGGCTTGGTGAAATGTCCATTATGGCTCTGATCTTCTCCGGGTTAGCTTCTATTCCTCTCTTTGAGACAATGAAACTTAGGAATTTGTCCTACTCCAATCAGAAGGTGCACTTTTTCTGGGTTTAACTTCATTTTATACTAATGCAGGACAGCGAAGGCTTCCCGCAGGTCCTCCAAGTGATGCTTGGGTTATTTGCTTTTGACGATCAAGTCATCCACGTATACCTTCATGTTGAAGCCTATTTGGTTTTTGAACATGTGGTTGACCAACCGCTTGTAAGTCGCCCATGTATTCTTGAGCCTGAAATGCATGACCCCGATAACAGTAAAGCTCTTAGTCTGTGATGAAGGCCATTTTTTCTTCATTGTCCGAGTTCATTCGAATATGGTTGTACTCCGAGTAGGCGTCCATGAAGCTCAACAGGTGGTGGCCCACTGTGGAGTCCACTATTAAGTCGATGCATGGCAGCAGGAAACTATCTTTCAAAAAGTTTTGTTCATGTCGGTGAAGTTGACACACATTCTCCTCTTCTCATTTGACTTATTTACCAACACTACGTTTGATAGCCATTTTGGGTAGTGTGCTTCTCGAATGAACTCCACTACAAGCAAGCAGTTAACCTCATTGGCTATCATAACATACTTCTCCATGATAAAACTTCTGCGCTTGTGCCGAACTTTCTTAACCTAGAGGTCCACATAAAGGCAATGCACGATCACCACATTATCTAACTCGAGCATGTATTCGTGGTTCCAAGCGAACAAATCCCGGTGTTCAATCAAGTGTTGCTTCATTGCCCATCTCATCTTCGGCTCCATCTTGGTCCCTAGCCTCACGATGTTCTTAGGGTGCTCCAGGTTCATGGTGACTAGCTCCAACGGCTCATTCAACTCCGTTTGTTGAAGGCTCATCCCTGATTTATTTTTCACCGCTGATGAAGTCTGAGGTTGGCGGCAGGTCCCTGCTGTTGGCTAAACCTTTAGTCATTTGGATGTCTCCCCCTCCAGTCTTGAGTTCTTGTTCTTAGCACTCTTGCACAAATACTTGTTTGCCTCGAACTTCTCCTACACCTACCTCCTTCGAGAACTTCATCTTCAGGTGATAGGTCAAAGTCACCGCCAACAGGTTTTTCAATGTTGGCCACCCCAAAATGGTGTTGTAGGAATACGGGACCTTCACCACCAGGAAGGTGGCCATGGTCACACCGGTACAAGGAGCCTCATTGACCAAGATCGGCAATGTTACTATGCCCACTAGCCGAACTACATCTCCCAAGAACCCCTTCAGAGGCGTGGGGGCTGAGTGTAGGAAGTTTGGGTCGATCTCCATTTTTGTGAAGGCATTCCAAAAAAGGATGTCGGCAGATTTACTGTTGTCTATCAGGAGTCACCACCAACGCATCGTCATAGGGGTAGAGTACCCATGCAGTCTTTCTTGCCTAATGAGATGGTGAGATATGTCGAATGCCTTATCCGCTTTGCCCAGTGTTTCTCTGTGGAGAACACTTCCTCATAGTTGGCTTTTCAAGCATACACCTTTATGCTCAACAAGGTGGGGCCACCACCGGCTATAGTACAGATTCCTGCAAAGGGGCTTTTGTCATGTGCCGGGTTTCGACCGGGCACGTTCTGATCAATTCCTTAGTCCATTCCGTGCCACTTGGGGCTTTCACTTCTGCACTATCCTCGGGGCCATCTTGTTTGTTGTTTGGATGATTGTCCCTGATCTACGTAGTGCTGGGCAACCAGCCATTCCAGCTCTCTACTCTCCTTCATTTCTTCAATCTTTTTCTTGAAAGTGTAGCAGTCTTCAGTCCTGTGACTTTCCAACTAGTGATAAGTGCAAAAGTTGCATCCCCTCTGCTAGTCGCAGTCGGTGTCACATGCAACTAGCTTGCTCTCCTCTTGTACGTTCAAGCTAGCATTTGTGTGCTGGGCACCCTGCCCTCTTTTGAATGTGCTCTCTTCCCACCTTTGGTCGAGATGCCCTCTTTTAGGTTTCTCTGCGGCCTTTGTGCGGCTCGTCCTACTGGATTCCTTCTCTGCTTGTTCTAACTTAGCTTTTCCCAGGGTTGTTAAGGTCTAGAGAATGTCTTCCGTGTTGATGAAACCCTCTGCTCAGTCCATAAACTCTTGCAACGTCGTTGGTGTTTTGCTAGCCAGCTTAACCATGAACGGGTTTGAGGCCAGATGCCTCTCAAGAGCCCCACCAGCATGATCATCGGTCATCATATGCTCTTTGTTGAACTGTGCCAAGTACACCTTGAGGGACTCATCATCCTACTATTTGATGGTGAGGAGGTACACTTCGAGCCTTCTTCTTCTCCTATTTGTCATAAATTGTGTCAAGAACAGCCGAACGAGTTCCCCAAAGCAACCAATCAAACCAGCTGGCAAAGAATCAAGCCATACTCTCGCCATGTCCTTAAGTGTCAGTGGGAAGGCCTGACATGCCACTTCCCCACTTAACCCATGAGGGGTGATGTGCGTCTTAAAGGTCTCCAGGTGCTTGAGGGGGTCGTTGGACCCGTCATACATCTCTATCTACGGGACTCTGAACTTTGGTAGGAGGGTGCTGCCATCACGTCCGTGTTGTAGGGAAAGTTCATACTGTTGAGCAACTGATCAACCGATGACGACACTATGTAGCTCGTGGTGCATCTTCCATATCTCTTATTCACCAACGTCAACCCTTCATGACTTCAAGACTCAGTACACTCGCTTTGGCTTGGCTTTGAATCTTCGTGAGTTCCCTCATCCCGTCTCCTCATTGCCTTATATTCCTGTCGGAGGTTTTACATCTCTGCTGCCATTCTCCTCATGTGCATTTCCATTTCTATGAATCTTCCCTCCATATTTCTCGAGGTTGCTTCCTGATCATGGGTAGTTTGAGAGCATGTTGTAGCCAGCATGCAAAGGACACCTTAATTTATAAAAATGCCACATACATCGCCACTGTTAATGATGTGTTTCACTCATCGGTCATCAAACTCGACCACTTGCAACACAAGGAAAGTGGGGGCTCGGGGTTGATGAAACACCTCCGATACCTAAGTCAGCTTTAAGCTCTTTAGAGGGAATTTCAGTAAATAAGGGAATGTAAAGCGTAATTCTTACCTGGTGCTTGGCTTTTATACTAACTGTTGAGGTGGTCCTCTGTATCCAACATTAGAGATGTCTATTTTTCCTATGAGACTTCAACCTGTCGCCTTTGATGTAGTGTTGCCTTTCCGTGTCACATCTGTGACATCCCGACTCTCACGTACAAAAAGTCTCGAAAATCATGACGTCAGGATGATGACAACACGGTCATGCATCCTAACGACAAGTGCCAAGTGTGTGCAACAAATAAACAGTGCACAATAAAATACGCAGCGGATAATAAATAAGTCAACTAGTATCAGAATTTTAGTTTAATACAAATATCCAGATACAAAGTGTTTTAAAACATAAACCAAATGTCCCATAAAATAATACAAGTCTGAAAATAAAAACATAGCACGAGTGATCCCAGATCACTCCTCCGGTGGAGCCAAAACCTCAGACTCGGCATCTGTATCATCATCAACATAATCTGCAGTACCATTAAATGGTACCACATGTAAGTTATAACCCAACCAATTCTGAGATAAAAACACATTAAAGCAACTAACCATGCATGCATATGATGCAATATGCATGAAATCCAACACACACCAAAAATCTCATTTGGCCCAAAATATTTCTATCAAAACATTTCCACCATTTTCCCAGAAAATGGCCCAAAACATTAACCATCATTTTTCCAGAAAATGACACACAAAATCATATCCAACTCACGTTATTTTCCCAGAAAACAGTCATTTCCATTATCCATTAATCCATATGCACCATGGTCTCCCCTGTGGACCATCCGCACGTCCTGGCTGCATAACGAGCGATGCCCAGTTCCGCACCTAGTGTGTTCATGGTCAGGTCATCCTTAGCCCCCTCCAGCAGAAGGGCCATGGAGTCGGCACGAAACTCGTCCGATCTCGTTGTCACCCAGCGACAACTCAGGGAACGTCACTCAGTATATTCCACTCCCGAGTGGCCAGAGGAGCTCCACCGAGATAATGCCCCATCTTGCCTTGGGTCGTGATACACACGCACCCAAAAATTTAATACACACATGAAAACTCAGTTTTCAAAATGTCCACATGATCATGAATGCAATTACACGAAAAATTCAGTTTTCAATTTACAAACATGAACATGCATGCATATGCAATGTACCAAACCACAACAACAGTATCCAATAACCAAATCCAAATCACAATATAACCAACTATACAATTACTCTGTCCTCAATCCATCCACTCCCGAACTCCTCGGACTCAGTCCGGAAACCAACCAGATCACAATATAACCAATTAGTGCAAAAATATATTTAAATCTTAAAAGAGTGTTTGGAAAAATATTTACAGTGCTATAATATATTTTTCGGAGGATCACAGAGGAGCTGGAAGTACCAAAACAGTAACTCCACAATGTAAAAACACTGTGGCCGAAATACACAGTATACCCAAATTCACATGGGGTCAAACGAAGACTTGAAATTGATAGGATAAGGTCTAGGGAGGTCGGTGAAGCTAATGGTGGCGGCCTTTGGCCATGAGTGGTGGCGGAAACGACGGTGGAAGGTCAAAAATCTTAACCGCTGACGGCTCGGGGCCGGGGTTGGGTCCATTGGGTTGCTAGAGGCCTGATGATGAGGTGGTGAAGAAATGGTGGCCAATGGTGGCTGAACGGCATCGGTGGGAAGAAGAGAAGCCCGCGGCTTTGCACGGCTTGCGGGGGCTAACGGTGGCCGGCCTGAAAATGAAGGGGCTGAGTCGCTGGCAGCTGAGGAGTCGACCGGTGCCGGTGGTGAGGGCCACGGATCGCCGGCGGCGGCTCTAGGAGCTAAGGGCCAAAACGCACAGGGGAGAGGAGAGAGAAACAGGAAAGAGAGAGGCTACGCGGGAATAAACCGAACGGGAAGAAAGAAAAGAAGAAAAAGAAAAGAAAGGGAAAAAGAAAGAGGAAGGAAAAGAAATGAGGTCCAACCCTCACATCTTGGGTCACAAAAGTGATCCAACGAAAAAGATTTTAAAACTACTAGCTAAATAAAATAATCCAAACGTAGTGAAATACTTAATTAAAATAATAATAATTTTAAAACCCAAACACAAACCAATTTAAATTAAAGATCACTTTAAATGTAAAACAGTAAATAATATTAAGAAAGCACATAAAAATTAATTTTCACAACTTAAAATATTATAAAATAATATTTAAAAAGTCTCATAATTTTAAAACAAGATAATCAATCTTTAAATAAATTAAATTAATCATTCATTAAAAATACACTAAAATACAGGGTGTTACATTCTCCCCCTCCTTAAATAAAATTTTATCCTCGAAATTGGTAAGGTTAAATATTAAGACTAAGACAAGGATAATGTTTAACTAAGAGCAGACTTAAGAAACATACCAGCAGGGTCAACCAAACAAATACGGATATTACTCCCTCATATCGGCTTCTCGCTCTCAAGAGAAATCTTGAGCCAATGGATCACCCCATGACACCTTCACCAAAGGTATCGTCCTGGACCTTAACCTTTGCACTTTCCAATCCACAATCTGAGTCGGAACAACTTCATAGGTAAGGTTAGGCTGAAGTTGAATACGTTCCGGGTCCACAAAACGCGGCTCCTGTTGACCAAAACTCTTCTTTAACGACAACACATGGAACACATCATGAACATCTCCGAAATAATCCGGCAATACAACTCTATAAGCAACAAGTCCAACCTTCTCCACAATCTGAAAAGGACCAACATACCTCGGGCTAAGTTTTTCTTTTTTACCAAAGCGCTTAACGCCTTTCATCGGAGAGACTTTAAGATAAACCCAATCGTCTTCCTCAAAAGATAAGTCTCTTCTCCTCGTGTCAGCATATCTTTTCTGACGACTTTGCGCTTCTGCCATTTTAGCTCTTATAATTCGAACCTGCCCTTGCATTTCTTGGATTAATTCAGGCCCAATTAATTTCCTCTCGTCGACTTCATCCCAACACAGGGGTGATCTACACTTCCTCCCATACAACGTTTCATACGGAGCCATCTGAATGGAAGTATGAAAACTGTTATTATAAGAGAACTCTATAAGCGGCAGATGATTTTCCCAACTTCTCTGAAATTCCATGACACACGCCCTCAGCATACCCTCCAAGGTCTGAATTGTACACTCAGATTGACCATCAGTCTGAGGGTGATAAGCAGTACTGAACTTCAAATTAGTGCCTAGCGCTGCCTGCAAACTCTTCCAAAAACGCGAGTTGAACCGCGGGTCCCTATCCGACACAATGCTCTTGGGTACTCCATGCAACCTCACAATCTCTTGAACATACAACTGTGCTAATTTACCCAAAGAGTCGGCATTATTTACAGACAAGAAATGGGCACTCTTGGTCAACCGATCCACAATCACCCAAACTGAATTCTTCCCACTAGGAGTTCTTGGAAGACCTACCACAAAATCCATAGAGATATCATCCCACTTCCACTCAGGAATAGGGAGAGGTTGAAGCTTACTAGCAGGTCTCTGATGCTCAGCCTTGACTTGACGGCATGTGTCACATTTTTCAATAAATATGGCAATATCCAACTTCATACCTTCCCATCAGAAGTTCCTCTTTAAGTCCCGATACATCTTAGTGCTTCTAGGATGAACTGAATAAAGAGTTGTATGAGCTTCTGCCATAATTCGCTTTTTAAATTCAGAATCTCGAGGTATCACTCTTCGATCCCGAAAACGAAGAACACCATCTTTGTCCAAACTGTAGTGCATGGGTCCTTTAGACTTCCTGACTCTCTTCCTGATATTTAACAACTTATGATCCATTCTCTGGAGAGTCTTCAATTCTTCAAAATCAACGACCCGAACATCCAAAATTGAAGAGAGCAATTCTTCCTGCTGCGAACTCTCAATAAGCAGTCTCCTCATCCCACAAAGGAGAGAGTCCAATCCTGACGACTCTACCTCATCCACTATCTGAGACTTCCTACTCAAGGCATCAGCAACTAGATTAGCTTTCCCTGGATGATACTTGATCTCACATTGATAGTCGCTAATCAGCTCTAACCAATGCCTCTGTCTCATGTTGAGATTCTTCTGAGAAAACAAATGCTTCAAGCTCTTGTGATCGGTGAAGACTTCACAGACTTCTCCATACAGATAATGTCGCCAGATCTTGAGAGCAAACACCACAGCTGCCAACTCCAAATCATGAGTAGGCTAATTCTTCTCATGCACTTTCAACTGACGAGATGCATAGGCAACAACTCGTCCTTCCTGCATAAGAACACACCCTAACCCAAACTTGGATGCGTCGTTGAAAATCACAAATGGCTTATTCGACTCTGGAAGAGCCAATACAGGAGCTGTTGTCAATCTCTTCTTTAATTCTTGGAAACTTCTCTCGCACCTATCTGACTAATTAAATTCAACATTCTTTCTAGTCAAAGCGGTGAGAGGTCCGGATAATCGAAAAAAACCTTCAACAAATCTCCGATAATACCCGGCAAGTCCCAATAAACTCTGAATCTCGTGCACTGTTGAAGGACATGGCCATGACAAAACAGCTTCCACCTTGCTAGGATCAACAGCCACTCCATCTCAGGAAATCACATGTCCAAGAAATTTGACTTCTTCCAACCAAAATTCACATTTACTAAGCTTTGCATACAACTGATGCTCTCTTAATTTCCCAAGCACCAGGCGAAGATGACAAGCATGCTCTTCCAAGTCTCAAAAATAAATCATAATATCATCAATAAATACCACCACAAAAGAGTCCAGATAAGGTTGGAATACTCGGTTCATTAAATCCATAAAAGCTGCAGGAGCGTTAGCCAACCCAAAAGACATTACCTTAAACTCATAATGCCCATACCGAGATCTAAAAGCAGTTTTGGGAATATCTTTATCTCTTATTTTCAACCGGTAGTATCCCGATCTCAAGTCAATCTTAGAGAAAATAGCTGCTCCTTGAAGCTGATCAAATAAATCATCTATACGGGAAAACGGGTACTTATTCTTGATGGTCACTTTATTAAGTTCCCGGTAGTCGATACACATTTTGAGAGTACCATCTTTCTTCTTAACAAACAACACAGGCGCTCCCCATGGCGAAGTACTAGGCTGAATAAAACTCTTGTCAACCAATTCTTGTAACTGAATCTTCAACTCTTTTAACTCAGCCGGTGCCATACGATAAGGAGCCTTGTGCACAGGAGCGGCTCTAGGTTCCAAATCAATAGCAAACTCCAACTCACGAACTGGAGGCAGCCCTGGAAAATCATCTACAAACACATCAGGAAATTCTTCTACAATCGGAATATCCACTAGAGACTTCTTCTCGAATGGCGTAGACACCACTTGAACTAGAAATGTATCAGCTCCACAGGCTATATCTTTCTTCGCTTGTACTGCAGATATAACTGTTGATTTCGCCTTCAACTTACTTCCCACATATTCCAAATAATCTCCTTCCGAAAGCTGGAAACCAATAATCCGACTTCTACAATTAATACATGCCGAATACCGGTACAACCAGTCCATCCCAAGAACAATATCAAACCCGAGCAACTTGAATACAATTAAATCTGTCTCAAGTGTCCTTCCACCAAAATCCGAAGGACAACCCATCGCGACTTTAGAACACCACACCATCTCGACATTGGGAAGAGACACAACCAAAGATTGTGATAAGGGTTCCGTGACTAAGCTACACATCCGTGCAAAAGAGGCAAACACAAAAGACTAAGATGCTCCAGAGTCAAACAATGTACAAGTATAAAAATCATACAAACGGATTCTACCTGAATCAAACACATACACCAATGAAATCCAAAAGAAATAATAACCCACACCAAACATCAAATCCAAAGAATTAATTAAACACTTACCAATAATCACCCCGGCATCCTGGGTCTCTGGTGTCTCATAGTCGATGTCTCCGGGAGTCACAGCATACACCGAGCTTGCACTACTTGCTTTTGATTATTCCTTCCACCACGACGACCTCCACGACTTGCTTGAGATTGATTAGGACACTCGCGAGCAAAGTGCCCCGACTGGCCACATCTATAACAATGGGTGGTCTCACTCTGACGACACTCACCCTCGTGAGCTCTATTACACCTGCTGCAAACTGGGGCTCGGCCCCCAATACGCACCCTAGAGGCTGCTTGTGAACGGGCCCTAATCCTTTGCACAAACTTTTGAGGCGACCCAGAACTGTTATCTTCACCAGCAAAACTCCGTCTTTTCTGACCTGGAAGGGAACCCACTACAAAACTATTCTCATACTCTGCGATGGTGGCCATGTCGACCAACTGCTGGAAATTTAAAATCTGATGGCAAGCCACTTGTCTACGTATCTCAGGTCGCAGACCCTCCTGGAAACGCTCAGCTCGCATCTCCTCAGTAGAAATCAAGTGAGTAGTAAATCTCCCAAGCTCCATAAATCTTCGGGCATACTCTTCCACAGACATATTCCCTTGCACCAAATTACCAAATTCCCGTGCCTTTTGCCGTCTCATGGAAACAGGAAAGAAGCGATCATCAAACTCCTTCTTGAACCGCTGCCAAGACACAGCAGCAAAAGATCCCAACTTCATCACCAACAACTCTCGCTTGGTCCTCCACCAATCAGCTGCATTACCTTGTAGCATATAACTTGCATATAAGACTTGTTAAGTTTCAGTACAACCACAAACTTTAAACGTCCTTTCCAAGTCCTCTATCCACCTTCTAGCCCGCAGTGGCTCCTCTTCACCAGTAAAAGCAAGTGTCCTATGCACTAGAAAGCGCTCATAGGTGCACCCAGCTTGCACTGCTCTATTCAAATCTCCTTGTGGCGGCTGAAAATTGTATTGGAGAAATTCCGTCATTCTATTCAATGCCCTGGCTATGGCATAATTTCCGTTACCACGAGGCAACTCATCCTCGGGCACATCAGTCGGCCTCCTTGGTCTAACCATTTTCCTGACAAAGCATCACCTTCAACCCCACTTAAGTCTTCGAAAAAAATTTAAATAAGAGCAAAAGCAACAACCAAATAAAATAAAATAAAACAACATAAAATAAAATAGGATAGAATAAAACCAATCAAAGATAACAACAAATGATAAATTGAAACCATTAAAAATAATATATTTCAAACCAAAATAATTTTGAATCACAATTTTAAAAAATTTATAGTACTTCACTTAAGGGACATGTGGTTTTATCCAGAGACGAACTGCTTTGATACCAACTGTGACGCTCCAACTCCCATGTACAAAAAGTCTCGAGAATCGTGACGTCAGGATGATGACAACACGGTCACGCATCCCAACGACAAGTGCCAAGTGTGTGCAACAAATAAATAGGGCACAATAAAATATGCAGCGGATAATAAATAAGTCAACTAGTATCAGAATTTTAGTTTAATACAAATATCCAGATACAAAGTGTTTTAAAACATAAACCAAATGTCTCATAAAATAATACAAGTCTGATAATAAAAACATAGCACGAGTGATCCCAGATCCCAAAACCTCAGGCTCGGCATCTGCATCATCATCAATAAAATCTGCAATACCATTAAATGGTACCACAGGTAAGTTATAACCCAACCAATCCTGAAATAAAAACACATTAAAGCAACTAACCATACATACATATGATGCAATATGCATGAAATCCAACACACGCTAAAAATTCCATTTGGCCCAAATTATTTCCATCAAAACATTTCTACCATTTTTTCAGAAAATGGCCCGAAACATTAACCATCATTTTCCCAAAAAATGACACACAAAATCATATCCAACTCACGCTATTTTTCCAGAAAACAGTCATTTCCATTATCCATTAATCCATATGCACCATGGTCTCCCCTATGGACCATCCGCACGTTCTGGCTGCATAACGAGCGATACCTAGTTCCGTACCCAGTGCGTTCATGGCCAGGTCATCCTCTAGCCCCCGCCAGCAGAAGGGTCACGGAGTTGGCACGAAACTCGTCCGATCCCGTTGTCGCCGAGCGACAACCCAGGGGACGTCACTCAGTATATTCCGCTCCCGAATGACCAGAGGAGCTCCACCGAGATAATGTCTCATCTCGGCTTGGAGTCGTGATACACACGAACCTAAAAATCCAATCCACACATGAAAACTCAGTTTTCAAAATGTTCACATGATCATGAATGTAATTACACAAAAAACTCAGTTTTCAATTTACAAACATGAACATGCATGCATATGCAATGTACCAAACCACAATAACAGTATCCAATAACTAAATCCAAATCACAATATAACCAACCACACAATTACTCTGTCCTCAATCCATCCACTCTCGAACTCCTCGGACTCAATCCGGAAACCAACCAGATCTCCATGTTGTAACACCCCGTATTTTAGTGTATTTTTAATGAAGAATTAATTTAATTTATTTAAAGATTGATTATCTTGTTTTGAAATTATGGGAGTTTTTAAATATTATTTTATAATATTTTAAGTTGTGAAAATTAATTTTTATGTGTTTTCTTAATATTATTTATTGTTTTACATTTAAAGTGATCTTTAATTTAAATTGGTTTTTTTTTTAGATAGTAAGAAAAATTCTCAACTCTCTGCCAAAATATTGGGAATAAAAAATTACGATGATTCTTGAAATTAGAGATATCAAGAAACTTAAAGTAACTGAACTCTTCAGGTCACTTACCACCCATGAGTACATAATGAAATTTGGAAAAGAATAAGGAAAGTCAAAGAAGAGCTTGGCACTTGAAGTTGTTCCTGATGAAAGCGAAAGTGTTGAAAATGAGGAAAGTAATGACAAAGTGAAAGTGAAAGTAATGAAAGTTACATGGGATGATAATTCAAGCAGCCCAGATAGCGAAACAAGCAATGGAGAATCTACAAATCTTTGTCTCATGGCTAAAGACGATATTGAGGTAACAAATTTTGAAAATATTGAAAAATTTTCATATGAGGAATTGCAAGATGGCTTAGAAGAGATACTTAAAGAACTTGAGAAATTGGATATCAAATATACTACTTTGAAAAAGAAAAAATCTTTTTTAACAAACAAAATTAATGTGTTAAGAAAAGAAAACATAATTTTAAAAGATGAAAATATGAGTTAAAAAAAAAGTGATTGATTTAGAAAAGATTGTTGAAAATCTTATAAACGGAAAAAGAAATTTTAACTTCTTAGTAGTCAAATATGTGTTTTTGACAAGGCGGGCTTGGGATACATGCTAAAACAAAAATACAAATCTTATAAAAACTTCTTTAATAATCCTTCTAAATCAAAATCCAGTATTCAAAATTCTTTTGATGAAATAAATTTTTTCAAAAAAAAAATACTATTACAATCACTCAAGTTCTTCATATATTTTGTATGTTATTTGCAATTTTTGTAATAGAAATAGTCATAATTATTATGCTTGTCTTATTAGAAGAAAACATACAATGACTATTAGGGTCATATAGGTACCTAAAAATCTTGATTCTTCTAATACTAATAAATGAAAGACCCAAAGAATTTGGGTACCAAGAAAAATTATTTTAATTGTTTTTGTAAATATGCATAAAGTCCTCCATAAGCAAAAGCAAATGGTTTTTACATAGTGGATGTTCAAAACATATAACAGGAGAAAAGACTAAATTCATTGATCTTACATCCAAAGGAGAAGGGCACGTGACATTTGGAGACAACTCGAAAAGGAAGATCATGGGAATAGATAAAATTTTATTTGATGAATCTAATCCTCTACTCGCCAAGAAATATGTTGATGAAGAAACAGAAGGTATAAGTAAACTAGATAGTCTCAATCTCAACAAAAAGAGCATAATAAAGGAAGTCCAACATGGAGACATCATAAAAGATCATCCAACGGAACAAATTCTAGGAAAACCTTCATTAGGTATTTATGTGGATAATATAATATTTAGTGCTACTAATGAAAATATATGCCAAATTTTTGTTGAGAGTATGCAGGAAAATTTTGAAATAAGCATGATGGGAGAACTTAACTTCTTACTCATATTGCAAATCAAGTATAAAAGAAATTGGAATACCAATGAGCCCATCTATCAAACTTGACAAAAATGAAACTAGTAAGTCAGTTCACTCAAAGGTATATCGATATAGGATTGGTAATCTTTTATATTTGACAGCCTGTAGACCAGATATTATATTTCAGTATATGCTTATGTGCTTGTTTTTCAATCATTTCCAAAAGAATCTAATTTGATTGCAGTTAAACCCATTCTTAGATATCTTGCTAATACAATTGACCTAGGGTTATGGTATCTTAAGCACATTTCTTTCGATCTAATCAGCTACTCAGATGCAGATTAGATATCATTTTCTTCAAAATCATGTGTAGAAGGGTGATATTGTACTAGAAGCACACATGATCACTTGACATGCATTTTCAGAAAATCTCTTCCAAAAAATAGATTATGCATGATTAGAAGAGAAATAGGAATGATGCATGTCATGAATATCTGTTAAACATTTTTATTTTATTATCTCAAATGACTTATAAAAATTTGAGACTTTTAGTCTCATTTTTCAAGTGCTCTTGTTCTTCATATATCAACATGTTATCCTTATCTAAAAGAGTAAAAAGTTGAAATGAATAGACAAGTAAGAATTTTAAATCCTTATTCTCCTGCGTTAAATCTCTTATTTTTTTGTTAGACTCATGAACAAGTTGTTGAAGTTCATAAATATTCTCGATAAGCTTTTCAACCCCACAAGTTCTAGACTACAATCGCTAGAAAAAAGCGACAATGGATAATGAGTATCGTGTACCGAGACTCACAAGTTCATAAATGGTGTCAGCATCTGACTTGTTAGTCAGATCTTTCTCATGCTGCATCATGGCACCTGTGATTGATGCAGAAATAACTGATGGCTAAGGTGCAGAATACCCCATATGATGAATAAAGGGATTAGTGGAAGAAGATTGTTGAGCCATTAAAAGAAAAAAGAAAAAACTTATAGAGTGAGAATGTAGATGGATTACAAAGAGTAAAGAAGATTTGATACAAATTAGATGAAACTCAAGATTGATTTTATAGAGAGAAATGAGAACAAGACAAGCTATCAATTCTTCATAACTTACTTAGTTAAGATTACAAGATATGCTATATGCATATTTATTTATGTAAGCCAGCAAGATTAAACACTGAACCTCTGTTGTTAACTTCTGATGTTGACTTTGTATTTGTAATCTCTATTGTTCCAGCTCCTCTATTCGTGGTTACAGGTCCTGAGCGTATCAGTTCACAAATTTCTTCAATTCTTTATTTTCTTATTTTAATCTTTTATTCTTTCTACTTTTATTAGTCGACCTTTGATGCAACTAAAATATTTGATTGTTAAGCCGATTAACCTCACTCACCCTTGCCAGTAACTTCCGAAACATGGTTATAATAGAGACAACATATTAAGCACTGAGCATTCTTGATCCTACAACAACCTCAGTAACAGTCCTACCAGAAAAATGCATATTTCCTATCATGGTGTTGATGGTCTCAGGAGAGAAAATTAGTAGTTGAGGCGTAAATAATTTCTAATTCAAATCTGTAACAATATTGGAAGAATGTTGCTCGACCATGCTATCATTTTGGATAAACAAGAAATTAGGTAAAGGAGCAGTGTGAGAGATTTTTTTGTGAGTATTTGAATGGTGAAAATGATCTTTTTAAATAGATACCCAGAGCATTCAAATCTCTGCAAATCCTTTTTGTCAACAACATCAAGCGGATTTGAATCTCTTCCTGCACTATCTCCGTTGACCCAAGCGGCTCGAGCTTTACAGCACTTATAGGGACCCAGGCGAAACTCGAGGCTTTGCAGCATTTGTTGGAACCCGAGTAGGGCTCGAGGATTTAGAAGGAAATAATGAAACTTATCTTGTGAAAAACCAACGGCTACAACCAGAAGACAATCCTTCTTGAATTATGCAAGACTTTTTCCCATGAATTGTGCAAGAAGTGTCTCCACGAATTGTGCAATAAATCATGCAACGACTAACACTTTTACAACGGCTAATTATGACAAATATACAAACCCTCATGTCGAGACCCAGGGCGGCTCAAGGCTATGCAATGTCTTTCGGGATCCAGGTAGCTCCAATTATTAAACTCTCTTTAGTGAAAATCTAACACAGTTATCATCAGTCTCTTGGCATTGCTTACTGCAGTTCCTTTTTAATAATGCCAAAAAGGAGAGAAGTTTTAGATTAGAATATTAACATGTTCTTGTCAATACTTTATTTTAAAGTAACATTCCTTGAATTATTAAGCTTGTTTATTTATGTTTGGAATTATGTTTATCTATTGCTTGAAAAACTAATGCACATTCTCAAGAGGAGTTTAAGTTTTACAAAAGGATTCATAGTTCTACTAAATATTTGTCATCATCAAAAAGGGAGAGATTGTTGAAACCAACAAGTCTCATATAATTACATATCTACATATGGATTTTGATGATAACAAATGTATTCAAGTATAAAGGAATCTCAAACTCAAGTTGTCTATACAATAAAGTCAAGCACATCAATGAACCAAGTATGAGCAAGAAATGGAATAGGCTCGCAAATGAAACTCTTCGAGTAATTTATACATCTCTTGATAAAAATTGAAATTGGATTAAGACTTAAAATTAATATTTTCTCATAAAATATCAAATTGTATTTTTCACATGTGCATGACATATTTGAATATTAAAAGTTTGAAATTTGAATTTTTGTAAGATGATTGATTGTCGTCTTTCACTTGTGCATGTTTTGTTTGAAACTTTTCAAAAGTAATTGATGCTCTTTTTGACATTTGTAAAAGGTAAATGATTTTGTTTGAATATTTTGAAAAGTAAATAATGTTACCTTTGACAATTGTAAAAAGTAAAATTTTGATTTGAAAATTTGAAAAGTGAATGACGTTGTCTTTGACAATTGCGAAAAATGAAACTTTGATTTGAATATTTTGAAAAATGAATGATGTTGTGTTTGACAATTGTGAAAAGTGAAACTTTGGTTTGAATACTTTGACATTGATGTTATCTTTGATAATTGAGAAAAGTAAAATTTTGATTTAAATATTTTGAAAATGATGTTATCTTTGACAATTGCGAAAAGTAAAACTTTGATTTGAATATTTTAAAAAGTGAATGATGTTGTCTTTGACAATTACGAAAATAAGAAACTTTTATCTAAAAATTTTGAAAAGATGGAGTGGTGCTCCTTTCTGACATGTGAATATTTTTAAATTTGAAAACGAAGTCTCATATGCCTATAAATAGCTCATTTAAAATCTTCAAATGAACAATACCAAGTTTTACAACATCTATTCTAAACTTTCGATCTCTCTTATCTAAGCATTGAGCCTTAATCTTAGTTCATTTTGAGAGAAATATAGTTTTGTATTATATTATTCTTATTTCACTCATTAATGAGTGTTTTTTGATAACCTATCCATTATCAGCTGTTATATCAGTAAAATGGTATGTGTAGAAAGTATTCTACACCAGGAATAAATGTTGAATCACCACATGTAAGGTGATTGCAAGTGTAGAGGGTGTTCTACACCGATTCTTTGTACCAGTACTGCTCAAAAGTATAATAAGTTTCTATCTCCACTTGAAGGAGATTGGATGGTGAATTTCGGAATCCTCAATGGGTAACTTGAGGCGATGACGTAGGTAGTGTGACTCACTCTCGTTAAAATACTAAGTTTACTTCCTCTTATTCTTACTCTTTATATTTAATGTTGTTTCATATTTTGTTCATATTTTATATTGTATATTTAATTTATAATTATAGATTTTTTTAAATACAACACAATTCACCCTGCTCTTGTGTTAGTCATCTAGGCAACAAGAATATGTGTATATATATATGCGATGCGACCTGCCTGGATAAAAAGTTATAATGAAAAGTAGTGAAAATGATTTCTTAAATGAAAGATAATTATAATAATAACGAAAAAAAATTATGCAATGCATAACGATATAGTCACATAACAATGTTACTTGGCATGCCATGTCGTTCGATTAACTTTTCTTTTCTTTTTTAAGTTGGAAGTTTTTTATTACTGTAAAATGGGACTTACAACATCTCATTGCTTAATACATGCTGAACATAAAGAGGAATTCCTTCAAGTTCATACAAGTGCTCACAAATGAGAAGAGCACGTTGTGCTAGGAGGTGGGTTGCTTTGTTTCCTTCCTGCTTGGTATGAACTGCAGTCCTCTCCACAAAAGTTTTTAATAGTTGTTTTGCACCCTCAATTACAAGACCACCATAGCTCCAATAAGTTTGAGATGCATTTAGTAAGTTTACAACCTGCTTAGCATCTCCCTCGAGGATAAATTTTGTCACACCCACTTCTGTGCAGAAAATTGTATTCATCATCATTGCATAGGCCTCTCCACTAAAAGCACTCAGGTTCAAGCGCCTCTTGGCTTGGATTGTGCCAATGACCTACTCATCACAATCCCTTAAAATGCCTCCAATGCCGATCAAACCCTCTGCTTCATTTATTGCTGCATCCCAGTTCATTTTATAAGATCCTACAGGAGGCCTTGCCCATGTGGCAGCAATATGGTTACTAATTCTTGGCATACCTGTGTCCTTACTATTCTGGATCTGGTTAAATAGGTCTAATTCCCTCTTGGCTTTGCATATGAGTAAGTTAGGGTGCATAAAACCTTTACCATAAATAAAATCATTTCTTTTGGACCAAAGTAGTCAAGTAATCATAGCCACCTCCATAAGCATACTTTCCTGCAAGGAATTGACCATATGGTCCCAGTTCCCTTTGAAATATGAGAATTTGATGCTTTTTGGACCTTTTGACTTCCTTGGCTTCATACATCTTTAACAGCCTCACAACTCTAGAGTACATGTTCTGAGGTCTCAATTTTAGTTTGACAGATAGAGCATGCGTTGTCTTGCACCACCTTTCTTTTCATCAGGTTATCCATAGTAGGCAAGCTTTCACTACAGGCCTTCCACACAAACATTCTTACTGCATTAGGGAGTGGAAGTTTCCAAATACCTTTCAAAATTCAAATTGCATACTATCATGGGATGGCCCTCTTTTTTATCTTGACTGCATTTCTCTATGTAAGTGGTAGGCACTTCTTATTGAGAACAGACGATTCTTTGTGTAATTCCATACCAGCTGATCATCTCTTCCACCTAAACTGATTGGTATTGATTTGATTATCTCTACTTCATGAGTTGAAAATAGATTTGCCAAGAGTGGTTCCTTCCCTTTCCTTAAATCAGAATCAATAAGATTAGATACTATTACCTGTTCTACATTTTCCTCCTTGGTTGACTGAATTCTAAAGGTATGAGGATTAGGGATCCACTTGTCCTCCTAGATATTGACCCTCTTGCTATTTCCAATCCTCCACATTAAACCCTCCTTTAGTAAGTTTAAACCACTAATAAAGCTCCTCGTAGTGTTGGATGGTCTATAGTCCAGTTTGGCATCCAAGATCTGCCCATAAGGAAAGTATTTCTGTTTAAAGATTTGAGCAGGAAGAGAATATAGATTCTGGAATATACGCCAACATTGTTTTGTAAGCATAGATAGATTGAAGTTTTTGAAATCTCTAAACCCCAATCCACTCTTACTCTTTCCTTGGCTCAGTTTATCTCATTGCATCCATTGAATTTTTTAGTGATCCTCATTATAACTCTACCAAAATTTCTTTATTAGCTTATTAAGCCTTTTTGATATCGAAATGGGGAGGAGAAAGATGCCCATAAAGTATGTTGGGATATCTTGGAACACTGCTTTGAGGAGAACTTCTTTTCCTGCATCGTCCAATTAACTTTAGCCAATCATCAATGTTGATGTGGCATGCTACGTCAAAATAATTTTATATGTATTGACGTGACATGCCACGTGGTACTATAATTTCGATCCATATGATGCAATGGAGGATTTGGAAGTAGAGAGGGCCACCACAGCCTAAAGATGAACTTTTAAATTTATCATAAATATGTTTTATTTGTGTTTTTAATAATAATAGAGGAATGTTATAGTTATAAAAATAATTTTATAAATTAATATAATTTTATCTTATTTATTAAATTTATTTTACAATAAAAATAATTTTATAATATAACTACCTTATAATAAATCAACTTTATTATTCAGATTCTCTTTAAAGGAATGTGAGGTTTGGATTTAAAGATAAGATGATATAGTTTTAAATGAAAGATAAAAATTAAATAAAATATTGTTAAAATATTATTTTTTAATATTATTATTATTTTAAGATTAGAAAAAATTAAATTAAGATTTGAAAAAATTAAATTATTTTTTATATAAAAATTTTAAAAAAATTACAATAACGAGATAAAATAAAATATTTTCTAAATTCAATCATATTCGAGAGCGGTTGTAGGCCCCACAATCTCGGATCCTAATTAACTGTCTCGTCCTTGTGGCCGCCACAACCCTCTCCTCACTGAGAGATAGGGAAATTTGAATCCGTGAGTACAAGATCTAGCTGTCTTCGAGGATTGTTTTGAAAAAAAAAAAGGATTGGGGGGGCCCAGACACAGAAACGGCAACAATATATTTTCTGTTGTGGGTGCTTGCTGTTGGTTTGTTAACACACTATGTCCTACGCTAAGCCCAGACTACTTAATAATTGGAGATAGGTTGTGAGATTTAAGGCTGTGCTTGGACAACGAGAAGTGTTGAGAAGTGTTGTAAAAAAGTAATAATAAAATATTGAATAGTAGTAAAAAGTAGGTAAAAAGTAATGAATAGTAGTAAAAGTAGGTGAAAAGTAATAATAAAGTAGAGAATAGTAGTGAGAGTACCTCAGAGTACCTCAGAGTAGTCCGTTTACCAAACATAGCTTAAACACGATGATTTATGAGTCTCCCAACCACTTCTGCAATGTTTATATATTCAATTACCTAACCTAATATATAATCTATAACTCTCAACATGTCCAAATAGTAAATAGTTAACGACTTTATTTTCGTAATTGTCGTTAACCTAACTCTTGTTTGTTTTGCAGTATGTTTAGATAATAAAATGAGATGAAGATTTTAAAAATAATAGTAAAATTGTTTGAGTGCTATTTTATTAGATTTTAAGATATTATTTCTTAATATTACTTTTATTTTAAAATTTAAAAAAGATGTATTATTTTTTCTGTTTTGTTTGTAAGTTTAGAAAAATTATAATGATTAAATGAAAAAATTGAAAACTTAAAAACTTGAAATTAAAAAGTGTATTGAAATGCTTTGGGTCCCAAAAAACTTTTTTTTTTTTAACTTACCGATTAAATAAGTGTTTTTTAATGATGTTGTGAATTTTTTATTTTTTTTAAAAAAATATTTATGATAATTAAAAAAATACATGAAAAAAATAAAAAAATGAAATACACTATTCGGTAGACATCTTCGGGTCACTTTTTTCGATAGCTGTAGCATGGCTCTTATGTTTAAGTGATATTAGAGAAGAAACTTATGAGAAATTTTGAGATAAGATAAGACATCTCACTTTCCAAATATATATGACCTAAGTCTTTAAGATATAAAAGCTTTACAACAAGATTTATTAACTCTATTCGATTAATTCAAATACTTTTAATATTCTCTTACAATACGACGACTTAACTGTATAATTTTTCGTCGTCAACCATTCTATCTACGCAACTCGGGACGCGTACCAATCCTTTATTCGGTAGCAATCCATCCATTCAACAATTGGTTGGCACGTAGTTTTTAGAGGGAAAATTATAATAGAAAACAGGATATTTTCTCTGATTTTATTATTTTTCTTCATTACATATCAAAACAATCGCCAACCTAGATTATTATTATTATTATTATTATTATTATTATCATCTTTAGTTACTCCTACCCACGAAACATTTTAAAACATTTTGAAGATTTTATTATCTTTAGTTACCATATATTTAATTAGAATAATATATATAATTGGAAAGGACTTTTTTTATTTTAAATATGTTTAAAATTCATTTCGTACCATTGACCGCCAAAAATAAGGAAACTCATCTTTGTGAATACATTTTTCTCTATAATATCATCGAGCAATAATGTTAGTCATGCCTTTATAAATTATATTATTTCTCAATTTCATTTTTTGTCTTTAATTCCTTCAAAAAATTTAATGAAATTTGTGAATCATTTAGTTAGAATTGAAAAATGCATAAGTCGATAAAACCAAAATATCTATTAATATGAAACTACTAATTTTAAATTAAAAACTTTTAAATAATTAAGTACGTTATTTTTCATTTATTATGTATCATTTCAACGAAAACATATGTTTTGGCCAATAAGTTTAACTTAATGGCACATGTTATTAAAAAAAAAACAATTGAATACTCTATTACGTGGCATCACACGGTTAGTTATTAATAGAATAATGCTTTAGTTATAGAGAGATTATATAATCAAGTTAAAATAAATTTATTTTTGTATTATTATTTTTTATATTTATAGCACTTCTATTTTTTAATATGGTCATCGCCGTGAAATCAAAGTTTTAAATATCGTTTCGGTAGTCGTTTCAGTTAAGATACTAGAATGAAATATTTCGATATCGGTATAGTTTCAGATATCGTTTTGGAATAGTTTATATATAATAAATTAATTATATATGTATAAATTATATTTCAAAATAACACCAATACAAGTTTTTAAAATTTTAAACACATATTTATAAAACTTAATAATATTTTTAAGTTCTCAATTCAACTATTTAAAAAAATAATTAATCATCTTCATCACGAAAAGAAAAGTAGAGATTTGATTTTTAGTCCTCGAGAAAAGTGAATTAAAAAATTTAAGAAAATAGTTTTCAAATATAAGAATTTGAGTGAAAATTATGAAAAAATCTGAATTTTTACATTAATTACAAAATAATAATTTCAGCTAGTACACCAAAACTGGCTGATACAAAAAAAACGGCCCGATATTGTCAAAACGCACTTCTACGGCTGCTATTTGACCCAGTATGAAACACATATTTTTCCTGTACCGGTCATTATTTCGGTACAATAAATAACGACCATACAATATGGCGTGAAATTGGTCATTAAAAGTTTAATAAATTGAAAACACCTAGATATTAAACTTGCATTAAATTTATAACACTTACCAACTCATCTTATCATTACAATTTTTTTAAATTTCTATATAAAATAAATAATTTAATTTTTTTTAATATCAAAATAAAAATAATATTAAAAAAATATATTTTAATAATATTTTTTTAATTTTTAATTTTAAATATAATTTATTTTATCTTATCTTATCTATAAAAAGGCTAAGGAATTAGTTTTGAGCATTAGGAAGTATTGTACGATTTAATAATTATTTTTTAAATGTTAGAAACCCACGTTAAAAAGATGGAAAGCACGCTTTATAATTGGTCCAGATGGAATATTTCGCTTTGGACTTTTTTTTCTTTTGAAAAAAACATATAAAATTAAAAAAAAAAAACACACACACACAAAATGAAAAGGATAGTTTACACAGGAGTTCGATCAGTTAGTACTTTTTGGAGTTGGGAACAGTAAAAACGTCTGTCCGCAGTAAAGTGAAAGTGGAAGTGTTTTATTACTGGCGAAAAGATTAGGGAGGAGTGTTGGGAAGGCTCGGAGCATCTGATCCCCTCACCGAGAAAACAGTGTGTGTTTGTTAATGAAGTGGGGTCACTCTGAAAGCAGAACCAGCTGGTCTTCCTCATATTCCCTCATCATTGAAATCTTCTTGGCGAGATCTGTCTACTGCTTCTTCTTTTTTCTCCTTTTATTTTCGAAGAGGGATAGGTAGATATAGGGAGAGAGAAGTGCAAAGGAAAAAAATCTGGTCTTTTTGTTTGTTCTGTAGAGAAAGAAAGAGAGAGAGAGGGCCACCTGTTGAAGGGAAGAGAAGTTGTTTGAGATCTGCCATTTTGTCTACAGGGCTGTTTGAGATCTGCCATTTTGTCTACAGGTACTGTCTATACTTTCTCTTTTGTTGGACCCCAATTAAACAACAAGGTTGGCATTTTGCTTTGTTATGTGTTGCTATGCTTTTTTTTTTCTTTTTCTTTTTTTTCAGATGATTGTTTGTAAATTTAGTGTAGTTGCTAATGAGTTACAAGTTCTGTTCAAAAAGTCTGAAATTTAAACGTTTGATTTTTTTAGCATTTAATTTGTAAGATGAGCATTTGCAGATTTGCTGATTAGACATGAAAATTTTGGATGATTTTTCTTCTTTGTTTGCTGAGAAAATGTAGTGAAAGAAGAGAAAGGAAGATTATGTATCTTAGATTTAATCTAATGCCTACTGTAGAGCTCAATTCAAGATGAACTTATATTTATGAACTTATTTTGTTTTTCTTTTATGATGGTTACTCAATCTTTAACATGGCAAGGGCCCACTCCCCCCCCCCCCCCCCCCTCTGTTCCCGCGGGGTGGGGGAATTTCTAGCCAGGATCTCCCATTATGTTTTATAACAAAAAAATAAATTCATTATCTTTTGGAAATTTATTAAAGTATGTTGAAACGGTGGTTTAATTAGTATTTTCGATTTAAAACTTATAAATTGTGTTCTTGAAGGATCACATTAAGGAATGATAAGGAGATGGCGAGAAAGGGGAATTGGTTTTCTAGTGTAAAGAAAGCACTTAGCCCAGAGTCCAAGGAGAAGACTGACCAGGTTTTGAGAAATCCCCTTATGATCATCTTTTGATTACCTCGATAATTTGTTAAATAATGATGGGTTTCTGATCGCTTTAGTGACTGTTTTCCAGAGATCTAATAAATCCAAAAAGAAATGGTTTGGGAAGCAAAAACAACCATGTTCAGATTCTGCCTCTTCTGGAACTTCCACAATGCCAGCTCTTCCTCAGCAGGAAGAGGTGAAATTAGCCAATGGAGAGAATGAGCAGAGTGAACAGACTTACTCTGTTGCAGTCGCCTCTGCTGCGGCTGCTGAGGCCGCCGTTGCTGCTGCTGAGGCAGCTGCTGAGGTTGTTCGACTCAATGCAGTAACTCGGTTCTCAGGAAAATCAAGGGAGGAGGTGGCAGCAATCAGGATTCAAACAGCATTTCGAGGATACATGGTATGTGTTACATTCTTATTTTCTTCTTCTTTTTTTCACATTTTTATCCTTCCCACTGTTATTGATTCCGCTATTTGGTTCAATACAAGCTAAATTAATCATCTCCTCATCACTTACCAAAAAAAATTAATCAGCTCCTCGTGGAAGCCATTTTTCCTTTATTGACCACTTTCATCCCAATAATTTAAAGTTTCTCAATGGCTGCTAACAATGCTGTTACAAGAAATTTTGGGCGAGTAATATTGCTTTCTTAAGGGCTTTTGCATTTCATTTTATTCAGGCAAGAAGGGCATTGCGGGCTTTAAGGGGGCTTGTAAGGCTGAAATCATTGATGGAAGGGCCTGTTGTGAAACGCCAAGCTGCAAAAACTCTCAGATGCATGCAGACTTTAGCTCGTGTGCAATCTCAGATCCGTTCCAGGAGGATCAGAATGTTAGAGGAGAATCAGGCTCTCCAAAAACAACTCCTACAGAAACGAGCAAAAGAGCTTGAGAGCTTGCAGGTATCTGTTGTTTCTTTTTGATTCTGTAATATTCTATAAAAGTGTGCTAATGACTTAGTAATGTTTCATCTTCTAATAATTGCCACAGGATTATGTAATAGTATTTGTCTTGAAAAATCTTTGGGGGTTCTTTTGATGACTAGAATCTGGCAGTCGGGTTTAATTAGTTTGTGCCCATATGCCTAAATATGTGTTTCATGTATTAGACAGTGAGAATAGACTCTAAATGTTTCTGCAAAAAACCACAGAAGCATGCGGAATTATAGCTTGGTGCTGTCTTAGGCTGTAGCAATATGACATTTAGAGAGTTTTAAGTACTAAGTTCTGATTCCTACTTTACTCGATGCATCCTGTTTTACTTGTTATCTAACTAATCTCTTTTTCTTTTTGGTAGAAAAACCTCATTTTGCTGCATTTAACACATTTATTTGTATGTGATAACAGATTGGGGATGAATGGGATGACAGCCTTCAGTCAAAGGAACAAATTGAAGCAAATCTTCTTGGCAAGTATGAGGCGGCTATGAGGAGAGAAAGAGCATTAGCATATGCGTTTTCTCATCAGGTGATCTATTTCTCTTATTATTTTATGTATTTGAGCTCCTCAAAAGTGCAAAAATAAAATGAAATATTCTTTTACGATTAGAGATTAATACACACACACACACACACACACATGAGAGGGCATAAGCTGCCCCTAGGGAGAAGGGGGATGGCCATAATGACTTTTTGAATCTATTCTAATAGTTTGTTTTTCCTACCATTTATAATACCTTGAACTGAGTGTACGAAGGTAGGAGGGTGGTGAATGGGATCCTACTTTGTTTGGGAGGAAAAGTTATTGCTTTTTATAATGATTTCAAGAGGCTCCAATTTTGACTTTTAACTATTTGTTTTGGATTTTAATTCGAAATGTGGTTTGGTCTTCTTCTTGGGTCATTGCAAATGGTATCAAAGTCAATTCTTAGCTAGAAATGTGGGACTTGGGTGGTATCACCTACATTGGAATAGCTTGACAAGATGTCGGGAAAGATGATTGAGTATGTGAGGGTGGGAGGGTGGTGAATGTCTTCAAGGGATCCAATTGTAAGTTCTTGTGATTTAGAATAATTTCAAGGGATCCAATTGTAACTTTGACTAGTTCTATTGGAGTATAAGCTCGATGTGGCTTGAGTTTTCCTCAATTTGTCGTATTGTTGGTCACCATAATTTGGATATTTCTCCCCTTAACTTTTACGATCCCACTTTGGTTTTTCATACCCAACCATTTTTGTTGTCTTTCACAATTCGAGGATAGTCCTTTCTCACATTCTATTCATTTGGTAACTTTTTTTCCCGATTATTATCATTTTCAAATTCTTGCATAATTATTAAGAGATATAATCCATTTTAGTCAAGTTTTTTGTTATATAAATCATGTCTATCTGTGAACTTAAATCGCATTTTATGTGTATAGCCTATAAAGTTTACACTCTTGCAGTACATGCATGCTTTGGATTATACTATTATATTTGTTACACATTATGTTGAAATATTATGTCACTATATCTTATTAACCGTTTCTTACCAGATAGCTTTGGCCCACATTTAGAAAATTTTCGTGTTCTGCCGCTGCTTATGCATTTCATTTCGAGTAATATTACTTATATTTCACCAGCATAACACCCATGTAACACCACTGATACGGTAGGCATGTATTGCAGGTTTTGTTTGATTTTTTAGGTTCAAATTTTTTATTGCTAATGCATCCCTATCACATCAGTGTGTTACGTTTTGTTACAAGTAGCGCTGTTCTTTCATTTGTCTCCCCTGTCAGGCAGTGGGTCGAATTTGCATTGTATTTAAATTTTTATCATTGTACATGCTTTATGTCTCTTCTAATATAAAGCATCAAAAGAGTCATCATGAGAATTGAAAGTAGATAAACTTTGATATTGGCTCAATGTCAAATGAGTAACTTGACTATTGGATAATGTGAGGCTGATTCTTAGATACATGCATGCCTAATGGTAGTAGACATAATTCATACAAAGGTCAACATTTTTTGCACGAGTCTAAGGTTGGTATAGTGAACAAATTAAACACTGATGACATCGCATTAGACTAGGCTTGGTTTGGATAGTGAAAGTGTTTGAGAATGTTTGTGAATAGTGGTGAAAAAGTAATAATAGAATATTGAATAGTAGTAAAAAGTAGGTGAAAAGTAATGAATAGTAGAAAAAGTAGGTAAAAAGTAATAATAAAATAAAGAATAGTAGTAAGAGTGTTTGAGAGTATCTGAGATACTCTCGGTACCCAAACAAGGCTAAAGTTTCATCAAAAACCACCCGAACGCTTGAGAAGATCTTTACCATATATTTTGTTTCTTTTTTGTGGTTACAGAGAGAGAGATGTAAGATTTCTTGCTTGACAACCTTACACAGAGAGAGAGATGCAGTGAATGCATAGTTGGATAACTCGGAGAATTTAGTAATTGCAGTTGAGCGCACTAACTAAATGCCTGGAAGTTAAAGTGTCAGCTGATCCAGGAAGAAAAATTACAGTAGTCGAACTTTTTGCATGTGCATCTGCTCTGTTGTTGAAGTTGAGTAGGAATTAGTTGTCAGTAATATAGTTGCAGATTAGTAATTGCATGTGAAGATGCTATGATGTCTCTCACTGTTCATATAGTAATGGTGACTACGGTCTGTGCTTTCCAATTACTAGTCCAATAGTATTTCAGGCCCAGACTTGATTTTTCTGAAGGTTGAATGAACCAACTTTTAAGTCTAATCTTGAATTGAATTACTCAACAGAAAACCTGGAAGAACGGTTCGAGATCTGTAAGCCCAATGTTTATGGATCCGACCAATCCCACCTGGGGTTGGAGCTGGTTGGAACGATGGATGGCCGCCCGCCCATGGGAGAGTCGTAGCATGATGGAGAAAGAACTGAACAATGATCACTCATCTGTAAAGAGTGCAAGCCAAAGCGTCGTTGGTGGAGAAATTAGCAAATCTTTTGCCCGATACCAGCTCAATTCCGATAATCATTCCCCCTCAGCCAGCCAGAAGACAGGCAATCCTAGCTTCCAGTCTCCCTCAACTCCAAGGCCAACTTCCTTGAAAGTGGCTAAAAAGGTGAAACCAGCAAGCCCAAGGGGAGGATGTGGTCCAGATGATGATTCTAAAAGCATGGTTAGTTTGCAGTCCGAACAGTTTCGAAGGCATAGTATTGCTGGGTCATCAGTGAGAGATGATGAGAGTCTGGCAAGCTCTCTAGCAGTTCCAAGTTATATGGTACCCACTAAGTCTGCAAAAGCAAAGACTAGGTTGCAAAGTCCATTGGGGGCGGAGAAGAACGGGACACCTGAAAAGGGGACTTTTGGGCCTGCAAAGAAACGGCTTTCATTCCCACCCTCACCCGCCAGGCCAAGGCGGCATTCAGGTCCACCAAAGGTGGATGTCAGTCTTAATACAGAAAACAACACAAGCACTGAAGTGGGCAGCTGATAATATCTAGTTTAAATTGAGTGAAAGAAATCAAATGGATTTGGATTTGGAGAGGTCCTGGAGGAAGGAAGAAATAAAGGTTATTCGATTTGTGAATTCACTGTTTTCTATTGTTGCTTAGCAGGTGCTCCATTGGTTGATATTCTTCTTCTTGAATAGCATGCTTTTTCACTCATTCCTATTTATTTCCTTTTATTTTCTCTACATCCTGATGAAAGTAGAACATGTCTGAAGCCAATTCAATTCTGTGTCTTGATTATTTTTTCCACGAAGAACAGTTGACAATCTGTTAAATTTATTGATTCTACAGAGTGAGGTATAATGGATATTGAGTTTCTTTTTTTCTTTTCTATTTGCATGGTGCTTGTATCTGGCTTTGCATATCGATTCATCCTTTGAATATTGTGAGTCGAAAATTAGATTAACCAGAATCTATCCTCTTCATGAAGATTTCTCAATATAATCATGATGTCTTCCTCTCCTCAACAGGTAAATCATCTTGCCCTGAATTAGGACTTGGTTATTGTGTTGTAGCCCTGTGCGTATAGAACCTAAGCAAATCTCAACGAGGCATTTAGGACGATATTTATACCGTACAATGCATGTTCAAAAAAAAAAGTACGCTATTAGAATTTAGAGACGAGGTGGGATCTTTTCCTATATCAAGTACCAAGGAGAACAGTGTAAAAACAGTCTTCTCTCTATTCTCTCTCGAGTAAAATAGAGGTGGAGGAAAAAGTCTTCCCAGACTCAACTTGGAGCAAGATCTAAGGTTATGTTTGGTAGATGAGATAAAATGAGAATTTTTAAAAATTTTATGAATAGTGTTAAGATGAAAGTTTAAAATATTATTTTTTAATATTATTATTGTTTTGAGATTTAAAAAAATTAAATTGAAATTTAAAAATATTGAATTGTTTATTATATTTTATATAGGAATTTGAAAAAGATGTAATAATTAGATAAGATAGAATTAAGATGAAATTTTTCATCTTGCCCCCAAACATAATATTAAAAGTCGTTTGTTTTTTAATGCGTGGGAGTTCAGTGTACCCTATGGAAGATCTGGAGGAACCGTGGGGTCAAATTATAATTTATATATATTTTTAAATATTATTTTATATAATAGTTGAATAAATAAATTATTTAATTTTTATCTAACCTATCATCATTGATAATATAAAATTTTAAATGTATAATTATTAATATGCTATTAATTAACTAATATATTATATGCAAAGATACATACTCAAGTATCTACACTTAATTAAAGTAATTAAGTGAATATTTTTGTAAGATACCTAAGTTGTAAGTAAGTATGAAGTATTTATGGTCAATGAAAATTATTCATTAATCCTATATAAAATGTTAAAATTTTAATATAGGTCATTATGCATTAAATATCATAGTAAAATTTACATAGTATTACTACTAAGTTAGTAACTATTAACATCATAAATATAATTATAATTAATTATTTTTTAAATGAGTTAGTTACATAATCTACATTATTTTTTAATGAGTTAGCAATTTAAATAGGTTTTTGTATTAATTTATCTGCCAGAAAGAAACAAGGAAACAAATGTTCCTATCTCATATGAAAACGACCCCGTTTAAAATGAAATTGGATCTAAACGGCACCATGTAGTTCCATTAAAATGAAAATTGAGTTGCATGAAAAGCCGTCGTTTCACACAACTCAAAAAAATTTCAATTATCCGTTTGTTGAAACGACGCCATTTAGCTTTATTTTTAAATCAAACGGCTCCGTTTCAACACAGCCAATGATTTATCTACAGTCCTCCTCCCCTTGGCTCAATCTCTCATCTCTTTTCTCTCTGCCTGTTATACAAATCCTAGAGCTGCAGCCCCGTCGCAGCTCCCAGCCCTGCCATTGCAGCTCCCAAATACTCTGTCGCACACTGCCACTGCATCTAAGGTACGGAATCCCGATTCAATTTTCATTTTTCAAGTTTCAAAGACAATTCTGTATGCAAAGATAGAGATAGAGAGATGATGAATGTTTTTACCGAGAGGGGGGTTAGCCTTGAAGGTTAGCATAAACTGAACGCAAATAAAAAAATAAAAAAACTAGGGCCATGGGTGTTCAATTTTTCAGTTTGCATTATTGTAGAATCAACCTCCCATTGTTTAATTTGTACCCATAAATTGTATTTGCATAATTTTTGTGCACATGGAAAATAAAATGCAACCTTGATGAATACTGTATTAGCATAATCATTGACACAATCCCGAATGCAAGTTGATGAACATGAGTTCCACTTTGAAGCGGTCCATCCGAAACTATAGGTTCAACAGCCTCCACTTATATTTCGTCACGTTAGCAATTTTACAAAAATTACACTAGCCTCATCACACTATAGTAAACTCTTAGAAGCTGAAAATAAATCGAAGAGAAGCTTGACTCTCAGCCAAAAGCCCCCTTCAGTATTTTAGACCGTCAGATTCGCACCATCCGTCACTTTGCACCGTCCTTCGCCCACCATCAGTTCTGCTACCACCAGAAAGTTTATGGTCCCAACTTCCCCAACTTCAGCACCAACAGAGAGAACCTGAAAGGAATGTCACGAAAGCAACCAACGATTACTTATAAAAAACCCAACCATGACCAATATACGTGCAATGCCAATGAAAGAATCCTGGTCAGAATGTGAACTTTGTTTATTTTTTCATTTGATTCTGAGTCCTGCGCATAATAAAGACAATGGACTGAATGTTCAAAACCCAAGATCTCTTGTTTTTCCATTCTACCTTTTCTATACCTAAAGAACACCAACTCATACTACGCTAATGGCCAAGAGATCATCTCACCTATATCAACATTAACAAGAGATGCTAACGCAGCTTGTGTATATCACAACGAGGTACCACCATGATGAAAGACAACAGAGGAATTTAGGGTTTAAATATTACAATCTATTTAAGTAAAAGTGCATACCAGAGAGGCTAACGACACCAAATCCATCCTTGGAGTGTCACGGCTTCGAGGGTTATGTCTTCATCGGCGGTGGCTGGTACCAGTCCTTAGTCACAAGAGATCTCGGCTTCGAGAGAGACGGGAGTGGGTCATGACATCAAAGGGCTTCAAGAGAGATGGAAGTGGGTCACGACATCAGGGGGCAAAGCCGTGCGAGGGGGGGATGGAATGGGTAGACCTAAACCTAGATTCGTGCGTTTCTGTGAGAGGGGGGTGAGGGGAGTAAATGTCAAAATCTCCTGATGTGCATCCACATAATAGTTAAGATGTGAAGCCTACGTGTCACTTAGAAATTGGAGGGTTGTTATTTGAGAGAGGTTGGACGAACCGGTTCTAAGATTTTCTCATATTTATATGTGGCTGGGGCAATTGTGTATATAATTGGTAAATATATTACACTTCTTCTAGGTACAGTCGTCGAATGCAAGCAGCGAGTAAACGGCTGATGTCAGCTGATATTAAAAAAAAATGGTTGAAAACAAGATAAAAATAGAACAAAACTTTTTTTAGATTCCTGCTTTGGTGCTTGACCTTGATCTCGTATTCGGCTGGTGTTTTTCCTCCTTTAGATCGTAAGCCTGCGTAGTCTTCGGCGTGGGTGAGCTTTGGCGTGGGTTATCTACGTCGTGTGGGTGATCTTCATCGTGGGTGATCTTCGACATGTGGGTCTTTGTCTGGGTTTTGCAAAATTTTATCTGGGTTGCAGAATTTTAAGTTGCAGAATTTTGTCTGGGTCCATGTATTGACTTCAAAGTTGCAGAATTTTATCTGAGTTTTGGCTTTGAGATCTGAAAATGGTGGACGAGGGGACCCCATTAAGCTGTTTTTCGATTTTATTTTTCTTATTCCTTTTTTGGGCCTTTGTTGTTTTTGCCGTTTTCTTTCTTCGCATACTTTTCATTGGAGTTCTCTGCAGTCTTGTTCTTTTAGCAAGTTCTGAAATTTCATTAATTTTCAGCTGCGCTTCCATCATTGGATTTGGGAATGCTTTGAACAGTCTTCTTTTCATATTTTTCTTTTGCTATCTCCTTCAACCTCTTCTTTTTTTGTGGGGAGGGCAACACAGAGAGGGAGAATGGGGAGGGAAACTGAAGATTGAGGACTAAATGATAAGGAGAGAATAAAGGGGTGAGTTTTGGGTTTCAAGTGTTTTGAACTAAACAAAACGATTCGTTTTGTTTTATTCCACGTCGCCCGTTTGCACGCCGCTTGCACCGGGCGCTTGCAACAAGTGTTTTTCAATATATTATTAGACTTTGACTCATATTTATGATGCATATGTTGAAATTGAAGAAGAGAATAACTCTAGTTCACAACATCAACGCACAAGTTTCCCAATTAATGATGTAACAACTACTAGAGGTAGTAGACTTGAGGATAGGAAGGCAATGAGGTTGGCTCAATTTAAGCAATGGTTGCAATTGGTGAAATCTTTGTAAATCAAGTCTAAGGTTGATTGATACCTAGCCAAAAGCTGTGAGGAAGATGATGGAAAATTTGACATTTTATCATGATGGAATGTTAATTCTATTAGATATCGTGTACTTTCAAAAGTTTGAACGCGAGGTTCTTGCAATTCTGATATTTACAATAGCCTCTGAATCCACATTTAGTATGATAGGTCGAATACTTGATCCATTTCGAAATAGTTTGTCTCTGATTATGGTAGAAGGTCTCATTTGTGCACTCTGTTCTTCATCTACTTCAATTATCATTAGGAATTTAATGGATGATGTGGAAGATTTTGAGAAACTCGATATGGGTATGTAACAAATTTATTTTCTTTTAGATCTTTTAATGGTTTATTTATGATGTAAGTTTATATAATTTGCTTTATTTTATTTTTTATGTATAGAACCTGTGGGGGCTTGAAAATTCCATGGAGGCGTTGAATACAATGGCTACACCTGTTGAAGATAATTGATGTGAGAATAATATACTATTATACTAGTTATTTTGAATCTTTGATTATAGTTTCAAAAATATTGAAATTTGAAACTAAGATATTTTCATTTGATTGCTATAATTTTGCAATAAAATTTGATTGTGTATTTTCACTTGTGGAGAGTTGGAGAGCTTAAGTTGTGACTTTTAGAGAGTTGGAGTTTTGGACTTGTTGAGACTTGTGTAGAGTTGATGATTGTGATTGCGTAACCTTGTGTTTCATTTCCTTTTGGTTATTTAGGTGGTGGTTAGATACATTTCATCTTATTTTAGTTGTGGAGCAATTTTTAATATTGTTATAAAATTAGGTTGTTTATGGCTGGATGGATTGTAATAGTTTTTTATGTATATTTTGTCCATTCATTTTTAGGTGTTTTTCTTTTATTTGGAGTTTGGATTATATTGCATTTTAAAAAAGAAAATCTACTTTTTGTTTCTAGTTTTATTATGATGATTGCTAACCTTCATGGATAGATATGGATAATTTTTATATATATTTTTCGTTTCCTTTTCTATTTTGTTTCTTTTATTTGGAGTTTGGATGATATTGCATTTTTCAATTTGATTTTCTCTATTTTTGTTTTTAAATTTTTAAGTTTATTATGGAGAATGGATGCATATGGATAATTTTGATACTTTTTCAACTTTTTTTAGGTTATTTTTAAGCACAAAATGTGAAAATAAAGTTAAATAGTTGTATTATTCAAACTTGTAAATATTGTGGGCTTTTTTTTATACTAATGGACTGAAAATACACACTGTGGAATTTTTTATATATTGATGAACTTTTTGTATGATTGAGCCCCCATTTTACACTTGCTCGGACCCATATGGAACGAATGGACTAATCGGACTTATAATTAACGGTCCGATCCGATCCCTATGGGTATTCTATCTAGTTCGGTCTAGAAAACGGTGGTTCAAAATTTTTGGCCTGGTCCAAAAACCTCCTTATAGACTGACCGGACTTACGGACTGACCGGATCAGATCGATTACACCCCTATCCAAGGCCCAGGAATGAAACCCATGTGAAGGTTTAGTGGTTGAAAAGGTAAGGCAGCCATGGGAAGCAGTTGACTGCCCTGGTCCTAACGGTGGTCCGACAGTGGTAGAGCAAAATGACTTAAAAAATTATTTTAGAAGGAATGAAGGAGGCGGAGTAATTTATGGAGAGATAGAAATTCATAAGAAAACTAACAGGATTGAAGGGTAAACGACTAGAGATCCTCATACTGAAGATTTGGTAGGAATAGAGGAGTGCTTGAAAGCAAAACAGGAGGAGGATTTCCCAAATTTTACAAATTACCAACGTACTCGAACCCTCCCACTATGATTTGAAAAAGCTTTTATGATGGGTACGAAATCATTTTTAAGTAGTTGTAATATGCAAGTGTGTTGCCAAACCAAGCACTTCCTATTGATGGTCTTTTTTATACTAGAATACAGCCCCTTTGTCATTGACAAGGGTCTGATACCATTGTTGGTTTGTGGATCGAATTGGTGAAAATCCAATTAGGGTGTTTGTCTCATGGGTTGGTGTTGGATAGAGGACGAAAGTTGTGCAATTGTTGCACATTTGGTCCTTATTTATAGGCATATACGCAGCAGTTGGCAAGATGCATAACTATTGGATTAAATCCAATAGTTTTCCTCAACCGACACCTCCCATAGGAAACCATCACCATGGGGAGAGTGAACATTGTTTTCTGTGGCCACCCCATGCATCTACAATGTGAGGGCTCCGCCAGCATAAGGGGACAGATCACCAATGGGGTTGAATAGAAAGAAAGATGAGGGACACTCTATTGATTTGACAAAGAAAATAGTTGTGAGTGTTGCATAGTGCAACTATTCCAACATTTGGGCAAGCAAGCACCTTGCGAAAGACCTGGCAGATACATTCGAGCGTGAGGTGGAGATGAGCGTCTCGCCTTATGGTAGGCGAGTTAAAAATGTTGCCCGCCATGAGGTGAGAACGAGCAGCTGAATAGGCTAGTGGCTCTTATGAGACAAGAGCTACTTGCCCAAGGTGAGCAATGGTCTAAGACAAACTAGGGCAGATATGAGAGTTTTCCAGAACCACACGGAAAATGATCAAAAGAGTGTCAATGTCATACATAGAAGCCCACACTCCACCTAAAGGATCATATCTGGAGTGCTGAAAGGGTTATGACTCAAGAAGTCATGTCATCTAAACCCAGAGATATAGCTCAGCACCACGTGGAAGACCCTTATTCAAGGAAAGAACTGGGAGTTGGTAGGCAGTAAAGGAGTACAGACTATGCCCTAGCCATCTGTCTTTGTCATCTTATAGTGCAATAGAAGAAGCTAAAGGACTCTTATTCAAGCATACCTCAAGTCAGAAGTTTTTTAGAAGGATGTTTGATAGTCTCACCCTATAAAAAGGGATTTAGACATGTGATAAAATCTCACTTTGATATCCTAAGCACCTGAAACCTTGTGAAGCCGGATTCTTCAAAGGAGGCAAAGAAGCAATGGCGCAACAAAGTAGTAAACCCTTTACTGTGAGGTAGGTTAGCTTATAAAACAAAACTGGAGAATGTGGGGTGAATATTGTACGTAAGATGCATTTGCATATTCTGTAACCTTCCCCTTTTTTTTACATAAATAAATCTGTTTTAGATCGTTATGTTTATCTTATGTTCATTTTCTATTTTTCTTAGACTTTGAATGTATTGGACTGTTTTTAGCAAATTGTTGGTTTTCAGTGTGCGTATCTATATCTCTTTGTGAGTATGTGTATCGTGCATCAATCTTCATGGGCGGGACGAAGTTCCCCATGCCCATTCTTGCGAGACGTCAACATGAGTTTCAAACGGATAGAGGGATTCACCGTGAATGATTGGGGTAGGGCAGTATTGTGTTGGCCTCACGTGATAGTCGAGATGCAAACTCATCCCATGTTTTCCCCTCAAGCAATGAAATGTCTGTGTGGCAAATCTCTATCTAAACATGGATAAATCTGTTTTGATCATTATTTTTATCTTATGTTCAATTCATGTTTTCTGAGACTTTGAATGTGTTTGCTATTTTTGTCCCTTACATCTCAGTATGAATACCTATATCTTTGTGTGAGTAGTATATTGTATGTCAATAATAATGGGACGAGATGGAGTTCCTTAACTTGTGTTAGAGTCCAAGCGAGTTGGCTTGCACCATGTCGATTGGAAGAAAAATTTTCCTGATATCAAACAGTGGAGCAGCTCATCCCTATTTGTCCATCAGGCGATAGATGTTTGTGTGACAAATATTTATGTGATGAGCCTATATGTGATGGCAATTGTGCCTGTCGAACCAATTTGATTTTATGGATTTGCCCTATTGGAGTGAAGGGTGATTCATCGCTTAAATAATATTTATGCTTTAAAATATGTTGTGTAAGAGGGTAACTCCTCGGAGAGTAATTCCTCATCATGCTTATATATATGTGTTTCACTAAGAAAGTGATTCCTCCCCATATCTTACGGACCCATGTATTTATGCCTTAGAGGGTGATTCCTTGCCAAAGCATACATATATGTGTCCTTTCAATATTAAATGAACTGCTCATTGTATCAAAAGCATTATCTCTCATTAGCAATTTTTCTAACCTACCCATAGACTTTGATGCAGAGTTAGAACTAGGAGTGATACCAAAGGAAGAAGAGTTGACCTCGCCTAAACCCTAAAGATGGAGGCTTGTCTCTGTCGTAGGGGCAATACATCATTTTGAATTGTACTTAGTACATTCTAAGGGGCGACCAATTGTATTTAGTCTACCACCCGTTAGGCGATAAATATATTATTTGGGTTGTATGTAACTCCATGTTAATACTTAGGAGGAATGACAATAATCATTTCTAATATTGTGCTTTAGATTTTTGGTACTACAAGATCTAGTTTACCAACTAAACCTATGTCTTTTCCGTTGCGATCTTATATCCATATCCAATACGTGCACTTCCATCTGGATGAGGCACGCCTAACCCAATCAAACCCTAGGTGTTAACCCTTTGGTTGGCACCCTTGATATCACTAAACCTTGCAAGGACCTTTACACGACGGACGAGGCACCACATACAATTTCTTCTTGGGATGATGCAATATCGTAATCCTTTATTGGAGAAGCAGGCGGTGCAAGACCCATGCTTTTCGTCTAGTAGGGATGTGAAGATGCAATTTGACATTGGTAACAGAGGTGATGCATATTGCTATTCCTCTATGCTCAGAGTTGTGGTCACTATTTGATCCAAAGCTTGCCCATAGTCATGGATATGGTTCCAAGGCTCTTGATCACTATTGGCATGTTCAAAAGGAAGAGATGCTTGTTGTCAACAACACTTTTGAAAAAGATGTCTCCAATTGGGGATTTCAAAATATGCCTATATATATATATATAAAAGGCCTAAAGTTAAGCAGGCTTAAAGTGGTCGACAAGAAACAACTTCGGTGCATCATAAGAGGGGGCCAACCCAAGATAAAGGCACATTTTGGGATCCTACAGATGATATATCACTCATTCATATATCAAAGTGGCCTACAAATGATATATGTGTCCATCAATTTCCTTGGATGTCCCCTAAAATACTGTCCTCTTGTCTCACTACTCGTTGGTCGGAGATTTCATTCCTTGGAAGACTTTGATGGATTTGATTCAGTTTTATGACACTTTGCTACTTGATAAGTTGATGTTGCTTGTCTTTTGTCCTGATGGGGTCATATTTTTTACACCCTCCTAGGAGTCACTTAATAGTTAATATTGTGAAGTCACTATTGATTTTCACAAATTTCTCGGTCATAGCATATGAAGTTATATGAATAGTAATTTCACTGTTCATGTACCTATTCTACACGAATATCTGTGCATTTATAATTTCTGTATCAAAACTCTACTCATGGTTTTTTCCTCTTACCAATTGTATTTTTTTCGCGCACACTCAACTTGAGGTCCTTTTGTTTTATAAATTGCACTTTTCTCGTTTATCTCTTTTAGAGAAGTGCTACAACTACAAAAAGATCTTACAAAAGTAAATATACAAAATGATATAGTTTCATATGATTCATTAGATCTACTTTACATAAAAGTAACATTACAATCTAACATATTGTATCAAACCACGTCAATTTATAGATTTACTTTTATATAATTTCTCTGTAACTAAAGCATAACTAAAGCATTTATCCATCGTTTATATTTGTTGTTAGAGGGAAAGTACGCCAATGGGGTAGGTTAAGGAAGCACATAAGAGGGTGATGGTTGCAAACCACCCAGATGCTGGTGGATCTAAGATAATGAAGCAAAAGACTTGATGCTTGGGAAAACCAAGAGTTGCACCTCTGCATTTTGATGGCTGCAGCTCTTACATGCAAAGACGATCATATAAAAGTTGTAGTGGGTTTATGGAGATTGAGATGATGATATCGAGGGAAATGATTATGCAGTCCTCACCCAATAATGGGTCATGCGCTCGACCATTTTTTATGAACACAAAATTATTTTGTGGAGGCAAACAGCCTTCTTTCGGGACATTCAGGAGCAAGTGTGGACTTTGTATGGAACCAAACTATTTTTGGACATATGTAATAATGAATATATATGGATTTGATCGTTGTAACTGGATAAACTCAGGGAGTTATGTTATTATTTTGTAATGAGCAAGCTTGAAAATAGTAAATCATAATGTAAAAATCAAATCAACATAATGTCTATGTCGCTGTGTAATAGCCAAACGATTATCTTTAACCCGATATCTAAATATGGAACCTTTTAGCCGCAGGGGAGAAGTCTTTACATAACTCTAGTGCATAATATTGCTGCCTCCTTGCTTTTCAACCTCTCATTGGAAGTGCTAATCATCAGCGATTATGAAAATGACAGAAGTTAAGCGCTCATCTTTCATGCTCCAAGAGAATAAGAGCAACTCTTGGTATTTACATCCGAATTTCCTGTAAAAACTGACATCTTTATCTTATTTTATCATCAGCAATCATATCATTCTGTTGTGGATTCAGCAACAGCTATATCATCCCCTTCTGATGGTGTTTGTTCCATTTCGACTTTCAAGTCGAGTGGACCTTGAGGGACTCCAAAAAGTGTGGAAAATATCTGTCTATGGCATTCGTTGCAGAAAAAGAAATAGGATAGATGGCCTTCGTTTGGGAGCTTATGCACAATGGCCTCCGGTAGAACCCGGACTATGTAGTCGACCACTGATGGTGGGATTACCCAATCATCCATTCCCTATTCGGCATTCATATAGAAATGATGTCAACAGAATTTGAAAAGTGAGCTGCATAATTATTTTGAAACTTCTAAGCAAGAATTCTTTTAATCCAATTAAATTACCGAGGATATCTTATCCTGCTGGCTGCTACTATTCACTTTAACTCATGGATAGTGGAACATGGCAATCAGTAAAAACACTTGGGGAGAGGAATGTAGGTCTGATATCCTTTTAGGGAATTCCCAGCAAATCAGTTTAGACAACTTTTATAAACAGGAATTGTAGAAGCATCAGTCTATTGTTATGCACAACAAAAGCAACAATAAAGAAGCAAGAGGTAAACCTGCCATATGTGTATCGGGCCTAGGAATCCTGTCAACTCACATTCCGCTTGACTCCACAATGACCTTAGCCAAGAAAGAAAGCCTCTTCTCTGACACTTCCTCTGCACCTGAAGATCTGCTGGGCTAAAACCCCAAACTGAAACCTGAAGCTCGGCTTCCTCTATGAATGGTTTTGGATTCCCCTGGCGGATTGACTCCTCCACATCCCTATGCCAAAACTCTTCAAATATTGACTTTTCAATCAGGATTTTGTCCTGAATATGTCAAGATTTCTTCAAATAAGTCATCGTAAAGAATTATATAATGATGTTGAAATTATCGCTAGCATTTTCAATTAGAATGCAACTAAATTGTACGTTTCACCCCAAAAAAACAGCTTTGTAGGAAACTGCTTTGTAAAAAATTCAAAGAGCATTCAAAAATCACGGAACAAAAAGAAAATTGTGTAGTTTAGAGATTTTAATCAAAGATGGCAATGACATGACTCACCTTCACTCCCAGTGACAGATACAACTGATTATCAATCCGATCGTGCTTCCCAGATAGGAAGCTTTGCCGATAGAAATAGGAGAGGAACTTTGGGAATCTACGAGCTAAGAAGTGCAATAACTTTCTTCTTGGCACCCAGGTTTCCCACATTTTTTTCATCTCTTCTTTAGTCATGCCCCGCTCATATGGATTAATCATTGGGGCCAACATGGCTGCGCCTGCGTATTAAGAGTAGACACACCATAAATTAAATTATGTTTGATTTTTACCTACTTATTGTGCTTCCATTACAAAAACAAGAAAAAGAAGGGACAAGGGCTGAAGATGAGAGGAGGCAACCGACATGATCCAAGATAGTGAGCTCCAGTTTTTTTTTTTTGCTACATGATATTGAGCTCCAATTATTTGTGGAAACATATCTTTTTTTTTTTATAAGTAATCATATTTGTGGAAACATATCAATTGGTTGAACCATTCATACGTTACACTACCATGCATAAAATCCATAAAACTATCCCTCAAATGCATTGACAAAATCGAAAATAAAAGTTCATTGGCATAGCCACATAATATAAGTCTTGTTCGCAACAAAAAGTTTTGGAAGTTTTTCCACATTTCTCCAACTTTTCTGGTAACTTCAGTTCTAAGCATACAGTTTTTTAAAAAATTCTATTTCAACTTTTTATATAATCATTATCCAAACACAAAAATCAATAAAACTTTTACAAGCTTAAAAAAAAAACTCTTAAAAATTATATTCAAACAACTTTTCAACTTCACATATCTATTTTTGCAAAACTCCAATACAAAACTTATCTAAACAAAAAAAATATTCAAAATTTTCTCTCTTCTTTCCAAAAATCCAAAAAACAATACATCTAAAAAAAACTTCTCAAAACTCACAAAATCTTTCATGACCAAACATATCATAATAGTCACAGACAGCAAATACTCAAATTCGGCATGCCATAAACCTACAACTTTTTTGTTGATAAGTAGCCATAAACCTACAACTCTCACCATAAGAGTTAACAATAGCCATGGTCCCTAAGGACTAAATCTGGAACATACATTTTCAGAATAAATGTTTTGAAAAGGGCTACGACAACTGTCCAAACATTTCAAAAATTTCCTTTATAATTAATTGAAAGCACGGGGCTTAATCTCATTAATCATATTGCGCCAACCTCATCTACCATTATGCAAAACAAGTTGCTTTGAATTCTTTCATAGAACTTTCTTACTTGCATCTATGCTCACAGGAAACACATATTAACTTGCCATTCATTTCTTGATATAAGTCAAACAGGAACAAACAGCTTTCAGGGGGAAACAAATTAGCAGAACCATCCGGCTATAGCCATATGAAGGGTAAGGTGGTTAAAGTTAAATTGTAAGACCCAATATAACATAAGATTCAAATATATTCAAACACTAGAATAATTTAGAAAAGAAATAAAAACATTGGTATACCTGCAATTCTGTTAGGAATGTATCTAAGCGCAGCCCAAGCATGCATTGCTCCACTTGAGTAGGCCAGCAGCCAGAACTTGTCACTGATACCAACCGCATTAGAAAGGTACAACATATCAAATGCTGATGAATTAAGATTACGGCCGAGATGAGGATCGCTCTCCCCAAAACCAGGAAGATCATATGTGACCAAGCGAACACCATACTCTTCAAGCAATGACATTTTAACTCCCGGTATACCTTTTATTCAGAAATTACTTAGAAAATAAGCATCCAGTCTTATCGTTTCCACCAAGACCATGCATTAGAGTCACGTGGATACCACTTGAAAGTGTTGAAGATTTATTGGTTTTTACCTGCAAGCCTTGAGGAAAGAAAAGAATGTGGAGCAATAAGGGAAAATCTTGCAATATCAGCTGGAACACCTTGCTCACGATAAGCCATGCGTCTACCATCTGGAAGTAGTATATGGCTTGCACTTGGAGGATGTATACGCACTTTCTTTACCAGTGGAACTAAGCTGTCATTTTTGGTATATACATTCATGGCTGCACATGGTTTTAAAGATCTCAATAAATGTTCTTCCATCATATACTACAAAGGGAAAAAACGAAAGAATATTGATGGCTGTTCCCATGATGCTACTGGAGGTGTCTGTCCAAAAAAAATAGTAGTTAGTTACAATCTCAACGGTGATTTTTCTCGCAGTTGAGGAGTTCCATGGAGTTGCTATGGAGTTACTGCAACCAACCCCAAAGGGTGTCAAGCTAATGTCCATGAAAGCAATGGTGTCCACCACTAATGAAAGAAGTACTAAACCATCTCGACAACAAGGAAGGAGTCTGGTCAATGACGTGACAATTTTTCAATACTCTACTCCATTGGTCGATTGTAATTGATTTTCATGGCAGGACTTTTCATGATTTCCTTGTATCTCTAAACTAGACATGCTCATGTATATGTCCTGTATACCTGGGCCCTTTTGTATCTCTTTTGATCTATAAAAATTTGTTTACCGATAAAAAAAAAATGACGTGACAAAAAAAAAAAGTGAAATTTATCAAGTTTTACAGGAACTACTAATTTTTTCACTAAATCTGGTTATTTTTATCACACAAAATACAACTTGGTTATTTAATACGTAGGACCAAGATCACAAATCGTGAACCATAGGGAGACTCGGCGTTGGAACTCAACTTGGCAAATAAGGCAAGTGATTTTCACCAATCCAGCTACCAGAAACAAATTGAAATAAGCAAATTGCATGCAGATTATAACTAGCATCTTCTTCTACTCAAGCCTTTCAAGTAGATATTCATACACCATTTTCATGCCAAATTAGGTAGTTCCAAAGTCGGAACTCGAATAACGCTTATTATTATAGGAACGAATTGCAGATTGCATAACAAGTAAAAAAACATTATGTTTCCTTCCTATAAATTCCCAATTAAACTGAAGGGGAGAAAAACTAACGAAAAGAAAAAACATAGAATATGGTTATAATCTATTCACCTGCAACTGCAAGAATGAAAACGAAGAATATCACGGACCACGCGTGAGCCGGATGGCGATCCTCCGGTAAAAACTCATTCAAGAACTTCAATCTGCCCGAAACCTTAGCGTACGGCTTCCGAAGCTTCCGTCGGATGTAGGAATCATCGGTCAGAAGGCTCTGCTTTGCGATGTCTATACAGCCTCTGCCAAGTTCCAGGAGTATTTCTCCCCAAGCCACCGCGAATCCCTTGACCTGATCCTTCAGGCTCTCCGTTTCCTCCGATTCCTTGGTCCGCGAATCGCCTGATGCGAACTCCGAGCTTGTTGTCTCAAACGAAGGCGGAAAGATTCCGATCGGTTCCCCGACGTATCGTATACCGGAGTCGTCTACCAGACTCGCCAGCTCTTCAGGCCAAGAGTTCGATCCTCTCACTTCCGACATTGCCACTGAAAAAGCTCTCAGTTAAGAACACTGAAACACGAACCTCCCTCAAACTTCAATACTGTTGAGCCGTACACACAAGAGAGAGAGAGAGAGAGAGAGAGAGAGAGAGAGTGAGGAAAGAGAGATGCGATTGCTTCAATCAGGAACTTAAAAACCAAAAAAGTAGGTAAGATTCAATGTCCAGGCACTAGAAAACAGAGCTGGAACTGCAACTTTCCAAGCGTGATAAGTCAAGCCAGCTTTGTTTAATCCCAAAGGAAGATAAACACTGAACCGACCACCATTTTCAAAGCAATCGAAGGTACCCAAACAAATATATAAATAGAAGTTAACAAAAAAAATAATCACTTATAATTAAGAAGAAAAAGGCAAAAGCACCTCTGCCTTTTAACGTTCCGAGCACTCGTACCGTTGGGACTCTAGAATCTGAGGTTGTCCTCGTATGGAGTATTTTACATGTTATCTAAACTTTATGCCGGATTGGCCCCTTTAACTAATCTTAGCCATTAATGACCCGGCCGCTCGGCGCCTATAAAGGTTTTGCCTCTTGCTCGTCCGCGCGTGTAATAGCTGCAGTCGTTTCAGTCGGTGCTTGTCTGGTTAATGTGTGCTGTCGGCTGTGAGTGGAAATGGAATAAAATGTGTTGAAGAAAACAAAAAGATAATTCTTTTCTTTATATAGGAATTATTTTCTACTATTCGTCTTGAAATGTAATTGAGATAATAATAGATAGAAAGAAATTGAGAAATTTTATTTATAGTCGTGAAATATATAAATATTGTATAATTATTTAAAAATAAATAAATATAAAATTTATATAAAATAATAATAATATTTTAATAATAAATATCACTCTTTTTTAAAACGATTATGTAACTTTTACGTATTCTACAAATATATCTAGTATTATTCAAAAAGAAATACACATCACCTTTATTAAAATCATTCTCTTTTAATTTTTTATTTAAAGACTTGTTATAGTATTTATTATTATCAAGTATTTTAAATAATATTAAATAAAAATAAATAATATAATGTCTATTTTCTATATCTATCGCACTCTATTTCTATTGTAAATTTAACTTTTTTAACAATTCCGAGATTAGAAGAAACTCGAGGGAAATGATTTGGAGATTAACCAAAAAAACTTATTAAAATATCTATAATATCTCTTATATTTTGATAAAATATTAAATTATCTCTCTTTTTTATTTTCACCCATGTACTCTCTTTCATTTTTGTCCTCATTTTTTTCTCTACTCGCCCCTTTATTGAAATGGATTCATGATAACTTTAAGATTATGTTTGGAAGTTTCATCTTCAATAAAATTCTCATCTCATCTCATCTCATCTCATCATTACAACCTTTTCAAATTCCTATATAAAATATAATAAATAATTCAACTTTTTCAAATCCCAATACAACTTTTTCAAATTTCAATTTAACTTTTTCAAATCTCAAAACTAAAAAATAATATTTTAAACTTTAAAACAAAACACAAAATTCTCATCTTACCTTCCAAACATAATCTAATTGTTTAGTTGCAAGAAAGCTGCATATTGCTGCACGTATTGAAGATTAAATTAGAAAGCTCATCTCTTTAATTATTTAATAAAAATGATATTTAAGGCCTCATTTGTTTTAGGAGATGAGATGAGATGAGATAAAAATTTTTGAGATGAAATGAATTGTTTATTTTATTTTGTATTGAAATTTGGAAAAGTTGTAATGATTAGGTGAGAGAAGATGAGATGAATTTGAAAAAGTTGAATTGTTTATTTTATTTTATATTAAAATTGAGAAAAGTGTAATGATAAAATTAAGATAAGATGAAAGGAGATGAGATATTTTTCGAAAACAAACGAGGCTTAAAAGTTTATTTCTATAAAATACAGTTCATAAAATACAGTTTATTTTATTCACTATTCATATAAAAAATATTTGATAAAAAAAAATTAAAAAAAAAAGGTGGAGTGTGGAGTGTGGTGAATAGTAGGAGGTTGGGAAGATTATTTCTAAATAGAAATCTAAACTATTAAAATGGCATATTAGTAATCTTATTACAATATATTATTTTTTATATGTGCCTTGAGATTTGACGGAAAATAATGATGTCAGGGGTGCTGATACAGGTCACGCCCCACGTCATTGTGATACTTACGGGTGTTCTTACTTCTTATGCCTGCACATGCATGTGAAATTATTTGTATCGGAAAAGTAATAGATACGATATAAATTGATGGGTAAATAGGTGTACTTGAATAAAAAGATAAAAATAATAAATTATATATTAATATGTGATATGGAATGATAAATAGTATTTTTCTTTAAAATAAGATGATTATATAAAACTTAAAAAAATTTTAATGAAGCAACCACGTCACATTTTTTTTCTCTTATCAAATGTATGGTATATGATTGATAAGTAGAAGAATTTAATTAATTTAAGAAGAATAAAATAAAAATAAAAATAAAAAAAATGTGTAATGTGTAGGATGATGAGTAGCAAAATTTATTTACAAGTGATCATTTCTATTTGTGGGTTGTGTTTGTGTCGTGTCAAGTCGTAGATATTTAACTATTTGAGTCATCACAAACACAACCCAATGAGCTAAATGGGTCAAACTTTCAAATCATAACATTACTTATTTAAATAAAGGGTCATATGTATCGCCCATTTTAACATGTTTAATAATTAATTAGAAACGAGTTAATACGGCATGACTCATTTCAACTCATTTCATGTAAATAAGTTAAATTATTCTACATAATTTATTTGACCTGATTAATATAATTTTACACAAAAATTAAAATATATATTTATTAGTAGCCATAATATCTAAACAAAATATATCAGATTTTAACATATAATTAAACTAATATAGGTTAAAATAGACTACTTATTATCTTTTTAGAAGCTCATTGATGGTTATTATACTAATTTATTTTAAAACCTATTGGATATTTTGGATAAGTAAAATTCTTTGATTTATTTTAGGCCTGGCCCGTTAGTGATGAATATGTTAGACAGTCAGACGGCTTGGCCCATAAATATTTAAAGAGCCTTTAGACGTGTTGCTGATGTGAGTGGGATAGTATTAAATAGGCCCAACCCATTAGTGAATAGCCTGGCAAGAAACCCGCAATAGAGCTCTCTCAATAGAGTTGCAAATTACAATTCTACTCTCCTCCACCTTAAACTTTCTTAAACCAACGGTATATAAAAACCCTGCTCCTTAAAAATCCAAGCCAAGCCAAACTTACGGAACCAACAAAGGCAAGGCCCACACACCTTTTTCTCACCTTGCCTGTAAGTTCTTCCTTCCTCTTTGATTTTTCTTCTTTCATGGCATAAATCGCTACACTACCCAGCCAACACCGTGTTGGATGCCATCCTTGCGCTACTGCAAGCCAAGCGCTACCTTAAGCCATAGAGATTAAGCAGCTCTCAGCCTTTAAAAATTGAGAGCAACTCACGCCAACTCGATTTCTTATATTCTTTCCTCCAGCAGATTGAATTGTTCCTCTAGCCTTTTGTCATTAGACGCTTAGTCAAAATGGTAGATCCTGTAGGTGGACATCCCCATCTCGATTGGCACCACTACCTCATGTCCGTAGGTGAAGGTAAATGAGGTTTCCCCTGTTGGAGTTTTGACAGTGGTCTAGTGGGCCCACAACACCCCAGGGAGTTCCTTGGCCCAAGCTCATTTTCTTTCATCAAGCCTCTTCTTCAATATCACAAGCAGTGTTTCGTTGGTTGTCTCGACTTGCTCATTTGCTTGCGGGTATCCCGAGGATGAGTATCAGAATTTGATTCCCAAGTCCCTACATCAGTTGCGGTAGTGGTCCGAGTGGAATGGCCTCCTGTTGTCTGAGATTATGTAACGAAGGATGCCAAATATGCATATTACAGTCTTCCATAGGAACCGAGTGATGTTACTTGTTGTTATCGTCATCAATGCTTCAACTTCCACCCATTTTGTGAAATAGTCGACCACCATGACTACAAAACTTCATGCCTCCTTTGCTAAGGGGTAAAAGGCCGACTAGGTCAATTCCCCACAGCGTAAAGGGCCATAGTGACAAAATTGGCGTCAGCTCCTCTTGCGGGCAATAAGGTATTGGGGCGTACTTCTGACACTTATGGTACTTCCGAACAAATTCTTCTGCATCTTTAAGGGCACGTGGCTAGTAGTATCCCGCCCTTACTACCTTTCTTGCCAATGCTTTCCCACCTGAGTGGTTCCCACACACTCTTTCATGTGTCTGCCAATATATATACTATACTTCTTCGGGTGAAACACACCTCAATAGAGGTGTAGAGTAACCCCCAGTACATAACTTCATCTATAAGGGTGAAGCGCGCCGCCATGTTCTTGACCTTCCTTGCCTCCCACTTCTAATCGGGTAGCTCGTTGGCATCCAAGTATTTAAGAATCTTCATGGCCCATTCTGGAGCTCCTAGCCTTATTTCAGAGATCTCAGCCCCTACTACGAGGGCATCTGATATTCTAATCACCTTCTACTCTGGCAAGAGGGGCATCTTCCTGCCCAGATGTGGCTTATGCCAGCTTGTCGGCCTTCTGGTTCTCCATCCTAAGCACTTGTCGGATTTGGAAGTACCGGAAGTGGCTACATCTTTCTCCCACCAACATTAAATACTTCTTCAGTTTCTCGCCTTTTGTGGTGAATTCTCCCCGTACTTGGTTGACAACTACTTGGGAGTTGAACCTCACTTCCACTTTATTAGGCCGAGTAACTCGATGATTGCTACCCCGGCTAGTTGGGTTTCATACTCATTTCGTTGTTAGTAATTTTAAATTTCAGTCAAATGGTATAGTTGTGCTCTTCTCCGACATCTGTAACTATAGGCACCCTCACTCCCGCACCAGTCCGACAAGATGAGCTATCAACGAAAACCTGCTAGGGCTTCATGGGAGGTGAATCTTGAACCTCTTCTGGTAATCCGGTGAACTTTGCGACAAAGTCTACCAGTACTTGCCCTTTGATAGCGTTCCTGGGGATGTATTCGATGTCGAGTTCATTCAATTCTATTGACCAGTTCATTAGCTGGCCTGAGACATATGGCAGTTCATTAGCTGGCCTGAGACATATGGCCACTGCAAGACTTTCTTCAGAGGGGTTTTGGTTAGAACCCATATCAAGTGTGCCTGGAAATATGGTCTGAGCCGGCGGGCAGTCGTTACTAGGGTGAAGGCAAGTTGGTACATACGGGGGTATCTAGCCTCCGCCCCTTGAAAGACTCGGTTGGTGTAGTAAGTTGGCTTTTGGGAGCCCTTCAAATCTCGTATTAAGTCTGCGGAGACCGTGTGCGAAGAGACATATAGATACAAGTTTAAGGTTTCTCCTAGTTCTGCTTGGCTGAGCAGTGGTGGCATGTGAGGTATTGCTTGGTGGTCATTCCAAGTTTGCGCCTTCTCCAAGACCTTGAAAAATAGTAAGCACTTGTCGGTCGATCTAGACATGAATCGATTGAAGGCCATTACCAGGCCGGTGAGTTTCTGCACATCGATAAGGTTATGCAATGTGGCCATGTTGAGTATGACTTCCACCTTCTCGGGGTTGGCCTCTATCCCTCGCTCAGAAACCATGAAACTAAGGGTAAACAGGAACCAATAGAACCTGCCGACACCACTGGAATTGGCCACCAAAATCAAGAATTGGTGGAGAACCAATCGAGATGCGGTAGAAATTTAAAGAAACTGACATCGGTCCGGTTCGGTCCCGGTTTGAACCTAGTTCAAACTGGTGAACCGACCGATATAATTATATATATTTTTATATATATTTAAGTAAAACGATGTCGTTTCACTTAAGTGGAACGGCGTGGTTTCTATGAAACAATATAGAAAAAGGATTAAATCTAAGTCTAGAACGACAGGTTTAATCCCCACCCTTGCGTAGTCTCTTATTCTTCATCTCTCTCTCTCTCTCTGTGTCTACGACGACAGCGGTGCATCAAGCTCTCCACGTCTAGCCTCCAGCCATCCCTTTCCACCATTCCCAGTTCCAGCAAACAACGTCGTTCTTTCTCCCTTACTCTTTTTCTCTCTCAGATTCACCTAATGTTTTGTATTTTGTTAATTTTGTTGTGAATCAATGATATTTGTTGTAAGATTTTCTAGTTTTTTGTTGTGAATCACTGTGTTTTTTTCTCCCTCATTGCCACCGACGTCGGCCAGAAGAAAATCGAGACTGACGTCGACGGTTTTCTTCCCCTTCACTGGCCAATTTCGGTCGAGATGTTCCCAGTTTCAAAAAGTCGATGCGGTTTTGGTTTTCATCCCTACATGAAACTCAGGAACTTCCCGAATTTGACCCAAAAGGCACACTTTGCTGGATTAAGCTTCATTTGGTAGTGTCGTAGCACCACAAAGGCCTAGCGCAGGTCAGTCAAGTGTTGTTTAGTAGTCTTGCTCTTAACGAGCAGGTCGTCTACATAAACTTCCATGTTTCATCCTATTTGGTCTTTGTGGTCGACCCGTCGCTGATAAGTAGCCCCCACGTTTTCCAAACCGAAAGGCATGGTGGTGTAGTAGTACAACCCTCTGGCGATGATGAACCATGTTGTATCCTCGTTGTCGGGGTTCATGCAGATCGGGTTATATCCTGAATAAGGAGCAATGAAGCTCAACATACGGTGGCCTGCGGTGGAGTCCACTATTAAGTCGATACCGAGAAGAAGGAAGTTGTCTTTTGGGCAAGCCTTGTTCAAAGCGGTGAAGTTGATGCACATTCTCCACTTTCTATTGGCCTTCTTCACCAGCACGACATTGGATAACCAATCCAGGTAATGTGTCTCTCTGATGAACCCTGTTGCTAAGAGTTGGTCGACCTCTTTGATGATGGCGGCGCATTTCTCTACACTAAAACTTTGACACTTTTGCTTGACTTTCTTGACCTCGGGATCGATGCACAGATGGTTTTGGATTATGCCGGGATCGATCCTAAACATGTCCTCTGACCCCATGCAAATATGTCTTGGTGTTCTGTAAAGAGCTGCTTCATACCTCGCCGCATATCAAGTCTCATTTTGCTACCAATCCTAACTATGGCCTTGGGGCAACTTGGGTTGAGGGGGGTTAACTCAAGTAGCTCATTTGACTCCACTTTTCAGAGGGCTTGCTCCTCCCTGACCTCATCTTCTAATGCAACGAACTCAAGGGGAGGTGGTGGGATGTAATCGCCACCCGGGACTTCAACCATGTGGACCCCTCTTTGTTGGCTTCAACTCTTGCACATAGCATTCATGTGCTAATACTTACTCGCCTCGGACCCCCCTTCCTTGTGGTCATTGGAAACTTCATCTTTAGGTGGTAAGTTGAAGTGATCGCCTTTAGACTATTGAGGGTGGGCTGCCCCAGTATGTCGTTATATGATAAGGGGCTTTTACCACTATGAAGTCGACCATGGTTGAGGCTGTGTTAGGGGTAGTGACACCCAAGATTGAAAGGGTGATGGTTACCACTAGTTGCACCAAGTCTCCCGAGAATCCTTTTAATGGTATGGGCGCTGGCCACAGGCGAGTGGGATCAATCTCCATTTGGTGAAGGCATCCTAGAAGAGAATGTTTGTGGGGCTGCCGTTATCGACAAAGATCATTCTAGTGGTGAAGTTGGCCATCAACATGGTCACCACTAGGGCATAATCATGGGGGTAGAGAACCCTTTCTTCATCAGCTTCTTTGAAAGAGATGTCCAGCTCCTTCTTTGCTTGGTTGGGCGGTGATCAGCCGAATATATTTCCTCAAATCGTGCCTTTCTATCGGAGGAGGTTGAGCCACCGCCAATGAACCCCCCGGCAATGGTCCTGATCCTGCTCAGGGGGTGCCCTCACAAGGTGGCGTCCAAGGGCGGTCCTATAGGGGCCCTTACTCCATTAGCCACCTCCTCGGGCTCTTGTTCTTTCTCGGCCTATCTTACCTGCCTTTACTCCGCTCCCGCTCCCCTTTTCGGCTAGTACGATGGCTGGAGGCAGTACTCTAGCACCCTTTCTCTTGGTCTAAAGGAGGTTCAGTCCATTATGTGGTGAGACGTTGTCCATTGGTAAGTGCAGTAGCAGTGGCCTCTGTTCCGGTTGTCTACTTCCCAAGTGGTTAGCTTGCTCTCCTCCTTTACAGACAACATAACCCCTGTCGTACCAAGGTCCCAGGCCTCTCAAAATGGATACCTCATCCTGCCTCCTATTCTGTTGAGTCCCTTTGGCCTTCTCAGAGGCTTCAGTTTTGCCCGACGTCTTGGCTTTCCTGTCTGCCTGCTCCAACTTTGTTTTTTTGTGCTCAGTTAAAGCCCGGAGTGTGTCTTCGACGTTCATACAGCCATCAACCTGATCCATGAACTCCCGTAGCGTGGTGGGGGTTCTTCTAGCCAACTCTGCCATGAGCTGGTTTCGAGGTCACACACCTCCTAAGAGCGTTGCCAATAGGAATGAGAATATGTGATACAACTTGTTAACCCAAAATGAATACAACACGAAATTAGTGATTTGAGTTTAATGTTAACGAGTTTGAACGGGTCATTAACATGTCAGCTCGCTTAACTTGTTAGTGATTTGTTTAGACCCATTAAACTTTTTACACAGAATTACAATTATATTCTTTTTATCCTAAAAACAAAAATATCCCAACCCTATTTCGTATTTCCTAACTCTCTCTTAGTTATTAATTGAGTTAGTTCTCACGAGTCACGATCAACTCCCATCGCCTCTCACACTTCCTCTAGATTGTGATTTTGGCATTTTTATTATTTGGATTGTAATTTTAGACTTATATAGTTAGTTTTATATTTTTGAGAGATATTGTGATTTTAAATTTTATGTGAAATTATGTTAATCAGATCAAATAGATTTATTTGGGTCAATTCAACTCATTTACATAAACGGGTTGAAACAGATCAAAACGGGTTGAAATGGGTCATGTCAATATATTTTCAATTAATTCATAATAGGTTAAAACGGGTCTTGTTGTGTTAACCCATTAATGAGTTGTGTTAGAGTTTGAAAATCTGACTCGTTAAGCTTAACAAGTAGTGTTTGGGTTGACCTATATCATATAATATACATGACCTTTTAACATGATTTTCCACCCCTAGTTGCTAAGGTTATTTTTTCATCTTGCTCATCCGTTGTCATATGGTCCTTGTTGAATCTGGACATGTATGCCTTCAAGCTTTCATCCTCCCTTTGTTTTACGGTTAGGAAGTACGTTGTTGGGCACCTTCTCCTCCTAGTGGCCATGAACTATGTGAGGAATAGGTGAGCCAGTTCTTCTAAGCTATCCATCAATTCGGGCACCAACGACCCGAACCACACCCTCGTAGGTCCCCTCAAAGTCAACAGGAAGGCTATGTAAGCAATCTTGTTAGGGACCCCGATCTTGTTCCTAAACATTAAGTCTACGAGCTCATCTCGATGATGATGGTAATCGAGTGTCTAGCTTTCTTGCTTGACCTTACACGTATAATGGCAATGATGGGTTCCTAAGTTGATGAAGTTATGGTGTTTAGTGATGGAAATGATGGTGATGAAGATGAGTTCGAGCGATCTAAGTGATGAATAAGCGTGTTTGATGCAATGTGGAACGGCTTGATGGTAGCCCTTGATGTTGGGATCACTTGGATGATATTTAGGGTTGGTATGATGAAGATTGGCTAGGGTTTGGATGGTGGCTAAGGGAAATTTCGAGATTGGGAAGAGTTGGCTTAAGGTTGGAGTGTAGGATGAGATGCTAGGGTTTGGAAGGATGTAGATGAATGAGGCTAGGACTCCTAAAGTGATGGAGTCACTTTAGGAAAGATAGGAATTCGGTTAAGATAAGAAAGATGAAGATGGATGGTGTTTGAATGAGTATAGGGTTGTTCATTGAGTTTAGAGATTGGCTAAAGTAAGATGGGATTTGGATATGGCAAGAGGTTGGGAGTCTTTAGTTGACTTGAGTGATTATAAGAATGGAGTGATTTTAGGGATGAAGTGATTCTAGGGTAATGCCTAGAATTAAGGGATTGACTAAGGTAAGATAAGGAAGATATGGTTTGTATGATGGGTAAGGTGGCTAGAGTTGGATTCTAAGTGATAAGATGCATGGGAGTTGTTGGGAAGTTGAACTTTGACTAAGGCAAATGATGTATTTCAAATTTGGAGGGATTGGAAGATGAAAGATGAGTTCCTAACTTGTAGGAGATGATTTAGGGATTGGTAAGATTTTGGCTAAGGCAAGAGAAGAAGTGATGGATTTAGGGTTTGAGTGATTCTAGGGTGGTTACTAGAATTAAGGGATTTGAGATGGAAGATAGGATTTGATTGGGATGAATCAACTCCCTTAAAGTTAAGGAAATTGCCAAGTGAGATTCTTGTGAGGTGGCTAAGGTTTATGGAAGACAAACATTTCGGCTAGAGCTAAGGTGTATGATGGAGGCTAGTTATGGTAAGTGGTAATTATGGAAAGATGGGTGGACAAGGGAAATTTCGGCGAGGTCAAGTGTGGGTGAGGGAAGGCTAATTTTGGGAAGTGGAGCTTATGGTATTTCGGCTAGAATTATAGAGATGATGGAGGCTAAGTCTTATGGGATTGATGAATATGGAAAATATGGACTTGGGTGGTGGTAGGTGTGATTTGTGTTTATGAGTTGAGAGAATACGAGACAATGTATGAACAATGGGAAAAGGTATGAGCAAATGATGAATGAACTCAACAAAAGAATATGAAGACTCTTTTTATGGTTTTTATGGATATTTTGAGAAACCAAAGAATACTAAAATTGAGGTTTAGGATGTCTTTGATATTCAAGAAAGTAAAGATAAACAAGATGAAAAACATAATAACAAAAATAGACAATGGAATGGAACCAAACAATACTCATAAGATAGATAGATAAATCACCATTGATTCACGAATTGTACAATGATGAAATAAGATAGATTGAATCACCATCTATTCACGAATTGCAAGGTGATGATCCTCTACTAGGGATTCACGAATTTCACACAAGTAACCCAAGTGCTAAGTACTGAAAAATGTTCTTCAAGAATACACCCAAACCGTTCCACAAAGGAAAAATGTCAAATGATCAAAGATCCTAAACTAAGAAGCTAAGGGTTCTATTTATAGATTTTACAAAGTGGAAACCCTAATAGGCCATTTCAAATATAATTAAATAAAATAAATAAAGATAATAAGATAACATAGTCTTGGATGGCCCCATGATAGCCTATGGCAAGGTTGGCCCTTGGTGGCCTTGGTTGGCCCATGGCAGGGGCCATGGGCATGACTGGTATGGCTAGCATGCTTGGTGGCATGTGGCTAACATGGCCCAAGCATGGGTTGGGCATTGGCATGGTTGGCTTGCGTGTGGTTGGCATGGCTGCATGTAGGGCTTGCTGATGGCATGGCTTGGCATGGTTGGCATGCTGACCTACGTGTGGCTGGCATGGGTGACAAGGTTGCTGGCGAGTGGCTTGCATGGCTAAGCATGGGCTGCTGCTGCTTTGCACATGGCATGGGCCCTGCATGCTGATGATGTGTATGGTATGGCCCAGTTAGGTGGCATGGGCGCTGAGGTGGTTTGCATGGCCCGCTGAGCATGGTGCGTGGCTACTGGGCTAGGTGCATGGAGCTGTTGCCTGGCTGGCATGGCTGCACGTGCTTGGTTGCTGCGCACTGGGCATGTCCTAACATGGCCCTGGCGTGCTGATGGCCAGGCCATGTGCTATTGGTGCTGGCCTGGCATGGCCTAGGCAGGGGCCTGGTGTAGGCATGGCGTGCGCAGGGGTGCTGTTGGGATCCCATAAAAAACTGCCCTAGGACAAGGTCCTAGACAAGCTCCTAGCCATGCATGGACAACAAAGATCGGACCACTTCCATGATCAAGGCTAGCCAAGGGTCAAGACATATCACGGGCCACATTGGCCATGCAAGACCATATCATTTATTTATTTTTATTTATTTTATTTTATTATATTTCAAGGGACCTATTGGGGGTTTCCACTTTGTAATCTCTATAAATAGGACCCTTAGGCATTTCATTTTACATCTTTTGGCAAATTCCCTAAGTGGGTAGACTATTGTTCTTGAGATCACTTTTCGGTGCTTAGCACTTGAGCTACTTAGGTGAAATTCGTGAATCCCTAGTAGAGGATCATCACCTTGAAATTCGTGAATAGGTGTGATTCAATCTATCTTATTTTATCATCGTGAAATTCGTGAATCGATGGTGAATTATCTATCAATCTTATGAGTATTATTTTCGTTTCATTCCATTTGTCAATCTCTTGTCTATGTTTTCCATTCTATATTCAAAAACTCAAAAATACATTGTTCTTATCTTTTTTAGTTGTTCTTATGTTTTCCATCTTGTTCATCTTTACTTGTTGCAAATCAAAGATATCCTAAGTCTCAATCTTAGTATTTTTTGGTTTCACAAAATATCCATAAAAACCATAAAGAGAGTCTTCATAGTCAATTGTTGAGTCCATTCATCCCTTGTTCATAACTTTTCCATTGTTCATACATTGTCTTGCATCCTTCCATATCACAAACACAATTTATTCACCCATTTGATCTTTCCCACTCATATAATTTGGCCATCACATTGTTTGTCCCATTTTCCATATTCATCATCTCCATAAAACCCTAGCCGAAACATTATATTTCTCATAAGCTCCACTTCCCAAAATTAGCCTTCCCTCACCTACACTTAACCTAGCCGAAACTTCCCTTGTCCACCCATCTTTCCATAATTGCCACTTACCATAATTAGCCACCATCATACACCTTAGCCCTAGTCGAACGCTTGTCTTCCACAAACCCTAGCCATCCTTCAAGAGTCCCACTAGGCAACTTCCTTAACTTAGGGAAAGTTGACTCATTCCAATCAATCCCACAAATCCTACCAATCCCAAAACCATTCCTAAACTTTAGGAACCGTAATCACCCCATATCTATCTTTCATTCAATCTTACATTGACCTAGCCAAATCCCACATTTTTCATATTGGCCACTTAATTAAATTAGCCTTCTTCCACATTCTACTTAATCCTAGCCAAACACATATTCCCTCTTCATTCAAATTCAAATTCGGCCACTCTTGCTTTATTTGAATTTGACCTAGCCGTCCACCAATCTTTCTATACTAGTGTTTCCATAACTTGGAAATCCTAGTTGACCAAATCACACCACATAGCCGACCACCATACTATCCAAAATCAAATCCCAAGATTTTAGGAAACTTTCCTAAACTTTTTCAACCTCCCAAGTTTGGCCAACTCTAGCCGCCCATCACCATCTTCCAAACCCTAAACCTTTCTTCCATCATCCAACCCTAAACCTAAACCCCAAAGTGACACCTACCCATATTTGATCCTACAATCAAGGGATCACAATAACCACTCCCTTATTCGGCTAACCCTAGCCCCCTTCATCCAACTTAACCCTAGACTACCACAAGTTAATTCCTACCACTTAGGAATCCTTATCCCATCTTCCAATTAATCCAAATTCGAAATCCATCCCTCGCCTTAGTCAAACACCAACTTCTCAACAACTCTCATGCCTCTTACCATTTAGAATCAACCCTAGCCACCTTACCCATCATCCCAAACCTATCTTCCAAATCCATATCCCTTGATTTAAGGAATTGTCAACCCATTGTCAATCCCTTAAACCTCTCCATCTCTACAATATCTCTATCCAACCAAAACTTACCTTAATAGCCAAAACCGAATCCCAATCCCTCCAATCACTCAACTTCCCTAGAATCACTCCATTCCTAAAATTTCTCAAGTCAACCAAAGACTTTCCACCTCTTGCCATATTCAAATCATACCTCCCTTATCTTACTATAACCAAATCTCATCTTCCATATCCAATCCCTCAAACCACTCATTCCCTAGAATCACTCAAATCAATCAAAGACTATCATCCTATCTTGCCATATTCAAATCCCATCTTCCATCTCCAAATCCCTAAACTCAAGGAACAACCCTAGACCCATTCAAACACAACTCATCTTCATCCTTAACCTAATTCCCATCTTTTCCAAAGTGACTCATCAATCAAGGAGTCCTAGCCTCATCCAACCACATCATTCCCAAACCCTAGTAACTCATCTTAGAAACAAACCCTAAGCCAACTCTTCTAATCTCGAAATCCTCCTTAGCCACCACACAAAACCCTAGCTACACTTCATCAAACCAACCCTAATCATCATCCAATTGGCCCCAACATCGAGGGCAACCTTCCATCCATTCCACATTGCATCAAATACTCATATTCATCCATTAGATCACTCGAACTCATCATCATCATCATTCCATCATTTCAACAATAAACCTGCATCAACCTAGGAACCCATCATTCCCACCATACATGGCCATTATTATCTAAAGACCAAGCAAGTTGGCAAGGTCACTCGGTCCCATCATAACCCAAGGCAAGCTCGTGGACTTAATGTTTAGGGACAAGACCGGGGTCCCTAACAGGCGCACTCATGGGTATGCGCATAGGCGTGTGCAGGGCCATGCGGCGTTAGGGCTTGCACAGGGGTGTAAGCATGGGCGTGCGCATGCTAGGCCATGCGTTGGGCTACGCACAACCATTAGCCTTGCCCTGGGCTGTCAAAGGCATGTCATGGCTGGGGCCATGGCATGCATGCGGCATGACTGTGGTGTTGTTAGGTGGTTGCCATGGCAGGGGCCATGGCCTGTCTATGGGGCTGTCCTGGGTGTGCCATGGCAAGCATGTGGTGCTGATGGGCTAATGATGTTGTTGGCCAGGTTGATAGGTGCTGGGGCTGTCTACTGGCTATGCTGATGGGTTGCTGTGCATGCTGATGGGCGTGCCATGGCATGTCAGTGACAGTGTCAAGGCATGGCCCATGGGGCTGTCATGGCATGTCAGCGGTAGTGTCAATGTGCTGTCAAGGCTGAACCATAGCACGGTCGAGATGGAAAATGTGAGCCATGTTCTAATTGACCCATGCCATTCTTGCAATCTTCCTAGGGCATACACTAGACCCATAGGGAAGTCCTCCAAGGCTGGCCTTGACCTCGAAAGTGCTCGATCTTTGTTGTCCATGCATGGTTAGGATCTTGTCCTAGGGCAGTTTTTGATGGGGTCCTAACAAATCTCCCTAAGTAACCTGTGTAGGGTCATGTGAGTCGTGAAGGTTTTGAGATGCTCAAGAGGGTCCCTGGTCCCATCCTACATTTCTAGTTAAGGGACTCTGAATTTTGGTGGTAATGGCACAACCATTACCTTAGCACCTAGGGCAAATCTGTGTTGGTGAGTAGCTAATCTACTGATGAGGATGCGCCCAACCTCCTTGCCATCTCTTCGAATTTGTCCATAAGGCCTGACAACTCGTGGTGCATCTTTCTCCTTTCTTATTTGTTGGCGTATGTCCTGCTAGCACTCTGAGATTCTCCATGTTCGTTCCTGCTTTCTTCATCTTGTAGTTTGATGTTAACTTGTCTCAGAACTTCATTCTCACAGCGTAGGTTCTCAACTTCCTCCACCACCTTTCTCATACGTTCCTACGTCTCTACAAAACGTCCTTCCATGTTTTTCGATGTCGCTTCTTGTTCACAGATTGTCTATGAGCGTGTAGTAGCCGACATACGAAGGACACGTTACATCTATAGATGATCCCACTGTTAAAAATGTGTTTCTTATACCTGGGCTAAGTTCCTACAACCCAGGCTGGGAAGTTTCCACTTGCAATCACAAAGACAAAGATGGGCTCAGTAGTGGTCCGGGGAACATCTGATGCCAAAGTTAATAGTTTGTCTGAGAGAATTGCTGGTGAATTGTAGTGTTTAGATTCCCATTCATACTTGGATCATGGCTTTTATACAAGGTTTCGGGGAAGACATTCTCATACCTTGTGTTAGGGGTTTCTGTCATTCCCACAGTTGCCCCAGTTATGTCCTCTAATGCGACGTGGTGTCTAAGGTGGCAAAATTAATGCCGCGTGGCTTTTCAAGCAGCCTTGATGGATGGAGATCGGCGCGGTCACTTCTTATCCCCATCGTCAAAGAATGAAAGGTCGCTCGTGCTTTCCGTTCACTTGCCAGCGTGGATCCTTTAATGTTGATCATGATAGACGAGTGTTGGGGGTGACGCGTCCCGTCTGTCCCTTTCAAATAGTTTCCCATGCGAAGCATTCTTTTTCTACTAACATAGTTTGTGAGTTGGGTCACTTGAGTATTTTTGTGCCGCTAGGGGGGAAGGTAGGTTCCAGCTTGAGAGGGGCTTTAGTATTTGGCCCAGGCCCAACCCAGTGGGCCAAGGGGAGGGAAATATCACCTCCAATTTGGATTAAATCCCTAGCTCACGATTCACTTAGGAGATATTTGGGGAATGAGATGAGATGATAATTTTGTGAATAGTAATAAAATGATTTGTAAATAGTAGTAAGATAGTTTGAGTTATGTATTTATTGAATTTTGGGAAAGGTAAAAGAAATAAACTATTCTTATTGGAGGGAATGGGGGAGGAAGAAGAGATGGAAGAGGAAACTGAAGGAACCCTAGCAATTATATAGCTAGTAGAATAGCAAAAAGAGGAAGAGGAAATGGGTGAGTTGTTAGGTATTTATTTACATGCTATGGCAGGTTCATTAGCCATAAAAGAATGAGGTTAAAAAGAGTCATTAATCATCACAATGTGTTAGTACTCATATATACATGGAGTACACAGTTTTATTGATCTACATGTGGCAAGGAAAGCAAGACTGCCAGTGGAAGAAAGTCAGTTGTCGATCAAGATGGCTAATGGGGCTAGCCTTCCTTGTCTTGGTTTATGTAGGGCTGCCCACTCCAGTTGCAAATTTTACACAGTAAATTTGACCTCTAATTGTTGGTTCTAGGGGATTGTGATGTATTTTTGGGTATGGATTGGTTAAGGGGACTCAGATTTGTTTTATGAAATTTTATAGATGCAACTATGGAATTTAATTCTGAAGGTGCTGCTATTACATTAAAGGGAATACAGCTGCCAATCCAAGTACTAGAAGAGGAAGATAATGTTCATGGATTAAAGAAAAATTCTACCAAGGGGATTTGGTTGCAGCTGTTAGAAGAGGTTGAAATAACTTCTAAGAATTGTGTTTCAACTACTGTCCAGGGCGTACTTGAGGAATTTAAAAGTATTTTTGATGAACCAAATGGCCTACCTCCACCTCTAAGTTATGACCACAAAATACAGCTACAACCAGATTCTAAACCTACTTGTGTGAGGCCTTAAAAGTATCCTTATTATCAGAAAGAAGAAATTGAAAGGCTAGTGGTAGAGATGCTTAAAAGTGGTATCATAAAGAGTAGTTAAAGCCCCAATTCATCTCCAGTCTTGCTGGTGAGAAAAGCTGATGGAGGATAGCATATGTGTGTGGATTATTGTGCCCTGAATAAAGACACTGTGAAAGATAAGTACCCCATACCCAATATTGATGAACTACTTGATGAATTTTATAGGGCTCTAATTTTCTCTAAGCTGGATATGCGCTAGAAATACCATCAAATAAGGCTGAACTCTAAGAATATTCCAAAGATTGCTTTTAGGACCCATGAGGGTCACTATGAGTTTTAGGTGATGTCATTCGGTTTTACTAATGCTCCATCAACCTTCCAAAGGTTGATAAATGAGGTGTTTCGTCCCTATCTAAGGAGGTTCGTGTTGATTTTCTTTGATGATATTTTAATTTACAACAAGTTTTTGTAGGAACATTTACAGCACTTACACACTGTTTTAGAGATTTTACATTCTCATCAATTTTTTGCAAAGGACTCGAAATGCATTTTCGGCAACAACGAAGTGGAGTATTTACAGCATCTTATATCGAATGAAGGAGTTAAAGTTGACCCACCGAAAATCACAACAATGCAAAATTGGTCAGTGCCTAAGAATCTTAAGGCCCTATTGGGATTCTTGGGACTCATTGGCTACTATCGGAAGTTTGTATAAGACTAAAAAACATTGCAACACCACCACAACTTTGCTAAAAAAGGATTCTTTTTGCTGGAAGGCTCAACAAGCTTTTACTAAGCTTAAGGAGACCATGATGAACCCTCCAGTGTTATGTTTACCAAACTTAGGGTAAAGACTTGGGGTAGTATTGATTCAGGAAGAACAGCCCATTGCCTATTTTAGTCAAACTTTGAAAGGAAGAAGTTTGGCTCTATTGACTGACGAGAAGGAATTACTTGCACTAGTAATTGTAGTTAGGAAGTGGAGGTACTATCTATTGGGAGAAACCTTCCAAGTACACACTCAGTGGGCCTTGAAGTATTTATTGGAACAGTCGGTTGGGACTCTAGCCCAACAAAAGTGGATTTCAAAATTGATTGGGTACGATTTTACAATTGAATACAAGAGTGGCAAAATAAATATAGTGGTTGACACCTTATTGTGACTTCCTTACATAGAAAATCACAAACCAACTCCAGAAAGCATAACTACACAGTCACAACCGGATCACAACTACAACAGCCCAACCAACAACCAAACCAACTCACACACCTAATCCAAACCAACAACCATGACGGTACAGGCAGTTAGTATGATGCAAGCAAAATGGATGGAAGAGTTGAGGAAGTCTTACCCCTAAGATCCTCTATTACAAAAACTTATTAGCCACTACCATTAGGGGACCTTGGACTCGTCTCTGCACTAGTTCCACAGTGAGCTACTCTTTTACAACGGTAGGTTGCATTTAGGAACATGGTGCCTTTTCAACAGCAGATCCTACAACTATTACAACAGTTCATTAGGGATCCACATAGAAGTACATAAAACATATGCAAGGGTTAAAAGGGAGTTTTACTGGCCTGGTCAATGTAGTGATGTTCAAGCATTCATTAGGGAGTGATGTTTGTCAGAGGAATAAGGTTGAAACTCTCCATCCAACGGGGTTGCTTCAACCTCTTCTAATACTAGAGAAAAATTAGGTGGATATTAGCATGGATTTTATAGAAGGACTGCCACCATCAGGGGGACGTACTATGATAATGGTAGTGGTGGACAGATTGAGCAAATATGCTCACTTCATGTCTCTCTTGCACCCTTACACAACACTGTCAGTAGCAAGAATATTCATGGATAATATATTTAGATTACATGGGATGCTTCAGACAATTGTAAGTGAGAGGGACCCAGCTTTTACCAGTCAATTTTGAAAGGAGCTATTTTAGATATGCTGTACAGATCTCCTTTTAAGATCTGCTTACCATCCTAAAACAGATGGACAAATAGAGGTAACCAACAAAAGTCATGAATGCTACTTATGGTGTTTCTCTAGTGACAAGGACAGAGATTGGTCAAAGTGGTTCTCATTGGCCGAGTATGTTTAAAATACATCAAGACACAATTCGACACAGATCTCACCATTTGAGGTTGTATACAGACAATCCCCACCAAGGTTGCTGCCTTATGAGGCTAGGTCAACTCGTGTACAAGCAGTGGAAGAGGAGATGCGAAGCCGAGATTTCATAGCCAAGCTGGTTCGTGAAAACCTACTGGAAGCACAAAATAAGATGAAATATTATGCAAATCTTAAGATAATGGATAGGGAGTTCAAAGAATGGGAGTGGGTATACCTGAGATTGAAGCTTTATCGCCAAATGTCAGTTGCCATGAGGAAGAATTTGAAACTCTCACCACGATATTATGAACGCTTTCAGATCCTTCACAGAATGGGAAAGGTCACCTATAGGCTCGATTTACCCAAGGATTCTCAAATCTTTCCTATTTTCCACGTATCTTGTCTCAAAAGGAAGCTCAGGGCTCATATACAGCCAATCCCTCATCTCCTTCAAGTCACTCTTGAGGGAATCCTTGCGCCAGAACCATAAATGGTGTTGTAGAGAAAACTCTTGAAGAAGGGCTGCAGTGCTGGCGTCGAGGTTTTGATCCAGTGGAAGGATGCTACGACGGAGGATGCGGCTTGGAAGGACCTCACGATGATGAAACATCGATACCTCGATTGTGTGGGCAAGATCTTTTGAGGGGGATAGTATTGTTAGGTGCAGCGCGGTTGTAGGGTGATGTCTGAAGCTAGGGTTTGTGTAGGATATATATGTATTGTGTCTTTAATTATATTGTTCAAGGTTACTTTCGTCTTTTATGTTCAAGTAGTGGGCTGGGTTGCAATTTGTATTAGACTAAGTCAATTAGGGAGTTATCAGATCACATCAGTCACAATGGCTTGTGGGTAATGGAGTCCATTTCAGTTATTTTGTACCTATATTTATTTCCTGTTGTATTCTTAATTCATTCAATTCAGAAGTTCGTACAAATTGAGTATGTGGAGGGACTTGGCTCCTCAAATTGTCAGGATATTACATATTACAAATTTAGGCTACAATTAAATACATAGCAATTTCAATCCACCAGACATCATCAATAGAACCTGACCCACATTCGGAAAGTGAAAGTTTCCTCCACCTCTCCGTAAGATCCTCTTCCATCAAAATCAATATGAGAAAAACCCTGGATATGAAGCCCAACCAAAGAATAGCAAATGCCCAAACCAAGAATAATTCCAAACTAGAGAATACACACTCTTGTACAATACAAGAAATAATGACACACCATCACCAAGAAATAATGCACAAAAAAAAAAAAAAAACTCCCAAGTATCGACAAAACCACCTTACTGGGCGAGACCAAAACTTAAACAAAGCAATTAAAAAATAAATTTTTCGAAATTGCTGAAGCAAAGTAACTGCTATTGAGAAAGTTCTAGAGAAAAATTAGAGAGAGAAATTGAGTGGACAACGGAAACGTCTTTGCTCCACTCGACCTTTCTCACACTGTATCAACTATCTTACCTACTTGAGAAAATGCAGACCATCTTTTGGTCATTGTTCTTTGATTTTTAATGTTCTAATTTCTAAAGGTTGGTTTGGTTACATAAAACTAAACTATATTATCTCATCTCATATAATTATTATAATTTTTTAAAATTTTTATACAAAATATAATAAACAATTTAATTTTTTTAAATTTAAAAATAAAAATTATATTAAAAATCTATATTATAATAATATTTTATTTAATTTTTAACAAAATAACTTATCTCATCTCATTTGAATTCCGTAACTAAAAGATAACTAAATTAATATTTAGAATTACTATTATTATTATTTTATAACAAATAGTGATTTTATTTGATTGGGTATGTTTCACTCTCTGCATCCTTTCCCAGATTTAAATAGTTTCCTAATTGACAATCAATTCACGCTCCATAACTCTCCCATAAATCCTTTTTTTTTTCCCTCACAATACTCCATTCAGCAAAAACCGAGAAACCTCTTAAAAGCACTCTTAATGATTTATGTATCTTATCCTTTAAAATACATTATCAAAATTTATTTTTTCTATTTTACATACTGACTTTTACAATATATCATATATCTGTTTATCTATTTTTTCTTTATATTACATTATTTAATAGTTTATTGGAAAAAAAATACATAGAGAGAAAAATTATTGTGAAAAGTAAAATACATGAAAAGAGAATAAATAAATAAAATATTTTTATATTTGTGAATAATTTATGCTAAATGTAACTGAACACTATAATAAAATCTAAAATAGAATTGAAAATAGATAATCCATTAGAAGCACTTTTAAGTTACTTTTCTTCAAATTTTACATAAAAATAGGTTTTATAAACAATAAATCTATCCATCAGCCCCTGTTCACGGGCTGATTTTTAATTTTTTTTTAATTTTTTTTATGTGAGTGATTTAGATGTGAATGATTTAAATAATGTGAATAGTTTAAATAATAAAACATAGGGTGTGTTGTGGTGCTCCTCAATAGTAGAGATGAGGTAAGAATTTTCCTTTACAAAACCCTTGGGGGTTCTTATACACATCCTCCTTAAGCCACCGTAGCAGCCTCTGCAAACCGAGACATCACATCCTTCAACCAAGAGAAGCCATCCCGCCCAAAACACCACAGAACACGCCGACGGTAAGTCCTCTTCTCTCCGCCGTCGCTTTTCCCTCTCCCTCTGCCGTGAATAATCAAATAACACTGGGTTCTTCGTTGCCCGCCGTCGGCCGTCGCAGAGTGAGCCGGAAAACTACCCAAGCTGCTCATAACTCGCCGAACAGGCACTCCCAGCCACCCATATCCGCCGTCGCATCTCCCTTCTCTCTCGGTGAGTTGAATCCCCCTGTCGCACGAGGCTTCTCTCCCGTAAGCCTCTGTGCTTCTTTTTATTGTTATGTTTTCAGCCTTCCCAAAAAGGTAACGTCTAGACGTTACTAAATTTCTAGACGTTTTTGAATTTGATATATAAACCTTGCTCAATCATGATGTTTTGGGGGGTATGTCATGTTTCTGTTTCTTTTTTCAGAGTTCACAGAGAGTGAAAGGCCCGCTGGCAAGACGAAAAAAGTTATTTTGGGGGGGTATTTCATGTTGCTCCTCCTTTTTTCAGCCATGTCTCTTTCCTTTTTTTAATATATTTTCTTATTCACCTTTTCAAAATTACGTTTTTGTGGATGAGATTTTTTTTTTCAAAAGTTTATTTGTTTAATTGCTATCAGTTGCCCTTTGTGTTTGCGGAAAAAGAAAGAGAAAAAGGTTTGTTTTCTGGAGTGCTTCTGCTTTGGAATGGAAATGTGGGTTTGTGGTTGAGCTGAAAGTCCTGAATGTTGCTAAAGTGCTTTCTGAGAAGAAGAGCTGAAGTTTGATGCAATGATACTCATCCAAAGTTGAAGCCTTTTTTGTTTTTATCTTTACAATGGTGTTAGTGAGAATTTCTTTGGTGATAAGCCGGGGATTCTGAACACAACTAGCAATCATGTTTTCATGGCAATTTGCACTATTTAATTGAACCATCGGTGATGAAAGATTGTTATTGGAAACACATGATGATACCCTTAGTTTTTTTTATTAAATTTAGCTGTCGGTTGAGAGTGTAGTAGCCTTCTTACAGATTTTATAGGTAGAGAGTGTTCCATAAATCATACTCGTTCAAGGATCTTGAAATTTTTTATTTCAAATCATTTAGTTTAAATTTTCTGAACTTATTTTTGACTTCTTTTCAGGGTTGTTCCCTTTATACATATTTTGGCGAGGAAAACTGAACCATTCTAGCTCCCATGGCTACCGATGCAGTTCTTCAAGATCAAAGGAAACGCACTTTGGAGGCATTGGAGCGGAGGTTTGCTGTTGAGCACCTTCTTCAACAAAAGAAGAGCAAAAAGAGTGTAAATGAAGGAGAAAAAAAAGAACCTAATCGGACAAATTCTTTCATTGCTTCTTCGGCAGATAAAATTGATGCAACTGTCACTCCCTCATTGGATGCTTCATCCAAGAAAGGTTTTTTTTTTTTTCAAAAAAAAGAGCTAACTTTGTTTTTTGAGGATCTCCTGTATGCTGTATGCTGTCATTCATAACAATCTCATGCCTGACATTTTTTTATGTTGGATAGATACCTATTGTGATGGTATGCTCCTACAAGGTATTCAGATTGACACCCATTTTTATAGGCTTTTAATAAAATGCCACTTCACCGAGTCTTATAACTTGCTGGTGCATAATATACCCTGGAGACCTGTATGTTGCTATTCTATCAAATCTTGGTGGAAGCATACCCATTTTCTAATTGAGGCAGCCCTTGGGAGCCAAGTTTTTGGTTTTTATATAAAAGAATGCAATGTTGTTGCTATCGTTGTATGCCTTCTAAGCGAACCCCAAACCCCAACCCCCACCCCCCCCCCCCCCCCCTCTTCCCTTCCTTTTCCCCATCTGGCAGCCAAGGGCATGGGCATGTCATTTTTTTTGTGTTCCATTATTTAAATGGTGTGCATGCTTTGCAAAATTTTCTACATTATCCTTCAGATGCAATTTCCAGTAATCTGTATTCGCTATTTATCATTTTATTTATCTGTTCTTGTCTTCTAATCTACCTGATTTTACTCCTGTTCAATGTGGAGAATTATTTAATATTTCGTTATCTAAAATATATGTTGAATTTCTTCCTGCTTTTCATTGTAAACTATTTTGCACCAGCTAGTTGTTATCCTTTTTGCATGTACCTGATTGTTTGTCGTGCTTATGTGTAGCGAGTTGTGCTTTCTCAGTTCAGTCTGCTTCAAAAGGTAGGTAGTGGTACTGTGAGCATCAAAATCTTATTTCATTTTTACTTATAAAAAAAAAAATCTTATTTCATTTTTTTGCGTATGTACGATAAGTTTTTTTAGTTATCAAAAGGAAAGAGAGGGATGATCAAGATAAGTTTATGAGTTATACTGGAAAACATTTGTACATATATGTATATATATATTATCATTTTGTATTTGTATTTATTGATTATATGGAAGATGGATGTTTTGCACAGATCCTGAAGAGAATGCCCCGGCATATTCACAGCTCTCTCAGCCTGTACATGAGAATCTGCTGGGAACCAGTAGCAAGGTACTCTGTCTATGACCAATTGATCATTAGAGGTGCTTCTATTAGTGAATTTGCTTTTCTCATTTAAGAGACGATCTTTGCTCAACATCTACCTGGTGTCATGCAGCTTTCTTCTAGAAAAGGACAAATGGCTGATAAGATTTTACATGAGCTTCTTCAGAATGGTGATGTGGCTCTGAAGTACATACAGGGGTCCAGAAGCATAAAAATGGACAATTGGATCCTTCTTGATAATTTTGTACAAGGGCGTGGTGTATCTACCGGTTCTAGGATTAGGGCTTTGCGGACACATTCAAAACGTTCCAAAAAACACATGTCCACGAAAGAACTTAAAAAATGTGGATCCTTTGATTTGCCCCAAGAACTTCATAAGTAAGTTTAATGCTTCTCTGCTCTGTTTGTGGTTGCAATTTGCAGTCTTTTTCTACTGCTTCTGTAGTTTCAATCTCAACGTTAATATTTTAATTGCATATCTGGTGTTGTCACATTGCCTCATTTCATGATCTAATTTCGTTTGTTAGCCACCTGAAAAAGACTTAGCTACATGCTTTAGAAAGAATGTACAAAACCGGACTGTGAATCTGGGAAGGGTGCACCAAGTTCATCCTCTGTCTAGTGGTAAGCAAAAACTGCTGACTGAGACAGTTGACTTACAAAGTTATAATGGGCTGGTACCATGACTTTATATGTTTATGTAGGGTCAAACGTAAGAATAAACATGATGCTGGTGGTTGAAGTGGTTAGTGTTTTAGTTTTGGGGTTTGGCCTTTGGGGGAGCGTTTACATGAGGAATTGTTCTTTCCTTGTCCCACTCTTGAGTCTGATGTTTGCCAATTGTTCTGAATTATCAATTTATCACCTGTTTGTTGTTTGTCCAACAATACAATGGAACACCTCTTCAATTGATGATGAGAGAATATACATTGAAATTAAAGTTTTGTTCTATTATATGTTAAATGTTAAACTTTGAAGAATGACTGTTTCTATGTGATTCTAGGTTTATTTTTATTTCTTTCGTATGACTGTTTGTCTGAATAATTGTTGGTTGTGTTGGATAACAGGTTTGATGTTTTTAGGCCAATGCATGAAATGTGGAAAGACTACATGATGCAACTGCTTAAAACCTGTGGGTGAGATTTTGTTTTGGCTGAAATAATAATCATGCAGCTTCTTATCCTTCACTGTTTATCTCTTTTAACTTTTTATGGCTATGCATTTTTAATATGCTTATTATGACGCAATATATTGGTTTGTAACCATACTTCTGTTTCTCTTACAGGAGAAATCAGTTGGCTCAATATATTCTCAATGCAGATTTACATGGTGCTATAATTCTAGGTCAAACTATACTCTTTTTACCGCAATCTTTGATAACAGTTGTTCATGAAAATTATTATAGCTGTTTACTTCCTTGGCCTGTAGTTCTGAATTACAATCAATGTACCCCAATTGGAACCATCCTTATGACTTTCAATATCATGAGATGATGGATTGATCTATGACAGGCAACAGCCCATTACATGGGTAATAATCTGGTAGCATGTAATTTATCAGCTTTCTTGTGAGAGACGAACATGTGCATGTAATTTTACTCCTAATTAAATCCTCAAGGATAACTTGTCTGCAATTTTTGTGCTGTTGTCTGTTAGAATGTTCTCTAGGCTATTGAATTGTATGGGTTGATACATACAAACTCAATTTATGCTGTGTGTCGATTGCAGTGGAAGATTTTTATTCAGAGAAACTCCCCCCAAACCCCCCCCCCCCCAAAAAAAAAAGAGTAATTGAAGAGTCCTGGAGAGTGTGCATAATATAGTCAGAAGAGTCCTGAACTTATCTTCTTTTATCTTTATGATTTATAGTTTCCTTTAATTTTCTGGCAGTTGCTGATTGTAAGGTAACTTCTTTCAAAGGAGTGTGCGGTATCATGATTCGTGAAACTGCAGAAACATTTGGGATAATCACACAAGATGATGTTTTCCGAGGTAATTCATCCATTTGCTTCAACTTTAAGTAATTCAACATAACTAATTCCAGTTTTGATATTCTTATTGTCTTCTACTGCCTGTTTACACGTAAGGATGATGTGATGCTTGTGTATGCATTCTAGTATGACCATTTTCTTGGATGAAGTAACAGATTCCAGCACTACAGCTGGCAGAAGTAAGAGGTTTTGCCAGTATATCTGCTTTCCTTTTGTGGAGTATACAAGAGAGTCTCCTAAAAATTACAATTTGAGAACCCTTCATTAACAGCACTTTCATATAAAAATCACCCCAAAAATTTTAACAGAGTGGAGCTGATGTCAACAGAAAACTTCTCAACACCCTCAAAAGCATGATTATTCATGTCTCCTAATAGTCTACAGAGGAAAGGGGATCTGTGTATGAGTTGATTTTTATTATCAACCAAATAACCCATTCCAATCAAATGATTTTTTCCTTGCAGCATGTATGAATTGTCAAGTTACTGAATATTTACTTTAATTTCAGAATTCTCTTACTGATTAGTAAGACTGGAAGAGCATGCATTACATGCATTTTATTTTTTTAAGTATAGTTAGTAGTTGCCCACCCATGGTGAGTGAGGGCTATGAAGTCTTAATCCAAGCAAAGTAAAAGTTGGAAAAGAGAAGACATATTTGTAGTCTAATATGTGATGGAAGTTTTGTGGTTTTGGTTAATGTATGAACATCACATCTTATTATTGTTATTGTTATTGTTATTATTATTATTATTATTATTATTATTATGAAAACAACGCATATTGCATAGACCAAGCACACAGCTATACAAGAAGAGCAGTTTATTAGAAAAATTAACAGAGAAGAAAACCATAGAAGTTCAACTCATGACAATCTATAGAAGTACCCAAAGGAACAAAGTATAAAAAGAAACTTTTTAAGCTACTCCAATGTCAGCTTGCGATTCTTGAAGTGTATATGGGCTACCATAAAACCCTCATATATTGGTGAAGAGATCTACCATCCTTCTAGGCATAACTCAAGCTAACCCAACTCGATTAAAAACATCATCCTTCTAGGCATAACTCAAGCTAACCCAACTCATTAAAAACATCATCTCACAATGGACCAGCAGACTCACTATGGAATATAAGGTGGTCTATAGATTCCTAGCTCTTTTTTCAAGACGCACCAGTTTGTCACAATAATATAGCGTTTCCTTGTTGTCCATTGTGAGGATTTTCCCAAAGAAGGCTGTATGGGCAAGAAAAAGCTGCACTCAAAGGCACCTTAGTCCACTAAATATTTCTCCAGGGGAATGGATACCATCCTAAGGTATAAGGACCTTATAGAAATCTAGGACAGTATACTTCCCTTTCTTGGTTGGGGCCCAGAATATCTTAACCACGCCTCCAAGATGTAATCTAATGAGTACCTGAAGTTGAAGAACGCTATGAAGGCATCTATCTTCCAGTCATGGCCGCTATGAAAATATTAACATTCCATTGAGGAGAGCCATTGGAGAATTGCAATAGACCTGCCCTTGAAGCATATGCAATACATGCTAGGATCTAGTCCTAGAGCCTTACCTATGACCATCACATCTACAACAAGGTTAATGTCCATGCTTCTCAAGAGCTGTACACTTTCCTGCATGATTGGAAGCAATCGCAAATTGAGTGTACCCAAAATATTAACTGTAAAAAAAGTCTTGACGCAATGGTGCGTATTATACTTTGCTCCATTTACATCTACTATGACACTATGGGGTTATTCGAGTGTATCTAAATAGATACATGTTTACTCTAGGGAAGGGTTGGGGTCTTGTAACATGAGGATCTCTAATAAGGCTCTTCTCGGGAAATGGTTATGGCAGTATCACCAAGAAGGGGAGTCTGTGTGGAGGGCAGTAATTGATCCCAGTATGGGAGAGTTTGGGGTAGTTGGTGTTCTGATGAAGTGAGGGGTGCGCATGGAGTGGGTTTGGGGAGAAATAGTAGGAAGGGGTGGGATGTTTTTGCTGGTCACGTTGGATTTGCTGTTGTTGAGGGATCCAGGGTTAGATTTTGGCATGATGTTTGGTGTGGTAACTCCGCTCTCAATACCGTGTTCCCTTCCCTTTTCCGGATTGCTCTTGATCAGGAGGCCTCGGTGTTGTATCCATTGGACAGCTCTAATGGTTCCTCACAATGGAATGTTCATTTTATTAGAGCTGCTCAGTATGGGAAATTGGAGCTATTTCCAACTTTTTCAGCTTGTTATATGCTTCGAGCTTTAGTGGTGTTGAGGTGGATAGAATGTTAAGGATACACTCCAGGAAAAAGAAGTTCATTGTACAAGGGTTCATTGGAAGTGCATTTGGAGGAGTAAGGTGCCTTCCAAAGGTTGCTTTTTTCAGTTAGACTCCATCTCTTGGGAAGATCTTGACTATGGACAACTTGAGAAAGCAAGGAGTAATTGTTGTGGATTGGTGTTATATGTGTAAGTAAAGTGGTGAATTTGTGAATTATTTATTACTTTACTGTGTGAGGTGGCAATGGGGCTAGGTTATGAGATTTTCAACAGGACTGGACTTGCATGGGTGATGCCTAGGAGGACGGTGGATCAAGGCCTTCATGGCAACCCACATTTTGCTGCTATATGGAGAATGATTCCTTTATGCCTCACGTCGTGGTGCGTTTGGCTTGAAAGGAATGATGATAGGGAGCATTCTTTTGATGAGCTTACAAGTTTCTATTTTCAGATCTTATTCCTTTGGGCTTCGGTCATTGTACTCAACGGATCAACTATTTATGACTTTCTTGTGTCATTTTCTAATGCCTAACTTGTAATAGGTGTGCTCTTTGATTTACTCTCTATGCACTTGGACAATGCCTGTTTACTTATTTTAAATGAAACTTTATTCTACTTGTGAAAAAAAATATATATATTTACATGTTCTTCTCGTCCTGTGACTCTACATATTGGAAGTGGTGATATTTGGAGCTTAATTTTCTGGAATAATTACTTGCCAAATTTTTTCTTGGATAATTTGCAGTTGTGCCCAAAAAGAATACAGTCTTTATTTTCCAAGTTGATTGCTGGAAAGTTACATTGCTTGGGGACAAACTCACTTCGAGGAATTTGGGCTTGTGATCCAATATTGTTTATTGCATCCAAGGTAATTTTTCCCCTATTCATTAATGTGGATGTTTGATTTGTGCACTATTAGCACTTGTTTTCTCTATTTTTTGCCTGAAATGTGGTTGAGGACTTGTTTGATGCAGTGTACACTAGATTTTTCCATTTCTCATAGTGAATTTCATGCCTCTTTGAAATTCTGCACTGTGAATAATGCAATGGAACCTCTTTGTGTTTAGAACAGAGGTTTTAAAGGAATTTCTTATTTTATCTTTACTGTGCCATTACTGAGTATTAGGTATCTAATCTGAGATGGGCAAAATGCTCAAATTGGAAATATTATGGTTAATTCATTTGGTTGGTTGTTCAAATGTGATCATTCTCTAGATGTCTTGTTGCTGGACCATGGCTTGCTGTGATAACAAGGAAAAGCTAGATCAAAGATTTTTTTTTTCCTTCGATTAATTTTATCTGCCTTACTACAGTGGTTCGATCATGCTACTTTCATATTCTAACCAGAAGATTTATTATCCATGCTTCTTTAATATTTTGGGAAACATTTTCACTGGGACTGTCTCTCTTTTATTAATCCAGAAACTGAGATTGCTTGCTTATTCGTAAGGTTCAACTTTGATGGAATTGCAGGAAAGCACAGAAACTTGATGGCCTCATTTAGAGATTCAGTCATGATCAAGTTCTATAAAAAAAATTAAGAGTCTTTGGGTGAAAAGAACAATCACGTCATATCCTATTCTTTGGTTGGGGATGGGTTGTTCTTAAGAGGATAATTGATGTGGCAAATTTTGGTTACCAGGCAGCTTTTTACCCAGAGAATTATGACAGGAAGGACAACCCTTCTCCAAGTTGATTGCACAACGATTTGGTTTTATGCGGCGCTTTACAACATATTACTAGGAATCAAATATTAAATAGGTATAGCAAATGTTGTTGTTAACAATATATTCTTTAGTTTAGCAAAAATAAAACAAAAATAATAATAAATAAAATTAATTAATTAATTAAGTGTGTTATGTGATGTGGGATGATGAATAGAAGAAACGGTGTTATTTTATAGTACTCGTTACTAGGATCCTGTAAAAAGAAAACTTATAAATTAAATGACCTAATATCAAGATTTGAAAAACCGATTTAATTCAGGCCAATTCAGTCGATTCAAATTGAATTAGTTTTAGTGAACATTTTGAATTGTTCACTAAACTATTTTAATAGACCAATTTAGACTTATTATACTTGATTTTAGACCGATTTAAATTGATTCTAACGAATTCAAAACTGGTTTTTTTCTTTTAATATCTTTTACAAAAATATGATAGAATTAAACCTAAATTAGCTTTTTCATCAATGTATTCAATGAGAATCGCAAAAAATTGAAAGATAAAATATGTAATTCTTTATTTTTTTAGTTGAACAAACAATTAAGGAGATGAATGAGTATTTTTTTATTAAACTTATGGTTATGCATAAAATACTACTTGCCATGTGTTTATAACTTAATGCGCTTTATCGTATATAAGGCAAAAAAATGTCACAATTGAGATTGAATACATAAATTATATATTTATTGAAACTATTTAGATTCATATTATATTTTTATTGAAACTAGTCATTGAAGTTATATTTTATACATGATATAGAATGTTTGAATTGTATCAAACAACATTGTTACGTTGTGTTTCATACGCCTGGGCAAGTTTTAGCAATTTGAATTGGGATCTTCACTTGCAAACACAGAGAATGTGGGTATATTATAGCTTAAGTTAGTCTTATTGGGCGTATATTGATAGTTTAAGCATTTAGAGTTCAAAAAGAGTTTTTTGTATCTGGGTGGGGGGCTTTTATACCAAGTCCCCAGGGTACATTTGGTTCCTTGTGTTAGGGTTAAGCTGTCTAGCCCACATCCATCTTAGCATGAGCATTCAATGCGATGTGATGATTTGGGTTAGGGCCTTCAATACAGTGTGGCGTCTGGCATAGACGACACAGTCATTTTGGTCCCCTCCCTTAGAGAATGGAGGGTTGTCTGCGTCTTTCGTTTGTCGTACTGATATAATTCTTCAAAGGTAGGTGTAACAGAAGATGTCAAAGACAGGTCTCATCCATCCCCTATATATGGTTTTCCACATTACATATCCTTCTTTCTCTGATATGAACTTGAAGGTTGGACCCTTTTGGTGACTTTGGGACCTCAGAGTAGTGAGACTAGAGCTAGGCTGGGACCCAATGTTGAGCTTAGGCCCATCTAGAATGAGTCGGATGGGAAATACTCCTCCCAAACATTAAAATATTCTAATTCAAAAATGTCATGAATCGTCCGATTCATTGAATAAGTCATTATCTGATTCCAAATTCAATTTCAATTTTTCGAGCCTTGCCTAATATAGTATATTAGATTATAATGTGCATTTTTTTGTAAATAGATCTGATATATTATATTATGTCACGTTATTTATAAATTTTTGTAAGATTTCTTTATAGAAGTAGTACTTTTCTACTTTGGATAGCTGATAATGTGATTTCACGACAGCTAAGTCTATGCTTTGAAAATTATATGATATATAAATGAATTAATCTACAATCAGGACCTGGTGTAATTTAAGCCTTTTACATTAGTTTTCTATTAAAAAAAATAGGAAAATGCGCATTGGATTAGATCCATTTAAAAATATAAAATTAGAAAACGACAAAGGGGTGGTCCACTCCAGTAGCACAAAAGGCCTACAGCCACCTTGGTCTCGAGGTGGTGAGATCCCCATACCGTGGTCTCAGGTGTCAAGGTGGCGCGAGATCTACCCAGGCTGAGGTGGTTTGCCACCATCGTTTGAGTGGTTCTAGAATTTTGTTTTTTTGTCTTTTAATTTATTTAATTTTAATAGTGGCTCTACTACAGCCACACATGATCCCGACAGTGCTTTTTTTTTCATGCATTTTTTTTAACACTTTTTAAATATTTTTTTAAAAAATTTATAATATCATTAAAAAACAGTTCCTTAATCATTATATATATATAAAAAAAAACATTGTCGGGATCCGACGCCATCTAGATGAGCAGCATTTTTCAAATTTTAAATAATGTGGTAAGATAAGAGTGAGAATGAGAGATGAACCAATCAAATAAATCAAAAGTAGTGCTACATGTTTTTACATTTTTACTTACAAAATTTATTTTTTAGTTTTCTTTTGAAATTCAAATTTTATGATTTTTAGCATATCAATAACTGACATGTGGATAAGTAAGTTTTTTGTAAATTTTTCTTAAACTCATTTAGCATTTTCCATAAAATTTAGATGTTGGGGAAAGGCAAATCCCAATAAAGTATAGGTTGGTTTTTAGCGCCATCTCAACCGGCATCCTACTCTTGAGGGGGTGGAGTCCTGGGGCGAACTACTCATTAATGTGTTGCCCCAACCCAAGGAAGGGCATTTGGTGAGGAGTATAGTTTTGAGGGAGGGAAAGCGTGTTCACTTCCCCGCCATTCTGTTAACTGTCATCTGTAATCCACGTATTTGTGTTCGTACCCCCTTGAGTGGACGAGAGGGAAAAGATTTCTCGGAGATTTAGCAATGCCAGACCCATGAGTCAACTTTCCCATATGAGCATTTGGTACATGCATCAATCTGTGGAAGAGTGAAAGGGTCTCCACTATCGATCGTATTTGTGAATAGATCTTTCATATATTACTTAGCTCAATTTAATATATATAATTATGGGATTAAGATCTCTTCAAGTTTAAAGTAGAAGAAAGATAGACACGTAAATTGGGTTTTATGATAAAGATTTAGGCCTTGTTTGGATTGTAAGATGGTCTCATCTTATCTCAACATCCAAACACTACAAACATAAATATTTTTCAATTTCAAATTTTCAAATTTTTTATCTAATCATTACAACTTTTTCAAACTTCCAATCAAAACAAAAAAATAATTTAACTTTTACACATTCCAAAACAAAAAGAATATTAAAAAATTTATATTCTAACAATATTTTAATTTTATAATATTTTTATTTAACTTTTTCTCTCTCATTTTTCAAAATTCATAAAATATTCTAAGTCAAACTATTTCATTACTATTCACAAAATTTTCATCTAAAAAAATAGACACGTGAATTAAGTTCTACCATAAAGATTTAAAGTCATCTTCCTATATATGTTCATCTTCTTCTTTTTTTTATTACTTTTAACCTTAAAGTTTGGGCAAAGAACTTAAGACAACCTTTGATGTACTTATTGGATGGAAATATATAAAAGTGATTGGATGAAACAGTGTATCAAAACCAGCATTCAAGGTGGTACCCATCTAGTTGATCAGGAATGGTGCTGTGGTGGTTATAATGAAGTGTTTGGTAAGATCCCACACCCTTATTCGTATGTATGTCTTGCTACCTAATTAATAATAATAATAATAATAAAAAGTTCTAATGTTGCTCTTTTTAGGAAAAATAAAAAATAATTCACAGTTTTTAGCTAGTCTTGATATATATTTTATAGTATTTCACCCATAAATTATTACCTTTTATTCACTTGAAACTATTATACACTGCGAATATAAAACTAAAATTTGTTCATATAATTAAGACTGTAAATTGAAATGTAACCAAATTACGAATAGTCATTCATTTATAGCATCATATTCCGTCAGCCCTGAAGATTTTACTCCATCATCGCTATTAGTGTTTACCCTTTTAGTTGTTTTATTTTCTCACATTTTAAAATTTAAGGGCATGTTTGGATATTTAAAGTATCTCAAAATTTTGTCACTAGTTGTGAAATAGTTTGAGTGAATATATTTTATTGGATTTTAGAAAATGAGAGAGAAAAAATTAAATACAAATATATTTTAAAATAAGCATTGTATTAAGATTTAAAGTGAATAGATAAAGTTAAAAAAAAAATTCTTGAATGTAATTTTTAATTTTTTTTTTTTTTGAATTTTGTAAAATTTGTATTAATTTTTGTGTTTTATTTTGAAGTTTGTAAAATTTGTATTGATTTTTGTGTTTGAGTAATAATTAAATAATGATTAAATTAAAAAATTAAAAACTTGAAATTGAAAATTATTTTATGTTTGAGTGATATTTGGAAATAAAGTTACGAGAAATTTTAAAAGTTATCACGTTTGCCAAACATGCCTAAATCTTTTTATTATATAATTTAAATGTCATTATCTTAATTAAAATAAAGTGAACATGATAAATACCTTGGAGCATTTTGATCCTTCTTTCTTAGTCCACCACCTTATATGATTTTTTTTTTCCTTGAGAAATCCCACCATCTGATTTGATTTGTTTCCTTGAAGATGTACATGTTACATGCTACCATTATTTTAAGTAATAATCACCTGCAATTATGTGGGTTGGCAATACTAGAATACGTGAGTTTTGATTAATGTTCCTAAACAATAACTCAACCAATTGTAACTGATTTTTTTCCTTTTTTTTTATTATTTAATTATGGGTTGTAGATATCATCAGGATTCAATCTCTGGCCTCTGAATTATTCTCATTAAAGAACGTGAAAATGTCGCCAAACTGCAAGATCATAAAAAAAGAAGATATTCGTAGAATTGGTTAATTTTGATGATAAGGATTTCCAAACACAAAGAAGATGGGTATATTATAGCTTAAGTTAGTCTTATTGGGCGTATATTGATAGCTTAAGTATTTAGAATTCAGAGAGAGTTTTTTATACCTAAGTGGAGGGCTTTTATACTAAGTCCCCAGGGTACATTCGGTTCCTTGTGTTAGGGTTAAGCCGTCCAGCCCACATCCATCTTAGTATGAACATTTAATGTGATGTGATGATCTGGGTTAGGGCCTTCAATACGGCGTGGCTTAGATGACGTAGTCATTTCTGGTATTCTCCGTCAGAGAATGAAGGGTCGTCTTTGTCTTTCGTTTGTCCTACTGACTTAATTATTCAAAGGTAGGTGTAACAGGAGATGCCATAGACAACGGGTCTCATATGTCCCCTATGTATGGTTTTCCGCGTTACATATCCTTCTTTCTCTAATTTGAACTTGAGGGTTGGACCCTTTTGGTGACTTTGGGACCTCGGAGTATTGAGACTCGAGTTGGGCTAGGACCTAATGCTGGGCTCAGGCCCATCTAGAATGGGCCGGATTGGAAATAACCCTCCTAAACATTGAAATATTCCAATTCAAAATTGTCATGAATCGTCGGATTCAATTTGTTGAATCGTCTTATTCATTGAATAAGTCCTTATCCAATTCCAAATCTAATTTCGATTTTTCGAGCCTTGCCTAATATAGTATATTAGATTATGATGTGCATTATGTTGTAAATAGCTATGATATATTATATTATATTATGTCAGGTTATTTATAAATTTTTGTAAGATATCTTTATAGAAGTAGTACTTTTCTACTTTGGATAGCTGATAATGTGATTTCATGACAGCTAAGTCTATGCTTTGAAAATTATATGATATATAAATGAATTAATCTACAATCAGGACCTAGTGTAATTTAAGCCTTTTACATTAGTTTTCTATTAAAAAAAATAGGAAAATGCGCATTGGATTAGATCCATTTAAAAATATAAAATTAGAAAATGACAAAGGGGTGGTCCACTCCAGTAGCACAGAAGGCCTACCGCCACCTTGGTCTCGAGGTGGTGAGATCCCCATACCGTGGTCTCAGGTGTCAAGGTGGCGCGAGATCTACCCAGGCTGAGGTGGTTTGCCACCATCGTTTGAGTGGTTCCAGAATTTTGTTTTTTTTTTATTTTTTTATTTATTTAATTTTAATAGTGGCTCTACTACAGCCACACATGATCCCGAATTTTATTTTATTTTATTTTTTTACTTTTTCTTTTCATGCAATATTTTTTAATACTTTTAAATATTTTTTAAAAAAATTCACAATATTATTAAAAAATAGATCCTTAATCTTTAAATAAATAAATTTTCGGGATCCCGACGCCATCCGGAAGAGTAGCATTTCTCTAATTTTAAATAATTTGGTAAGATAAGAGTGAGAATGAGAGAATGAGAGATGAACCAATCAAATAAATCAAAAGTAGTGCTATATGCTTTTACATTTTTACTTACAAATTTCATTTTTTAGTTTTCTTTTGAAATTCAAAATTTATGATTTTTAGCATATCAATAACTGATATGTGGATAAATAAATTTTTTGTAAGTTTTTCTTAAATACATTTTTCATAAAATTTAGATGTTGGGGAAAGGCAAATCCCAAGAAAGTATAGGTTGGCTTCCAGTTCCATCTCAGTCGGCATCCTGCTCTCGAGGGGGTGGAGTCCTGGGGCAAACTACTCATTGCTGTGTTGCCCCAACTCAAGGAAGGGCATTTGGTGAGGAGTATAGTTTCGAGGGAGAAAAGCGTGTTCACTTCTCTCCATTCTTGTAACTGTCACTTGTAATCCGCGTAGGTGTGTCTGCACCTCCTTGAGTGGACGAGAAAGAAAGGATTTCTCGGAGATTTATCAATGCCAAACCCAAGAGTCAACTTTCCCGTATGAGCATGGAAGAGTGAAAGGGTCTCCACTATCAATCATATTTGTGAAGTAGATCTTTCATATATTACTTAGCTCAATTTAATATATATAATTATGGGATTAAGATCTCTTCAAGTTCATAGTAGAAGAAAGATAGACACGTAAATTGAATTTTACGATAAAGATTTAGGTCATGTTTGGATTGTAAGATGATCTTATTTCATCTCAACATTCAAACACTACAAACATAAATATTTTTCAATTTTAAATCTTCAACTTTTTTATCTTATCATTACCTGATCATTACAATTTTATCAAATTTTCGATCAAAACATAAAAAATAATTTAATTTTTACACATTCCAAAACAAAAAGAATATTAAAAAATTTATATTTTAACAATATTTTAACTTTATAATATTTTTATTCAAATTTTTCTATCTCATTTTCCAAAACTCAAAATATTTTAAGTCAAACTATTTCACTACTATTCATAAAATTTTCATCTAAAAAGATAGACACGTGAATTGAGTTCTACCATAAAGATTTAAAGTCATCTTCCTATATATGTTTGTTTATCTTCTTCTTTTTATTACTTTTAACCTTCAAGTTTGGGCAAAGAACTTAAGACAATCTATGATGTATTTATTGAATGGAAATATATAAAAGTGATTGGATGAAATAAAACCAATTGATTGTTTGTTCTTTCAACCAAACAGTAGGGTTTGCGCTTATCCAAAAATAAATTACTAATAGTGTGTTTTTGGGAGGAGGATTTGGATTTTGGTGTTTAGTATCCAACTCCTTTATACAAATTTTGAATTTGAAATCATGGTTTATTTTAAATCCCAAATATAATTCCAATTTCTAATTCTATCCAAATGCATGTGTACTGCTGTTAAGATCTTTTGGACCAGATGGTATAAGACTTGTTTTCCAAATAATAGAATTAGGTTCGAGCTCAATTAATCTGCTGTAGCTCGCAATTAATTGAGGATTTACAGTGTATCAAAACCAGCATTCAAGGTGGTCCCCATCTAGTTGATCAGGAATGGTGTTGTGGTGGTTATAATGAAGTGTTTGGTAAGATCCCACACCCTTATTCGTATGTGTATATCTTGCTACCTAATTAATAATAATAATAATAATAATAAAAAGTTCTAATGTTGTTCTTTTTAGAAAAAATAAAAAATAATTCACAGTTTTTAGCTAGTCTTGATATATATTTTATAGTATTTCACCCATAAATTATTACCTTTTATTCACTTGAAACTATTATACACTGCGAATATAAAACTAAAATTTGTTCATATAATTAAGACTGTAAATTGAAATGTAACCAAATTACGAATAGTCATTCATTTATAGCATCATATTCCGTCAGCCCTGATGATTTTACTCCATCATCGGCATTAGTGTTTACCCTTTTAGTTGTTTTATTTTCTCACCTTTTAAAATTTTAGGGCATGTTTGCTTAAAGTATCTCAAAATTTTGCTCACTACTTGTGAAATAATTTGAGTGAATATATTTTATTGGATTTTAGAAAATAAGAGAGAGAAAATTAAATACAAATATATTTTAAAATAAGCATTGTATTAGAATTTAAAGTGAATAGATAAAGTTTAAAAAAAATCTTGAATGTAATTTTAAATTTTTTGTTTTGTTTTGAAATTTGTAAAAATTATATTAATTTTTGTGTTTTATTTTGAAGTTTGTAAAATTTGTATTGATTTTTGTATTTGAGTAATGATTAGATAATGATTAGATAAAAAACTTGAAAATTTGAAATTGAAAAATATTTTATGTTTGAGTAATATTTAGAAATAAAATTACAGAGAAATTTTGAGAATTTTAAAAGTTATCACGTTTGCCAAACATGCCTAAATCTTAATTATCATTATCTGAATTAAAATAAAGTGAACATGATAAATACCTTGGAGCATTTTGCTCCTTCTTTCTTAGTCCACCACCTTATATGATTTTTTTTCCTTGAGAAATCCCACCATCTGATTTGATTTGTTTCCTTGAAGATGTACATGTTACATGCTACCATTATTATAAGTAATAATCACCTGCAATTATGTGGGTTGGCAATTGTAGAATATGTGAGTTTTGATTAATGTTCCTAAACAATAACTCAACCAATTGTAACTCAATTTTTTTCTTTTTTTATTTAATTATAGATTGTAGATATCATCAGGATTCGATCTTTGGCATCTGAATTATTCTCATTAAAGAACGTGAAAATGTCATCAGACTGCAAGATCATAAAAAATCTTCGTAGTATTGGTTAATTTTGATGAGAAGGATTTTCAAACTATAAAATTTGGGTTGTGTGACATATTATCCGAAGAATATTGAGGTAGTTTGTTGTAGTTTTCATAGGCAATATATATACTTTATAGTTTCTACACACGGTGTAGTGTCTTTGTAATGAATTTGATGTCCATGAAATGAAACAAGTTTTGTGTCTGATGGATGTGTACGGCCTTTCCCTCTTGCTTACGGTGCAAGAATAGGATCCTTTGCGTCATTATACCGAAGATTGGATTTCCAAGGTCTTTTCAAACCCCCATGTCCCCATCCTTACACCCAATAACAACTCTAACATCACCATGTCCAACAAAAATCATATTAGATATTTTTTTCCAAATTAGATTATTTATTGAAAAATACTAAATGTACTTAAGAAAAAATTTATAAAACACTTATTTCTCCACATGTCAGTTATTGATATGCTGAAAATTATGAAATTTGAAATTCAAAAGAAAACTAATAAAATGAGTCTTATAAGTAAAAATATAAGTAAAATTGTAAGTACATGTAACATCATTCTTATTTTCAAGAATAATAGACACATGTATTATATATAAAACAAGTAATAAAATCCTACAAAAATATTACTACCGTCTTTCTATTCACAAATAAATGAAACAAGAAACTTATAAAAAGAAACTATTGGCGTATTAAAGAAAAGAATAATTATATTTAAAGGCTTTTACACCATACACTATCCATGTAGAATAATCTAAAGAAAATCCTTACACTAATAATCAAATTGCAACAATTATCCTAATATGTGGAGTAGGAATTGTTGAAACAGCCCTTTTTTTTTTTTTGTATTTATTTCAATTTATTTTCATTTTAATGATTGAGTCTACCCAACTTCAAAATATATTGCTTGTTATATGGCTTGCATTAGGTGGTTTTCTGTTAAACGAAAATAATGAAAATCATAAGCTATAAAATAATTGCTTTCTTGCTTTCATTGTAAACAAAGCAAAGACATCTATCCTTAAACAAACAAAAAATATTTCCGTTACATTTGATATATGTATGCTTTTATTAGTGGATACGTCCTCAAACAGAAAGTAGCTGAGGAAAGGTTCCACTCTCATCCAATAGATATACATTATTTTATTACCTACAAGTGGGGCCATCAACAATAATATTCATTTTCCTTTCCCCTCCCATATTGGTTGGATTTTAAAAACAGTGATTTAGGTGTCGTCAGCAGTAACAGTTGGCCGTATTCTTTAGGCCGAAGTTATTTTTTAATTTTTTTATTCATATTTTAAAAAAAAATAAAAAAAAATAACAATATACTAATAGTCACTTATTTAAATAGTAAATGACAAAAATTTTTTAAAAAATAATTAAATACATGAACGGTCAAAATACAAGATAAAACAGAATAGTAATATTATTCTTTTAAAAATACCCTTTGTCTATGTATAATAATATGCCACTATAAATTAAGGTTGCAATGTGGGTTTTGGTTAACAACTCCAATTCCATGATGAAGTTGCATTTCATAAGATTAAATTTTTATTTTATCTTAAGTTTTATCATCATATTTGTTAATGCGATACATTTTAAGTAATTGTTTATTTAGATATTCGGCATATAAGGTTATTTAACAAAGTTTATCTCTTTTTTTTTTTTCTAATTTTGGTTTAGGAAAAAAAAATACATTTATTTGCATGACCATACAATCGTGAAGTGCGTAAATGTCGTATAATCGCTTTAAAAAAGAATAGAATCTACTATTAAAAATTAATTTTTTTTTATATAAGTCCCATATTTTATTCACTTAAGTGATTATGTGACGGTTGTACAATTCATAATTACAAATATATTTTCTCTAATATTAACATGTCAGTTTGGAATGTTGTGCATTGGTGGCCCAATTAAACGTGACTAAGCTCACCGTCCCATAATGATTTCCCAATGGGGGAGCATTGCCCTTAAATAGAAGGGGATAGAAGGGGTAGGCACATGCAAATGCTTCGTTGAAAAGAAGAAACATTCCCCTTATTTTTATGGCTTAAATGTCCCATTAGATAGTGCTTGCATAGACAACAACTAATAATAAATTGAGGAAAGAATCCCAAATGAACCTTGGTGTTTCTACAAAATTAGGATCCCACATTTTGTGATCCTATCTAGGGTTTGAGGTTTCGACCTTTTAAGGACAAAAACTTATCAATGATCTTGTAATTTGATGATATATAAATGGGTATCATGATTTGCATTGAATTTTTCTACTTTCTAATCTAGTTGTTTTCCAAAAAATAAGAAAGAAAAAAAAACTTATAATGTTTTATTTATTGTATTCATTTTGGAATGTGATACTCGAAATTAATGATTTTTGGCCTCGTCAACATGACGACATGGGCTCCATTGTGTTTGGTTTCGCAAAATGAAATTTATTGATGTGTTACATTTGTTTCTTTTTTGTTCTTGGAGTTGTGACTGTGGGAACAATGTTGTAAAATGTGTCTGTATGCTGATAAGGAAATGGGATGAGATGAAAATTATTTCCATACTATTTGAGAATATTATATAGTATTGTGACACGAGAAATTCTATGTTTAAGTCACTATTTACTTTCACACCTCATATTTATATTTTTTTTACAAGATGCGAGGTTGTTTTTTATAAGCTGTAGAGTGTGGGATAGTAAATAGTAACTAACAAAAGAATTTTTCATTGTGACCCTAGTAAATCCAAAGTTTTTCTTGTCATTCATGGGAAAAAAAAGAAATGTAGATATATTTCACTCATCAATGCATAAGCTTTTTATCACTATCATGATAGAATATCTAGAACATTTATCTTATTTTACAATCTTTTTTCAAAATATACTAAGGCATTATATTTTTTGGGGGGCTTGTTCCTTAAGTAATAGATTGTTCCGACAACCACCTTTCCGACTAAATCATGAAGCATTTATCAAATTTCACAAATTTTATTTATATATGTTAGCTTGAGCAAAAATGTCATGGACAGTCGTTTTGCGTATTTATTTATGTATTTTATTGATATAATTAATAGTATAATTATATTAATAAAAAACACAAAAATAAAAAATACGTGAAAATAGCTATATGTTGCATTACATGGAGTGATTACGGGGATATCCTCGCAGATGAAGTATTTATTGTCTCTTTCACAATGCATTTATTTTACCCATAAAAATACGCTCAATGCATGTGATTGGGGAGCGTGGGAAAGGGCGTGGAGAAAGAGCGTGGCCTAAGTATTCAAGCTGTAGAGCAACGCACCGTACCTACGCAGATGACTAAACTTCCCTCCACTGACAAAAACACAAAACAAAACAAAATACAGATAGAGACTCGGGAACTGAGTTCAGAAGCAAAGCTGTTCGAAGCTCCTACCAACAGCCCGAGCCTACGAGTGCGAGACACTACAAAGGCGCAAATGCCCTTCTTTCTTCTCTTTCAAAACTAGGGTTTTCTCGGGTTCTGAAACTCCCACCAGAAAAAAAGAAAGAAAGAAAGAAGAAAAACCAATCAACCAACTCCAACGAGACCAACCTCCTCCAGAGTTCCCAAAGTCTGAAAGGCCTTCTGGTAAGACAAAAACTATCGTTTTGGGGGTATTTTATGTTTATATTTCTTTTATCAGCAATGCTTCTTTCTTTGTTTTTATATATTTTCTTATATTACCTTTTCAAAAATAGTTTTTTTTTTTTTTTTTTTTGATTTTTGCTAGTTAAGGATGAGATGTTTTTGGTTTTGTCAAAACGTTTATTTGGTTGATTGCTATCAGTTACCCTTGTGTGTTCGAGGAAAAAGAGAGAGAGGTTTTCGTTTTCTGGGGTGCTTCTGCTTTGGAATGGAAATGTGGGTATGTGCTTGAGGTGAAAGTCTTGAACGTTTCTAAAGTGCTTTCTGAGAAGAAGAGCTGAAGTTTGATACTTTAGTTTTGTATGCTTTTGGAAGTACGTCAACATTTCAGAAGAGTGATTCTTTTTTTCATCTGTTGGCTGAGCTCAAAGCTCTGTTTATTCTTTCTCTGTTTTAGTTCTTCATCCTATCATTTGCATCCGATCGGGGATTTAGACCCAGAGTGTGATTAGATCTAAGCGTTTCAAAGGTCATAAATTCAACCACTTTGAAAGCCCAGAAGCTCTCATTTGTCTGGTCTCGCTTTATTTTTACTGCAAAGTTTCATTTCAATATATAAATAATATATATTTGTCTCCTTTATTTTTTTAATTGATATATTTATTTCTTCTTCGTTAGTGCTTTCGCCTCCTTTTCTTTTTTATCCTACTTCAATATGTGGGAGTTTATAGCTGTGAATATGAATTTCTCTTGCTTTATCTGATTTAAGCTTTAAAGCTTGTCATGATTGTTTCACTTGCTACTTTTTTGGGAAAAAAAAATTGTTAAAAGAAACGAAATTTGAGGAAAGGAGATGGGGAGGTTTGTTAGATTCGCCAACATTGAGGGGTCCCATTTTTCTTGTCTTGTATCTTCAAGCATTTTTCTAGTTCTGCTCCTGATTTCGAACAAAATATGAATAAGATAAATGTGGTCTATTAGTGCTCCGGCTGAACATGCATACATAAATAAATATGCCCACAAATTTTCGGAAAAAGGTATTTGATTACCTTTTTGTAGCTAATATATCCATTGATCCTAAATTATTGGTTATTATTGTAATTAATTTCCTTCTTCTAGCCCACAGTGGCTTCAATAGTGGGTTGGGACCATATTATAAGACAAAGTGCTGGAGTGGAAGGAAAGAAAAAGGAAAGATGAGGATGTAAAGTTTGACAGATTGATTGCATAATCATATCTAATAAAATATTTCTGTTGCAATTTTTTTTTTCTATCTTATTTCTTATATTTATTTTATTTTTTGTCTAGTGGTTTTGGTTGGTGTTAGTGGAGGTAGTTTCTGTGGAGTTTCTTCCAAGCGATTGTGTTATTTGTTTGTTCGGCTTTGAGGTTGAAAATGGACTTGAGCTAGCTCTCTTTTAGCAACTATTTATTCGTTTTTTCCATAATATATATTATATTCCCTATCATCATTTTTTCTCATCCAAGTATTTCTCAGAACTACGGCAGGTGCTGTGGGTCCACTTTGAAGGAGGGATCATTACTTTATCCCTTATTACCACTTTTACACAAGGAGATCACCAAAAAAAAAATGCAGACACCAAAAGCAAGGTAAAAATGTTTGTTACGAGCCTTTTACAGTATTGTGATTAATCTTTTTTCGACATTATTCTGACTTTTACCCTCATGATTTGAATTTGGACTGTTTAAGGTGGATTCCAGTATTATCCAGTTTGGTTGCTGTGACTTAATTTTTTTTTTTTTTATATATTCAAAAAGAATGCAGGGAGTCAAAATTTTTCGAATAGACTATTTGGAATAAACTGAAGGGTTTGCATAATTTCATTCAAAATTCTGTGGAAGATATGAATGTTAGCCCGTTGCACCATTGCTATTCCAGGAAGTATCTGAAAGGAAAAAATAAAAAAGTGTTTTGTAACAGTAACAAGACAAAGTTTCAAGCAATGAGTTTGACCCAAGGTTTTAAAACTGAAGAGCATTTTATGTAAAATACGTATCAGAGTGTGTACTTATTGAACTCTTTGAGGACCTATATGCACCAAATGATTTGTCTTTATCCGTCAGATTGGAAGAACTAACTTCTGTATTTTTTAAAGCGCACATTCCATTTTCAACCAGTCAATATGCATATCTTCTTGATTAGTCTCTGAAAGGGAAACTGAAAAGGTAACTAAAGAAGTACTGTCCCAAGTCTTCCATATATGTTTTTAATGTTGGTTTATCACCAATATATGCGTGGTGGGTGAGGTCAGCAGATAGCTGATTCTGGATATGGTTTCCAGTCTCTCCAAGAGATGGATCATCTTGCTGCATTGTAAGAATTGATATAGACAGAAAAATATGAGGACATCTATATTCTTCTTGACAAAAGTGTATGCCAGCACCAAGAATATCAATGGCCCTGATACTAAGATTTCTTAAACTAAATAATGCCGTTTTGATTTCGAGCTGCCAATGTCATCAGTTGCTGTAAATAGATTTTTGGTTTATCTATATGTTTTCTGATTTGATTGTCACTCCACTGAGTCTGAAAGCAGAACCAGTTTGGAAGTGCCACAAAAGAAATCTCCTGTGACACCTCGGACTGCTCGCCAACTCAAGACACCGGGCTCAGATTCCGACCCAGCCAGTAGGACACCAAAAGACAAAAGTCCTAAAGTCATTGAACGTAGGTCAACACGAAGCCCAAACTCTGAGGTATATCACAATAACAAATAATAAAATCAACTCATTTTTACTATTAAAAAAAAATCAGGTGATTTTGTTGGAGAGTTTCCGCTGGTAGCTCATACACATGTTGGCAATCACATGCACACTGCTGCTTTTATAAAGCATCATTTGAGTTTTTAATTGTCATAATTTTATTCAAAAGATTTAGAGTTTCGGTTTTAAAAGTTTCTTTACAACTATTGCTTGATGTTTTAGTTAATCCTTTTCATCTTCTCTTAATGTCATCCCCCTTTGTCTTGTGAGCTCCAGAAGAAGCGCCCAAGCCGAGTTTCTGAATTGGAGTCGCAGCTTGCTCAACTCCAAGAGGCTCTGAAAAAGGCAAAGGACCAACTGAACTCATCTGAATCATGGAAGAGGAGAGCCCAACAGGAGGCTGAAGAGGCCAAGCAGGAGCTCTTCGACATGTCAGCAAAGCTTGAGGAATCCCAGCAGCAGCTGCTGGAGCTTTCTGCTTCTGAAGAAGCTCGGCTTCAAGAGCTCCGTAAAATCTCCCAGGATCGTGATCGAGCATGGCAATCTGAACTTGAGGCTGTCCAGAGGCAGCACTCTATGGATTCTGCTGCCCTGGCTTCTGCTATGAATGAAATTCAGAAGCTAAAAGCTCAGCTTGAAGTGGGGGCTGAATCAGAAGCTACCCAAACTACGAGTGCAGAATCAGCACATGCGGAGATCAAGGGCTTGAGAATGGAACTTTCTAGAACTCTAGCCCTGGTTGAAAGGTTGAATACTGAATGCAATAATTGCAAAGAATCTGAAGCATGGGCCATAGAAGTTGTTAATAAAACTCAAAGGGAATTGGAAGAAGCGAATGCAACTGCAGAAATGCTCCGGTCAGATGGCATCAAAGCCATGGAAGCGTACAACTCCTTGTCAGTTGAATTGGAGCAATCAAAAGTGCAAGTGGAATCATTGGAGGGACGTGTGAGCACACTCCAGGTAGATGTGGTTGATAGCAATGACAAAAAGTTGGCGGATCTTACAGGCACTTACAAGATTGTTCCGGAAAATGAAGAAAATGAGGAAACTAACCAGCTTAAAGTGGAGCTTAATTTTCTGAAACGTGAAGTGGGTAAATTGAAATCTGCTTTAGATGGAGCTGAGGTCAGGTACCAGGAAGAATATATTCAGAGCACGTTACAGATCAGAAGTGCCTATGAACAACTTGAGCGGACAAAATCAGAATCATGCCAACGAGAGGCTGAAATGGAGTCGGAATTAGAGAAATTGAAGGCTCAAGTTGAGGAGTTAAGGGTTTGTTTGATGGGCAAGGAAACTGAATTGCAGCGTATTTCAGAAGAAAATGGGGAGTTGAAATTGAAGATTGAAAAAAACCTGTCAAGTGAAAAAGAATATAAACTTGCAATGGCCCTGAGGAAGTCAGAGGCAGATTTAGCAGAGTTGAAGGCAAGTTTGCTGGATAAGGAGGTAGAGTTGCAGAATATCACTGAGGTAAATGAATTGCTCAAGATGGAAATAAAGAAGAGGGACTTAGAAAGGAATCAAGTTAATGATGAGGTTGTTGCTCTGGCAGAAGCAGCAAGGACTGCAGAGCGGGAGGCTCTGATGAAACTTGGCAATATAACAGAAGAAGCAGATAAAAGTAGCCAAAGAGCAGAACGAGCGACTGAGCAGCTCGATGCAGCACAGGCTGCAAATTCAGAAATGGAGGCCGAGTTGAGGAGGTTAAAGGTGCAGTCAGATCAGTGGAGAAAGGCAGCTGAGGCAGCTGCTGCAATGCTTACAACAGCAAACAATGGGAAATTTGTGGAGAGAACAACTTCTCATGACAACAGCTACAATCCTATGGATTCACCTTATTCAGAAGACATGGATGATGATTCGCCTAAGAAGAAAAACGGAAACATGTTGAAGAAGATTGGAGTGCTATGGAAGAAGGGCCAGAAGTAAAATGGAATTATGTGACAGGTAGCAGATTGTTCCATACTATGATCTTACTGCTTTTGGTATATTCTATTGTACTCAGTTCTCTCTTCACTTAATTCTTGACAGGTATTTTGGTGGGTGGGGTGCAGCTGGACTTTCCATGGAAAAGAATGTGAAAATGGTGAACTTAAGTGTCATTTCTTTTAACCTGATGTGTGTTGTGGCTCTAGATAGACGCACTAGATATTCTATTCTATCTTCTTAATTTTCGCTTGGACATCTTTACAGTTGTGTTGAATCAGTTGGTCTTCCTGCAAAACACATCAGGAGCTCTTGTGTATGTAAATGGAACAAATGATCTGAAACTAGCAGCCTTGTTTATTTGTTACTTAGCCATGAAGTGAGTTCCTTTATTTTTTTCAAGGGACAAGACCTGAGACTTTATAAATCAATCTTTACTTCGGCTAAGGAATACCATGAATAAATTGAAGACTTTGACCAATACAAATTTACAAGTCAAAAATCAAAGTCTTGTGAAAAGCTATCCTCCTTTATAAAAGTTATACTCTTAAGTCTTAAGAGCGCTAGCATCAGTTCAATATTTCTCATTAGCCAAAATTTGTGTACTATCATATTCATACTTTTTCCGTTTTGTCTATCTCATTTGAAACCTAATTTCATTTAAAACCTAATTTTTATATTAGATTATCCATCTAAACTTTATATATTAATATATTATTATTATTATTATTATTTATTTTTTACTTTATTAGTATTATTATCTAATTTCTTATCGTTATATTTTATAGCTCTACAGGTTATATTTTATTTCTAAATAAAACAAAATAAAATATATTTTATTTTAATTATTATAATTTTTAAGGCACATTTTTTTTTATGATTTTATACTTAATAACATAACATAACGGTTATTTCGTTCATTCTAATTAAATTATTATTTTTACTTATATTTTCTAATTATATATATTTTTATGAATCTAACAATAATATATAAAATTCTATGATTGCACTAATTTCAAATTCCATCTAATGTCTTAACTTCTTAACCTTTCTTGCATTAAGCCGAATATCTACAAATTTTTCCAATTCAACAATCATAACCATATGAATGAAATATTAAGTTAAATAAGAATAAAAAAAGGGAAATAAACCGAGGAAAATGGTTTTATTGCATTGTTCTACCGTGGTTAAATAAGAATAAGATAATAATATGAATTTCCTACAGTTATTGTAGCTAAATGTGGGAGATTGGTTTTTGGAGAGAGAAAATAACATAAAACAAAGATATGGCTAAACTATTGTGCACAGAAAAATTTGTTGAGACACTAATACCTCATAACCAAAAGTTATATCACAATGTCTAATTTAAGTACAGAAATTTTTATGTTTACTTATCTAAATTTTACGGATTCGTTTGGTTATATAAATGAGAAGAGATGCAATGAAAGTTAAATAAAATATTATTTTTATTTTAAAATTTTAAAATATTAAAATATTTATTATATTTTATATAAAAATTTAAAAAATTTATAAAAATTAAATAAGATAACACATCTCATCTGTCAAATCAAACCATGCTAGTATTACTATAGCAATTCACGAAAACTAGGAACCCAGCTTTGGCAATAGCATGAAATCCCATCAAGTGCTTAGGGAATTGAGAAATGGAACTAAAAAAGTCATCGTTTGCAGTATGATTTGCTAATCGAATCAGCTAAACCATTACCTTCGATCAACGCGAGTACCTTTGGTGCATCCCCAGGCCAATGAGTATCCTCCGATATAAGACCAAGGGTCGATATAAGAGCAAGGTAATAATAGACTTATAATTTTTTTTATCATTACTTTATTATTTTTAGTATATTTATTTATTTATTATTTTCTTTTAAATATTTTTTTGAAGAATAAGCTTGGAATCCTGATGGGAGCTCCCGCTCTAATTTTTTTAATTTTTTATTTAGTGATAAGAAAATATTATTTAATAATATTGTGATTTTTTTAAAAAAATATTTAAAAATATTAAAAAGATGATGTGATAAAAAAATTTGAAATGGACTAGCGGAACCCACAGCTGTGGGTATATACTCATCCTTTTTTTAATATCTTTAATCATTAACAAAAAATTTAAAAAATATATAATTTTATTAATAATCACTTTCTTAATCACTAAATAAAAGATTTAAAAAAAAAATAAAAAATAAAAAAAATAGTAGAAAGGTGATAATACTATCATTATTCAACAAGTAAATCGATCGAGAAACGTAGAGACATCGGATAAGATAAAAGTTTTACAAAAATTTTTAATAACGCTTATGAGTCAACTTAAACAAAATATTGATGAATTAGGCTTCGTTTGGAAGCCAAAATCAGCTCAACTCAGTGTCCTTTAAAACTTTATTTGCTATCGAAACATACTTTCAAGCCGAATTTGATCCTAAACTCATCTGCAAACTGTAGATAGACGGGACAACTTTACTCATCTGTAAACTGTTTCGATCATTTGCCATGTTTTGACCATTGGCTAATGTGCATATCCACATTTGGCTGCAGTACTTATACGGACGCTTAAAATAATACTCGGTCAAATATGAGATATAATAATAATAAAAAAAAAAGGACAAAATAGTATTATATCATTGAAAAAACGTACTCGTGGGACTCATTTTTTTTGGATTCAGACGAAATAGTACAAAACAGTATACAATTTCGTTCGGTTTGCATCTCAGGTGAACAGTATAAAATAATGATGGGATCTTTTTTTACAACTTTCTATAAATATATCTAAACTCATTTTAACATATAAACACATTTTAAACTCATTTTAGTGGACCCCACTAAACTAATTCAACAATCTCAACTTATTACTATTTATAAAAAACTCAACTCAATTCAATTCAATTTAACATCTAAACACAACTTTAATCTTAATTAGTGTATGCAGTAGACTTTAGCTAAAGAGAGACATGCATGACAGACACATGGCATGCCATTTGGCAGACAAAAAAACTACAAACACTTGGCAGCGTCTTTCACCCTTGAGATGACGACACAATGTCAAATGACCACATTAATCAGCTTCCATTTCTTTTCTTTTCTTTTTTCCTTTTTTAATCTTCCTTCTTCACTACGGCAGCTGACCGAACTCATCTCTGCCTTTTCTCTAGAAATTTCACTACTTTTCCTTGCACACAAACAGATCATTTAAACCCCCCAAGTCACAATATTTAAACCTACTTTGTGTAGGTTGAACTAGAAGTAAACCTTATTGGCCAAAGTTGGATTAGCAAGGATAATTGTAACTTTTCATATGCTTGATTCTTTGGTGGAAATGAAAGTGAAGTGAAATTTATTTGGTAAATAGGGTTCAAGTGTAAATGGGTAAGTTTCTGCAACTATAGGTTTAAACGGGTTAAAAAATATATTTAAATAAAAAAATAGGGATAAGAATGGGTAAGAAATAGAAAGAAACTGAAGTATACAAAAAATAATTGAAAACAAGGTCAAAACGTAAATTTAATGAAGTATTATAGGGGTCAAATTGAAAATAATAAAAGTTTAATTGCAAATCAATAAATAACCAGAAATGAAGGGGTAGAACAGAGAATAAAAGAATTTCGAGGTTTATTAATTGAGTATTAAGGGCTTGTTTGGATGTTTGAAACATCTGAGTGCAATTCACTTTTATACTTCGTTCAACATACAAACACATGTTTTATCCTTCACTGAGTGTAGTTCAATTTTGAATTTTATGGAACCCACAACTGACAAGCATAATTAGAGAAGTGGCCAGGGGGTCGACCTTGTCATTGCCTCGGAGGGGAGGCACAGAAAGGGCAAAGGCGCAGCACGACCTACCCTCGCCAGCCAGCATTTAGATCCTCATGGAACAAGCAGAGGCTGATTTCGCGATGGCCATGGGTGTGGGTCATTCTTCTTCGGGTTTGTAGACCGCTCCTCCCCGTCATTGAACTCCGGCTTCTACCTTGCCAAGTTGTCAAGGCCCGTCTAAGGGGTCATATGGCGTGGACCAGGAGCTTGACATGACCTTCTTCACGACTTTTCTAGATCTTGTGCCAGGAAGCTCAATTGTCGTCAGTGAATCTTTTGAGGGCGTCGAAGGGATTCTGTTGGCTATTGCTTCTGTTGGTCATCGGGAAGATCAGTGGGGGAGGGCTGCCCCTCCAGTTCTCTTCCGTCCATGACCTCCTGGGGTGAGAAACCTACCTTCCGCTTAGCTACCGAGGACTCACCCTGAAGAGATTGATTGGTTGTAGCCCTGAGTGGGGAGGAAGTTTCTCTGCCCCCTTGCTCCAGCGTGGCGTTGAAGGGAAAGTCGACCTAAGAGGGGTATCAAAGCGAAGGCTCCTTTCGAGCAGTGTGATGGCGATAGGACTCTGAGGTCCCAGAGTAGTGAGGCTCAAGTTGGAGGCGTGGTGGAGCATCCAGCTAGAGAGGCGGCTGACACAATGGTGGTGGGGTCCCAAGTTACGAGGGAGGCTAGTGTCAGGGAGGGCGATAGTTCTTCACCAAGCTCCCCTTCTTGACCTCGCTGAGCTGGCTGGTTGGACTAGTGCGGTTCCCGCGAGGGGAAGGTAGAGCAGCATGGGAGCGAAGGCCTTTTAGGAGACAACTGGCCAACTCAGAGGATCCTGTCCCTTGTATGCCTTTTTTTTTTCACAATGTCTGTTGTCTATTGAGCTATGTCTCTCCACTTTCTATGGTTTTACTACTCATGTGTACCAGGGAATTGACCATCTCGTGGCTTAGATCATGGATGGATAGGCCGACTTGGAGAAGGAGAGTTCTCATCTCCGCAACCGAGTCGCTCACCTTAGGGATGAATTGGGTGGGAGGGACGAGGAAATGAGCTGCTACCAAAGTGAAGCCAAGGAGATCGAGGAGGAGCGTGACATCATTCTGGCCAGACTATCTCATCAAGAAGCTGAGTTGACAGAGCTGAGGGAGTGTTGCCAAGGCCATGGCGAAGCTATTTGAGGGATTGAGCAGTCCCTTCGAAACTTGGATGAGTAGTGTTTGTGGGAATCAAAGGAGAGGAAACTGCTCAAGGGTGAGGTTAGGTCGCGGGACTTAATGACTCCCTCCGACAGAGTTAAGAAGAAATCAGGTCTTGGGCAAAAGAGGTTAGGTCCCTAAGATTTGAGTTGGGTTTGGCCCAAAACTAGATCGCTACTCGTGACGTGCATGTAGCCCCCTGACGGCTGAGCTAGTTGCCTTGTAGGGCGATCTGATGCGAATCTCCCCTAACTGGTTGTGGCGAGGATGGTTCATTACAGGGCCTAGGGTCACTGTTATTGAGAGGGCTTCGAGAAGATGCGGTGTTTCATCCTCGAGAATCCTAGGGGCAACCTCCTAGAGCTCGACCTGAGGTCCTTGCAACTCAATGACTCTTCACTCCAATTCCTCGACTCCTTGGGCTGTGACTTGATGCCCGATACCTTTCCTCCTTCGAACCCCCATCCTTGGGTTGTGACCTTGTACCTTGTACTTTGTAATGCTAGTGAATGTATGTGGTAAATTCTTCCTTGTCGCCCATAATGTGCGTTCTTCTTATTCTTCCTTCTCTCTCATTTTTTTCCCCAATATTGGGGCTATGTACTATGTAATGCTCGAATCGTATATCAAACACAGTTTTTTGAGTTCTTTACGTGCAATTGTTGGTTCGCATTTTCCCAATTGGTCATTGCTTTAAGGCTAGACTGAACTTGTTTTGTCATGACTTGGGGAACCAGGCGAGATCTGACATCGATTGCACTAAGTGGCAATTGGTTGCCAAGGTTCGAGAGCGGAGCATTTTACTCAAGAGTCAAGTGGGATCTGAAATCGACTGCGCTTAGTGGCGAGAAAGGATTGGGACACTTAGGAGAGGTGTTCTCCATTTTGTTGCTGAGGCTCGAGCAGGAGGCATCAACCTAAAGAACCAGGCAACATCTGAAATCAATCACCTTGGATGGAGAAGAGGGACTGAGACACTTAGGAGAGGTGTTCCCCTTATGCTTGCCGAGGTCGAGCATCAAACATCGACGTGAGGAACCAAGTGGGATTTGAAATTGACCGCGTTGGGTGGTGAGGAGGGATTAAGACATTTAGGAAAGGTATTCCCCCCTGTGACCGCCTGGGTTCGAGCACAGAGTATCGACCTAAAGAATCAAGCAGGTTGTGAAATTGACTGCGTTGGGTGGAGATTGGTCATTGGGGTGTGAGCGTGGAGTATCGGCTTGAGGAACCAGGCGAGATCTAAAATTGACTACACTGGGTGGCGATTGGTCGCTGAGGTGCGAGTGCAGAGTATCTACTTGAGGAACCAGGTGGGATCTGAAATTGACTGCGCTAAGTGGCGAGAAAGGACTAGGACACTTAGAAGAAGTATTCTCTCATTTGATCGTTGAGGTTCAATTTAAGGGTTTTATTGTGTATGGATCCTGTAACATGTTAGTAAAATGTAAACAACGAGATTCTTTTATGGAAAAATCAATCTGGGGGTTATTCTCCCCTTTCACGCAATTATTATACTGAATATTTTTTGAGGTGCTTCGCATTCTATGGACGCGACAACTCCTTCCCCTTGGCATCTTTAAGCAAGTACGTTCTGGGTCTGCGACAGGCTGTAACCACAAACGACCCTTTCCACCTTGGCCCAACTTCCCTTCTTCCTAGGATGTCATGCTAATTTCCCTTAACACCAGATTTTCTTCTTTGAACGACCGAGGTTTGACCCTTCATTTTAAGTACTGCTCTGTTCTTCTCTTGCCAGTCGCCATTCTCACCTCGACTTCATCTCTCCTTTCTTCTGCCAAGTCCAGGTTTGCATGTAGGCCTTCTTCATTTGCTCTTTCTTTGAAATGTTGAACTTGAAAAGTCAGCATGCCCACCTTCACTAGGATGACTGTCTCACTCCCATACGCTAATGCGAAGGGGTCTGTCCAGTGGGGGTCTTCACCATGGTATGCCCACAAAACTCTAGGAAGCTCTTCTGCCCACACCCCCTTCTTGGCGCCAACCTTTTCTTCAGGATTCCCACTAGGGTCTTATTGGTCACCTCCACCTGCCCGTTAGCCTGTGGTTGTTTCTAGGATGAATACCTGACCTTTATGCCCAGCTTGCCACACCAACTTTTGTAGTGGTCAGAATCAAACTGTCTTCCGTTGTTCGCGATGATGACCTAGGGTATGCCGTATCAGCACACCACGACCTTCGATAGGAACCGAGTCATGCTAGTGGCAGTTATCGTTGCGAAGAATTCAGCCTCTATCCACTTTGTGAAATAATCCATTGCCATTGAGATGAACTTCGCATCACCTTTTCCCTACAGCATTGGCTCCATGATGAACTTCGAACCCACATTGCATGAATGACTAGGGGGAAGTGATTGTTATCATTTTCTTTGGCGGGCATTGTGGGATTGGCGCATGTACCCGACACTTCTTGCACCTTTGTACGAATCTCTCTGTGTCTTTAAAGGCTTGGGGCCAATAGTAATCTACTTTCAGTGCCTATCCTGCCAAGGTCCTTCCACTCGAATGGTTCCTGTAATCTCCTTCGTATATCTCTGCCATGACATATTGGGTTTCCTCTAAAAAACACACCTAAAAATGGGAGGAGAGAAACCTCGTTTGTACATATTCCTGTCCACCAAGATGAATCCAGCGACCCTATTCTTCACTCTCCTCACCTTCTTTTGAGTTGGCAACTCTCCGATGGTCAAGAACTGACTTATCTCACAACCCCATTTGGGTATAGCATCTCTTACTTTTGCTATCATTTGAATTAATTATTTAGGTTGTGAATAATAGTAAGATGATTTGTAAATAGTAATGAAATAATTTGAATTAATTATTTAAGTTGTATTTGGGTCTGAACCAAAATTTTTCAACTTTTTATAAAAAAAAATTAAAATTCATTTCAACCCATTTCATATATTTCAATATAAAAAGTTAAACCTATCTCAACGAAACTCACAAAATATTACTATTCACAACTCAACGCAACATCCAAACATAGTCAATTTTGAAAATAAAAAAATTATAAATTAATATATTGTCAGAATATAACTTTTTAATTTTAATTTTATTTTAAAATTTAAAAAAGTTGAATTATTTTTTATTTAAAAAATTAAAAAAATTGTTATAATTATTTTAAAAAAATTATAATGATTAATTTGAAAGTGTTTGTATTTGTATTTTATCAATTGTCTTTCTCTTTGTATCCAATAGGATAGAAAGACAATTGATAAAATAGAGTGATTTTGGATGTCTAATATGATTTGTGGCTCTGTGGATGCACATGCACATTTGTGTGCAGGTGTGCCCCCCCGTGTCCTACTACTAATGGAGACAGAGAGGGCCTCAAAATAAAAGCACTAAATAGTAAAGTTCATAACTCAATCCTAAACAAATTCCTAAAAGCTGAACTTAACATCCAGTTGAGAGAGCGTTCAAAACATCATATAGATTTGCCTCAAAGCGATGTCGCGGTAACTTTTCCACCTCGCTTTGCTGGTGCAGAGGCCTTAGAGTTAGAGGGCATAATATACTTGAGGCGGTAACTGACTAGCGAAGGCCCAAAAATACTGTATTTCCCAGCACTGCTAAAAGCCGTTTCTGCATCATCGCGTTTCTTAAAAACCACCTTGGCACGTCTACTCTTCTTCAGAACTTCGGTCTGACATTCAATCAAAGTCCCAAACTGGCTAAATATCTTAGTGAGACTTGCTTCTGAAGGAACAGAATCCAAGTCCGTGAAGTTCAGAATCAGAGCTGTGGGTGGGAAATCTTGCTCACAACTTTCCTCCTCCAAGTGATGTCCTACCGTCATCCCTGCTTCGGATTCAAGATTTTTACCAGAACCCTTCTGCGTATGATCGAGATTTGGCCTTTGTGGTTCAACAGTGGGAACACCCTTTCCACTTGGACTGTCGGGCTGATTCTCAAATGATGACTGCTCTTCAGGAATGCTTTGGACAATCCTGTCACTCCAGTAAGATTCGCTCAAAAAGTCTGTCCCAGAAGCTTCAGTGATTCCTGGCATAGTTGACTTTCTTCCAGTCTTGGTTGATTTCTTTCTATTCTTACCACCAAAAACTTGTTTCAAAGACTGTTCATGCTCCTCTAAGCTAGGATCATCCAGGCTAACAAAATTCCTGAATTCTGAGAAGAATCCGACCATAGAAAATATAAAGCTGTATCCTTTCATGGGATCTCTGGCAGCCAAGCGGAGCTGGGACATCATCTCATCAGGAGAAGATAACTCCGTGCTCGGTTTCTGTATGCTTTTATTCTCAACCCAGGCCTCTTGAGACATTCCATCACCATACTTGAGTATTGGACTTGACCCATTCATTTGGCTAGCAGCCCGACGAATGCTATCTCCAACTCTAAAAGTTTGCTTGGTCCGTGCGGACGCGTCGACAACTCCTGTTGATAGATGGCTTTTCCCACGTTTCATAGACGAATCATCCGACAATGCATCAACCGCCTTTCGTTTCTGACTAGAAGATTGTGAAATCAACTTACCTACACCTTCCTTGCCTGTTTTGTTTCCTCCATTTGGCGTGCGCAAGCCCTTCTCAACAAGCAAATCCAGCAAGCTTGTCTCTTTTTTGTTGGGGAGCAAAGTATCTCCAGAAGTGTGCTTACGCTTACGGGAAGAGCGAACTTGAGTCTCTGACTTTCCTTTTCCAGAGGATATTGAATTTTCATTCTCCATATCCGGAACATCATTCACATTGAATTCTCTGTGATTCTTTTTCACCTCAAGCAATTGATTGTCCTCCTGACTCTCAAACAATGTACCAAGCATATTGAACTTGGGAAGCTCTGAATAACCCTTCCAGCGATAGAAGGCTGACAATTGGGCCTGTGACATTACAAATTCCAGTCTGTCACCTCCACCATATGGCAATTGAGCTGTTGTTTTCATGAACTCGAGAAGTTCCATGGGTTTTAAAGAAGTGGCATTCAAATAACTATCCCCACCATCTCTTCTACTTGATTCTTCCCTGATTCCAGCATTAACTATTATCTGAGTGTTGAGGTTGGCATATGCTTCTTTTGATATGCAGGAACAGGCCAGCCCAAACTCTACCCGTCTGGAAACCTCTTCCAAAGCACAGTCAAGAGCATATCGGAATTCTTCCTTAGTGCTCTGCTTCTCCATTTGCGAGAAATGTGGACCAAAGGGTTTTATCCACGATGCTTCATTCCAAGCAAATGTTTGATCCCCAAAATATGCAATCAGGTAACTTCCTTTTTTAGAGTACTTCGTTGCGTTTTCTGATGAATCCGAAGGATCAAAAATCTGCCCAGGCCACCAGGGATGACTCCGAACTTTGCCCCATACTAGATCAGAGACATGATATTCCGGTTTTGAGGCAGAAGATTTGACATTCACATCACTTGAAACATTCCCGTCTGTTATCGTATATGTATTCAAATCTACAACAAGATTGAAAATATTAGAATCGTCTCCAATATTCTGGACAACCCCAGCTTCTGGGACACGAGTGCTTGCGGTTTGATTCTTATTGGTCTCTATCATTGCATCTATCTTCATGGTCCGGTTTTCTGATCCCTCAGAAGATAAAGCCTCAGAAACGTGCGTCGGGGACACACAAGAATTTTCATCACAGAAAGTCTCGTTGATATCAGCTACTTTTGCTTCCATACCTGGAATTTCAGCTGGTATTTTGCTCACAGACTCGACCTGAGGCTCTATTCCTTCCTGCATACAATCCGAGGCATTGACATCCTCTTTCACCAGCCCCAGTGAAACATCGCCGTCTTTTGGATTAACGCCTCTATCTACCATTCCTGTCTCCGCTTCTGCAACATTCGCGCCGTCTGCAAAATGGGTTACTCTCTTTAAAGTCTCCTTTTCCAATCCATCAATCACAGGCTCAACAACCGCATTCCCATCAGACCCACCGATCTCCAACCCCTTGGCTGCACTAAAATTCCCAACTTCATCCACTATTCGCTCCTTTGGAGAACCCTGGACTTGACTCTGACCCTCGAAAGTCTCAGTTAGGGTTACAGGTTCAGAATCGGTTACACCATGAGCCATGTTTTCCAGGTCAAACGGAAGAACGTCTGAGTTCAGGTCGATATGGGCAGAATTCGCAGACATTAAGAAGCCCTAAAATACCCACATAAGAATGCCCAGAATAAGATAAAAAACCCTAATAATGGGTGAAACAGCTCCCAATCATAAAACACGAACAACTCAGAGAAATGAAACAATTGTACCTTTGGTTTTTCCTTGCTTTCAATCTCCGCCTAGGTTGGGTAGACAGAGACGGCGTGCCTATAGTCTGAGGGGGAGACAGGGAAAGCTTGACGTTATGAGAAGTTCAAAGCGTGAAATAATATGCTTCTGGGAAGAGGAAATGGAGAAAATGCTATGCTGTTGGAGTTAGGGTATGACAACCACAAGGAATGAATAGTCCTTAAATAGAGAAAATGCTACGTTTTCTTTCTGGTTTGGACAACAGGACATTCCAATTTCCCTGAGTGTTGGTTCCGTATGTAGTTGGATGAATCTTCTCGGCTCTAGGCGGCAGCCAAAATTTTCTTTCTCCTCCTCACCAACACAAAATTCATCCAGAGCAAATTTTTCACAAAAAATTGGATAAATTTAAAATTTATATAAAAAATTAATTTTTTAATAATAGACTATGCGAGGCTTACGGTCTATCCTTAAACTTGAAGTTTGAGTCAATAATTTTTTTTTTTTTTAGAAAAATATTACTTTGTCCACTCATTTTGACACTTTATGTATTTTAATTTTTTTTACTTAATAGTTAAGGAAGTGAATATTTGTGAATTGATATTTTTTATATATTTTTTAAAAATATCTTAAAATGATAAAAAAATGTGAATTAAAAAATTAAAAAATGTTGGATTTGGCCTAACGGTCAGATTGAGCGGGCGTCAGAGTAGCACGATTATTTTAATAAGTCAAACAATAAGTCCTCGTACTCCAGAGGGCGAGCAAAAGTGTAGACAAACAATTCAATATAATTTTAAACTAAATTTAACGTTAAAAACTCAACTCTCAAAATATTAAAAGTGGTTTGGATTCACAAATCACCTCAACTCATCTCATTTTCATTATTACATTTTTTTCAAATTCTCACACAAAATATAATAATTCTTTTTTTTTTCAAATCTCAAAACAAACTTTTCCAAATTTTCATATAAAATATAATAAATAATTTAATTTTTTCAAATTCTAAAACCACTTTTCTAAATTTTCACATAAAATATAATAAACAATTTAACTTTTTTAAATCTCAAAACAATAATAATATTAAAAAATATTATTCTAAAAATATTATTTTTTACTATTCACAAACCATCTCAACTCAACACCTCTTTATATATAGGATCCATAACTTTTTTCAACTTAATACCTCTTTACATGCGGGACCCACAATCTTTTTCAATTTGTTATAAATATATCTAAATTTATTTTAAGTGAGTCTCATAAAACTTATTCTATCATCTCCATATATTATTATTTATAAAAAATTTAACTTATCTTAATTCAATTCAACATCGGACCTAAAAATTATTTATAAGTTCTTTCTTCCCATCTTGCCGAACTCGGATCCCAGGCGAGTAAAGATTGCATGGCCAGGGTGAGTAAAAATGCCAACACTTCATAGCATAGGACGAATGCTTCTATTGTTTTTTTTTTTAAACATCGGTGTTTTTGTCTCAAATAATTAGCTTCACAATTTGCAACAATTTTCTAAGTCCGCTCAGTTTTACAACACGTAGTATTTTTTCAAAATCTAGCTAGATTTTAAACCTTTAATGAGCATTAAGACTGCCAAGTAAAATAAAAGCAGTCACTTCCGAACATGCTGTGGCAAGGGTAATTATAAATAAATTTATTTCCCTTTCTACCAGCTGGACTATCGATAAAAATGCACCAGCAGTGTTTGAGAAATTTCTTTGTAAACTAGTATCATATGCATATCTTTGTTCTTCATTTAACATTTGACATGCAACGAGATCATTAGTAGACACAACGGTTTCTAATTCATCAATTAACATTTATATCGGAACCCATTGATTCAAGAAAAGATGCAATGCTTTTGTAGAACTCGACTCCTTACCATCTTTAAAAATTTATGCAGTCGTTTAAAATCAAGAAACATGTCAAGCTCAAATTGTTCTCACAGAGCTCTTGGATTGACAGGAATATACTAATATGAGAAGTCTTATAGCTACAAAGAGATCTATACAAAAATAAATTTACAAACTGACATGCCTTTATATAATACGTTAGATTTATCTTATAATAAAAATAATTTTACAATTTATCGTATCACATCAAATTACATTAATTTATAAATTTTTTTTTATAAGATTTTTTTATCGCTAAAACATTTCTCTACTAATATTGTGGCAAACAAGTGCCTCAAACTATAATATATCTGTAAAGCAGCTTCTTCAAGACATTTGTTAAATCCATAATCATGCAATGCAACTACGTCTCAAAGGTCAAGGCATTTATTGAGCCAATCCTTTTTAAAGCTTCAAATGATGTGGCCGTCTTTGATATGATTTAATAATAATCGTAAATAATATATTTCACCTTTATTTGCTTTATTATTTTAACATTTACACTGTTGCTTTCTAGGAGTCTAAACTTTGTCATGTTGATTTCACATGTTAAAATAAGAAAGGAGAATGATGGATAAACTTCTGTATCTCATTTACTAAAAAACATCTAAATTATACGGTACAATAAGGGGCAAATAAAGCATATGAGGTAAGTACAGAGGAGAGGACTTGAGATAGCGAAGAAGACAAACGGCAACATCATAATGTGGTTTCTGAGGCTGGTGCATGAATTGAGTGAGAGTGTTGACAGTATAAGATAATTTCTAGTCAAGTGATGGTGAGGAAGATCAAACGACCAACAAGACGACGGTAAGAACTGGGATCGAAAGTAGGTCACCATCTTGATTGGTGAGTTTGAGATGTTGCTTCATGGGAAAGACTACAGGTTGGGAGCCAAGATGGCCACTATCATCCAAAATGTTAAGGGCGTATTTTCGTTGATTAAGAAAGATGCCCGTAGGAAAACGATCAATTTCTAAATCCAAGAAATACTTCAAAGTGCCGAGATCATTGAGCCAAAATTGGTGAGCTAAGAAACTCTTGAACTTGGTGATGGCATGGGGATCATTGCCTGCAAGAAGAATATCATCTACTTAAACAAGTATGAAAGTGAAAGAAGTGCCTTGAGAGCGAGTGAATAGAGAATGGTTAGCTTGAGATTGAGTAAAACCAGCTAAAGTAACAACAGATAAAAATTTGGAGAACCAATTCTGTGAGACTGGCTTGAGGCTATAAAGAGATTTGCTCAAACGACAAACCTGTGTCTCCCCTTGTGTGTGATATCCTAGAGGAAGAGTCATGTAGACTCCTTCGTCAAGATCACCATGAAGAAATGCAATATGGATATCAAGTTGAGGTATCAACCAATGGTGAGCAGCAACAATGGAAAGAAGACAACAGACAATGACTAGTTTGGCTACAGGAGTAAAAGTGTCATGGTAATCGAGACCCTTAACTTGAGGGTATCCTTTGGCCACAAGGTGGCCCACGTGATGTTCAATGGTGCCATAAGCTTTTAGCTTGGTTTTGAAGACCTATTTACAGCCGATGGAGTTTTTGCCAAGGGTAAGGATTGAAGAGCCCAGGTATGGTTATCTTTTAAGACTTGTATTTTAGAAGTCATGACATCACACCAGTGGGGATGGCATATGGCTTGGGAGTAACTTTAGGGTTCCTCATGTTGTGATAGAGCATAAAGAAAAGCCATGTGTTTAGAATTAAAACGAGCATAAGAAAGAAAAGACGCAAGAGAGTGAGGATTACTTGGCGAGGAAGGATTGAAGGGTTGTGCACATAAGGACTCATGTGAAAGAGGAGAGCAAATGTAGTCTTGGAGGTAGGTAGGCCATGTGAGGTGATGATGAGGCCGAGATGATAAGAGCTGTGTAAGAGGGAAAGAGTTGGTAAGTGGAGGTTTTAGGATGAGAGGATTAGGGAATGGTTTGGATATAGGCATACCAAAAAGAGGGAAAGGTATGAGAATGGGGGTGGAGGCAGCGGGAGGGAGTTTTTGGAAAGGAAAAACTGTTTTGACAAAGGTCACGTCTCAAGAAACAAAGATGTGTTTATTTTCAAGATCATAGACACGATATGATTTGTGACCAACTGGATAACCTAAGAATACACATATGATTGAGTGAGAAGAGAATTTGTCACGATTGGGACGTAAAGTTTGGGCATACAAAGACAACCAAAGATGCGAAGGTGATCATAAGATGGTGGGTGGTGGAAAAGAAGTTCATAAGGGGATTTATTTGCTAGACTAGGGGAGAGGATACGGTTGATGAGGTTCGTGGTCGTGAGGATACACTCAACCCAGAAAGAGATTGGAAGATAAGCTTGTAATCATACATGTTGTGCAACATTGAGAAGATAACAATGTTTACGTTCTGTAATACCATTTTGTTAAGGAGTCTCTACACATGTGCATTGGTGAATAATGCCATGGTCAATGAAGAACTATTGCATGTTACGAGATAGAGCTTTTTATCCATTATCAGTTTGAATGTGATGTATGGGGCATTGGAACTAATTCTGAATAAGAGCATGAAAGTGTTTGGGACATGCATCTGTTTTTTATTTAAAAAGTATAAGATAAACTAATGTATTATGAGAAAAGTTATCAACAATGGTTAAAAAATAATGGGCAACAAAATGAGATGGTGTGGGATAACCTCTCCAAATATCACAATAAATTTAATTCAAATGAACAACACGTTTTTTCGAATAACACTTTGTTTGAAATTTATTTGAAGTGGAAGTCAAGTTTGAACATCATGAAGAAATTTAGAATTTATTCAAATGAACAACACTTGTTTTGAAATTTATTTGAAATGGAAGTCAAATTTGTTTGCCACGAACACAAACATCACAATGAAATTTAGGACTAGACATATTAATAGCTTTATTCAAACATAAAATAGACAGATGACTTAAACATTGGTGCCATAATGATGAAGGGAAAGCAGCGAGTATGGCTGGGATGATGGATTTGTAGTAGTAGAGTCCACCGCAAACCTCACCCATTTCAATCAGCTTCCTTGTGCGTAGGTCTTGAAAAACTAAAAGGTTGGAAATAATAAAATGACACAATTCAAAGATTGGGTGAGTTTGCTAATGGGAAAAAGACTGCATTTGAAGTCAGGAACATTTTTTTTTTTTGTTGTTGTTGGAAGTGAGGAACATTATCTAAAGACAAATGCTCTAATAATTTAATGTGACCTAAGTGTGTAATGGGAACAACTTTACTTGTAGGTAACTGTATGGGATTAGCATGACCAATGAATTGATTTTGTGAAATAAAGATGAGTCAGATGCCATATGTTCATTTGCATCACTGTTAATGACCCAATCGGTGCCATTGGAAGGAGAAAGATACTTATAGGAGAGGGAAGAAAGATTACCAACAAAATTGGCCAACGTGGGAGGAGGTGAAGATAATAAGACCATCAATTTACTATATTGGATAGAATTTCAGGCCTGGAATGGAACTTTCAGTAGTTGTGGGAGAACTTAGGTTGGTGGCAACATTGTTGGCAAGATGAGGGGGGGCAAGTTTGCTACTACCAGAGCATTAATTCCTACTTGAATGATCCCAATTTGGAGGATAGTAGACTAACTTGTAGCACGTATCTTTTCAATGCTCAAAATTACTGCAATGCTCACATTTCGGTTGACCTCGTCCACACCCCTTATAGAGAGGCATGAGTAGAACAATTAGATCAATTTGGACGAGTTACTGCCATATCAATAAATTCTAAAGGTAGATGTGGAAGATGTAGAAGTCTCTGCCACTCTACTTGATTGAGAATTGAATAGACTTTGCTGATAGTTGGGAGGGTGTCCATGGTAAGAATTTGACTCTAGATTGAGGCGTAAGAGTCATTAAGCCCCATTAAAATTCAAAGAAGCATTCTGTCTGTAGAATTTGTTAACAGCTTAAGAGCACCATAAGAGCAACATGGAAGATTTCTTAAATTACTCAATTCAACGCAATAAGATTTGATGATATTAAAGTTAGGGGTGTAACAGGTTTGGTTTGATCCGATTTTAGACATATTTTATAACCGAACCGGTATATACCAATTTTGATATTTGAAGAACCGATACCACACTGATTATACTCCTAAACCGGTACTTCTAGTTTTATCGGTTCGGTCCGACTTTCCGGTTTTAATCATTTGCCATAAAAATAATACTGCCATGTAAAAAATCTGCTATAGAAAAATCTGCTATAAACATATAAAATCTACTATAAAAACTATCTGCTACAAAATATAAAATCTGCTATAAAAAATCTGCTAAAAAATCTCCTATAAAAATATTAAATCTTCTATAAAAAATTATGCTACAAAAATATAAAATATGTTATAAAAAATCTGCTATAGAAAAATTTGCTATAAAAATATAAAATCTGCTACAAAAGTATAAAATCTATTATAAAAAAGCCTGCTATAAAAATATAAAATTTGCTATAAAATATGTTGCTATAAAAAAAATCATATGCCATAAAAGAAATCATCTTCCATAAAAAACTATTGCCATAAAAAAATCTGCTATAAAAAAATTTGTAAGATGCTTTAGCCTTTAATCATTTGGCGTAAAAAAAGCCACACATTACAAAATCTGCCACAATACATAAAAAATATAGAAATTCCAGATTACAAATTCACAAGTTACAGTTTAAAATTTAGAAACTCCAGATTACAAGCTACACATAAAAAATCTAGAAATTCTATATTACAGATTCCACATAAAAAATCTGGAAACTCCATATTACAAGTCTATATTACAAGTCCATATTACAAAATAAAACTAAAAATAATGTAGTAACATTCTCCTTAAGTGTCCATATTTGATAAATAAAAATATAGTACCAATAGTCTAGATTGCACAATTAAAAGAATACAACCAAGCTCTTATGCACCAACTCCAAAATTATAAACCCTAAATTAGATATATTAAAACACAATAAACCCTAAATTAGATTTATTAAAACACTCCAAAATTATAAACCCTAAATCAGATGGAGAGATGTAATCCTAAATCTGTAAATCCAATAAAAACCTTAAATGAAATGAAGCAATTAGCAATGAATTGAAACAATGAAATGATTCATGAAGTAAATGTAAGATTTTGAAAATTAAAAGGCATAGGATCTATTCACATATTGATTAGCTCACCGAGAGGCAAGATGGGAAAACAATATTTGTAGCCTAGGCGGCGAGGGGCTGTTGACGGCATGAGAGAGGGATGTGGGGACTGGGAGAGACTCAGAGAGGCAGAGCAGAGATGAGAGAGTGTCCCGGCTCGGGGGGGGGGGGGGTTAACCCTAAGCCACAACTAATTTAAACTAGGGTTGTAAACAAAAATTGAAAAACTGGTTTGTAAGTGGTCCAATACGGTACTGGTTCTAAAGAATCGAAATCGATCCTAAACCAGTGCGGTATTGGTTTTCATATTTTAAAAATCGGTTTAAACGAATAGGACTAGTATATATATTAATAATTTTTTTTTATATATTATATGTTAAATTGATAATTAATATAACATGAAATTCTAATCTTATTATTCAAATCTATTAATCTTATAACATAAAATTAATGTTATAATTTTTAATATAACATTTGATATAACATATAAATTTTAATCCTAAACATAAACATTAATATTAAGTTATTAATATAAACTTACTTTTGATATATATATATATATATATATATATATATATATATATATAAATATATCAAAGATAAATACATTTTAGGCATAATAAATTATAATATATATTCTTTTTGTAAATAAACTTTTACACATTTGTTCATATATACTCATATAAAAAGTCTAGAACTTATATATACTATGGTTAAATTCAATACTATACTAGTATGCATTAATTATTATAAAATAATTTACTTATACTGTAATATAAATAAACTAATAGTTTAGTATATGTAAACATCAATATTATTACTAGCATAGATAATTCGAAAAACCAGACCAGACCGAAATTGAAAAAATCGAAAGTCCTAGTTTCGGTAGTGAATCGGTCCTATATCATTTTAAAATTTTTAAAACTAGTGTATATCAGTTCGGTTCTAAAAAATATTCAAAATCGGACCGAACCAAACCGGTCACACTCCTAATTAAAATGAAGTCGTTTACTCCCCTAAAAACGACGCGGTTTTAATTAGTTGGGGGATTTATATATCCACCCCATTAAAAGATGTCATTTCAGACTTATATAGTTGGCACTATACTTAAACGACTCTGTTTGGCCTTTGGGACTAAATATAGTGTATATATATAGTATACTATACTATAGTATATATATAATATATACTAACTATATATTATACTATTATAGTAATACTATCATAGTGATACTATATATTATATATTACAATAGTATATAATATTATAGTGATACTAATACTATATATTACACACTCTAGTATATGATAATATCATGATAATAATACTATATATAGTTATTTATATATAATACTATAGTATACTATAGTATATACTAATACTATATACTATACTAATACTAATAGTAATACTATATGTAGTTAATCAGATTTCTATAGTTATGTCATGATTATGTAGGAGTTGAAATGAAATGGAAGGAAGAAGGAAAAATGGAAAGAAGAAGGAAGATGTGGCAATTTTATTAGATACAGATTGTCTCATACGTAGTCGTTTGGGTTTCTATTGTATTAGTTAGTAGATTGTATAAGGGATACGATGTTGTTTGAGTTAGTGGTTGTATGAGGAATGGTGTGGTTTTATTGATAGAAGTGTTAATTGTTGTAAACAAATGTACAGTGCATTTTGATAAAAATCATATAAGAAGAACAACGAGTTGGGGAAGAGGCCAACTCTGGACTAGTTGATCGTTTCCCTCTGACTCTCTCTCTCTTCTTCTTGATCTTCTATCTACTTTCTCTCTTTAATTCTTGGTTTTTGGAGGTTGGCTACCTCGAAGTAGTCAGGTTACTAGGGGGCTCATTACAATTGGTATCAGTTGTCAATGTGCCATGGCAGAGGGTCCACGGTCCTATGCTCAGATTGTGGATTCGATGAACTGTCTTCGAAAGCAGCAAGATAGGTAGCAAAAATGGATTGAGGATACAATTGCAGTGTTGGTTCAGCAGTAAGAAGTAGCTTGGGTGGATAGGGAGACTCAAGATAAAAGATTTTATGAGTTATGACAATAAATTTCAAGAATCTCTTGCAATAATTCAGAAGGTAATGGTTAGACAACAAGAAAATTTTCAGGAAGCTCAGAATCTTGGGCGTAATGGTGATATGAAGGAAGGTGTGGGTGAAGTGCTTCATCGTGATGTGGGTGATAGTGGGTTTACAAAGGGTATAAAGTTGGACTTTCCAAGGTTTGCGGGTAAGAATCCATCAGCTTGGATTTATAGAGCTAACTAGTACTTTCTTTATCATCAAGTACCACTAAGGCAGATAACTTTTTTGGGAGTCCTTTCATATGGATGAGAAGACTCTAGTATGGTTCCATGATGCAAGTGAGGCGGGAACTTTCCATTCTTGGGAAGAATCACTCAAGTTGTGTAGATCATATTTGGATCATCTGCGTATGATGATCCAATGGAGGCTCTTACAAGATTGAAACAAGTAAGTTCTATTACTAATTACAAAGCTAAGTTTGAGTTGTTGTCCAATCGAATTAAGGGTGTTTCAGAAAAAATAAGTTTAGTTGCTCTTCGAGTGGGTTGCATGATGAAATTAGATTACCTATGAGGATGTTTAATCCCACTTCCTTGAATGATGCTTTTGGATTAGCTAAAATCCAAGAAAAATACATTTGGAGTACAAAGGAGATTTTGAAAGAATAATTCTGTTGATTCCCATCAACAGAGTTCTGAGTGGGGAGTTTCTAAGAATGGTCTTATGGGATCTATTTTAGGCACACCTAAGTCTTTACCTACGGCAAAGCTTCCTTATCAGAAAATTTTTGAAGCTAAAATGCAGGAGAGAAGAAAGAAAGGGTTGTGCTACTTTTGTGATGATAAATGGCATCAAGGCCATAAGTGTGTAAAGCCAAAATTATATGTGATGGAAGACATGAAGATTTTTTATAGTTATAATACTGAAGAAGTGGATGTGGAGACATGGATTGATAATGCATTGGAAGGGATTGATAATGCTATAGAGGGTCTCTAAACCATAAGACAATGAGAATGGTGGGTCATAGTAATAAGAAAAAAGTGGAGATTTTGATTGATACTGGTAGTACCGACAACTTTGTGGATACTGTAGTAGTGTCTCGATATAGTTTGATTGCTGAGATGGAGCATCCTATTCAAGTAAGGGTGGTCAATGGTGAGATGTTAAGTAGTAAGGGAAAGACCTCAAATGTTGGAGTTAATATGCAAGGAATTGTGTTACAATTGACTTTTTTTGCATTATATTTGGGAGGTTGTGATGTAGTACTAGGGATTCAGTGATTGTTGTCTTTAGGTCCTATGCCTTGGGACTTTGTTCAGTTGAAGATGAATTTTTCATATGAAGGGAAGGCAGTTTGCCTTAAAGGCCTTACATACACTATTGAGTTGGTGGATGATAAGGAACTTTCCGGTATTGCAAAGGTGAGATCGAAGGGATTTCGGCTGCAACTTTTATCTTCTGTTGACAACCAATGTGAGCATGTAATGCAAGTGGAGATCTTTTACTTGTTGCAGAAATACACTCAGGTTTTTTACGAACCTAGTGGGTTACCTCCCAAGAGCTCGAGAGATTATTATATAATACTTAAAAATGAGTCCATACCAGTGAGTGTAAGGCCCTATAGATACCCCCATTTTCAGAAAACAAAAATTGAGAAGCTAGTTGCTGACTTGTTGAAATTTGGTGTAATTAGACCTAGCTAGTCTTCATTTTCTTCACCAGTTTTGTTAGTAAGGAAATCAGATGGGTCGTGGAGAATGTTTATGGATTATAGAGTCTTGAATGAAGCTACTGTCAAAGACAAATATCTCATCCCAGTTGTGATGAGTTGTTAAATGAGTTGCTTGGATCCACTGTGTTTTCCAAACTGGACCTGAGATCAGGTTACCACCATATTCGAATGAAGACTGAGGATATACATAAGACAACTTTTAGAATACATGAAGGACATTATGAGTTCCTTGTCATGCCTTTTGGACTCACTGATGCTTCCTTCACATTCCAAGCAGTTATGAATGATGTGTTCAGGTCATTCTTGAGGCAGTTTGTGATAGTATTTTTTAATGATATTCTTGTATACAGTAAGGATTAGAAGTCTCATCTGTATCATTTGGCTATTGTTTTAGAGACTTTGGAAAAAAATTAGTTGTTTGCCAAGAAATCCAAATGTCAATTTGCCTGCTTAGAAATTGAATATTTAGGACATTTGATTTCTAAAGATGGAGTGAGAGCTGATCCCAAGAAGCTTGAGTCTATAATTAACTGGCCAATTCCTAAAAATATCAAGTCCTTGAGGGGTTTTTTGGGGCTAATAGGATATTATAAGAAGTTTATTAAGAGCTTTGGTTAAGTAGCAGCTCCTTTGACAACAATATTGAAGAAAAATGCATTTCAGTGGTCTGTGGAAACAAGAAAGACATTTGAACAGTTAAAGCAGGCTGTGACTATCCTCCAGTTTTGTCCTTACCAGATTTTACCAAGAATTTTGTCATTGAATGTGATGCTTGTGGTGTGAGGGTGGGTGCAATGTTGATGTAGGACTAGAAACCAATTGTATTTTTGAGTTAGGCTCTAAAAGGAAAAAAATTGTTGCTGTCAACTTATGAAATAGAACTATTGGCTTTGGTGATAGCTGTTGAGAAGTAGAGGCCATACTTGTTTGGTCATGCTTTTATTATTAAAACAGATCATCAAAGCTTGAAATATATGTTAGGACGAAAGGCTGGAACAGCAGCCCATCAATGGGATTTTCAAGTTATTGGGGTATGAGTTTTCGATTGAGTATAAGAAAGGGGTTGAGAATAAGGTGGTTGATGCATTGTCTAGAGTGGAGTCCTCAGACGATTCTAATATGCTTGTTGCTATAGATTCTTCCTAGTTGGAGGAATTGAAGCAAGCTTATGTGGTTGATTAGTTGGCACAACAACAATTGAGTTTGTTACAAAGTGGATTACCTTCCACTTCTTCTTTCTCTTTGAAGCATGGCCTTCTGCTTAAAAAAGGAAGAATCTATGTGCCAAATTGTCCTGACTCAAAACTTAAGATTTTGCATTTTGTTCATACTAGTCCCACTGCAGGTCACTCAGGCTTTCAGAAGACACTTTAGCGTGCCAGGGGTATTTTTACTGGGCCAGGCTTGAAGAAAGAAGTGAAGCAGTACATCAAGGAATGTGATACTTATCAGAGAAACAAGGTGGAGAATGTAGACCTTGCAGGGTTGTTACAACCCTTGCCTATGCCTCAACAAGTTTGGACTGACTTGTCCATGGACTTTGTAGAAGAGTTGCCGATTTCAAGGGGTATTCATGGATTATGGTGGTTGTAGATAGGTTGTCAACATACTTCCATTTTATGGCATTGAAGCATCCATTTACAGTTGCAAAGATAGCTTCTCTATTCTTTGATAATGCATTCAAGTTACATGGAATGCCTCAAACCATAGTTTTTGATAGGGGCTCCACTTTCACAAGTTCCTTTTGGAAGTAGCTCTTTAAGTTGCAAGGGGTTACTCTTTTTTATTCATCTGCTTATCATTCCCAAAGTGATGGGTAGACTAGAGCTGTTAATAAGTGTGTGGAGCATTTTTTGAGGAGTTTTATAGGTGATAAACCGAGGGAGTGGTATGATTGGTTAACATTGGTTAAGTGGTGGTATAATACCACATTTCATGCCTCAACTAAGTTGACTCCATATGAGGCAATGTATGGCATACCTCCAACAAAGTTACAACAATATATTCTAGGTTTGACGGCTAATCGAGTAGTGGATGACTTGTTGAAATCAAGGGATCAAATTTTAGCTATCCTAAAAAAGAATATGGTAGCTGCTCAGGAAAGAATGAAGCTTGAGTTTGATAGAGGCAAAACTAAGAGGAAATTTGTAGTGGGTGATTGGGTATATTTAAGGCTTTAGCCTTACAGACAACATTCATTGGTAACTAGGCGTAATCTCAAACTCTCTACCAGGTTTTTTGGGCCATTTCAGATTACTCAAAAGGTTGGATAGGTTACTTATAGGCTTGATTGGCCTCAGCACACTTCAATCCATCCTGTATTTCATGTGTCTTGTTTAAAGAGGAAGTTGGTGCAGAATATTTCACCCCTCTCTACCTTACCTCTAGTCAATTTGTAGGGAGAGTTGTCGCTTGAGCCTATAGCCATTTTACAGTGCAGAAGTAAGAGAGTTAATAATAGAGTAGCGGTGGAAGTGTTGGTGCAATGGCAAGGAGCTGAAATGGAAGATGCTACGTGAGGATTATATTGGCAGTTAAGGGAGAAATTTCATCACCTTGTGGGCAAGGTGCTCTAAAGGGAAGGAGTATGTCATGATCACGTAGGAGCTTAAATGAAATTGAAAGAAGAAGGAAGATGTGATAGTTTTTTTAGTTAAGGATTGTCTGATACATAGTCATTTTGGGTTTCTGTTGTATTAGTCAGTAGATTGTAAAAAGGATACAATGTTGTTTGAGTTAGTGGTTGTATGAGGAACGATATCATTCTATTGATAGAAGTGTTAATTGTTGTAAATAGTTATACAGTGCATTTTGATAAAATTCATATAAGAAGAATCACGAGTTGGGGTAGAGGCTAGCTCTAGACTAGTTGATCATTTCTCTCCAACTCTCTCTCTCTCTCTCTCTCTCTCTCTCTCTCTCTCTCTCTCTCTTTCTCTCTTATTGATCTTCTCTTTACTTTCTCTCTTATTGATCTTCTCTCTACTTTCTCTCTCTAATTCTTAGAGGTTGATTACCTCGAAATAGTCAGGTTAATAGGGGGCTCATTACAATTTATTTATATAATTATTTACTATAGTAATATTAATATTATAATATAGTTATAGTGATTTATATAGTTATTAACTTATTTATATATAATGGATGACTAATAGTGTTAGTATTAGTATATATATAAATATATATATATATATATATATATATATATATATATATATATAATAGTATCATATAGTGATATAGTTTTTTATTATAATTTATGTTTGTTAGTGATAATATGCTAGTATCTAATTATTTATATATTTGATTATATATGTTAGTGATAATATTAATATCAATAGTGTAGATCTCTATGTAGACTTCCTCCTCACATACGATTCCCTCCTATGAATTTCTTCTTTCTTTTCTTTAGCCAACAATCTATACCAATTTTTTCTGCTTGACGAGTGGTCGGAATACATATCTATATATTATTTTAGCTAATATTATCACTTTAGGTATATTACCTATGAACACAATAAATCCTCCAACAATCTTGAATAGAAGAAATATAAAGATTCGAAATCAAAATCTAAAACAATATAAAAAAATAGGTATTATAAATTATAGATTATACCATGAAATAAACTACATACATTAAAGAAAGTAAAGAATAACATATAATAACCAATAGAATATATAACGTAACTCATAAAATAACCTATACACTTTACACAAATAACAATGCTTAGAGGAATACCTGTGAAACTTGCAAAATCGCTAGAAGTGCTCTGACGATTCAGGGGGATTTCGAGTTACTGCTATAAACTGGATTTCAACTCTGGTTTGTGTGGTTTCTTCTCTCTTTGCATGAGAGTGCCATTCTCTCTTAATGAGAGTCAATTTATTATTTTTTGAGTGATTGGGTACAAATTTTCGCTGGTGAATCACAATTATTTGTTGTTTGTTTATCTATTTGATAATGAAATGGTGGAAGATCTTTCTAAGAAATGGAAGGTATTGTCCTTATCTGAACATAAGAAACAGTGGTTAATCTATCTGATTGTCGGGACTCAAATAATACTTTTGCCACGAATCAATGCTTCCTCTTCAAACTTCTAACTGGGAAGCTCTACAACAAAGAGGCTTTCAAGGCAATGATGCAGAATTTATGGCGTCCTTGTACTGGGTTCAAAATTTTTGATATGGGGGATAATTCATTCTTGGTTGCATTTGCAAAACAGGGTGAAAATGAGTGTATTATGAATAATGGTCCATGGATGTTTAGCAATAGTTTGGTGGTTTTGGCAAAGTATGATGGCTCATTATAGCTTTTTCCTAGCATTCATCCCATCCATTAAGAGATTATAAAACCAAACCCAGAAAGAAGCCATAGAAAGAGGCTTTGGTTTTTGTTGAGGATATTGACTTAAAGGAGTCTCAACAAGGGTGGGGAGAATTTGTAAAGGTCAGGATCTCCTTGGATATTAATAAGCCATTGTCGCGTGGTAAAAGGGTATCGATGGGAAGCCAAGATTATGTCTGGATTCATTTCAAATACGAGAGGTTACCACAGTTCTGTTATTGTTGTGGTTTAGTTGGGCATGGTGATCGAGATTGCTTGTTGTGGATAAAAAATAGTGAGAAGTTTGAAAATGAAGGATTTTCTTACAGTCCTTGGTTACGGGTTGGGGGTGCATCAATGCAAAATAGACCTGGAGTGGAAGCTAAAACTAACATGAATGAGAACCTTTTTCTGGTGAGACGGTGCATGCTGAAAATCATGGTACTCCTTCTCCGGCGAAGTCTTTGGCGGCGATGAACTCTTTAGGTCCTCTATCACAAACAATTTCTGGCGGGAAGTAGTTACTAGATGACCCAAAATTGTTGTTGAAAATTTCTGAATTTGTTGAGAGGCCTTCTGGGCTTATTCCAAGTTCAAGTGGGCCTTGTTTATGGCCTGGCCCATCACTATCTATTGAAGCCTTAGCACAACCATCTATTACGCCTAAATCACGAAGGGGGAAAGGAAAGGCTCTGCAGCTTGGTGATTGGGTTTAGTGTGGTGTATCTCGACAAGCAATGGTGGTTCCATCCAAACGGTAACACAGTCACAGTGAGTCCTTTTCACAAGCTTCTGTTAGTTTGGGTCATAGTAAGAAACTGAAGTCTATTGACGAGGAAGCTATAGTGGAGGATCCGATTATATCGACGGAGGCTAAGGCTTAGCCCCCCGGACGCCATGAGGATAATGAGTTGGACCTCTCGAGGGGGAACCCTCGGGGAGTATGTGTACTCCGAGATTTAATTTGGAGGGAAGATCCAGAAGTCGTCTTCGTTATGGAGACTCACTGTGATGTTTGTCGCATGGAAATGCTTAAGTTTCAACTGGGATTTTCTTGCTTTCTTGCTGTGGCTAGCGATGGTTGAAGTAGAGGTCTTTGTCTCTTTTGGCGAAGTGAGGTAAATCTTATTCTATGTTCTTATTCTAAGTCTCATTTTGATGTATGTGTTTCGGATCCTGTTAATTTATGTACTTGGACATTATCAACCATATATGGTCATCCTGTAACTCATCTTAGACATGAAACTTAGGATTTACTTTGCCATCTGAAAAATAAGTCGAATGATCCGTGGTTGGCTTTTGGTGATTTTAATGAAATTATTTTTCAGTCTAAGAAATTGGGTGGAAGGGTAAGGCCTTATAAGCAGATGCTCAATTTTAGATATGCATTATATTACTGTCATTTGAAAAGTATTGATACAACAAGATCAATTTTTACATGGAGCAATTTAAGAGAAGGGGAAGATTTAATACAAGAAAGATTAGATCGTTTTACAAGTACTATTGATTGGTTGGAACAATATCCCTAGTGTAAAATCTGAAATATCCCAACGTCTATATCTGACCATAGTTGTTTGCTATTGAATACTATGGATATGGGCCGTCATTTTTTATAATCCTGCTCATTTATTTAAATTTGAGGCGATGTGGGTAGGCACAAGGGGATGTGAGGCAACAATTGAGGATACATGAGACTTGTATAAAACGGCGCCCCTGGTTGAGACATTGAGACAATGTGGGACAAATTTAAGAGATTAGAGTCACTCTCATTTTGGAAACATCTGGAGGAATTTGGTTGCTAAGAATAGGAAATTTGAATTATTACAAGCTTTACCCACACATTCCCATCAAGCTTTGTGTAATGTTAAAAAGGATATTAATTTTCTGTTGGAAAAGGAGGAGCTGATGTGGAGGCAGAGATCTAAAGTGCATTGGCTGGGTGCTGAAGACCAGAACACTAAGTATTTTCCCTTTAAAGCTTCTCAGAGACGCCGACGGAATTTGATAAACAGTCTTAAAGATGATGCTTATAGATTATATGAATATTCTAATTTGTTTTCTTTGGTTGCAGATTACTTTGCTGAATTATTTAAGTCCACTAATCCTACTACTGTCAATGTTGTCTTGAGTTCTATGCAGCAATGTGTTTCGGAATCTATGAATGTTGATCTAACAAGGCCTTTTAGCGACATTGAGATTAGAACTGCATTATTTCAAATGCAAGCACAAAAAGTACCGGGTCCGAATAGAATGCCTCCATTATTCTTTCAGTTTTATTGGCATGTAGTGGGTGGAAAAGTGACTGCTAAGGTGTTACAAGTCTTAGACTCGGGTATTTTGCTTGCTAACTTGAATTTAACTCATCTTGTGTTGATTCCAAGGAAAAGACAACCTGAGTACATTAAGGATTATAGACCCATTAGTTTATGTATTGTGGTTTATAAGATCATAGCCAAGGTCCTAGCTAATTGTTTGAAGCTGATTTTATCAATGATTATTTCACCATCTCAATGTGCTTTTATTCTAGGTCGACTTATTACAGACAATGTTGGTGGCTTATGAGACAGTGGATGCAATATGGAGAAGGAAAATGGGTAGAAAAGGCTGTATATCGATTAAATTAGATATAAGTAAGGCTTATGACCAGGTGGAGTGTCTGTTTTGGAGAAAATTGTCTAAGATGAGCTTTGCTCCTGCATTTATTCGGTTGCTCATGATGTGTATCACTACAGCTTGCTATAAGCTTCTTATTAATGGGATTCCTTCGGAGTTAATTACATCGACTAGTGGTTTACCACAAGGCTGTCCACTTTCCCCATATTTATTTGTTATATGTGTTGAGACTTTGTCATCAATGTTGCAGTAGGCTAAATCACTTCATTTGATGAAATGGGTTCGTGTTTGCAATAAAGCTCCATGGATTAGTCATTTATTTTTTTACTGATGATAGCATTATTTTTTGTCGAGCTTCAGTGGAAGAAAATATGCATTTTCAGAATATCTTCTCTCTTTATGGGGCTGCATTAGGCTAATTATTGAATAGCAAAAAAACTAAGGTTGGGTTTGGGTGATGGAGGTATCTCAATTACTTTGAGATTACTTTGTACAGTTGGGAATAGCTTTGCAACCAAATAGCTTTGAAATATTTTTAAACATCCGATCTCTCTTGCAACTATTTGCACTGTCAGAGAACATGTATAATTCCTTTTTGCTTTTAGGACCTTACGCAAATAACCATGACCCGACGTACTGAAACCTCCATTCTTCCCCAAAAAGCATTGAACTCCCATCAACGCATGCTCTTCCCAACAGATTTAACAAAATAGAAAATAAAATAAAATTTATCACTATTATATATAAAATAAAATAAAATCACTATAATATTTATCACTATTATATATAGATTAACAATAAAATCACTATAATATTTATCACTATTATATATAAATAAAAAATAAAATCACTATAATATTTATTACTATTATAAATAAATAAAATCATCATTTCATCATCATTAAAAAAAATCAATCATTGATGGAACCCACACCCTTTTCAACTACCTATCCAAAAGTCAACAACTCAACATATTTCATATCAATGTTTTGAATATCGTTTCGGTGATCGTTTCGGTCGAGGCATTGAAATGAGATATTTCGGTACCGGTACCGTTTCAGAATAGTCGATATATGAATAAATTATATATATAAAATTTATATTCTAAAATAATAGTATATATATGAATAAATTATATATATATGTTTATAAATTATAAATAGTCTAGTCTGAATTGAGGGGATCCAAAAATGAGCCTGCCAATTTGAAGAAATGAAAAAAAAAATAAAAAAATGTAAAGGCCGAAATCCGATGTATAGGCCGAAATCTGATATAGGCCGATATACCGGCCGGTACAGGCTGATATATAAGCCAATATACTGGCCGAAACAGACCGGTCCAAGCCGATACGGCCGAAATTTTGGCCAGTACGAAACACCATACTTGTCTGTATCGGCTACCCGGCCGGTACAAAACGAAATTTAAAATTTTACTTCATATATCCAAACAACTCAAAATACTCTCAATGGGACCCACAAACTCACTCCAATCTCCACTTACAGCTATTCACAACTCTTCTCGCTATCTAAACTAGGCTTAATTTATTATTTAGTCGAAATGTGAATGTGGAAGTAAGAAATTCCCTCAAGGAACTTTGGAGAGTTGATTCTATTCAAACTCATGATAGATACCTTGGATTACCTTTGTTTGTTGGCAAATCAAAATTAACCACTTTTCGGGATATTAAAGATAAGGTATGGGAAACATTACAAGGTTGGAAAGAAAAATTACTATCGCAGGCTAGTTGTGAGGTTTTGATCAAAGCTGTGGTTCAAGCCATACCCACATACGCCATGAGTTGCTTCAAAATACCAAAAGGATTGTGTCGTGATTTGGAAGGGTTGATTGCTTGTTTTTGGTGGGGACAAAGAGTGTAAGAGAAGAGGATTCATTGGATGAGCTGGAAACATTTATGTAGATCTAAATTTTCTGGTGGGATAGGTTTTTGGGATTTGGAAGCATTTAACTTGTCTCTCTTACCTAAACAAGGCTGGTGTTTGCAAACTCATGAAAGCTCTCTCTTTTATTTGGTTTCAAGGCCAAATATTTTCCAAAATCCGATTTGTTATCGTCTAATATTGACTCTAATACTTCTTATGTGTGGCGTAGTATTTTTGAGTCTAAATCTATTATTTAGTCTGGCCATTTGTGGCGTATTGCAAGAGGAGAACAAGTGAGGATTTGGTCAGAAAATTGGTTGCCGAGCTACCCCAAACAGAAAAGTTATCATTGCTTGTAATGTTCTTGTTGCTGATGCATGTGTTAGTGACTTATTAGATTCTTCATAGCCAAGCAGTGGAGGACATATTTGACACATTAGGTATTTCTCCCTTTTGAAGCTTTTGAAATCCTTAAAGTTCCATTATTTTCTCATTGGACAACTAATAAAATGGTGTGCGGTTGTACGCAAAATGGTCAGTTCAATGTGAGTTCAGCTTATCATTTAGTGCTTCAGTTGAGAAATGTTACTGTTGCTGAAAGAAGTTGTCATGTGGACTCTAATACATCTTTTTGGATGGATATTTGGCATCTAAAGTTACCTAACAAAGTTAAAAAATAATAATTGTGAAGAGCATGTAATAATGGCTTACCCATTAAAAGTTAGCTGCATTATCATAGAATAATTGATTCTGATGTGTTTGATTTTTGTCTTGTGGAGTCTAAAGATGTTTATCATGTACTATGCAAATGTTCTAATATTTCAAGAGTGTGGGTGAATTATTTGGAAAAAGATTTACATCTTTTGGATGAACACTTATGATTTGATAGGCTGGTTGGGGCAGTTATGGCTTTCAATGATCCAAGATGTTTTGCTATTGTTGTTTGGGGCATTTGAAAATTTAGGAATTTAAAGCTTTTCCAGCATACAGAAGTTTCATTTTGTGATGTACTTGCTTCTTTATGGTGAATGAAGCAATATTCGATTATATATATATATATATATATAGATATATATATAAAAGCAATGCTTAGAATAAACTCCAAACCACCATAGCAAAAAGCTAAATCTGAAAAAAAAAATAACAAAAGAAGTTAATATTTGACAGATTAAAAAACTAAATTGGAATAATAGACAAAAAAATCTTACAAATTGATCTATTTGGCCGAAGCACCAAGAGATAATTACAATTGGTATTGTAACACAGAGACCTGTATGGTTGAAATACTCACAAAGCACCTTTAATCATGTAGCTCACACGAAAACACACAACAATAATATTGTTCCAAATACATGTATATATAATCAATTGAGATGTGGTAGCTCATCATGTTGACCAATAGGAAAGGAGTAAAGAAGGACGAGATTTTGACAAGACGTCTCTAACAAAGCAACATTTGAACATTTGGTTCAAAAATTGACTAGCACACATAAGTTAGAATAAGATATAAGTAGAACTGAGAGAGAAATATGAGATGTTCTACAGTAGAAGCGAACAATGATGAGACCCTTAGGAAACTTGTATGCAAGAGAAGCAGTTACAAGTTGAGGTCAAAAATTGAATGACACGCACAAATACAAGAAAGTCAAAGCTGGGACAGAGCACTGGTAGACCTAGGAGAGAAATGTGAGACATTCTACAATAACCATCAGCTGCACATCCTATATTGCAAAGTTATTGAAGTTGAACAAACGTCACACTACTAGTATTTTACTACGAAATCCAGCCAGTAAATCTGATACCATATCCACAAGTCATACAGATGTCAACCTTTTCCTTCTACCCCGGTCACGTTTGTCAAGACAATTTTTTTCATTTGTCACCATAATCTTAGCTTTTCAATCTTCTTGGTCACACAGGCAACTCCAAAAGCAGAAGCAATTTCAGGTTAAGGCCAGAAATTCACTAACACACAAAAATACAACAAAGTCAAAGCTGGAATAGAACATTAGTAGAATTGAGAGAGAAAAGTGAGGTTTTCTACAATAAGCATTAGTTGCACAATGACGTGGTAGCTTGGCTCTTGAGCATTGTATAGCATACCCAATCTCAATATATATGACGTGGGTGATCGGCTTCCGACCATGTTGGAACTTGGGTCGAATCATGTTGGAACTTGGGTATCGAGCATGTATAACGGTAACCTATCTCGAAACGTATGACATGGATAATCAGTCCTTGACCATGTCCACCAATCGAATTGATCAGATGACATGGGACCATGTAATGCATACCCAATCTCCAAAAGTATCAGACACCAATCAACTTGGTTGGAGGACATGGGAACGAAGTCTCCTAAGCATGTACCTCGAGCACATAAATTTACCAAAAGTGGAACTGATCATGTAAAGTATACCCAATCTCCAAAAGTATTTGAACTCGATCAAATTCTCACTACAAAATAGTATCTCGATTGTGTGGGAGCTCGACTCCCGACCATATCTACCAATCAATTTGGTTAGGTGACGTGAGACCATATAAAGCATACCTGATCTCCATAAGTATCCAATCCTAATCAAATTGGTCGGATCATGTGGGAGCTTGGCTCCCAAGCATGTATAGTGTTCTCGACCAAAAGTACTTGATCCCAAGGCTGCATATGGATGGGCAAAGAGAGGTCGCATCCTAGGGCGAGCAAAGAATTGTCACACCTAATTGGGAAAAAGTGCTAGCACTCCAAGGTGAGCAAAGTGCTCCTCTTGAAGGGGCGAGTAAAAGAGCTTGCCCGGGAACGTGCTCATCTTAAGAGTGAGCATTCCAACAAATACATGAACTAGTGTTCACAAAAGTGCTCGCACATGGAAGCGAGCACTTTGCTTGGTGTAGGCAAAAGTCCTAGCATCATTATGGGCGAGTGACATGCTCGAGCTTGGGGTGAGTGACAATATTGAAGAGGTGCTCATCCCTCGGAGTCGAGCAAGGAAAGTTCTTGCACTTGGGGAGAGAAAAAGTAACCAACCCCATGGGAGATCGGGTAAATTGTGCCAACTCCACGAGAAATGCTCGTCAATTGGTGAGCAAAAAAAAAAAATGAATTAAGTGATGTTTGCAAAAATACTTGCAACCCGAAAGCCAAGCAAAAATGCTCGCCACCTCAATTCCTGGGCAAGAGCATAGGGAACTTGCACCTTGAGAGTGACCAAGAAAGTGCTCACACCTTAGGGTGAGTAAATGGAGTCCAACCAGGAGGCGAGCAACAACAGCTCGCCCTCAACGAGCAAAGTGCTCATCTCAAAGGGCAACCAAAAGAGCTCGCCCTTGAAAGTGCTTTTCCAAAGGGTGAGTATTCAAAGAAATATATGAAGTTATGTTTGTAAAAGTGCTTGTCCTGAGGCATGCAAAAGTCAAAATTGTTTGCTGCCCCAGTTGTAAGACCCCACCTAAAGTCAACTTAGAATTTGACTATAGCAACCCATAATCATAGTTAAAGTGGAAGTAATGATCCTTAAGAAAAGATAACTTTTGGATCATGATTTGGCATAATAACTTCCACCCTTGGATAGTAAGTATTTTCCTTAAATTTCTAGAGTAATATGGGTTTTTGAGGAAATAAGTGCTAAGAGGCCAATAGTAAGATGCCAAGTGGTATGAAGGAAATTTGCTACTTTAATGGGCTTGGAAGTTGGTCCATAGCAAGCCCAGGAAGTTGGATGAATTTTGAAGAAGGCCCAAAAGATTGGTTATAAGAAGGGTCTAAGCTTAATAAGATGGAAGGCCAAGGATAGGCCAAACTTAGTAAGACCTAAGGCTAAGATTCAACTTAGTGAACTATTGAAACCCAACGAAAGGACTAATAAGATTTAAACATGAGGCCCAAGGAAAGGCCCTTTTCAAGGCCCAAATAAAGGTTTAAATCCTTGGTAATAAGTGGCCCAATGAAATTTCAACATTTGGAAACAAAGCTTAGGATTCTCATTTCACTATTGCAAAGGGTATGCAAGATATGCAAAGGGTATGCAAGATATCAAACCATTGGTTTTCTCTTTCTTAAAACCATCCCACATGTCCTTAAGGTTGTTTTCCAACCATGGTGAAATCCCTAATTTTGAGTTTAGGTTTCTATATCCAAAATCCCTCATCATTTTAATGAATAGTAACTTAATCATCATAACTTGCCTAGTTTGCTTCTAGTTCTCTTCTTCATGAGTTTTTATTTGCTATTTTTTTCTTTACCTCTTATTTTATATTACTCTTAGACAATCCTAGAATAGTAAAACAAATCCAACCCATGTCACATGAAGAAAGGGCATGTCAATGTCATCAAAACCCACCAATTGGTACCTCTAGTGCAAACCGATACACTCCATTGAAACCATGGCCTTTCAACAACTTTTCAAGTGCTTCTCTGCAACTTATTCAACCCATGTCATATTACCTAAACCCAGAAAAACCCAAAACTAATGTGAGCCAAAACATCTCCCATGATCACTCTAAATAGGAAACTATTCCACCTAGGAAATGAAGCATGCAAGCTAAAACACCAATACTTTTTCAGATTTGTTTCTGTAGTAAACTCAGCCCTCTTCGTATGCCATTAGTACCCCCTCTAGCTCTAGAAATATGTCATAGAATCACCCTCATGACACTTTTGAATTCTGCCCACACAATGATCAAAACCGATGGATACTTTGGTGATGAAACATGAGCTCATTTCGGCTACACCATGACCATTCAAACCTCTTTTTCATTTTCTACGCAAGCTTAACCAAATGGCCATGGAAAAGCTACTCAAACAGTGCTTCCTATTTGATCAAATATGACCACAAGGATGAGATAAAAGATGATCAAAACTGGACAACTTTGGGAAGCCAAAACCCCCCGCCAAGCTTTTGGTTTCTCTTGAAGAAACCATGTGATTCTTGTTCCAACTCTTGAAATCATTCAATCTCTACACCAATGGCTTTCATCTAGCCATTTTTCAAGAGATACTCAAGTGGGTTGTTCAACTATTCAGCTTAAAACACCAAGCATGCAATCCACCACCCATACTCACCAATCCCATTCACTTCACTTCAGCAAACCGTGCACTTCCTCACCTCTTGCCCCTTTAATCGAAGCCTATAAATACCTCTATTCATCCCTCACTTCTCCCACAACTTCCTCAATCATCTCTTTAGTGTTGTTGAGAGAAAAACACTATTAGTGTGAGAAAAGAGTGAAACCATGGAGTTGAGTAAGTTTATTGGAGGGAGTTGATCCTTGAGTGACCAAAGGATACAGTTTGGTGAGTAACCTTACCTTATCTTTTTTTTGGGTGATGGATTAACATTTTAGGCTTTGATTTATGGCATGAGAATGCAGATTTGATTGAATTATATGAGGTTGAACTTGAATTAGTGCATTTCAGTTCAGATTTGGAGTCTTGCTTGTATAAACTATTTTGGGATGAAATTTTAGTCATGATATGTCTTGATATGATCTTATATGTTTTTCTAATGTCCTGTTTTATTGATCTAAGGTTCATATTTGAAGAAAAAATCATGTCATGATAGGGTAATAAATCAAGATCTTGGGTTGATCATCTAGCACATTTCGGCTTCCACTTATGTGAGGTTATCTTGTGATTTTTTAATCAAGTTTCGCAAAGCATGAGGGTTAAACATCTGGAAGTAAATTTTCATCAAGATGAGAGTTAGATTGCATGATTTATTTAGGCGTTAAGAGTTCATATGCCAAAGAGAAGCTAGATTCATTATGCATATACTCGGTTTAAAGGCTTTGTGATGTTTTGATGATGATTAATGCATAATTGTTGATGGGATCTCATGCGACTGAAATCTAAGTTGTTAACATATTCTTAGGATTAGGTCCATTAATTTTTACATGAGAAATTTCGGTCACATATGCATTCATGAAGACTATAGGTTTATAATAACATAAGGTTTAAATCTAGTCTAGATGCATACCATGGGTTGGGTAACTTTAGCATGATATATGTTTGATTCTTGTAATTCTAAGATTATATATGGGCTTAGAACATGGAAAATATAAAGTTTGTGCAATTTGGTGAAATTTGGGATCAATTTGTGAATAGTGAAAGTTTTGGGCCAAAATCATAATTTCAAAAATTTAAGGGCAGATTTGCAATTACTAAGATTTTGAACCGAAAATTCTAACTCTAGTACGTATTTTATTTCAGAAAGTAGCAATCCATAATACTCAAAAAGTTTGTAAGTTAGCTTCTAACTTACTCTTGGCTAACTTATTTACAATTCTTGTATAAACATTACATTCATATTATAAATGTCATTTTGATCATAAATTTATCATATGATACATCATTGAGCATAGACTACTTACACACATGGCATGTGTTATGTTACTCTTGCACAAACAGGAAAGAATACTCTTTTTAACATGATGCATAAAAATGTCATTTTTGCGTGGAGCTTGCTACATGTTACAAAATAAACACATGTCATGAAATATTTTGTCATACAACATGGCATCAGACAACGTTGTCTAAACATAAGTTATACTACGGTCATTGACAGATACTCACAGAGTAAATGGGAAACTATAATGATACCATATGTTATGTTAAAATGACTCTAATAACAAGAAGTATGTTCTTAAGAAAAGTGCTCTCTATAAGAAAATGTGCATCAAAATTCTTTTTCTTTTAAAAAAAAAAAAAGATGTTGAGAAATCTGGATGAATCGCAAATACAATTTTTTGCATATGATGCATGTATCTCATGTTTATCATTTATCATGCATATCTTATCTTTATACAAGTTGGTTGTTTAACTTACTGAGATTTCAAGAAATTTCATTGTGGTAGTCCTACTATCATTCTCCGAAATGATAGAAGTTGTGTTAAAACCAACCTTTGATGAACAGAATGGTGATGAGCTCCACTTGGCTTTAGATGTTTGAGAATGAGCCTAATCCTGAACACATTGGAGTTAATATTATTGTTCATAGAGATGATCTTGATTGCCTTGGAGCGTATCAGAGAGATGCTTTGAGCTACCTTTTAATTGCATACTTCTAGTTATACTCTACAATGCATTGCATAATATCTGTTAGAACCAACAAGCCGATCAGGACCCACGACGATGACACAAATACCCACGACAAGCCGATGACACAAATATCCATCTTAGATCCACGGCAACGACAAAGTCGTGGGTCTTTGCTAGAAAAGTGATGGTATTTTTTATTATTTCTTTATATTTTCACCATGGTCGACGAACAAACATTGCTCTATAATTTCTTCTAAACCAAACGAGAAGAGAAAAAAAAATAGAAGAATTAAGAACCATAAGAGAGGGTAGATGGAGAGTGGGGTGCGCAAGAGAATGAAGATGAAGCTGGTTTTGGAAATTTACGGTTGTTATCAGCTGTTTTGATTTGGATCAGAGTTGCTTCTGTCTAATTCAATTTATTGTAGGGGTATTTTAGTTTGTTTGAATATGTGGCAAGGACATTTTGATACAAATCATGACATGAATTCCTACTTCGCTATACTTACTCTTTTATTAAAGAATTGATGTAAATTGTAATTCTCCCTAAAGAGGGAATCCCAAACCCTCACATGGGAGATATGTCTCCTCTACACACACTAGGTTGCACATGAGTACAACAGAGAGGGTGGCCACTCTCTTGCAATCCAAGCATAACCTAGGTTTTGAAAAAGAAAAATGATTTGTACAAGCCTCATACAAGCCTTTCTAAAAAAGTAGATTTCACTTAAAAAAAGTGCAAAGAACTATTCTTCATTACTGGGACCCACTTTTTTACAAATGACTTGTATGAGACTTGTTTATTTGATACTTGTACCTAACATTACTCTTTGAAAAATGATTCCTCTCCCTTCTACAATCGAGATGACAACTGGATTGTAGAAGAGGGCGTGCACTAGGGGTGTACAAAAATTGGCCGTCGGAGTACTAAACCGACCAAAACTGGCAGAAAACCAGTTGGCTAGTACAAAAATATAACAAAACCGACATCGGCCGGTTCGATTCCAATTTGAACCTATTTTAAACTGTTGAACCGGCCGAGCGGATATACTTTTTTTTTTAATATTTATCTTATGTAAAACGATGTCGTTTCACTTAAGTGAAACGACATCGTTTAAGTGAAACGACATCGTTTTACATGTAACATATTAAAAAAAATTATAAGTCAAACGACGCCAGCGTCGTTTGATTTTAGCTCGTTACCTTCCTCCTCCCATCCTCTTCTCTGATTTCTCTCATTCTTTCACTCCTCTCTCAGACTGCAACTCTTTCTCTCTCTCCTCTCTCATTCGAATCTCTACTCCATAGAAAACTGTCGGAATCGATACAGCTGGTATTTCTCCTCCCCCTCAGCCGGTCCAGTTGGTTCTTCCATGAAAATAATCTCTATCGATTGGCGGCAGTTTTTGTCAAAAACCACACCAATATGGTCGGTTTTCACCCCTAGTGTGCACCCGTCTTCGCGGGTCTAGTTGACCCTTCCTAACCTAGGCATGGCCTTAGTTCCCTAACCAGGTTTTGCTTAAATTCCTAACTAGGTCATTTCACTTAAACGGCCGGTTCAGTTCCAGTTTGAACCTGTTTTAAACTGCCGAACTGGCCGACCGAATATACTTTTTTTTTAAATATTTATCTTAGGTAAAACGATGTCGTTTCACTTAAGTTTAAGTGAAAGGACATCGTTTTACACGTAATGGATGTAAAAAAAAATACAAGTGAAATGATGCCATTTGGTTTTAAACCAGACGACGTCGTTTTACACGTAATAATATTAAAAAAAATTATAAGTCAAACGACGCTAGCGTCGTTTGATTTTAGCTCGTCGTTTGATTTTAGCTCGTTGCCTTCCTCTTCTCTGATTTCTCTCATTCTTTCACTCCTCTCTTAGACTGCAACTCTTTCTCTCTCTCCTCTCTCATTCGAATCTCTACTCCATCGAAAGCTGTCGGAATCAGTACGGCTGGTATTTCTCCTCTCCCTCAGTCGGTCCAGTTGGTTCTTCCATGAAAAATAATCTCTATCGGTTGGCAGCGGTTTTTGTCAAAAACCACACTTATATGGTCAGTTTTCACCCCTAGCGTGCACCTGTCTTCGCGGGTCTAGTTGACCCTTGCTTGAATTACATCTCCCCCCAATGCGAGGATGGTACATTCTACCTATTTCTCTCGTTTTTTAATTTTATTTTAAACATTTTTTCAATATTTGTTCAATTTATTTGTCTTTTCAATTAACTTTGTTGAATTATTATTATTATTATTATGATTTGTTTCATTTTTAATATTTCTTCAATTTCTTTGTTTCTAGGACTATTTTACCCTTTTGACATTTTATTTGTTGTGTTTGGTTTTCATCTTTATGCCACACGGTAATTATATAATTAGTTTTAAGATTGACATAAATAAGGAAATGAACTATTTTAATACTAGAAAGTCGAAAACTAAAGTAACTTTTAGTAAATAAATAGTTCTACTTATAAGCTGGTGTGAATGACATACCCTTAAAAATATTGATATGAAAAAATTTAATTTGTAAAAGAAAAATTTTAAAATTAAATTATTTTACTGTCAACTTGCAAATATAATTTTCGTTTTACAAATAAGTGAAAATTAAAATATTAATTCTATAATTAACTCATAAATCTATAATTTTTTTAAAATAATATTTGCGGTCCTAATTTCGAACGTTCTGTCGCCATTATAGATGTAAGATGGCCTGGTCGAACCTTCCAACATAAACGGCGGCGCTTCGCAACTTGAGTGCCAAATCTCCCGCCAAAACCAGAGAGCCAAATTACCGAAGGCTTCGAGGGGAGAAACGAAACCTCGCAAGGCCAGGCTCAGATACTGATCACCAGAGCAAAAGTATGAGCGTGAGCATGGGTATGGACTACGCCTCCGTAGACTCGACCGGCTACTGGGACGTCTTGACCTCCTACTTCCCCCAGCAGTTATTCCCGGCCGTCGAAGAAATTTGGCTCAAGCTCATTTCTGAGCTCTTTTGCTTCTTTTCTACTCCACCAGGCCAAGATCTCGCTTCTCAGGTCTCCCTGTCAGAATTACGCTCAGTGAATTTCGACCATAACTTTTCCCTTTTCCTTTTTGTTCGTCTTCTTGTTTTTTGGATGACCTAGTGTGGGAGTTTTGCTACGTTTGAATGGGGTTTTTTTTAATTGCATTCGATTTTTCAGCTCTAATTTTCTATGTTTGGGATGCATTATTCTTGCGTCGGGAGTTGCTTTAGTATTTGGATTCCCTTTGGCTTAGGCATTCATTTTATGGACGAGTTTAAGATTAAGTTTTTTAATGTTCTGTTAATCCAGTTGCCATAGAACTCCATTTAAGTCGCTAAAAGTTTCGATCAAAGGGATTGATGTTCCATTGCATGGTTACTACATGATTGGCAGGGCAATGTTTTTGGGAATAAAGCAAACCAGTCGGTTATATTTCATTAAAAAAAACTTTAAATTGCAGGAAGAATGTTATAGCGATCAAGCATTAGGAGGGCTTGGCCTTCTATAACGCGATGATGTATACGGAGGTTAATCCAGAAAAATCACCTAATGAAATGTTTTTGTTGTGAGATTGGAAAATGTTTGGTCCTCTTTTCATGATATAACATTGCTTAAACATCCGCTTGGCTTTTACTTTCTTCTGATTGGATTTAGTGTTGGCGGTCATCTCAGATTATTGTCTTAGATAATGGAGAAGGTTGACATTTGATGACGCTAACAGGTTAAAGATGATGATGGTATCTTCGTTTTGTCAATGGACTTTCAACAATTTCAAAAACTATGTGGGATTGAGGAGTTTTACTTAATGTTAGAGGATAAACCTAAAATAGCTCTCTTGTGTGCTAGTGCTGCAATTCACAAGGTACAAAATAACTATGTTGGGAATTTCTTGAACATTTGTCCATTTTTTTCCTTATTGCTTTAATATACTTTTTGGGATAGGATAGTTATTGCTTACACTGGATACAGGTTCTGTTGACCAAATGGGAGAAGAAGAACGTGGAGAATGACGTGAAAGTTATAATACATCTCCACAACTACCCTGAAATTATGATTGCTCTAAAGAACTTAAAAGCGGCTTATATTGGTGAGTCTTAAAGTACTTATAAGTTTTGCGCCCCCCCCCGGTGCACAAAAAAAAAAGAACATGTAATTGTTTTTTCTTGAGTTCAGCACCAGGGAAGGAAACAATATAAATGATAATACCTTTTGACATGACAGACAAGCTTGTATCTGTTCGTGGTACTGTTGTAAAGGCTAGCACTGTCAGACCTCTAGTGGTGCAAATGAGTTTTGACTGTGCAAAGTGTAAAACAGAAATTACGCGTATGTTTCCTGATGGAAAATTTTCACCACCACCGAGTTGTGATTTAAATGGGTGCAAGAGTAAAAATTTTAATCCAATTCGGTCTACTGCTCAAACAATAGATTTTCAGAAAATAAGGTAAGCTCCTGGTGCTAACTTTTACTTCAATGCTTCCATGACCATATTCTTCTTCTTCTTCTTCTTTTTTCATATACGTGTTTAGAGTTTCCCCAACCATCCCTCTTTAAAATAGCGTTCTTCTCATTTTATTGTTTCTTGCATCTCTCAAGGCTGCAGGAACTTTTAAAGTCTGAAGATCATGAAGAAGGCCGGGTGCCTCGAACAGTAGAATGTGAACTGACTCAAGATCTTGTTGATGCCTGCATACCTGGTGATGTGGTGACTGTCACTGGAATTATCAGAGTAATCAACAATTACATGGATATCGGAGGAGGTATGGTTAAGACCTTTGACTCTATAGATGATTGCCATACGTGGATTCCTGCATGATCATTTATCTCGTTTATTGTATTATGTATATTGATTTTTTTAGCCACACTTCTTTCTTGATGGATACTAGTACAAATCTATAATTTGCAGACCCGGAACTGTTTCTGATGGCTAATACTGTTTGAAGCAAACTTCATTATTTTCAGGAAAATCAAAAAGTAAAAATCAAGGGTTTTACTATTTGTATCTAGAAGCTGTTTCAATAAAAAACTCCAAATCGCAGTCAACAGCTGAGGATTTGCAAGATTCTAATTCTAAAGCTAGAGCTACGGAGCTGCTCGATTTATTCTCATTTTCTCCACGGGACTTGGAATTCATTGTGAAGTTCTTGGAGGAACATGGTTCAGATATATTCAAGCAAATACTTCAATCCATATGTCCATCCATTTATGGGCATGAGCTTGTTAAAGGTGAAGTTACATGTATTCTATTCATTATTGTTGATAAGTTCCTAATTTTTCATGCTGAATCTGTTCTTCGTATCTAGTTCATTTTCCTGAATCCCTATTGTATCGATTTGATTGCCATTGTGTGATTCCGATCAGTCCCTTTACAGGCCATGATAGCGACAAATTCAAAACATTACATTTTTAATTTCTTGCTCTGGAAATATTGAATGTGCTGGTTTTCTGTTTTAGACTCTCCCAAATCAAGTTCCCATCTTATTTGACTTACAGTTGGAACAAATACAACAGTTTCTTGACTTCTTGCTAACAGTAGTTTAAAATGCTTACATTCCAATGCCAACTTGAATTTTGAATATGATAAATGAAGTTTCCTTTCAACAGATTTGATTCTTCAAGTTTTCACTTATATATCATAACCACACATGTAACAGTTTTTTTTTAATGTAACTCATACTTTAGAAAGGTTCCAGACAAACATATCTGAAATTGATGATTATAGATGTACATTTATGCTGATTGCTGTTTTCTTTATAGCGGGAATAACACTAGCACTGTTTGGAGGTGTAAGGAAGCATTCAAAGGATAGGAACAAGGTTCCTGTCAGAGGAGACATTCATGTCATAGTTGTTGGTATGTTAAACTCTCTTTCAGTGGAACTAAACCTGGTCAGTCTGCACAAAACTATGAATAAATATCAAAATTATTTTGATCAAATAGTGGTCAAGGTAATGATGACTATTATATCTATTTCTGGGTGGAGAAGTTGAACAAATGCCATTTTCATTTTACTAGGAGATCCTGGCCTAGGCAAGAGCCAACTACTGCAAGCAGCAGCTGCAGTATCTCCACGTGGAATTTATGTGTGTGGTAATGGCACTACTAAAGCTGGTCTCACTGTGGCTGTTGTGAAGGATCCCATGACAAGTGACTATGCTTTTGAGGCTGGTATTTATTTTCTTGTTTTCTTTTTTCCCATCAAAATCTGATGTTTTGGCTACCCTATTTATTACCTTTGATGTGTTGAAGTAGGAATACTTTACTCATGATTCAGTTTTGGTTGATTGACTAAATTTCACAAGTGTTTCAACAGAGTTTGGATGATTCCTGTATCTTCTATATTTTTCTTGAGTGGTTTAATATTCTAAAAAAAAGGATGTTCCCAAATGGTTAATCACTTAAAAAATTTTATTTCTATATGACATCAAAATTTATATTTTAATTCTTGCAGCAGGATAAAAAGACTTCATAAAATAGAGTGATTTTGGATGCCTAGTTAGTAGTTTGTGGACTCTCTCTGGTTGCACGTGTGTACAGATGTGCCCACCTGTTTGTTAAAAACTACTTTAAGTGTGATGTTTATAGTTTTAAAATACAGTACTGCATGGGAAAATGTGATGCCTTGCTCTCAAATGGTTAGATCCCGCCAACAAAAGGTACTGAAAAAGGAAATTTTTAGTTATTTTTTGTCATCTGCATGTACTATATATTGTTGCCTTATAATTGACATATATTGACAAATGCCACAGTTGGCTGAAGTTTTCAACAAAAAAAAAAGGAAAAAGAAGATAGAGTCTCCAAATATTGACATTGTACTCTTTTGCTAGAAACAGAAAACAAATATAGAAGTCTCCAGATCTTGTGTATTCTCCCTCTTGCGTGGAAAGATTTAATACTTCTCTTTAGTTAACAATTGAATTTTCCAATAGGTGCCATGGTACTTGCAGACAGTGGATTGTGCTGTATTGATGAGTTTGACAAAATGTCTGCAGAACATCAGGTTTGTCCCACTGATGATAAAACTTTTTTGATTTGCCCTCTTTAGTAAGAAGACTAAGCTTTTACTTGCTTTGGGATCACCACAGGCCCTACTGGAAGCCATGGAACAACAGTGTGTCTCTATTGCAAAGGCTGGACTTGTAGCAAGTTTATCAGCACGAACTTCTATCTTAGCGGCAGCAAATCCTGTTGGTGGTCATTACAAGTAACTAATTTTAGGATCCAATTCTTATGTAAATTATTTCTTAGTGGACTATTCTCATACTGATGTTAGATGTCTCTAAAGTTTTCTTTCTTCTCGGACAGTGAGAAAATTTGTTAAGTTGTGATACTTTATACTGAATTATTAAGCAATCTCAAATTGCAGCCGTGCAAAAACTGTTAATGAAAATTTGAAGATGAGTGCCGCTCTGCTTTCACGATTTGACTTGGTCTTCATATTACTTGATAAGCCCGATGAACTTTTGGATAAGCGAGTCTCAGAGCACATAATGTCCGTAAGTTATGCTATCAGGCCACTTCTTTTCAATGCATTCTTATTAGCGAATTGCATGTAATCATTTCTTATTTGTGGTAGATTGGCATGACATGCTGTGGTTTTATCTAAGCTTTAAGCTTGTCATTCAGTCAGTGACAGGTTGGAACAATCACTCAGAATTAATGCGATTTTAAAAATTCATGACTAACTGTGCTAGAATTGCTATTTTGTATTAGGAAAAAGAATAAGCATGTGTTATGATTTGTTCAGTAAGTATCAGGTATACTAGTAAATTTCTTCAGCAAATTGGTATCAGTTTGCAAAATTCCTCAGTTCTTTAGAACTGCAGATACTTCTAGGTAATCTTTCATGTGCAACTCAACTGAATTGAACATGTGTTATGAGATACTTCTAGGTAGTTTTTGGAATATTTTCTAAAGCATTCTTGCTTTCCCCCCTCCCCCCCCCCTCTCTCTCCTCCCTCAGTGACCTCTCTTTGTAGAGGTATTCACTAGTAATGATGTCTAATTGTCCTGTTGTTTATCATCTTCTTTAGTTTGCTTATATTCTGTTGTTTGCCAGCTTTTATTTTAGAGATGGATAGGAGTTTGCGTATAGAATCCAAGGAATTTGTATTTAGGAGAAAAGGAGGTAATGCGTTCTGTATTACAGAAAAGGGAAGAAAACATACTATGTCTTTATATCTATCTGGCGGAATGGTGGTTTGGTTTGCCAAGGAAATAGAGGTTTGTTGGAAGAATCTTGGTAAGATGGTTGATTATTAGACTAGAAGGGAGGGAGACAAAGTTTTTATGTTGCAGGGGGCCATAATCAGTCTAGTAGATTTCTGAAGACAAATGACTCTGGCGCTATAATACGGAACCTGAAGCTTTATGGAAATTGGTGATTGATTATAGATATGGAGGATTGTGGGGGGATGGTGCTCTAAGGAGGTAAACGGGGTTTATGGTGTGGGTTTAAAGCACATTAGGCGAGGGTGGGGAGATAGAGCTCTCAAGTACTTATTTCCTGTAGTGTTTATACTTGCACGTGAAAAAGAAGCTTCAGTGGCAGAGCTCATGGAGAGGGTTGGGGGTTTATTCCAGTGGAATGTGCACTTCACCAGGGAGGTCCAAGATTGGGAAGTCAGCATTTTTGAGAACTTCTTCCAGCTTTTATACTCTATGAGACCGCGCACTCAAGGAGTTGATAGTTTGTGGTGGACACCTAACAGGAAAGGTACATTTTTAGTTTGTTCTTTCTATAAGACTCTCACACAACCATAGAATAATCACTTTCCATGGAGAAAAATTAGGGGGTGGCATTTTTTGCTTGGTCAACGTCACTGGGGAAGATTTTGACAACGGATAACTTACGGAAATGGGGGGTGATAGTGGTGGAATGGTGATGTATGTGGAAACAAAATGGGGAGACTGTGGACCATCTTCTACTCCATTGTGAGATCGCTAGAGCATTATATGTTGATGTATTCAGAAGGGTAGAACTAGCCTGGGTTATGCCTGCTATAGTGGTCGAGTTTTTGGCATGTTGGGCAAACCTTGGCAACATCCCACAAATTTCAGCTGTGTGGAAGGTGCTTCCTATATGTCTTCTATGGTGCATTTGGCAAGAACACAATGACAGGACCTTTGAAGACAGGGAGCGTTCATTGGAGGAGATTAGATTATTATTTGTTAGAACCCTTTTGCTTTGGGTCCAAAGCTGTAGATTTCAATGGCCTCAATTTTCACGATTTTCTTGTTTCTTTTTCTTCCTCCTAAATTGGTGTTATCTCTTGTATAACTCCTGTGTACTTGGGCGATGCCTATTCATATTAATATATTTTAACCGTTTACCTATATAAAAAAAAAATGTTTATGAAGATGTTAGAATATGACACAGGTTCAAGTAAAGAAATTTTAGTCATCCCTGAAGGGAAGAGTGGATGTGGATGGGCTGGTTTTGTGAGATTCTTACGAGAAATGGTTAGGTCCTCTTCTGCTGCGACATATCATGCTGATAGAGGTACGTCCAAGGTGGGGCAGGTTGTAAATCATCGAAGTAGTATTTTGATGGCTGCTACTTCTTTACATGCTGGTGATGATAAGGCTGGAGGAGGTTCTTATGTGGCAGCATTGATGAAACCTGTGCAATTTTCAGAGATTAGAAGGTGCCAAGAGTAGGAAGGAGGTTATCTCACCGGAAGATGAAGGAGGAAGGAAGGGGGGATAGAACTCAGGCGTGATTATGGTGACGGTAGGAGTTACGAGGTGTTGGAAAACATAGGAGAAGTGTAAGGGACACCTAGGCATTTACATTCTGAATTAATGGGATGGAAGGATAAAATTGTCTTTTTATTGAATAAGGTTGATGAAGGACTGGGTTTATTGATGGGCTTGGGCCAGAAGATGGAAGCCCAAGAAAATAAAGTGAGGCTGGTGGAGGGGATGAGTGGGTCAAGTGAGGTAGTTGTGGTAGTGGGCTAGGTAGAGGCCCAACCACGTGATCTGTTTGTTGGAGGCCTAAGGAAAGCACTGTGGCTCTTTCGGGCCCGAGAGGAGAAATGAAGCGTCGGCCCAACCCATCGTCAGAGCCGATGGCTCGTTTGTCACCTCAGAGGGGTGCGACTGAGGGAGGTGATCCTAACGGGAGTTTTTCGACGAGGAAGGGTTCGGAGGAGAGGGTGGTACCGAGATCTATTGGCCCGATAGAGGAGAAGGAAGATTGATTCAGCTGCTCGACGCCGCCATTCGTGGATTTGTCTGCATAGAATGGAGCAACGGTGGGAGGCGAGTAGGGTAGGTGTTCCCCGACGATGAATGACACAGTGGCAATGCCATCTCAGGGTATATCGAAGAGTTTGGATTTCGACAGTTTGCAAGATAGACTGAGATCGATGATCTGTGTGGTTTCTTCATCACAGCGTGGTTCGATGGTGGAGGAAACGTGTTTTTGGTGGGCCCTCTAGAGTGGGAAGCCATTTGGAGACTGAGATTATGGATTCATCCTCGGTCTCAGCCAGGGATCAGGAAGGGTTGAGTAAGGAGCAGGGCAAGAATGAAGAAGTTTTGTCTGTTCATCACTTTCAGATGAGTAAGGGAGGGGAAGTAAGGGAGGAAGGTGTAAAGATGGTGGATGAGGTAGTTGAGAATGAGGGGGTGGAGAATCAGGTTTTTGATGTAGTTGGGATGCTGGAGAATGGAGCTATTTCTTTTGAAAATAATATTTTTGAGTTGCAAATGGGTCCTATTTGCTGTACAGAGGAAGAGGATGGTAAAATTGGAGATTCATGTGAACCGACACATGATTTTTCTCCTGTTCCTCTATGTTCTATTTTCCCTGGTATTGAGTGGAATTCTAAATCCTCTGATTGGGTGATGAGAAAGGTGGATGAGATAAAGGAGTGTGTGGGTGTGTCTCGTGATGGATTTGAGGAACAGTTTAGAGCTCTTTTAATTGCTATTGAGGCTGGTCAGCCTTCGTTGGCAGTCTGCATTAAAGAAGGAGAGAGAATTGAGGTTGTCGTGCTCGGTAAACTATAATGGGAAGGGAGGAAGCATAATTAGAAATAAGGGAAAGAAAAGGGCTGTGATAGATTCTAGATGAAGCCAAAGATTATTTCTTGGAATGTAAGGGGTCTTAATGACCTTCATAAGCATCTTTGGGTGAAAAATTCGTTTAGAAAATGGAGGGTGGATGTGATTTGCCTTCAAGAAACAAAGCTGAAATATGTGAATCAAGCCATAGTTTAGAGTTTGTGGAATTGTAGTAGTGTGGGTTGGGTTGAGTTGCCATCAAATGGGGCTTCGGATGGTATTATTATAATGTGGAATAGGAGGGTGGTGGAACTGAGGGATCGTTTTGTGGGCGAATTCTTGGTGGCATGTCATTTTAAGAGTATTGAGGATGGGTTTGAATGGGTGTTTGCTGGTGTGTATGGCCCTAATGTGGATAGTAGGAGTTTATTATGGGATTGGTATATGTGGTTGGTGGAATTTACCTTGGTGTTTTGGTGGGGATTTTAATCTCACTCGTTTCCCTAGTAAGAGATTGGGAGACTCATATTTTTCACATGCAATGTCTACTTTTTCATATTTAAATTTTGAATTAAATCTGATTGATTTACCTTTGGTGGGAGGAGACTATACTTGGACAAATGGTAGGACATATTCAAGGCTGGATAGGTTTCTGGTTTCGCCTTCTTGGGAGGCTCATTTTTCTGGTTTGAGTCAGAAATTATTGCTGGGATTGAGTTATGATCATTATCCTATCATGCTGGATTGTGGTGGAATTGAGGGTGGGAGAAGGTATTTTAAATTTGAAAACATGTGGCTGAAGGATGAGGGATTTGTGGACAGGCTGAGAAGTTGGTGGAATTCTTATAATTTGTCAGGTACTCCTAGTTTTGTTCTGGCTGGAAAATTGAAATCTCTTAAGAAAGATACAAAGAGATGGAATAAAGAGGAGTTTGGGAATTTGGACAGCAAGAGGAAGCTTCTTATGGAAGAGTTGAGAGGTTTGGATGAGAAGGAGGTGCAAGGGGTTATTTTGGGGGAGGACAGGAAAAGAAAAATAGGGGTGGCTTCTGAACTGGAAAATAGTGTTAATGGAGGAAATTTCATGGAGGCAAAAATCTAGGGTGCTGTGGTTGAAGGAAGGAGATAGGTGCACTAAATTCTTTCATCAAATGGCGAACTCTCATAGAAGAAATAATATGATTGAGGTTCTTCAAGATGGGGACATACTTATAGGATCACGAAGATGTTAAGGCTCACATAGTGAATTTTTATGAGCAGTTGTTTTAAGAAGATTTTTCTTGGAGACCAAAACTGGACAGACTTTGTTTCAATTCTATAGATCAGGTTGAAGCTGATTGGCTAGAGAGAGAGTTTGAAGAAGATGAAGTACTTAATGTGGTTAAGGGTATGGATAGGGATAAGGCTCCGGGTCCGAATGGGTTCTCTTTGGCGTTTTATCAAGCATGATGGGACATTGTTAGAGAAGATATTATGAAGGTGTTTGCTGAATTTCATTCGTACATGAGGTTTGAGAAGAGTTTTAATGTGATTTTCATTGCACTTATTCCGAAAAAGGTAGGGGCTATGGAGATGAGAGATTTTTCGGCCTATTAGTTTGGTGAGTGGAGTGTATAAAATCATTTCTAAGGTGCTGGCCAACCGTTTGAGCAGGGTGATGGAGAGGATTATTTTAAAATCGCAAAATGCCTTTGTGAGGGGAAGACAGATTTTAGACTCTGTTTTAATTGCTAATGAATGCTTGGAGAGTAGGATTAAAATGGAGAAAGCTGGAATTATAATCAAATTGGACATAGAAAAGGCTTATGACCATGTGTGCTGGGATTTCCTTGTTTATAGGCTGAGGAGATATAGTTTTGGAGATAAATGGTGTTTGTGGATAAAGCATTGTGTGTTGACTTTGAGATTTTCAATTTTGGTGAATGGAGAACTGGTAGGATTCTTTAGTAGCTCGCGTGGTTTGAGGCAAGGTGATCCCATTTCTCCATTTCTTTTTGTTATGATCATGGGTGCCTTGAGTAGAATGATTGAGAAGGCGGTGGATGGTAATTTTCTGCCAGCTTTGTGGTGGGTGATGAGGACCGGAGTAGTTTAAGTGTTTCACACTTATTGTTTGCTAATGATACATTGATTTTTAGTTAGCCCAATTCTGTCAATCTTCGTGCTTTAAGAACACTTTTGCTATGTTTTGAAGCGGTATCTGGCTTAAGAGTTAATTTATCGAAACCTGAAGTCATTCCTGTGGGTTCTGTTCAGAATATTTCTGACTTGGCAAATATTCTGGGGTGCAGAATTTCTTCACTCCCTTTGGGGGCTTCTCATAAATCTATTAATATTTGGGATGGGATGATTGAGAAAATTGAAAGGAGGTTAGCTGGTTGGGAGATGATCAACTTGTCTAAAGGGGGAAGATTAAATCTAATAAAAAGTACTTTGTCTAATCTTCCCACTTATTTCTTATCTCTTTTTCTGTTGCTGGCAATGGTAGAAAGAAGAATTGAGAGTTTATTTTGGAAATTTTTATGTGGTGGAAAGGAGAAGAAAAAAAGTTCCATTTGATTAGTTGGAAAAAGGTATGCCAACCAATTGATTGTGGTGGATTGGGGATAAAAAACTTGAGATTGTTTAATAGAGCATTACTTGGAAAATGGCTTTGGAGATACAAGTTGGATGGAAATGCGCTATGGAGAAATGTTATTGATGTAAAATATGGTAGTTTGTGGGGAGGTTGGTGCTCAAAAGATACAAGAGGTGCATATGGGGTGAGTTTGTGGAAGTTCATTAGGAAAGGATGGGGGGAATTTTCTAATCATATTAGATTAAAGGTGGGAGATGGGAAGAGGATACTTTTCTGGCATGACTTGTGGTGTGGGGAGTCTACACTTAACTTATATTTTCCCTCTCTTTTTAGAATTGCAAGGGATCAAAATGCAGCTGTGGGATATTGTTTCTTTTGCATTGACAATAATATTCAGTGGAATGTTAACTTTTTTAGGGACGTTAATGACTGGGAAGTGGATGATGTTAAGGCTTTTCTGGAAAGACTTTACAGTTCAAAGTTGATCCTAGGTAGGGAGGACAGCATGCTGTGGATTCCTGCAAGAAATTCTAAGTTCTCAGTTTCCTCTTTTTACAGCATATTAACCAGTCACAGGAGCTGTGAATTCCCCTGGGAAAACATATGGAAAGTGAAAGTTCCTTCCAAGGTCGCTTTTTTCTGTTGGGTGGTATCCCTGGGCAAAATGTTGACAACTGAAAATCTTAGAAGAAGAGGTATGTACATTGCTGATTGATGTGTCATCTGCAAGAAGGATGGGGAATCTGTTAATCATCTCTTTCTTCATTGTGAAGTGGCCAGTTTCTTGTGGAATGAGGTTTTGAATCGGTTTGGTCTTCTTTGGGTAATGCTTATGGCTTGAAAGGAATTGGAGATGCTTTGAAGACAAAGAACGTTCATTAGGAGACCTTAGGGATTTTTTCTTTAGTACTTTGAGTTTGTGAGCTAAAACTTTTGTAATGGTTGATAATTTCCATAATTTGTTTTAGATTTTCCTTTTGGTTTTAGAAAGTAGTAGGTATTTCCTTTGTATACATCGTGTGTACTTGGGCTTATGCCTATTCTTGGGAATAAAATCTCTTATTATTAAAAAAAAAAAGAAAAAAAAACACTCAACTGAATTGAACAAAGTGCTAATCCCAATTAAATAGAGTGTCATCTATTGATTCTCATCAGCTAATCAGGTCCACCACCTGCATCTTAAGCTTTTGTGTACTAGTCACTGATTTGTCTGAGTTAAATATTTATTTTGCAGCTTCATTCTGGATATGGAGAACATTCACCAGCAACAAAAAAGCGTAGAGGTAGTGTGTTCACAATTTTTCTCCTCTATATGTGGTTTATCAAAGGTAATGTCTTCACTTTTCATTGAACTCAATTTTGCTGACATGGTATTTTCTATGTACCTGTTTATGATTTTGCTTCACAAGATGCATCATCCCAAAGCGCTGGAGGCATAGATATACATGCAAATGGTGGTTCTTTAGTGTCTAGGTTGAGACTTGACCCAAAGAAGGATAGTGATTTTTTTCCAGTACCTGCGCAACTTCTTCGTAAATATATTACTTATGCACGAACGTATGTTTTTCCTAGGTGAGTTCCTGTAATCTTTCTTTTCCTTTCATCTCTAGAACAGATATTTGCTTATGCTAAAGCTTATATCATCCCACTGGGGGACTTAAATTCTTTCAATCTGCTTCATTTTTTTCCCCATTTTCTATTTTTTATTCTAAAATCAGAATGTCAAAGCCTGCAGCGGAAATCCTGCAGAAGTTTTACTTACAACTCAGAGGCCATGATGCATCAGCTGATGGTACACCAATAACTGCAAGGCAACTGGAAAGTCTGGTGAGGCTAGCAGAGGCTCGAGCTCGGCTAGAGTTAAGAGAAGATATAACAGCCCAAGATGCACTGGTCAATGCTTACTGTTTAATATATCTAGATGTTCATATCATCAGCCTGTTATTACTTTCTTTTCCCATAAAGAATTTTCAACTGTTTATCAAATATGAAGAGATTTTTTATAACTATGCAGGGAAGCTCAATGTTGAAGTTCTCTTGCAATATGTAAAGTTGTCACAATGAGGAATTACCATATAGTACTTGAAATGGCCAAGACTAGAAAATCCAGTTTAAAGCTAGATCTCCTTAAAAACTTAGGATTTCATCATATCTATCTAAGAAAATGATCTTAAAGGTTGTAATGAAGGTTAAATAAATTGTGTTGGTTCTGCGTTCATTTGTGATGCCACACTAAATCTGACAAGAACCATTATTAATAGGGAAATGATTTGTACAGTCATAGAGTGTGTAAGACCTGCGCATTCTCTTTGAATAGAGTAGGCAAATATGGGACCCACATGAAAAAATCTATTTTTTAATGGTGGGTCCCAATGTTTTTTTAGAGGAAGTGCACATTACATGCAATTATTGTTGTTTGATAAGTAATAACAAGAACCATTATTTTACGTAGATATTGTGGATTATAAAAGTGCAAGTCTTTTTCAGCAAAAGTATTAGCAATTGACCACACAAATTTAGATTAGTATAAAACTACTAAAATTTTCGTTATGAAATTTCTGGGCATCTGATTTTCAGAATGTGTCATGCAGGATGTGGTTGAAATAATGAAAGAATCCTTGTATGATAAGTACGTTGATGAGCATGGCTTTGTGGATTTTGGTCGGAGTGGGGGGATGAGTCAACAGAAAGAAGCAAAACGGTTTTTAAGTGCTCTCAATAAGCAATCAGAACTGGACCAGAAAGATTGTTTTTCTATTTCTGTATGAGGTCTTGCTTTTCCTGTCATTTCTTGCAATGAATTGTGCTCAATGAGTCATGCATATATATATTACGGTATTTCAGGAAATTTACGGTTTGGCGGATAGGATTGGCCTGAGAGTTCCTGATATTGACACATTTGTGGATAATTTAAACAGTGTTGGCTATCTACTCAAGAAGGGGCCAAAGATGTATCAGGTACAGTCACGTTGTGAACCCTGAAGACCCAATCCACGATTGTGTAATGCCATTATTGAGCAAAAACTCGGTTTGATGCAGTAACGCTTTTTTTTCAGCCGAGTGATATTGTTTCTTCATTTCTTTTCCTCATCGTCTTTTTATTATCCCTGAAAATGAATAATCTACATGAAGTTGGAATTTATTATGATGATCTAAAACCTCTGGCCACCAAACTAGTAGCTACATAATACTGCAGATTGTTGTTCATCTACAATTGGAATGAGAATGCATTTCCTTTTTCTACTTCAAAGGTTGATAGTGTTACAAATATGAATTTGTCTAGAAGGGAAATGGCCAATAGTAACAAACTTTGATTGACTGGATACCTTCAGCAATTACATATCATCTCTCCATTTTTTTTGTGAAATGCAACTTGTCAATAATCTTGCATTATGTTACAGGTGCTGTCCTCATCTTATTCACGCAGCCAATCATCAAGGTTGAGGAGCTAAACTGCAGCAGCTCTAAATTTATAAATCCATTTAGGGGCCTCCTGGTCGATGGTATGAGGTCGGATAAAGTCCCTGATGCCATTCATCCCCGATAGAAGATGTAGAGAGAGTTGGGCAAAATCAGTGCAGTTGACTGATCATACTTTGGTGTGAGCTTGGTCAATCTTCAATCAACTTTATTCCTTGCTCTTATGAGCTTAAGAACAGCAACAGTGAAGAAGAGCAACAAAACCTTAATGTTGATAGATAGCGAATTAGAAATTTTGTTGAATAAACTTGGTGCAGAATCCTTTTATGTGGAGAAGTTCAAAGACTAGTTTTGGATCTGCCTGCTTGTACAAAATTAGAAAACTTCAACATTCCAGAAAATCCTGAAGAAGCCCCCCCACGGGGGGGGAGGGGGGATATAAGAAAGTTATGCTGAAGATACCATACCATTCTGAACATCATTATCCGCATCTTTATTATCAGTCTTATAAAGGCATATGCATTAATGATTTAGGATTTGGTTCAACAAAAACCAAAGGTTGTGGCCATGGTCATAGGCATTGAACTTGTGTTCAAATTATTCTATAAAGTGAAAAATAACTCAGCTTGTTGCTGTTGTCCAATGTCAGTTTGTAATCAAAACCCGTAGTCATACATTGAGGGAGACAATGACACGTTGGGAAGAGTTGAAGATGTGTTTTAGAGAAAAGTACTTTTCAAGTTAGATTTCGAGAGAGATTTTACGAAGAAACGTTGTCATTGTCATTGTGGGAGACAATGACACGTTGGGAAGAGTTGCCCGTGACTTCTGAATGTCAGGAGCCTTGTTGCATTTCTGACCTATGTTACTTTGAGAAAGTCTACTCCAAAGCCGGTCTACTCTCTTACTCCACACACCAGCTGATCTAGCAAACCGGATTTAAGTGAAAACGGTCTAGTCTTGCCAAATCCAATTCCCTCTCTGCCCTTCCCCATTTGTCTTCCATTGCCCCATGTGTTCCCTCCCCTGTTTTACAAACACAACAGCTCTCTCTCTTTAGCTTTCTCTCTCTCTCTCATTCTTTCATCAGCAGATTCTCAATGATATAAAAAAAAATTATAGTTTGTTTTGCTCTCTTCAGAACAAGAAAAATGGAGATAAACAGCCACCAAATAGGTTCTTTTTCAAAAAAAAAGAGCTCCATTCCCATTAAAAAAAATCTCCAGGTATAATGTTAAGATGCGATTCTTCCCCTGCATTTTACCCACCCCTAAATCCCGAATCATCCCAGGCTTTCCTCGAATATCTTCTGCAAACATGCTTTTGTAGACATATAAAGGGTAAATGCTAAGTCCCCGTACACTACACCAAGGCTTTGGTAGGCTAAGAGCAGGATAGTCCTCCAAGACTCCTTTTGAAATGCAGCAGTTTATTATGAGCAAATTATGAGCTAATCTGCCGCAGAAGAAAAAGAGGTTAAAAAAAAAAAAGCAAGGGAAAAAAAAAGGAGGACAGTGCGAGAGAGAACGCCCATCGTCCCTTTTCTTTTCAATGAGTAAAATGTACGTTTTGAAAAAATAATTAAAAGAAATCCACCTCACCCCAGGTGTGTGGTGTTGGAGAAATAAGGGCCTAAGACTAGAATTACTCATGTTACTTATCGAGTATGAATGGCTGTCCGGGTCCCTGAAGATATAATCTCAGGAAGACTCACCCTTCATGGAGGCACAGTGCTGCAAAGGTCTCCAAGGATACGCGATGAGGAGACACGTGGTACGTGATATAAGAAAGTTATGCTGAAGATACCATACCATTCTGAACATCATTATCCGCATCTTTATTATCAGTCTTATAAAGGCATATGCATTAATGATTTAGGATTTGGTTCAACAAAAACCAAAGGTTGTGGCCATGGTCATAGGCATTGAACTTGTGTTCAAATTATTCTATAAAGTGAAAAATAACTCAGCTTGTTGCTGTTGTCCAATGTCAGTTTGTAATCAAAACCCGTAGTCATACATTGAGGGAGACAATGACACGTTGGGAAGAGTTGAAGATGTGTTTTAGAGAAAAGTACTTTTCAAGTTAGATTTCGAGAGAGATTTTACGAAGAAACGTTGTCATTGTCATTGTGGGAGACAATGACACGTTGGGAAGAGTTGCCCGTGACTTCTGAATGTCAGGAGCCTTGTTGCATTTCTGACCTATGTTACTTTGAGAAAGTCTACTCCAAAGCCGGTCTACTCTCTTACTCCACACACCAGCTGATCTAGCAAACCGGATTTAAGTGAAAACGGTCTAGTCTTGCCAAATCCAATTCCCTCTCTGCCCTTCCCCATTTGTCTTCCATCGCCCCATGTGTTCCCTCCCCTGTTTTACAAACACAACAGCTCTCTCTCTTTAGCTTTCTCTCTCTCTCATTCTTTCATCAGCAGATTCTCAATGATATAAAAAAAAATTATAGTTTGTTTTGCTCTCTTCAGAACAAGAAAAATGGAGATAAACAGCCACCAAATAGGTTCTTTTCCAAAAAAAAAAAGAGCTCCCTTCCCATTAAAAAAAATCTCCAGGTATAATGTTAAGATGCGATTCTTCCCCTGCATTTTACCCACCCCTAAATCCCGAATCATCCCAGGCTTTCCTCGAATATCTTCTGCAAACATGCTTTTGTAGACATATAAAGGGTAAATGCTAAGTCCCCGTACACTACACCAAGGCTTTGGTAGGCTAAGAGCAGGATAGTCCTCCAAGACTCCTTTTGAAATGCAGCAGTTTATTATGAGCAAATTATGAGCTAATCTGCCGCAGAAGAAAAAGAGGTTAAAAAAAAAAAGCAAGGGAAAAAAAAAGGAGGACAGTGCGAGAGAGAACGCCCATCGTCCCTTTTCTTTTCAATGAGTAAAATGTACGTTTTGAAAAAATAATTAAAAGAAATCCACCTCACCCAGGTGTGTGGTGTTGGAGAAATAAGGGCCTAAGACTAGAACTACTCATGTTACTTATCGAGTATGAATGGCTGTCCGGGTCCCTGAAGATATAATCTCAGGAAGACTCACCCTTCATGGAGGCACAGTGCTGCAAAGGTCTCCAAGGATACGCGATGAGGAGACACGTGGTACGTGATATAAGAAAGTTATGCTGAAGATACCATACCATTCTGAACATCATTATCCGCATCTTTATTATCAGTCTTATAAAGGCATATGCATTAATGATTTAGGATTTGGTTCAACAAAAACCAAAGGTTGTGGCCATGGTCATAGGCATTGAACTTGTGTTCAAATTATTCTATAAAGTGAAAAATAACTCAGCTTGTTGCTGTTGTCCAATGTCAGTTTGTAATCAAAACCCGTAGTCATACATTGAGGGAGACAATGACACGTTGGGAAGAGTTGAAGATGTGTTTTAGAGAAAAGTACTTTTCAAGTTAGATTTCGAGAGAGATTTTACGAAGAAACGTTGTCATTGTCATTGTGGGAGACAATGACACGTTGGGAAGAGTTGCCCGTGACTTCTGAATGTCAGGAGCCTTGTTGCATTTCTGACCTATGTTACTTTGAGAAAGTCTACTCCAAAGCCGGTCTACTCTCTTACTCCACACACCAGCTGATCTAGCAAACCGGATTTAAGTGAAAACGGTCTAGTCTTGCCAAATCCAATTCCCTCTCTGCCCTTCCCCATTTGTCTTCCATCGCCCCATGTGTTCCCTCCCCTGTTTTACAAACACAACAGCTCTCTCTCTTTAGCTTTCTCTCTCTCTCATTCTTTCATCAGCAAATTCTCAATGATATAAAAAAAAATTATAGTTTGTTTTGCTCTCTTCAGAACAAGAAAAATGGAGATAAACAGCCACCAAATAGGTTCTTTTCCAAAAAAAAAAAGAGCTCCCTTCCCATTAAAAAAAATCTCCAGGTATAATGTTAAGATGCGATTCTTCCCCTGCATTTTACCCACCCCTAAATCCCGAATCATCCCAGGCTTTCCTCGAATATCTTCTGCAAACATGCTTTTGTAGACATATAAAGGGTAAATGCTAAGTCCCCGTACACTACACCAAGGCTTTGGTAGGCTAAGAGCAGGATAGTCCTCCAAGACTCCTTTTGAAATGCAGCAGTTTATTATGAGCAAATTACGAGCTAATCTGCCGCAGAAGAAAAAGAGGTTAAAAAAAAAAAGCAAGGGAAAAAAAAAGGAGGACAGTGCGAGAGAGAACGCCCATCGTCCCTTTTCTTTTCAATGAGTAAAATGTACGTTTTGAAAAAATAATTAAAAGAAATCCACCTCACCCCAGGTGTGTGGTGTTGGAGAAATAAGGGCCTAAGACTAGAATTACTCATGTTACTTATCGAGTATGAATGGCTGTCCGGGTCCCTGAAGATATAATCTCAGGAAGACTCACCCTTCATGGAGGCACAGTGCTGCAAAGGTCTCCAAGGATACGCGATGAGGAGACACGTGGTACGTGATGTTGCAGTAATCTTCAAACATGGGCCTCGAGGAAACTCTCATTTCGTGTACAAGCACTTGTTTTTGTTTTTGTCGAGCGCCCCCTTTGATTGATGGTAATAGGTTTATTGTCACACTAAGCGTTGTTGGTAATGGTTGTGGCTCCCTAGGTTTGCTCGAGGAGGGATGTTCTTTGATTGTCGCTGTTAAAGATCTGCGCTAGGTAGTTATGGAGCTTGTTAACCCAAAAACCATTCGGTTTGATTATAGGGCCCTTCCTCTCATCTATGAGGAAACCTACTAGGCAATGGGCTTGGAGAAAACCCATGCCACACAATTGTGGAGCTCGAAAGCTCATCCCAAAGCTAACTAGCGTAAGGTGGTTGTAGGACTTGACAACTCGTTTTTGGAGGAAATCCACGTGAGGCATTTGTGGAGTTTGATGGCTTGTTCTCAAAGGAAATTTACGCTAAGCAGTTATCGAGTCCAAATGCTCATCCATGAACAGTTGTGAGACATGAAGGTTCTAGAGTTGTTGAAGTCGCTACATCATGGCCCAAGAAAAGCCTTCGAAGGGGAGGGTTGCATGCCTAACTGGTGTTGAGGGATCCCCAAGCAAGGCTCGAGGGAGATCTCGGGGGTTCTTGACGTGTGTACAAGGGAGACACTGTTACTCCAAGCAAAGGCTGGAGGCAATCTCGGGGAGAGCCTCCGGTAGGGAGGGCTACTCACATAGCTCATTGAGGGATCTCCTAGCAAAGGCTTGAGGCAATCTCAAGGGTTCTTGAGTGTGCTTGAGGGAGACCCCATCTTTGGTATGGTTAGGGTCAGCCTTCTATAGGGAGAGTTGTGCACCTAGCATGCATTGAGGGACCCTTGAGCATGGCTCAAGGGCAATCCCGGGGATGTCAAGGTGTGCTAGAGGGAGACCTCATCTCTTATGTGGCGGCTCAGGGTAAGCCTCCTAAGGGTAGGGTTGCATGCCTAGCGAGCATTGAAGGATCTTTGAGCAGGGTTCAAGGGTGGTTCCGAAGGTTTCTAGAGGCGCGCTCAAGGGAGACCCCGTATCTGGCATGGCTAGGGGCAAGCCTCCCATTTGGAGGGTTTCATGCCTAGCAAGCTATAACACTCCGTTCCCCACAATTAAGAAAGATATCATTTTTAGAAATTCACGGGAGCCGAAGTACTACTACTGAACTTGATTTAAAAATATTTTCTTTTATTCTAAAGGAAGTGCCAAGTATAAAAGATTCCATATAATAAATAAAATCATTCTTTATAAAAAAAAATATACTAAAAATATAAAAGAATGCTCAGAAGCATTTATTAAAATTTTTCTAACTTTGTTATTATCAAAATCTTTACTTAAAAGCTCTGTGCATGATCTAGGTCTCTGCCTCGCTGCCCTGGGCCAAATCTCATCCTGCATCTCTATCTTTATAAGTATTCTCACCTGGGGTGGTTTAAGAAAATAAAAACAACTAAAATCAGTTGATGCCTCAATAAGAAACTCATCATAACGTAAGCATACTTAATATAAGATTTTTCATAAAATATTTCATGCTGAGAACTTAAAATCATGACTGTTCATATGTATGCTATTACGCGCATGCCATATCTGAATTATCTGACTATTCTGGCTGGTCAACATACTTAACCCTGTGTGCAAGGTTATGCACCAATCCCACTTCTTGTGGCCACAAGGGAGATCATTGATCTGATCTGATAAAATACTATGGTGGACCACGCTTAAGTCTGTGGCTTGCACATCCACCCTGACTACATTAGTACCATGCATATGAATGGCTATATGATTTATCTGATCTTTATCTTACACTTTAATCTTATTTATGAAAACTTGTGTGTCTTATGCAACGTGGGATGCATGAGATACATAATACATACATAACTATATATACGAAATGAAACATAATCATGAATTATGATGAATGATGTGCTTGCAAATACCATGACATGCATGCATGGTACATAAGCATTGGCTTCCAAAGAACTGACTTTAATAGTAATATATATATATAATTAGCTAATGTATAATAATCCTAATTTATAATCAAGCTATTACTTTATAGTGCTAATGATATTTTCGGGGCGTGACTGATTTCTTTTCATGGGCTTGACACTGGCTGGAGAGAAAAATAGATTAATCGAGAGCTTAAGAGAAAACAAACGTGAGAGAGAATGAGAGAGAAAACATGAAGGATGCTGTGAAAGGAATGAGGTAGATGGCTATTGGCATGGTGAACGTAGGACACACACGATGCTGGACTGGGTATCTTGGGTTCGCTGCTGCACTTATGGAGGTTTATGAATTTTCCAAATAGCACATGGAAGGAAAAATATTTATATAGAGAGATTGGGAGAGGGCGTCGACAAATTCGATTTGAACTCAATTGTGATCATTCAAGAAGAGAGTTTGAATTTAAAAATATGATCTAGTAGTTCATTCAATGTAGCATTGGCAATGACTGAGACTGCGTAGGAGATTTCAATCAGTGATGATTTTAAATTGAAACAAATTTCTAAGGACCGATCTTTAAATTGTAAAAGGAGTCTTCTAACTTGTTCAATAAATAATAAATAAGATTGAAAAACATATTTTGTATTGATTGGGATGACGTGGCACGAAGAATTTTTTTTCTCTCTAGGACTGACAAGGACAGTAGGGTTGCATGGTGTTGACCGCCGCAGGCTCTTTGTCCTTAGCGGCAGGGCAGGGTGTAGTGGTAGATGGGTCGCATCGTACTGATGAGGAGAAGAAGAGTGTTTCGTTTGGAGGCATGTCTGGGAAGTCGGCTGCGGTGGGGTATGCAAATATTGTTGCTGCGCGACCACAAATTCTTCCAGAGGTTGATATTCCTTTGCGAGAACCTCGGTTCAACAATGGAGAAATGTTTTTCTTGTTCTCGAAGGTTGAGATCAACCAATTTGCGGAGCCGTTTCAGTTCTTGGTGGTTCTTAAATTTTTACATTGAAGACCTTCACTTGATCATGTTCATGGTTTTATTAAAAATCGATAGGGGTTGAAATCGGTGCCCGTGATGGCCAGTTGAAGAATCCACGTAATGTGCTTGTTCAGATGTCAAACGAGGATAATTTCATAAATGTTATGGCCAGGGGTAATTCAGATGTTTTGGGTGTGTCGTATCTGGTTTTCCAGTGGACATCGGATTTTATTGAAGAAGAGGAATCACCGTGAGTTCCGGTTTAGATTTCTTTACTGGGTTTACCTCCAAATTTTTTCCACGAGTTGATTTTGAGTAGTATTGGAAGAGGTTTTGGTCGATTCTTGAAGAGGGACAATGCAACGGCGTGTGTGACCCATCCGGAAGCAGCGCGTATTTGTGTTGAAATGGATGTTTCAAAACCTTTGAAGCATTCATTTTGGTTGGGTATTCCAGGGTTAGAGAAGAGTCATTTTCAGGAAGTCATCTTCAACACGATACCATTGTTTTGTTCGCTTTGTAGGAAACATGGTCATCTTGAAAACAAGTGTTCACGACGATTACGATCACATAATAAAGGGAAGCATGTGGTCATTCAAGAGGAGGGCAAAAAAAAGATTTCGAAAAAGAATATGGAAAGGAATGGGGTCTTGGGATAAAGAGGACTCGGTGTTAATTCAAGACATAGAGGGTGGGGTCGTTCTAAGTCGAGAAGGGAGAAAATTCTATAGAGCATTCAGATTCACAAGAAGGAGTTAGAAGGGGGGTTGAAAGGGGTGTTTTCTGTGGCATCGAATGGGGAGGTGTATGATTAATGTCAGGCTGAATGTATGGTGGATGGGCCTAGTGCATCAGGTAGTAAGGGTGCTCTTCAGTGCGACAATGCGAGAATAAGGAACCAGATGGAGTTGATAGGTATTCAGAACAAGAGGGAGAGTTGGTTTGAAATATCTGAGAAGGATTCTGATGACGTGAACAAGGAGGATTTGCGAGGGAAATCACCGAGGAGTTCGTTGAGGTTGGTCGACAAAGCTCTGGAATTTGAATTGGAGGGTTTAGGAGAATAGGAAGTGGTGGGTATAGAAGATTTCAGGAATGAATTTTTGGCTTGCCGAGCAGTTTCAGATGTGGAGCCTGAGGAAGATTTGAATGAATTAGCCGCAAAGTGTTTTGACTCGGATCCTAATATGAACTTACCTCTAAAAAAATTGAAGGGGGTAAGGAAAGAAAAATCCATGGTGGTTCTAGAGCGACGTACTCGTTTCAAAAAATTATTTAATTTATGATGAACATACTTACGTGGAATATTAGGAGAATTCTTTCGTTGAAATGTAAACTTCGGCTTATTTTGAATAAAAGCCACCCGTCAGTGTGGCTCTTTTAAAGCCTTTTCTTAGTGCTAATAAATGTAGTCGTTGGGCAAGATGGATGAAGTTGCCGAATTATTTTAATAATGCTGAGGTTGGGGGAAAAATCTAGATTTTTTGGGACATTGATTTTGATTTTGAGATGATTTCAATGTCAGATCAAGCGGTGAGTGGGTGGTTTGTTCATGGAAATAGCCGAGTTCTTGTGACTTTTGTATATGCAAGTTGTTTCCGTGGTAAAAGAGTGGAGCTTTGGGATTGTTTAAAATTACTAGATTCTAGTCGTTTTCCATGGTTCATTTGGGGGATTTTAATATTATTCGGTATGATAATGAGAAGATTAGTGGTATTTTGTAGGCCTCTCGAGCAAAAGTTGAGTTCAATGATTGTATTCATGAGTGTGGTTTGATTGATCTCCCCTGCGAGGGACAACTTTTATCTTGGTGTAATGGAAGACTAGAAGGAAGATGGATTTGGGCAAGGCTGGATAGAGTGTTGGTTAACACGAATTTTCTGAGATTATTTGGCAATGTGCATGTAGATTATCTTCCAATAACATCTTCGGATCATTGCCCGATGATGGTTTCTTTAATCAAGGAGAGGAGCTCTGTGGTTAGGTCTTTTTGATTCCAACGTATGTGGGGATCTCATTTAGGTTTTCTTCCGTTGATACAGTAGGTGTGGAATGAGAGAGTAGAGGAATGTGCTATTGTGTGTATTAGTTGGAAATTAAAACTTTTGAAAGGAGCATTGCGGAAATGGAATGTTGAGCATTTCGGAAGAGTGGAAATAGAATTAAAAAAGATGGAAGATCGGACCCTTTGTTTGGAACAAGCGATTATCGTCAATTATTCATCACAAGTGGGAAGTGAATTATTATTGTGTAAGCAAAATCATTTGAAGTGGATGCATCGTGAGGAAGTATTGGCTTGCCAGAAGTCTCATATGAAATGGTTAGCTGAGCGGGACTCCAACACTGCCTTTTTTCTTGCAATGATGAAAGTAAAGAAAAAAAAAAGGTAGAACAAATGGTGCTTGAAGATGGAATTATGCTTGGTTCCTCGGAGGAGGTTCACGAGGGTGCAGTGCGTTTTTATCAAGAATTGTTAACGGCTTCCAGTATTGAATGTGAGGCTTCATCTATGGAGTTACTGTTGTCGTCGGTGTCAATGCAGGAAAATGAAGGCCTTTGCACAATGCCAACTTTAGAATAGGTGAAATTAGCCCTTTGGTCTATTTCTTCGGATAGTAATCCGGGTCTGAATAGGTTTACTGCCAATTTGTTTATTCTAGCATGAGATATTGTTAACGAAGACCTTGTAGAAATGGCCAAGGAACTTTTTGAGGGGAAGCCATTAACAACTTTTTTTGGTGCTACAAATTTAGTTCTAATTCCTAAGGTGGATGAGCCATTGAGATTTGGATAGTTTGGGCCTATTGGTCTTTGTTCGGTTGTTTATAAAATTATGTCGAAGATTATGGTTTGTCATTTGGTTCCCATTCTGGATCGAATTATTTCGAATGAGTAGGCTACATTCATTTGGGGTATGAGTATTTTTGAGAATATTTCTTTGGCGCAGGAACTGGTTCATGGCATTAATCGGAAGGTAAGGGGAGGCAATGTAATAGTTAAAATTGACATGGCAAATGCGTATAACCGGGTAAATTGGTGTGTTCTTTTGGAGGTTTTATGGAGATTGGGGTTCTTGGAAAAATGGAGAGATCTTGTTTTTAATGCTACATCTTCTCCTTCGTATTCGATTATGTTGAATCTAGGGGATTTTTTAAGGCTCCTCGGGGACTTCGCCAAGGCAATCCTCTATCGCCTTATTTATTTATTTTATCCCAAGAAGTGTTGTCGTGGATGCTAAATCGGGAATTTCAATTGGGACATATCAAGCCTTTTAATTCAAATGGGGGGGGACCTTGATTACACACTTGATGTCTACGAATGATCTTTTGATTTTTGCTAATGGTGGGAAGACATCGATGCGGTGGCTTATGGAGGTGTCAGGCCGGTATGAGGTATTGTCTGGGTAGTTGATTAGTCTTAATAAATCTTTTATGTTTTTTTCTTCTACTATCTTGTATGAAAGAAAGATTGGTTTGAAGAGAATTTCTGGTTTTGAGGAAGGGATATGGCCTTGCACATATTTGGGGATAACGTTAGACATGGGAAGAATGAAAGTTTGGATGTTTGATCCCTTGTTGGCAAAAGTTCAAAAAAAAATTAGCAGGGTGGAAAAGTAAACTTCTTTCCTTTGGAGATAAGATTATTCTCATTAAGCATGTATTGAATAGTTTGCCGATTCATATGCTTTCAATTTTGAACTTGCCAAAGGGACTGCTTTTGGCTCTTAAAGGGATTTTCTCTATTTTATTTTTTTATGGGGATCTAGTATGGAGAACAAGTAAAGGAAACAGATATCATGGATTGCTGAGGTTCAAAATTCTTTGCTCATGAAGTTTGCTTGGAAATGAATCAAAAGAGATACGTTGTGGGCCAATTTCTTTGTCTCTAAAGATGTGGGTAATTCGCAATTGTTATCAGTTGTTTCTTTGGGGCAAGGTTCTCAGTTTTGGAGGGGTCTCACGCGACTTTTGCTAACTGTTGTTTGTAATTCTCAATGGCTTATTCAGCGTGGTCATGTGAGATTGACCTTTGTCAATGGAGAGTCTAGTGGTTGGGAGGTTGATTTAAAGGTTAGTGAGGTGATTGATGATACTGGACCAAAATATGAATTATTGAGGAAGCTCGTTCCTGAAAAAGTGGTCGACCAAATTAGAAAATATGGCATAAGGTTGCGACAAGTGGATGATATATGTGTATGGAAGCATACGGTTAGTGGAGAGTTTACAACAAAATCAGCCTGGGAGATGAATAGATAACGCGAACCGAATTGTACATGGAGAAAATGGTTATGGCAAGATTTTATTCTGAAAAAGATGGCATTCATGTGCTAAAGAGCTAAACGGAAAGCAATACCTGTTAATGATATTATTCGGCAACTCGGAATCCCACTGGTTTCAAAGTGTAGTTGCTTTGTGAATCTATAAATCGAGAATTTGAATCATGTTCTTTGTGAGGGAGATGGAGCTAGAAAAATATGGAATTTTTTTGCAGTTGCCTGTCAAATTTAGAATTGGGATGTCCTTCTGGTGGCAGCGTGCAACGGGTGCTACCCAAGTAGGATGGATTCGTGGAGTACTTTTGATTATTATTTCGTGGGCATTGTGGAAGGCTAGATGCTCAGCTTGAATGGAGGATTTACTTTTGAGGTGGGGAATATTATTCGGGCTGTTAAAGTTTCTCTTAGGTATTAATATATTACGGAAATTCAAAACTATGGGACGTAATGATCCATTAGTGATGCAATAGCTTAATTGTCCGATTGTTCCAGTATGTGGATGGGGGATCTTGCGAAAATCCAAGAGTGTCAGGGGGGGCATTATTCATGATTCACAAGGAAGAGTTATAGTTGGGTTTGCACATTCTTATGACCAAGCAACAAATACAATTGCGGAGTGTAGAGCTCTACTTGATGGACTTCGTTTGTGTCGTTCGTTGGGTTTGAGAAGTACAAATGGAGTGTTTGCCATTTGAACAGAGGCAAGCTGAAGCTCACCCACTTGGTGTTGACAGGCATGGGGCCTGCCATGGGAGTGAAGTTGGCGCTTTGTATAGGTTCCTTGGTGCCAAACCTTGCAAGCTCGCCTAGCATTGCAAGATGGCCAGGACTCGTTCGGAAATTAGCAGCACAAAAGGCTATTTCAATTGCAGGAGCGTGTTGTATAATAATTATGAATAAATTCCTAAATCGTCTTCACAGGAAAAGTGTTAAAAATAAACTCGTGTAAAATGGTGAAAATATTTACAATGAGAAAATAAAAATAAAAGTGATGGTATAAACAATGAATGGATGAAAGCAATGGAAAAGAAAATTTACTAGTCGTGAACCAGATTCATATTGTTAGATGTGAGTGTTGAGGTGCAAGACAATAAATTAAAATTGCTAGAAACTAAATGACTGAAATTTAAATTGTAGAAATTAAAAGTGCGGGAAAGATAAATGACAATAATTTAAATGCTGAAATTAAAAATACAGGAAAAGTAAATGACAGTAATTTAAAGTGCAGAAAATTAAATGACATAAATTTAAATGACGGAAATTAAAAGTGCGAAAAAAATAAATGACATAAATTTAAATGAGCGAGAATTAAAAGTGCAAGGAATAATTCATCATAAACTTAAAAGTGAAATAAAATAAAAATAAAACTGAAAATGGCGGCTACAGGTGAAGGAGGAAAGCTTAGTAACAACAGTTGGTCTATTAGGCTCTCAACTGCGTTACCGGACTCCCTCTCTTCACCTGAGCTTTATTAAAAAAAACTGAAAAATAAAAATAAACAAGATTCTCTCTACTCTACTCTACTCTTACTCCTAAAATCTAACGCTAAATCCTAATGAGTTTTTCCAGTTCGCTTACAAGCTCTTATATAGGCTTCACATACGTCTATGCTTAGCTTCTTTCGTCCGTAATGCCAGCTCCATGTTTTGCGTCTGTCTCCCACTCAGAAAATTATTTGCGGCTTCTTCTGTCCGTGATTGTCCAAAACACCAGCCAACCAGCCTTTTTCTTTTTTTTCAATTCACTTACCTACATGTGTAAGGAAGCTGGTCCCGTGTGTTCCTTCTTTCATTTTTTTTCTTTCATTCCAGTGCTTCATCCCAGCGTGCGTTTGCACTTCTTCATTTATATATTTCTTTTCTTCTTTTCTTTTTGCTTTCTGCTGCAGTGCCCTTCGCGTGCGTCTGCCTGCTGCCTTTTCTTCATGTGCAGCATATATTGAGAGAGAGAGAAGGAGGTAGTGGTCGGTGCTGCAGTGTGGAGGCTGAAGACATGCTCACGGTGGTTCACTGCATGAGGGCATGCATGGTGATGGTGCAACGGGGCAGTCGCGTTGGTGTTGGACGTGGAGGATGCAGTGGTGGCTCTCGTGGTTCTCGGCAGCGTTATGGAGGTGTTGTTGCTCTTCTCATGGTCCTTCCAGGTGCAGCAATGGGTGAAGGTGATGGCGCTGCCATGGACGCCATTTATGAGCTGTCGTGGATGTGTACTGGAGGATGGCCGTGGCACTGCTGTTAGAGGTGGTTCACGGTGATGATATTTGGTTGCTCTTGATGTTTCTGTGGAGCAGCATGGTGGCTTGAGGTGGCTGGGCATGGCAAAGCAGTTGGAGAAATGGAGGTGCTGCGTGCATGGGGTGGCCAGCGTGAGGTTGAAGATGACGGAAACGACGTGTCATTTTTGTCTATGGACAAAACGACACGTCGTTTAGCAGCCAGATAAATTCAATTCCTGAGTTAAACGACAAGTCATTTTCGCCTATTGACAAAACGACATGTCATTTAGCAGACGAAGGTTTTTCCATCCCACTGAAAAACGACATGTCGTTTAGAGGACCTGTAAAAACAAAAAATAAATAAAAATAAAACTTAAACAAGCAAAATAAATAATAAATAATTAAATAAACAAAAATAAAACTAGACAAAGAAAATAAATAAATAAAAATAAAATTAGACAAAAGATGAAAAATAAAATATTAAAATTGTGTTGTGCATAGAGAGAATATTATCAAATTAAATCACAAGTATTAAAATCAAGCATAAATTATGCTTTTAATCAATTTAAATCACAACTTGGATTTATGCCTCTTAATCAATTTTTCTATCTAAAACCAATGATAAAATAATAAAACAATTAAAAATATATTAGTCTTAAATGTATAAAATATGCAATAATGCAGTTCAATCAGGCCATGATGCGAGTTTGTTGCAATGACCAACGAGCTGGTGAGCCATGTAAGAACATCTTGATGGCTTGCCATGGCCCCTTATCAGGTACCCTTTCCTTTGCTAGCTTCCCATGAAGGCTAGCTACAGTATCATGCCTTGCACAAGCTCCGTAAGTTCGTCATGTAGGCGTGTTCTGGTAGCTCATTGTGAAGGCAAATTGTTTGAGTTCATGAAGCGGTGGTGAGCACTGTCAGTTGAGATGCAGGCTCAAAAGAGTCAGTGCACACCATAGACTACATGGGAGCTCCGATCGGCAGACCATTGCTTTGCTTGCTTTAGGACATGCAGAATTTGTTATATTTATTATAGATTGTGATATTAAATTTACTGAATGTGGGTTATTATTTATTTTCGTGAATTATAATCTTAAAGAGATGTATTAGTTTAGTAGTAAGAATGTGTCCTTTCAAAGGAAAGGGTATGAGTTCAAATAATCATGACTACACAACAATACTTTAATTTTAACAAGGCTATGGAATAACCCAAGAGGCGCATGTGGGCCAAGCCCAAAGAGGCACAATGTTTGGGCCGAAAAGACATGAAGCTTGGGCCGAAGAGGTACCACACATGGGCCAAACAGACACAATATATATATGGCGTGGCCGAAGAGGCACCACGCATGGGCCGAACCGGCCCTTGTGAAAACCCACTTGGATGGGTGCAATGCTTTAAAATAAATTCAACTGAAATTTTGAATAGATGTTTCAAACCAGTGATCTCCCTTGGGGAAGGGAGGTGTCCAACCACTTGACCAAGTATATTTTTTGGTCTCTAAATGAAATAACATGACCTTTAAACTATAACTACTAGATGAAAAGTCACAAATTAAGATTTGTAATTTTTCATATTGTGTCACTTCATTCTCTATAAATAGAGGATGAGATATACGAATTTATTCATTTTCATTTTCTCATATTTTCAATCACTTACACAATTTTACGGAGAAACTCTGAAGGAAAAACTTCAGAATTACTATCTGCAGTTGGTGACTTTGTTGTATCCTGAAGGTGAATTACTTGTAATCCGGTAGCAAACTCTTTCGAGTGGAAGCAATTATCACCTCAAAAATAATGTTCTACTTGCCTCAAAGTTGTATTTATTTTTTCAGATTAATGTATTCGTATAATTTTCTTCAACAAAATTGTAGTGTGACGCTAGCGGGGTTTCATTCCCGCCAGTTATTGGGCTCCTTAGGTGCACCACGCACTAGTACGACGTGCACCGATTGATCAGTGCACATAGCGACTCCGTGGGCTTGCTTGCTTGGAACCCAACGACCAAGGGTAGCTCGCCATGTTTGTGGCGAGCAAAGTTGCTGGTTTCAATGGTGTCACTAGCTAGGCTCTGATTATAGTTTTTTTCAAAAATAAATGTCGAGTTTTAGTGTTATTCTTATACTTTTATATTGGTTGGGTAGCACTCCAAACATAACCATATAAACTTTGAATTAGAAAAGTTTAATCCTTTGTGTTCTTTGAGGAATAATTTTCTTCATGCCAATGTTCTGTATCTGTATATTATTTCTTCAAGGTAGGCTATTTTTCCATTGAATGGTAAGAAAACTTTTTGCCCTGTACTGTCATGTGGGAATTTTCCTTAAGATCACCCGCTTCGAGTCTCTATCTCTTAGGTGATTTTCCTTTCAGATCCTCTTGTTTGTTCTTCATTTAATTGTTCAATATGCTCTTGGTACTTTTGGAATTTTGATCTTAAAAGTTATAATATTTGAAGTTGTTTGTTAATATTAATGTCAAAAGTTTTGATATTTGGGAATGTTTGTTTTGTCTTACTTGTTGCTTTGCCTTTGGATTTCCCATCATCACATAAAATGATCAGCAAAAACTTCTTTGAGATTCCCTTTGTCATAGTATCCGAGCAACAGAGCTAGGGCATATGCTCATGAAAAGCATATATATATATATATATAGACAGTAACGATGCCAGGATTACCTAAAAAGATGTCAAAGTTACATGAGTTTTTACTTAAATGGAGCCATACAAAGAGAACAGGGCGATCGAACTATATATTCTTTAGGCCTTTTACTACTTTTTAACAAAAAACTTGCCCAGGCTGTTGGGAATCTCGGATGACCTGGCATGGGGCCCATGCATCCCTAGTAATTGTATACTAGCATGCATCAGAATTTTATATGAAGTCAAAAGAATAAAAGTCGACCGTCATGAAAGGGGCTTCCAAGGAAAATCAAATAATTCTATTATTTTTCTAGGTACGTAGATATATAACTGAACATGCAACAAGAGAAGGTAAAATTCCATATAATGGGTGGGACATTAATCCAGAATGCACACATGAAAGTCATGTCCATACAACTAGCTAGCTAGGCCTCAAAATAAAACTTGACATAATTTTGTTTAGAATCTGGCCGCACGAAACCATACAGGATTTTGATCCTCTGAATTAATAAAATCTTGAAATTAAGGGGCTCATTCTCATCTGACATCTCTATGGGCCACCGTACGTGATGATCAATGCAGTTAATTGAGTTGAGGTTGGGTTTTGCTCGGCCGTTCTTGTGAAACTCTATATATATTAATCCCCTTACTCTTGGTATATATGAGCTTTCATTCAGCCTTTTAGCAAAAGAAGGGAGGGAGCTAGCGGAGCTTTCAGAGAAGTACAAAACCCCCATGAAAATGGAAAACCACATGCTTCAGGTGTCCCCATTTTCGTTGCATGCTCATCTTGCATACATGCAATTCTATACCTGTATTCAGGGAATTAGTGCAGAAGGATTAATTGCAGACTAGCTGGGCTTTAATTGCATTAACTCTGGGTAAAGCTGCGCTCCTTATCTTAAGAGAAGAGAAAATTAGATAGATCAATATATTAGTATAATTATTAACACTTCTAAAAGTTCTATTTATCATATAGCGGTTTGAACAAGTAAAATTTGGTTTTCATAGGGTGCCGCTTTAAAAGAAAACTATCCATCTCAGAATAGAAAATGATATATTCAAGAGCAATGTTTCAAGGTAGATTTCTGTCAATTGAGGTTTTCAAAACAATTAAAGCCTCCTTAAAAACTTTGAGAATTAAACAGAACGAGCAGATATATATCGTATAAGAAGGAAGTTTCATGTGCAACCTGAAGAGTTTTACCTTTTACAGCCGGAATTCTGGCGACCCAATATAGATATGCGAGATGTGAGATATCCTCCGTCCGTCCCTACGTCTCTTATCCTTCCACCACTTCTCCAGATTAGGACAGTCTTGAATGGAAAGGTGCTGCATTGTACTGAGACATACCAATCCTTCTGGCAGCGAAGTCATGCTGTTGCAATCTGAAATCGCCAATGATCTAACTGCAGATACATTGTTAGTCCATTCAGGAAATTCTTTCAGACCAGGACAGCTACGAATTTCCAAAGTTTGCAATGTTCTAATATTCTGTAGCCCCTCTGGCAGAGAAACCAGACGAGGACACCATAAGATGCTCAAACTCCGAAGGGTTGAAAGGTTGCTCAAATCATTTGGCAGAGAATCTAATTTTGGGCAGTACATAATGGTCAAGTGCTCAAGTGCACCGAGGTATGGCAGTCCAGTCGATAACGAAGACAGATTTGTACAGTTCTCAATGGACAAAGTTCTAAGGGAGCTCAAACCTCGGATACCATCATCCGGCAAAGACTCGATCAAATTGCATTCGCTGATTTCCAAGGACTCCAATGATGTAAGGTTCTGCAATCCTTGTGGCAAGGATGAAATCTTTTCACACCAACATATGCTCAGTGACTTTAGAGCAGTGAGGTTCTCTATTTCAGAAGGCAGCGATGAAAGTTCAGAGCATGAGCTAATCTTCAGAGAGGTAAGGAGAATACTGTTTTTTAGCAGCTCTCCTGGTACGAGTAACAAGTCTGGGAAAGTATCAATTACCATAACCAAGAGTGAGGTTAGATTTTCCATGGAGTTCACAAGCAATGGATGGCAACCCTGCAACTCTAGATGCTGAAGAGATGGAATGACAGGTGCTGTAGAAAGCTTTGGACACTTGCTTACAATCAATTTTTCCAGTCGAGGGAACAGTTCTTGTCTTCCATTACTGCCACGCCATTCTTTCAGATTCGGAAAATCTCTGAGGGTTAGTTCTTTGAGAGATGGGAAAGGTGACTGAATATAATCTGCGCCATAAAAGTCTTGGCCGATGAACTCAATGCCTTCCATTGCCTGTAGATAGAGATTCTTAAGTAATGGAAGCTGCCCAATGGTAGGTAAATTTAAACATCTTTTGAGATTGATCAGTACAAGCCCAGTCAGACTTGGGAGTCCCCAACTTGGAAACTTGATGCCGGGATACCCTTTGATGAACAGCTTTTTCAGATATTCATGCGGTTCAAGGCATTCTAGTATATCTTCCACTTCTTCTAATCTAGCATCACTGTAATGTCCATGTGACGATCCTATTGAGTGCTGACTTCCTGCAGTATGATTTGCCAATCTCATTCTCCTGTTCTCATCATCGTTTCCCCAAAATATTCCCAAAACGTGCAGGTGCTTCTTCTGTTTCAAATTAGCAAGCTTTGTTTCTTTTGCATCTCTCACATTCTCCAAGCATTTTATGTTAAGTTCGCCCCGTAGTTTTAGGCAGCTGAGTTCCGAAATACCTTCCCCATTTCTCTTGCCCACAATATATATCGGCAATGTCTGAAGGTGAACTAACTTTCCAATCCCAGTTGGCATACGGGTAAGTCTTTCACACCCAGTTATATTAAGGTGTCTTAGGTTAATCAGCTTTTCCATTCCATCAGGCAGTGATTGAAGGTGGCAGCAACCTGAGAGGTTCAGTGTCTGCAGATTGCAGAGGTCACAGATTGTGTCAGGAAGTGCTTGAATTGAAGTTTTGGAGAGGTCAAGGTATCTCAAAGAGACCAAGTTCCCTATTGATTTTTGCAGTCTTTTGATTCCGGACCCACTTATATCTAGAACCCTTAAATACATGAAATTAGTGGGCAAAAAAGGAAGCTCCTCAGAGCTGAATCCAGGAGACAACAACAGCAAGGTTCTAAGACGTGTCACTTTCAGCAAGGCTGGTGGAATTGCAGACGACGGGAAATTACAAACTACTGATGAGTGACGAGTTTTTGCTAGATCACTTGGTGCAGGCCGGCCATGCTCCAATTTTAAGAATTCATTTCCAGCAACAGATTGGGCAAGTTCATGAATCAGATCATGCATTCTGTAAACTTTCGTGCTGTCATCTTTACTGTCCTTGACTTCCTGAAAGAAGGACTTCCTCAATAGATCATCAAAATAACCGTTGCCAATGTCCTCTAAGGGATTATGTCCATCTGTTAGAATCAAGCCTTCGGCCATCCAAAGATGGATTAACTTCTTCTTCTTGAAATCATAACTTTTGGGAAACAATGAACAGTATGCAAAGCATCGTTTGAGATGCACTTTTAGATGACAATAACTCAACTTTAGGGCAGGCATAATCCCACTTACGCTCTCATCCATAATACACAGTTCACGATCTTTCACCGACAACCAGTAACCCTGGTCTCTACTGGAGCGCAATAGACTTCCTAGAGTCATTGCTGCGAGTGGTACACCTCCACATTTCTTAACAATTTGTTTTCCAATGAGCTTTAAGTTGTTATCTTCCTCTTCTCCTGGACGAAATGCTTGCTCCTTAAGCAATGCCCAACAATCATCCTCAGGCAAGCCCTGGAGATGATATGAGGAAACTGTTCCTACTAGCGATGCAACATTTTCACTGCGGGTTGTTACTATTATTTTGCATCCTTCCACACCATTTCTTAGATAATTTACGAATGATTCCCATTTAATCTGGTCTTCATTCCACACATCATCCAACACCAGCAGATACCTCTTCCCGCATATGGATTCTCGCAGCAGACGCTGAAGCACATCCTTATTTGTGAATTGGTATGTCTTATTTGTTGCAGACTCTATTGTGGCTATAATAAGCTTTTTAACATCAAAATCATCAGACACATGCACCCACATTTTCATATCTAAGCACCCCATCAAATCAACATCATTGTAGACCAACTTAGCTAGTGTTGTCTTGCCTAGGCCTCCTATACCAACTATTGCAATGATCGAAACATCTCTGGTATTTTCCCTATTACAGTTCGGAGACAGAAACTCTATAATTTTGGCTTTATCTTCCATTCTTCCATAAACCTTAGATTCAGTCACATGAGAATCTGTCTCTCTAAAACTCGCTGAGCTCTCAGATTCCCTTTCATGAGCCCCCTTTCTTAAGTTTAAGCTTGAACTCTCCCCAATAGTCTTGTCTAACAATGCTAGCATTTTTTTAACTTGACGAGCGACCTCAAAAAGTTGTCTGGAAGGTTCAAAAGGTAAAAGAAAACTGCGTACCTGATTTTTAGCAGAATTGAATCTCTCGCACAGAATGATTTCCGTCGCAAGCTCATCCAGTAAATCCTCAGAATTATAAGCTACAGTTTTTAAGTTTGATAGCCAAACCTTCACGTTTCCCTCCTTTGCTTGTCGCTCTTCTGCATCGTCAAGAAAATCTTTGATCTTTATCAGTGACTCCTGCAGCTTCTCAAAATTCTGCCTGAGATCACAGAGATCCTGAAGCTTTCCTAGGACTGGGGATGCTAGTCTATCAAAGACCACCTGTAGAAGTGGCGATACAGCTATTTCCGCCATTTCCTAGTTTTGTGCAGAGAATATCAGAGGTGTTGGAGAATGATGAAGTCAAGTCTTTCGAGTTGGTCGATAGCGGCCTTAAGCATATATGTGTGTGTATATATACACACTAGAGTGCCATGACCCAGCAAAATAGAAGGAACGGCTGCTGGACTGGCACGCATGAAAAAGCTCCCTGCTCCAAAATATTCACTAACAAACAAATATAATGATTTTCTTTTGCTACATCATACTTGCATTTGTGCATATTTTTATTCACCCCCATCTCCATTTCTCGCTTTGTTTTTCTTTACGTGTGCCTGACTATGGTCCTTTCCAAAGTAAATAAGACTAATCAAGTGTAAATATGCCAAGTTTATATTTAATCTTGAAGTGTTAAATGTTGGGTTTGTGGAGAGTGGTTTGTTGGTGTGTTGGCCAGATTTGATTACGTGAGCCGACAATGATGCGTTATGATTTTTTGGCAGATTTTCAAGGAGACTTGGGCCATGGAACGCAGATTTGGGCCAAGAAGCGATAAGTAGTTCAAGCGAAACTCAGATAAAGAGTTTGATCGAGTGAGCATCGAATAGAGAGTTCACTCAAGGTACGTTTGACACTCCGCTCGAGCGAATAAATAAAAAAAGTAAAAATTAGAATTTTTGTTATATGATACTATAAATATGTACTTAATGAATAGTATATGCATTCTGAGTGTTCTAAACAATGAGATTTTGCTCTAAAATATATTTTGTGATTCTTAAGTACAATAAAATACTCTACAGCTCTATAAATATAAACACATTACTGAACCACGTTAATTTTGCGCCGAGTGATTTATTTACTTGTGTTTAGTTTTGCATGGCATCATCCAACGCCAATCTTTAGGGATGCCGTACAACAAATCAAAACAAAGATGATCCATTTAACCTAATTAATGCATGGACTATGCGTTCATGGTGTACGTAATGGCAATCTACATAATAATGCAGAGGGAAAATAGAAATATAGTTTAATCAGGAAACAGATGCAAATACACTGTACAAAAAAGAAAAAAAAAACAGAGAGAGAAAGAGAAATCAATAAGACAAATAGGAAACCTAAAACTATGCTGCCATAGGTAGATACCTAGGAAGAAAATATGCTGAAGTTATCGATATAATAGTTGTCTCATCTGGCTCCCATATTGCCATGGGATCTCAGAGCTCTTGCAGTCAGGGTCATTGGTTGCGACAACCACTATGCTGTCAGAATCAGCTTGGAGACAACGTTTTGGCTGCCCTGCAAATAAATTAGCTTGGAAATCAACGCCAGTTTCTGTTTTTGAAAGGAACTGGAAATGCCAACAAAACTACAAAAGGATACCTTAAATCCAACATTTTTCCCACGACTAAATCAGCATTAGCATTGGTTTGACCGGAAGTCTTTCAAAATTTAATGATATATTTTTTATAAATCTAAAATTTTTATTTATAATTTTATATTAAATTAATTAAAATAATAATATAATATTATTTTTTAATAATAATATTTTTAATTATTTTTATATTTTACAATTATAGTAACTATATGTTAATTAATAATAATATTTTTTCATCCACATATTTCAAAACCGAACAGAAAAATAAAAGTAAAAGGTTGTTCGAGGAAAGTATAAACTGTGGAAAATGACTAAAAACTAAAGCAATAGAGGTAATTTTTATAATAAAATATTATTTTTGAAAATGAACAATACATCTTCAAATTTAAAGATATAATTAAAATTACTGTAACTCATAGTTCAAATTTTTACTTTTTAAAGAAGCCAATGTAAATCATTTTATTTATATTTTTTCAAATTTTGAAGATGTATAGTGCTCTTATCCAAAAATTTCAAATTACTATTTCTTGGTTTGAATAGAAGAGTGATCTCAATTCATCTTGTTTAATCATTACAATTTTTTAAAATTTTTTACAAAAAATATAATAAACAATTCAACTTTTTCAAATATCAAAATAATAATAATATTAAAAAATAATATTTTAATAATATTTTATTCAACTTTCAACTTTTATCTCAATTCATCTCATTTCAACTCAGTATTCAAACGGTACCGTATTTTTTTTTAATAATTAGGAATGTTTAAAAAATAGAAACAGAACAAAAGAAAAAACTATTTGCAATAGCGTGCATTTTTTAGATGCACATTTTCTAGCATTGTCCATGTGTGTCCTGATTTCCCAATCCACACATGCCGAGGCAACAACTCCAAATGCCGCTATTCAATCCTCCAGCAAACAATGTTCTATGTTTCTACTCTCTCGTGTCATCTTCCAATCCTACCACTTGCGTATGATCATACACAGGAGAGCTCCAGTTCTGCGAGAGAGATCATTGCATCCATGCACGAGCTCGGGTTGGTTGTAAATTAATTAGAATATTGATCGTTACCGTGTTGATTTCTTGGAGGCGCTTTCCAGATTGTTTTGACATCAAGAAATGATAAAAGGGAAAATAGCTAGAGACGAATAGTATCACTCTTGGACTAATAGATGAAACATAAGTAATTTACGAAGTGTGAACATACACACTACCATGTTAAATGTGTATTGTCGTCCGGACCGGTTCTTCGATTTATTTTTACAGTCCTATTTTAACATAAGGTATCAAAACTATAAAACAGGACTAATTATTTGGTACCATTTCCCCACTTTGTTCTTTTATTTTATTTTATTTTTTTATCACTCCTCCCACTCTCGTATCTCTTTCCAGTAATAGTAATATTATCTTGTTTAAAATATACAAATAAATAAATAAATAAGATAATTCAATGATCATCCCTAAATAGTCTGCTTCCCACCTGCTACTAGAACCATTTTTCATTGCAATAGATAGATAGAAAGAGCAACTATATAATCATAAACGTCTCTGTACATAGCTTTTGTACATGAAATATTCTTGGATGCGCAATTAACCAATCTAACTGAAATCCCCAATCTTTTCTACTGTACAGCTCCCCCCCAAAAGTAAAATCACCGACCTGCATTTACTGATTACTTACATAATCCCTCCCGTTATAGTCAGTGAAGACAAGAGCTTCCTTTTGTTCCACGCCAATCAGCTCCCCTTCAACAATCAGCAACATCACTACCAGCCATCCATTCTTTTTGTCTACACCACCAGCACCTACTCTATAATTACAATTTTCACAATTGATGCACCTGTTGGGACTAAGAGAGATTAGAACTCTATGATAGGTGAAATGATCCTTGGCCTTCTGTTATGGCGTATAAGAGCCGCTCTTTCATCCTCTCCTGAAACCAACAATAAAAAACATAAAATGAAGGGAAAAAAACACATTTCTCACTGTTTTTGTATAGCAGTTCCAACGGAAATTATGCTAGAAAGCCAAGAGAGAGTTCACTTTTGAAGAGTAAGCAGGGAGCTTAAGATAATTTGCACACGTCATCACGCTTGGTAAGTCTGTGTCGGCCCAGATGCTAGAATGCTGTATAAACACCCAGACAATCAGATAATAACTAAAGAAAGGGCAAAGATGAATTGGATCAACAAGATGTGTTGCTTGTACTGACTTTTCGGACAACAGTCAACTTTGGATTGAGAGACGCTAAACCACCCGGAGGAAGCCTAGGTGCCCCAGTCACAAACTGCAGAAATGCTCGTCTCTGTCCATGGTCAAACTCTTGTATGATTTCCAGCAACTGTAGAACAAATGAGTGACTTCAAGAGTATTGAAGCAAGTAAAATGTTGAGTCAATTAACAAATGGATAGATAAAAGATGTAAGAACACTGACATTGACTATAGGAAGACTGCTAGCTGTGTATCCATGATCAAACTTGACGTGATCCAGGAGCTCATTGAACTGGAAAAGAGAATGTGCCATAACCTCGTAAATATAATGGGTGCACCAAGTAAATAGTGAACAACGTAGTGATAAGATACATACCACCAACGAATCATGTTCTCCACATAGCAAATGCTCTAGTTCCTCTTCAGTAAAAATCTGAAGATGTTCAATAGGGAAAACCTGAAACACCAAATGCAAATACATTTACAAATTGTATCATCATATTGCCCATAGAAAAGGCACAAAGATATTGGAGAATATTATCAGAAGTGATCATAATCAACACAAGTGAAAAGGGAAGGAAGGGGGTGATTTGACATTCCTAATGGCTCAAATGGATATGAAAGCAAGAGATTAGCATGAATACATCATTACTGGAGTTCAGCAGAAAAAGAAAAAGAAAATATAATTTTTCAAGATGGATCAATTTCATTTCAGGCTATTCAATTGCATCAGAAAAACATAAAGAAACAAGTTCTGCCTACTTCATCAAAAGAAAGTGTGATAGTACAGACCTGGTTAAACCCAGATTTAAATGCTTCTGCTTGTCTGGAAATTCCAGTATTTACAGTTGCATCAACAATAAGCAAGACGTAGTCCTCCAAGTTTCTCATATTAACCTGGTAAAGCAACATGAATAAAATAAACTAGGTTATTGCAATCAATAGAAAGATCATGCAAAAAAAAAAAATGACAATAAAAGAAAGAGCAATCGCATTGAGCACACACTTACCATTTTATAATCAGGCCCAGAAGCAAGTACATAATTAGGATACCCAGGAAGAGTAAAATCAAGGCAAAGATCCTCAATTCTGGTATCCCGAAAGCACGAGTCAAATTCAGCTGGTGAATTTTCTCCATTGACAGATTCCAAAAACTTTTTTCTATTAACAAGAGCCTGAAACTCTAGCAATGTCCTACTGAGCTCGGGATCAAACGACTGGATGTCATACAGAGTAAGTTCCTACAAAAAATAAAATGAAACGAAAATTAACTAAAAAAGGCCAAAGCTTGAATTAAAACTATTCGTGCAAATTAACATGACAAGCCTACCAACAATTTCAAATCAATAGCACTCAGAGTTGGAAAGTACCCGGCCAAGAATAATTTTGTAGAATGCTTTTGAGAAGTGCAGATCCAACACCCTTCCATCTTGAAGAGACTTTGCAGCCACTTGCCCCAAAAGGACAAACTTTTTTATTACTTCCGAAAACTGGTCATCAGATGTACTCAAAGTAGATGGCCATGGGCGAGGAAAGAGTCCAGAAGGTGAAATAAGAATTCCCATATCCTCAGCTTCCAAACTAGTCCTGGAGGCAAACAAACCATACTCCCCCCTCCACATACCCAGGCCAGATTTCTGGAATTCACGGCTTACCAGGGTATAGAATTCCAATGTTGGACCAAGACCAGTACCAACTTCTTGATCATATTCAATTTCAACAGGGATTTTGTAACGGGCATGCAAGTCCATTATTTTGGCAGCAGACTCTAGAATCTGGTCACGGAAAACTAAAAACTTCTTACGGGGCAAGCTGCCAGTGCTGGGTCGCCTGTCACTTGTGGCTCCTGAATTACTATGAGACAGTTGATGAGACTGAGCTTGCAGTTGACCAAATGCTGCTAACTGGAAGTACTTATATCTTGCCTCAAAACTAAACAGAAAAGGGCACGAAACTACTAATTGTTTACACCAAGAAGGCATCCCACCAAGAGACACAGACAAAGAGTCCCGCATCTGCTGTTCAAGTTTTTCTGTCAACTTACTGCTTACAAACTCATTCTGCGGCATGGAAGGAACTCCTACCTTCAGACTATCCAAGTTATCAATTCTCCCTTCAGCAAAAGCACATATTCTTTCACGAGACATCAGATGGAATGTAAACCTGTGCAAGCTTTCCATGCTTTTGAGCAGAAACAACACATCATAAGTTGAACTTGACCTCTCCAAGTCAGAAGTGAGTTCACAAGCATATATGCTGGAGACAAATGGAGTGTATTGCATATATGCCCCAACTTTATCTGATAGAGACAAGTTTTGGCCTGACTGAAGACAATCTTGAGAATTACCTTGTATGGGTTCCAAAGCTCTTTTATACGTTAATGTATAAACTTGACTCCATAATTTTGCCCCAGTAATAAATTCATTTTCTTTTATTTGTTTTTGTAGAATTGCTTGGTATAGTGTCAGTGTATGATCCAGCTGTTGCCCTTCAAGGTAAAATACCAGTTTTTGCAAAGCATCTTCATCACTGCAAGATGCAGGATGCTGTACTCCCATATTGAAATCTGCCTCCAGAGGAAGTTGCATTTCTTGCTTTGCAAATTCCTGTTATGTACAAAAAATGAATATCTAAGAAAATTATGCTACATGGGTGCTAAAAAATGAGAAGAAATGGCCATATAACAACAAATCCACAATCATAAAACCAAAGGGGAAAGTCATGTTTATATAGCCAATACTTATAAAACAAATACTAATATATATATATATAGCCAACACCATGTCGTAAAGCTGAGCCTAATGTTAGCTGTATTGAGATCATAAATTGATGATGAAGGAAAGATCAACTACAAGTAAGAGTTTCATCCAAAGATATCAAGCTAGGATTTTGCAGTCTTACATTAAGTGCTTGTTCAAAAGCAGACTGAGACAAGTTGGCATCATTGTCCTGCAGAAAATTATAACTGAGAATAAATAAACCATTAAAGATTCATAAACTCCATGTAAAATCCCTCCCCCTTTAAAAAACGAACCAAATAAAACAAAAGCAGAAACCTTTTTGACTCTGGAAGAATCAATTTAGCTTAGCAAATTCATAAAACATATGAAAATAGGCAGCACATTCAGAAAATCTGAGGATATACTATTAGGACACCTAACATTGGGACTTCCATCCAGATTAGTACTTACAGTTGATGGTAACTCATGTGGTAAACTCTCTGTTTTACCCATAGTGCAACTGGCTGATTTAATGTGCTCATTTCTTCTAATGCTAACTTTAGGCCACAGAAATCCTTCAATGCCATCCAAAGAGGAAAAAGGGTCCACTGTCTGAACATCTCCAGAATATTCACCAAGGCATGTCTCCCCCTCTCCTCTCACAAAGCGAACCTTTAGACATGGATGCATTGTGCGGCGTCCAGTTGGAACCATTGCATATGAGTATCGTTGCTTGGATCCATGGCTCAAAATAACAGGGAAATTTTCCAAAGAAGACAGTGCACTTTGTAATTTTCGTATCAACACCAATAGGGGCAAGTCCACAGAGTATGGCTCTGAAGAAGATAAGAATAACCTTGCAAACATCTCAAATCGCTTTTCTACAATAATTAAATGACCATTTACACCCTGAGCCTTTCCCTTTTCTCTTAGGTATTGACCATTGGATAGGTAACTCAGTAATGATCTTACGACCCCACTTTCAATAAATTCGAAAGTGGAAATGGGTTCCTTCCCATTAAGAGTTTCCATAATTTGATGCACTATACAATAAAACCTCTCTTCATGCTGTGCAGGTGCATCATGACCCATTGTCGCATTAACCAAATCACTTAAAGCAGTAGAACAGGTTCTGAGTTTTTGAAGAATATCAGTCACCCCTTGCTCAGACAAATTTGGTGTGAAGTAATTTGTCTTTATATGCTTTGCAAGTTTGTGAACAGAATCATTTTCAAGCTTGCAACTACCAGTTTCTGAAGTTGTTGGAGACTGACCAGTAGCAAAAGCATAACATAGGCAGCTCGGAACCTCCTTTGAAGCTGATTTCTGGCTTGAGTCAAATGACAGCTGGACACCAGTGAATTTGGGAAACATTAATTGCGCACAATTTTCTTGTACTGACAATGCATCAATAGCAAAAAGGACACCTTCCTTGATAAATGAACTAAGGAAAATATCAGAAAGCTTTTGCAGGATCATCTCAGCAATATGTAGAGCTACTAAGAGCACATGCTGATCCTTTCGAGTGAACACTCCGGCCAAAAAACTGCTAATTAGAAAAAAAAAAAAAATCTTCAGTTCAAGAGAAATATTATCAGGATTAATACTGTAAACACAAGAAAGCCTGGTTCACCTTGAAATGTTGGTATTCTTAAGCAATTCAAGAAGCATGTCAGATTTGCTGAAATAAACTAACTTGTTGATAACAGAAAGGCAGCCATAGCAAACATATAAATTTGCACCAGAATTAACTACCTGTGCAAGGGGTGAAGGCAACATTACAAAGCCATATAAGGAAAAAAATCAATTTACTGCTATATACCACAAAACCAACCTGGATCAACAAGGGAAGTATATCCATTCCGAATTTTTGCAGAAGACTGGGGGAATTAACTAAAAAGGATTCCTTATCCAACACCTGTTGAGCATCTTGATCTCTAGCTGTAGTAGGTAGAAGCTCATTAAGCAACTTCAGAACTTCATAAACCTGAGAATGAAAAAATAACAATAAAACCACCATTCTGTTTCTTCTAACTGAACAAATGAATTAAATTTCATAGTCACATGCATAATCGGAAAGCAATAACTGAATCTATAACAATGAGAATCTCACAATAAAAGTAAAATGCAAAAACCTCTATACTACAGGGCTCATACTTTACCCATAAAAAAAACAATATATGGCTCATAATTAAATTTCAGCAGTCACATACATAGTTGAAAACAATCCATGAACCCAAAACCCAATCTATCATTACAATCTTTGACATAGTTTTTGCCAAAAAAAAAACTATGGTACAAGATATTGTATTGCAAATAATTAAGGGATCCTCCCAATAGCAGATTTCCCAATTAACAATATGGCACAAAACTTAACCGCTTATGCATGCAACTTATTAACAGCTAGCACAACCTGTGTTTCTGAGCTGTGTCAGAGAAGGTTCAAAATCTATTGGGTGTTGAAACGCATAACAGTATAAAACTTTAAATTTCTATTTTCCATTTTCACACATTGCCAAAACCCAATGCCAAGTTTTCATTCAATATTTGGCCATCCAGCAAATGCTCATCAAACTGATAGTCCAAAGATTCGATCAACTTTTTTTTTGCATAAGAAACAAAACAGAGTTGTGTAGACAAAGATGTAAACCTGATCGCAATGTCCATCCACCATATGAGGAGAAGACATTCCATGTGAGAGGTCATAAGTAGATAATATATCCTTCAGTATGCTGCTTATCTTAAGCTCATATAGAGTTCTGATGGCTACAATTGAACCAGAAGAAAGTTTTACAAGTAACCCAATCAAACCCTGACAAACCAAAATGGAAAAGTCAGATCACTCTTGGAAAGCAGTTCCATGTAAAAAGCTGGTTAAGAAGCAAGAGTATGTAAAGTAAACCTACATTATATATAGGGCGGGATATAGTTGTCCGGCAATTCAAGTCTATAAGATGTATGACTTGATCAATCAATCTGTGCTTACAAAGTTCATCCAGCAACTCAGAAGACTGACTAACTCGCTCCACTATTTTAATTAAGCAGATAGCAACATATTCAACAAGCTGCAGATTTGAAATTAAAAATTAATAATAAGTTGGAAGATCAACAAAAGACTTTAAATAATAACCAACAGAAAAATCATTTGAAAGAAAAAATAAAGAAAACAAAAAAACTCTACACAATACGTGCCTGTCTATCTTCATACTGAAGAAGATTGCACAATATGGGAATAGCTTTCATGAAAGATGAAGGGCATTCAGAGGGAAGTTTCTTACAGACGTTCACCACAGTGGAAAGAGCAACTCTCTGAGGCAAGTTAAATAAAAATTAAATACCATGTTGAAACCCTCACACCACCAAAGCAATTGCATATACCACCTATTTTCAAATAAAAACTTGTTATAAATGGCTTGCCTGAACACTTGTTGAGAAGAAGTCAATATAATTTAAGACAGCCATAATTGCCCCAGCCTGTAGGCAAGCAAGCGGTTGCTCCCGTGATATCTTCTCCAACGCTTGCAGACACTATAAAAAAACAGGGTTGATAACCTGTAAGTTCCCATTTAAAAACACTCTTTTCTTCAGAAACAAGGTCATAAATAGGTTAACTTGTAAACAGGCAATCAACCACATATAAATAAGACAGTACCTGTTCAGCAACATCCAAGTACTCAATAGCCAATAATCTTTGACAAAGAGCAGGAACTGCATCATGCCGAATTAGGAAATTCGATGAACGAGGATACACATCGCATATATATGTTATAGCTCTTATAGCCAGTAACATTATATCTGGGTTACTCTCGTGCTTTGCAAGGTTTACAAGAAGCGGAGACAATGAGTCTGACACCATGCTTGAAAGTGAATCCTGTGTACAAAATGACAACACTTCACATAACTCAGTAAGTGAAGCCAGTTGCTCGGAAGGGCCAGTTTCTTCACTCAAACTTGATAAAATTCTCTTGAATTTTCCATGATCAGTGGACGATCTCTGCCTCTGATAATCACGATAGTGGCGAAGATTGCTATGTCTTTGCTCCGCATCATCAGAATCACAAGAACCATACGCTGAATCCCTTTCAGGTTCTCCTTCCGATCGGCTTGAGGCTGAAGCGGATGAAGATGTTTCCATGTCATTGTCGCGGGTTTCATGTGCTGAATTGGGGGAGTTCATATGGGTCTGAACCGATGAATTCGATGAACTTGGTCTGAAATCCAACGAACTGCATGCCCGCTTATCGGCTGGCAATTCATCAACCATTTCAGCACGCTTTTGGCCACGATTACCCATTTATGGATCAATCTCTAAACTTCCAGAATTCAGAAACTCGATAAACACCCACCCTGTATAGTTCAATGCCTTCATCAGATGAAGCATTGATTGTCGCTCCTATAATATTCCGAAACCCCATGAAACCTAATCATCGGAACTATAACCCCCAACAAGAAAAAGGAAGATAAAATAAGTCCAATTCAGAATCACCAAAAGATGATCAACAAAAGCTCACACTGACAAAGTGGAAACTTTATTTTAGGTGAATACTGAGCACAAATTAACATTTTCGTTAGCACAGAATTCCGAAAACTAAAAATAATCGACAGAAATTTAAGTTTTATGTTTGTATCTTACACCACCGATTCCGTACCATAAAGGTAACCACCGCCCTGAGAGAATAAAACAATCAGAGTAATATCAAATAAACAAACAAAACCGACAAAAAATAAACAACTCAGTCTTGCTCCAATATCACGAAAAAACGCTAAAAACGAATAGCCCCCGACAGAAACAAACACAATCACTTGCAAAGCATTTAAACAATGCGACATACAAAAAACACTTGCCAGATAGATACACAGAAACAATTTCACAGGTAGGAAAAAGAGAAGGGAGGGGAAAATTAAGATCAGGAAAAAGGGAATGGTACAACTTGTAAGAAAGAAAACGGGAATTCTGATGGATTTTAAGGTACCCAGTTGAAGTTGTGTTCCAATCGGTCTTCAACTCGCTCGAAGACCAAAATATAACGGTACGAGAATCTTAGGGTGATTTCAGGGATAGTGCTTCCTTTTTCTTTGGCCTACTCCTCTGGTTCATGAAAGGCTCTAGATGGAGACGATGATAAAAAGAAATTGAATGGAGGAAGAAGAAGAAAGAAAAAGAAGAAGAGGAAGAAAAAGGAACAGAGCGTCAAGTGTATTAAAAATTAAAATTATTAAAAGCTCAAAGACAGAGAGAGAGGTCAGAGGATCTTACGGACGATTTTAATTTTAATCAGATTTCTAATACTGGAAGGATAGGTACTGTGTAGGCGCAATGCATTTACGGTTGATGCGGACTCAGGGTGGGACCCGTTAGGCGGGAGTATCGGAGGTGTTTGCGTCTTTGTTCTCACATGATCTGAACCGTCCGATTAGGAGTCTTTTGATTGGTCGGACCTGGCACCGCCTTATTCTACCCATAAATGGGCCTGCCCTGGGCTAAGCCCAATCTTTGATGCGTAACTAAATAAAATTAAAAAAATTCTATTTATAATCATTTTTTTCATAATATTTTCCTCCTCTCTTGATTAGTTTTAAATGATTAATCTATAAGTAGAACAAAATAAATAGTCTCTAATTATAAAATTCTACATCATGAGAAGATAATAATAAAAAGATTAATGGGTAGCATTACTCTTTTTTCGACTGATATATTTTAATTAGCTATACGAGTTATTCTCTTATCAAATTGACGCATAGAACATAACATCAAATTTTTAAAAAATTTCAAGTCAAATTATATTAAGTAAGATATACTTTACAAACCGACTTGACAATAAAAAATTTCTAGTTTTATATATCTATAATTAAAAAAAATAGTTAGTTAAAACCAGATATATCAAAGTCTCGAGATTTGGATGATAAAAAATATTATCTTAATTAAATCTGGAAAGAATATAAGGGAAATCATCTGTGAATATCTAGAACAGCAATATAGGAGTGATATGCGAGGTGAGGCTCTGAGCTGGTGAGAGAATTGGGGGAAAGCAAGATGCATCATTGCTGGCATGAAAGAGAGGCCCATCAAAGTTAACTGGGCTGCCTTTATTTTTATTATTTTAATTTATTTTGTTACTCGCGAATCCCGACCTGATGATGATGTCAAAGCACAAGTTCATCCACAACCGTGCAGGAGAAGGAACCAGCAAGATTGGTGCACCGCACGCACCTGCTGCACGCAACCGCGCAATAAGTACCGCAACTTGACCCAAGACTTGAACCCCCAAACAACAAACAAAAAAAGAGGTCAAATTTTACTCAAAAATAAAAAAAATAAAAAGGGTAAAAGACATCGTGTGTATAATCATACACTACAACTGTTTTATAATTATTTAGTAATTTTGTTATTCATCCTCTTATATGCAACATATTATTTTTTTTTATTTTTTTATTTTATTTTATTCTTACTAAATTAATTGAATTCTTTAACTTATTATCCCTACACCACATACTTACTAAGAAAAAAAAATAAAATAAAAAAATATGTATTGTGTGATGTAAAGATGATGAGTATGATTTTTCTTATTTATAATTCATTTTATAATCAATCAAATACAAGAATGACACTTCATTAAAAATAAATTTCAATTTTACAAAATTACCATTCATTTTGTCGAATTGTAAAATAGTTTAGTACATCATTTTTCATATATACATATATATATATATATATGAGAAATAATTGGCCCACAAAAAATTTCAGTAAAAATAACAATTTCAGAAAGTAGCGTGACTTGATATAACGCATTAAATTATAAAGCCTGCATTATCATAAAACAAATATGATGGCCACATCATACTACATTTTGTGAGGTAATTTTTTGAAGCAGAGATTCTCTCTCTCTCTCTCTCTCTCTCTCTCTCTCTCTATTTATATATATATATATATATAAGACACTGCTAGGGAAAATATGCACACCAACAAATGAATTTGTTTCTTTTATTAAAACATTTTTTAAATATTCTTAACCATTAAAAAAAATTAAAATTCACTAATAGTCACTTTCTTAACTATTAAAAAAAATTAATATACACAAAGTGCACACATTTGAGAGTCATACTATCATTTTTATAATATATATATATATCCCAAAAAAACATGAAAAAGGTCCTTTACACCTCAAAACCCAATAACAGAACTCATCTGTGGAAGAATTAGGTCGATAAAGGTAGCACTTGCTACACAAACGACTCACCCAATAGAAACCAATAAACAACAAATATGCCAACCTTCTCCCCCTTCCAAAAGAGAAGGCATCGTGACTCTCTTGCCCTTCTAAGGCGATCTGAGAAGTCATAAAAAAGGATACGAAAACAAAAGACGGGTGGTCCCTAACATGCTGCAGTATTCACCCAAACGCAGTGCAAGCAACAACACAGTCTCGGTAAGAATTTAAATATATATATATATATATATATATATATATATATATATATTACTTTTTTCTCCTCAAACAATTAAGATCATGACACATCACTATTTTTTCATCCACTAAACGATCAGATCTTAACAAGGAATTAAATTACAACTTATATTTCAAAGTTGAGGAGCAAAGTAACAACTGCAAAATAAGTGAGTTTGAGAAATTTGAGTGTAATTTTCTCTTTAACAGTCATATATCATAATATACGGGGAAAAGGAGGTGCATATTGTTACAATAGTATTTTCTGCCAGTACTTCTAGAAAGATTCCAATAGCCTAACCGCAGATAACATATCGATAGGACTGCTCAGTAGATACTAAAAACAAGGTACCCGTTATACAGTCAATTGGATAAATGCAATAGGAATTTCAAAGGCTTTTCAGGATCGTAAGTCAGCCTCAAATCATTGGGAACATTATAAGGAAAAAAGCATTAAGGTTTCATAATCATTTCCATAACATCTTTAAAAAAAAGTGTCTAAAAATGACATGAACAAAAAAAAATTTACAAATATTCTGTTCAAATAGTCATTGTATTCTAAGACACATAAATATACAATGTTACCTGCCATACTTCTGGAGACGAGTTCCAGAATAACCCTAAAATGTCAGTGTCACACATAAGAATAATGTTTTGATAATGATGTGGCACTGAACAAGATATTCCTAAAGTAGGATACCAAATATTGAAATTGGACAAAGATCAGCCAGATGCCTACTCAGTGCCTTGCATAGGAACCATCAGATGTTGGGCCACCTGAGATTACAAACATTACAGGAGACCAGTATGTAGATATTAGAACCAACTAACAACAATGATTTATCAGCCAGCAGAAAATCACACAAGAAAAAACCGTGAAAGAAAGAAACAACAATGACTTCTTGTTTCATTCACATAATTCCTCAAACAATAACTTGGAATAAGTCATTATCAAGGCTCTCCTAGAATTGCTTATCCTCGTTCCAAATGGTACTCTGGAATTTAGCACATGCCTGTATAACATTCTCACAATCCACACAATCTCAGGGGTATCACATCACTCCCACTCAAATCCTTGATATGCTCAACAAGGCTTGCGTTACACTATAGTGCCCTTACACTGCATTGCTTCCTAGGTTGGCTCTCATATGATTTTTTTATAAGTAATCATAGATTTTAATGAACACAAAAGGAATAGCCCACGCAGGCTCTGATATCACTTATCACGACCCAGTATGCACTAGTTATACCTGCATGATATCCCAAAAGACTGGTCCCAACTCCCTATTAGGACTCTATTAGACTCTTCTATATGATCAAATTTCACCTTGTACACACCCAAAGTTGGACACGTGTCCATACAATGCTTTCACAATCCAAAGGGACATAGCTTCACAAATTACACCACACAACTTCAAAGCATGTCAACTTGAGTCAATTAAATGCACCAATAGTTCTGTCGAATATCAAACGATCTCATGGCAATTAAAATCCCAATCTAGATCTTAAACCTTATGATCTTAAAATCCCATAATGATATAGATCACAATTAAACCTTAAATAATTAAGATCTCAATTTTTTATGGCAAAATTAAGATGTTTAATATAATTTGGAATTATATTAGTATGAGCTAAAAGTACTACACGAGTTATTTGGATTAAAGATAGTCCTATAATGAAGTATAAATCTCGTGAGTTTTGGTACTCGTCAATACTTGTTGGAGCTAATGTCCAACACTTGTTGAAGATAAAGGTTCACCTTTCACTATATCCCCTCCCCTCCCCCTCCCCCCCCCCCCCCACCCAAAAAAAAAAAAAACCCAAAAAAAAGAATCATGACTACAAAGACGCCTTGCATTTTCATCAAGAGGCCAAGACGAACTTTATTATTTTCAAATTGTTTTGCTATATGCAAGCAGAGAGAAAGAGAAATGCCTACAAGAATTCACCTAGATAAGGAGATGAAACATGCATCAGCCAATCTCTCTTTTTTTTATCAGTATCTCAGCAATCTATCTTTAAAAAAGCAGGTACCTCAATCGTACCAAAGACAGAGTGTTTAACTAATATGCAAAGTACTGGGCCCATTATCCTTTCAAAGACTAAAGGAAAAAGGTTTTAGAAGTGCATCTCAAGGTAAATATAGGCTTTTAGGGTATAAACCATACAATAATTAGAGGTATTAGTTGTCTAGTTATAATACTGGCAGGTAGCTTAACTATGTCAATCAAGCCGTTATGGTTTGGTTTGTCTCTTCTATGCAAGTTTTTGGAGTAAGCCCCAGTTTTCTAGCACGTGTTTTTATTTTATTTTTGATAAGTTAGCATGAGTTTTTGTGGAAATTTTGATTATAAAAAGAAGTTTATTCCATTGAGCAAACAAAGTGCAGAAATAAATATTTCCCTCTACATTGATATGGCTAAGAGGTTGTCACTTCCTTAAAAAGTGATAGATCTTCTTATGAGCACCTCATATGCCTCTGCTGTCATTTGAAGCCCAACAGTTCACTAGTAGAAAGATTTCAAAGTGTGTAAAAAGTAGCTAGATACATAAATTAGCTTCATCGAGCGAGAACACTATTGCTATTAAACAAAACAATCATACCTTTTTGTTATTATCAAAAGAGACAGAAGAAAAGAGTAAAGAAGAAATCAAAACAGCATGAAAGAGAAAGGATGTACAAAGAGAAAATTAAAAGCCATATGGCTCATTTTCACAACATAAAGCTTCCTGAAGTAAGACCAACAGCATAAGACATTAGACAGTATTCAAACCTTTTTTGATAAGTAGACATTATTCAAACCTAACATGCAATCTACCGTTTCCAGATCAATAGCAACCAAAATATTTTTCACCCCTGCCCACGCCAGGGGGAGGGTGGAGGTATACTTGGAGTCATGATCCAACAATAATAATAGCTGATACATTGCGCCCTGGAGTGCAAAACACGAAAGTACTGCACATAGCATGAAAAATGATCCAAACATTGGAATGTTTACTTCCAAGGTGATAATTAGTACATATCAATCAGAACTATGCAAATACAAACATGGCTCTAGGTATTCTCCAGTATCTAGATGTTATAACACAATATACTCTGTCATTTTAGGACTCACACAGACCTATCATGTAACATAAAAAACACTAATACATTCTTCCCCTACATAGGCATAGTAGATCAAGGGATTTCTTGAATAGAAAGAAGCAATCACCACACATAATGGTTGATATAATTTTGCAATATCAAATTACATCTATACATAAAGCATCACAATATCTAGCATGCACACCTATCAATATAGTTCCCACAGCCGATTGTGAGCAACAATGGAGAGACCTAAAATTTCATTGTTCAGGCTCTTTTCCTTTAGGCAGCCTCTATAGAGTTTAATGGATTGAGTTTTTATAAAATCTCATCTCTTTTTCTACTACAACTTAGGTGTCCCTCTTGTATACTTCTTGTGTACTCAGACTATGCCTTTTGCATTTTTTGAACAAAATTCTGAGTTACTTACAAAAAAACAGTTCCCTAACTTGCTTGGTAAAACTAAGTTCTAAATGACTCCCTTTTAAGTCCTAAAGTTCATAAAAATGGGCAGTTTTCACAAAATACAGTGTGAACTACGAAAACCATATTTTTATAAGCTTATAAATAAAGAATAATCATGCCTCCCCATAAACTATATATCTTCTAACACTGTGTAAAAATGTATTTAAACTGATAACTGAGGTTCAACAGAATTAACCTCAAGGTAAACGTTTGGGAGCTAAGTGCCCCGTGCAACAAAGACCCAAAAAAGTTGTCTTTGTCAGCAAATAATAATTTGTGAGTATTGGTACATGAAAGAAAGATCGATTCAAAGCATACTAGAACCAAAATCTATAAATTATCATACCACAACAAATCTACTAGCAGTAATGCCAGCTTGTCCATTCCCATACAAGCCCTTTATTGTACTTACAAAAAAATTAGAATATTCATCAACCATGAATCATCCACAGGAAGTATTTTAGCTTAGAATTTACACAAGAAAAGATAATTCTCCACGGACGAGTTCCTGTGAAGTGTGTGAGTGTGTGTGTGTGTGTGTGTGTGTGTGAGAGAGAGAGAGAGAGAGAGAGATTACCTGAGAACTAGAGTAATTCATGCCTTGCGAGAAAGAACCTTGATGACCAATCTAACAGATTCATCACCAAAAACAGCCACCATAAGATGCTATGAAAAGCTTTTCATACAAATTCTTTTCTTTTTTATAAGTAGCTTTGCATATGAATTTCAATCCATAAAAGTAAGCACGATCCATATTTCAACTAATAAAAACCTAGCTAGATGCATAAAACTTACTTCCACCTGCACATTTGGACTTAATTGAACATCTTTCTTAGCAGATGCATCTCCACCCTTTGCTGACCCCTTGGTGTCACCCTGTCAATGCCATAATTTGCAAAACCCAATATTTAGAATTAAAGACAAATCAAAATATCAAAATATAAAGGAAATTTCAATTACCAGCCAGCCATGCCAATGTAAAATATAGATTTAACATACCTCAATCTGCAGCAACCCCATAAAACCAGAAATAAGAAAGGGAGAAAAAAACTCCGTCAGTCAAAACTTGTACAGATACTCATTGCTAAGGAATTAAACGAGAAGGATATGCATCACAAATAAAATGTCCAAACAATTAGCTCCTCGCTAAAGGCAGTCACATCAATTTTTGGGGCCAGGGAACGTAAAATGCAGCCCCCCACCCCACCCCCGGCGGATGTTATAATTGCAAAAAAAAAGAAACCCAAGTTCTCTCTTTCTTTTCATTTTCCCGTTCTATTTCGCAGCAACTAAGAACACAGATAGATGTACGTAAAACAGTCGTATTTAAAAATCACCTCTCTGTATCTTGACAGGTAAATCTTAAGCGGATCGATGTAGTCTTCAAACCCTAAAGTAGCCATAGCCCAAAGCAAATCTTCCCCATTAATTGTCTTCCGCTTCTCTCTCTGGCACTTGTCACTGGCCCTACACGTTATTCAACCTCCACACCGATTATACCCAAAAGACAAGACACGAACAATACAAGGAGTAAGTTTTTTTTTTTTAGATACAATACAAGGAGTAAGTTGAAAAACAAAAGATCATCGATTTCATACTCGCTGGTTATAAAGCTGATAAACTCAGAGACACACTCTTGCACGGTCTCCTTGGCATCCTTGGCGATCTTTCCGTTGGCAGGGAGCGCCTTCTTCATAATCCGGCTAATATTGGCGATAGGGAGGAACCGGTCCTGCTCGCGAACATTGGAGCGGGGGCTCTGCTCGCCGCTCTCGAGGCTGCCTCCTCCGTTTGGACTGGTCGGAGCATCGGCCATCCGAGCCAAAACCCTAGTACACAGCACCAATCACAAAACGACATCGTCAGTGGGGACCAGAAACCCCAAGCCCCTCGGTGGCACCAAAACCCTAGAGAGAAAAAGGGGGGCTCAGGGGCTGGGAATTTCATGGCGAGTCTCTGTGCGTGCGTGCGTGCGAGATAGAAAATGAAAAATGCGAGGGAAATCGTGGTGATGGGTACCTAAGTTTGGGATCGAGCGCGAGAGAGGACGGGATGGCTTAAGATCGGACGCTGGAGAAGGAAGGAGAAAGGAGACGACTGTGATGAGAGACAGATTTATCAGCACCGTCCGTTTCGGTTGATTTTGTTTGGTGGGTTTCTCTGTCTTATATTTTGTTTTTTACATTAAAAAAATATTAATATGGTTTGACCGTTGCTCTTTCCTTTTCCATTGCCTCCCTACGGTTTCTGTTCGGGATTGGATTCGTCTACCTGATTACACCACCGTCCACGTGTTCAGTGTTTCTCGTTACCTGCGTTTCTAGCCACGACGTCCAGACTCGAAATACATCCAACGACGGCATCAGCATCTACAAGATACCTGACTGATCCTTTTTGTTCTTTGTTTTTTGTCTTTAATTTTCCCGGCATACCAAGAGTAAAATTCATTCTAATTAAAGACATCTATTAATGCCCTCACTCGCTGCTACACATAAATTGGTGTATTAACTCACCACTTAAAGTAAAATCCATTATAACTTTAAAAAAATCAAAATACCAATTAGTTTTTTGTATAGCTGATGTGAAAAGCTTCAACATCAACAGTGTATTGAATGTATAAAAAATAAGGCTTATTATTAGGGACATGTTTCGCACCAATCGTCTCAATCAACCTGTATCAAAGGAAGTGAAGGGGCTCAGTGTGCTAGAGACACCTCTGATACCTAAATCAATATTTAGAACGGGAAAATATAAAATATGTATGGCCATCCAAAGTTACCTTTAATCTCCTCTCATTATCAATTATATAGGCGATTATTTAACTGATGGAGATTGTATAACTACATGATCCTCTCCGATGATTTCTAGTGTGCTAAATATCAAGCCTTGAATAGGTAGTAGTCTTGGAAGGAATTATCACTTTGGACGAGTTTCTTGGATGGCTATCCTTTTTAGGAAGGTTCGAGATCTCATCAACAGTTATATCATTAATCCACAATTAATAGAGTTCGGATTCCCTAGTGGTATCTTCATGTCGTTGTACGATATATCTCCTTATTTCTCATTTGCTATGCTTGTGGTCTTGCGTTTGTGGGCCTCTATAAGGTAAATTAGGCCGAGTCCGAGTGGAGAGAATATTTATCTTTTTAGTTACCCTGCAAATTCTTACCACATGAGTACAGTGGGAATTTTCTTTTTTGCCTTATACTGTTCCAATTACCCATATCGGTTTTGTCTTTACTCCATCAATTCTCTTCAAAGATACACATTCCTACACCTGGAATAATGCGTGCCGGTTCTACACTCACGTCTCTTCATGCGGCAAGGATCATGGGGTTTTCTCGTGACATCTCTTCTTCCTTGACACTTTTCACTTTCCTACCAGGAGTCGTTCAACCATCGTTGCCTCTCATTTAAATTTCTTTCCTCGATTTTCATGAACTCCTTTTGTCGTTGCCTTCTCTTCGAAAGACCCTTATCTTCCTCCCCTTGCTTTCCCTATTATCGTCAATGGCACCAAATAATACTTCCTATTTTTCATCTTGGGGTTCACTTTCATCGTATCCCGAGGGATCTCCTAGGAAAGCTGGTACTTCAAGCTAGAGCAGCCCTCCATATTTTGAGGGTATCACTGGTTCGCGACAACTACCTAGATAGACCTGGATATGGTGAGGAGTTCCTACGGTGTGCCCGATCCAATTGTCTTGGAAGTGTTTGGAGCCCGTTATGGGACTGTTAACTCAAACAGAATTGCTGAAAAAGGTCGTATTGTATACTAGTATGTTCTTGAACGGGTTGCGTCTTCCTTTTTGCCGCCCCATTTGGGATGTTCTGGATTATTTGGCCTTGGCTCCTTCGCAACTCTATTTCAACGCTAGGAGGATCTTATTGTCATGTTGTGTGGTATGACACTTGGTTTTGGGAGCCGACAGTGAGGATTACCTTAACTTGATTGCCAGGGAGTTCTTCTGTACTCACGAGGTGCAGTGCCAAGACAATACTCTGTGTAGTTTCCATTCCTGGACTAAGAATAAGGTAGCCCACTTGGAACCTCGCTTCTCTCGTGTCAATGATTGGTTTAAGAAATTCTTTTTCGTGTCTAGTCACGGTTGGGAATTCCCTGCTAGCAAGGATGCTCACCAAGAGTTCCCTATTCATGTCGTGTAGGGAGTTATTCCTGATGATAAAGAGATTTCCATGGTTTTTTTCTGACTAGGAGCAAGCTCGTCTAAAGAAGATTTATTCCTAGGTCGAACAACACTAGGAAGAAGTTTAGACTGACACCCTTTTGACTAAGGTGAACATTGACTGGTTATTGGTGATACTAAATCGGTCACATGTCAGGGGTTGCCACTTCTTAAGGGAACAATTCATTTCTCGTGGCCAGAAGAGGCCTTCTGGTACTCTGTCGGAGGGAAAAAGAAAGAAACCTCGCATGGAGGACGAGTCTATTCGTGAACTGAAGAGGGTTCGTGATTGCTCGGGGCCAAGTGGGAGATCTCCCACCCGTCTGGTGATTCCAACCATCCACAATGGGCTCAATCATCGCCAAGTGTTCTCAAGTCGACTCAGTGTAAATCACCCAGTTTGGATAGCCCTAATGATATTTTGGAACATGTGGAAGTTGATTTAGAGGCGGCGTTGGACTTTGAGTTGTCTTCGCCATCTTTGGCTCTTAATCCTACCCTATCAGGCGGTCAAAAATACACTGAGGCTCTTAGTCAAGATGATGCAAAGGAAGAGATGGCCTTCTATAAGGCTTTCCTCGAGTCTGTCTCGAGTGATCTTCATAGTTCTGTCCCTGGCATGCCTTTTGAGAACTTTGGGAAGATGCCCGTGGCGTCGGGTAACCCTGCCCAAGCAAGTGAAGTGGGTACCAAGGCACCTTCCTAATTGGCCGAGGATATTTCCCGGGGTGACGTTGATGGTAGAGCTCATACTCCACATTCCATTCCTTCCATCGTTTTCAATGGTGAGACTTCAGTCCTTCCTATTGACCCATGGGGTTTGGCTCACGGAGATCCCTTGCATCTGAGCGAGGATAGGATCTCTACACCTTCGTCGCCCTTTAGCATTCTTCAAGGCAAGAGGTTTCTTCGCCAGTAATCTTAAAGGACACAGCCTCTCGAGTTCTTATGTTGGGCAAAGACAAGCCATCAAACGAGCAAGGATCCAAGATTCCTGAGGGCTTAACCCCTCCAACTTAGCGTCCTTTTTTCTCTTCGCCACACCCATTAGGGAAGCTAGGAGGCTTGAGGTCGGTTTTACGGGGTGAAGGCACGCTTCCTATGGGTTGCCTAGACCCTCTAAGCCACGTCTTTCTAGGTCTACTCCACGTGCCAATGATGCTAAGGCGGAGTCCGTTTGCAAAGTTGCCAGTCGGGTTAAGAGCTTTCTTTCTTCGGTAAAATTCCTCAACGTTTTCTTTCAACCTCTTCTCCTTTATTGTAACAACTGAATCCAGCACCAAGTCGCGTTCTAAAATTTTTTGAGTTTATACATATGAAAAGCCCACTTGAGATAAACGAGTAATTTTGGAATAGACTACGAGCCCAATTTTTATTTTGGCAGATATTGAATTTTTATTGGGCTTGCTAATTAAGTTAAAATCATTGAATATTTTTAGATTAGATGGAATCTTTTTATTGGCCGAGAAATTTATGGGACTAGTTGTATTAGTTTTAGAGGTCGAGGCCCATAACTCATGGAAAGAGCCCAAACCTTGTATGCCCAAAACCCAATCCCATGGGAACCAACGATTAGACTCCACACCATGCACGTTTCCACACCCGTTTTCGCACCATGCACGTCTCCTTCCCTAGGGTTTTCCAATTATCTATATTTATACACACATTAGTGGAAGCCATCTCAGTCATAGTTGCATCGTGACATCCAAACAAAGAGCCATCACATAGCATAGCCAAGTATGACCATCACCCAATGCTGTCGAGTTCTCTCCTGCATGATGGAAGCCGCCAAGCCCACTACTTCAAACCTCCAACCCACACCACCGTAGTCTGCCTTGAACCACGTGTATGATTTTAGGAACCACTCTACAAGCCTCCATCATCCTCTATTTTAGGCACCCAAAACAGAGCAAGAAAACCCCTCCCCATGTCCCTCAGTTTTTAGTCTTGTTACACGATGGAAGCCACCACACTTCGCCCCAGACCTGTCGCACACCTCCTCGCTATCTCATGGTGACCTCTCTCTCTGTTTCTCCCTCTCATGTCTTTCTCTCTCATCACACACACACACACACTCTCTCTCTCTCTCTCACACACACACAACCATTCAGTTGCCTCGCTCGTCGGCGTCTTCGTCTTAGCACCTAGATTCGTAATCATGAACTGCTTTCTTGTTGAGTCCAAGGCCTCTCTCGCACGGCTTCACACTCTAGTGAGACTTCAGTTTCTCTTCGCAACGAAGGGGTGCCTTTTGACCCTTCCGTAGGATAACCTTAGTTGTAGTGTTATTTTCAAAGAAATGTCATCAAGCCCTATTGTCACGTGATTATTCGTAAGGTAACTGAAGAACCATTTTCAAATATTTTTTTATGTTACTACCTTTATAGTCAAACCTTGGCAGAATAATTATTGAATTGCAATGGACTTGACTTTTAAAATTCGGACAAATATTTCAATTTGGGCTTATTTTTAAATAGACTTGTGATTGAGCTGGAATTGTGTTAGGTGAATATTAAGTGTATATCAATGATTTGGGGAAGTAATGATATTTTAGAGTTACAAGCATTTTTAGATTTTTAAGAAAACGGGTTATTTTAGTATTTTAGCTTTAAATATCAAAATTTGTGGTTTATTAGAGATTTAAGTAAGTTATATGTCTATTTTATAGATAACAATTGATTTTCATTTGTCACTGTTGTGAGAAAATTCAGAAAAGTTAAAAAATCCAAGTAAATGGGGTACCTATGCTAGACTCTGCATAAAAGAAAAGAAATGGAGTGAGGTTGATTTATGAAAATATGCATGTTATGTTTTCCAAAGAAATGTGCAAAACAATCTCATACTTCAGTTATGTATTCTGCATTACTTATGAAATCTATATTAAAGATAAAATACTTTTTGTCATAATTGGTGTAGACATAAGCTATTTTTAGTATTTTATTTTTAAACTATGCAAAAAGAGTGAATATAAAAATTTGTGCATGATTACGTGAAGATGCTCTGAATCTATTTTGATTATGAAGATGATATGATTCTATTCAGTACTTTGTTTTGATAAGATGTGGCATTTGAAAACTTTTGGCATGAGGTTCTGATTTTGTATATGGTTCTATTTCTACTCTGCTTTGACCTTACCAAAAGTGTAAAATTGTGGCCTCTGTTTGGGTTGGTATCAACTTTTTTGTTTCTGGTGCATCCACTTTGGAAGCAAAATAATTTTCTACGTAATCTTTCTTATGTGCACACTCGGAACTTTGAGAATAATAAGGAGAAGATTTCACATTCTATTTTTGCTCGATTGGGCACCAAAGTTTGCACAACCCTACCACGGAGGTTAAACATGGAATTATGTTCTGATGTGATGTTTAGTTATGCAATGCCAAATGAATTTTGAATAAGAATATTTATGAACTTTCACTCTGATATTGTTAATAACATGTTCTGATTCTATATTTTAAAAATAAAAATATTTTTTTCTTCATTTGGAACTCTGTAAATACTCATATTTACATACTAGTATATGTTCTTTACTTACTGAGATGTTGATAACTCACCCCTTACTTCTATAATATTTTTCATATAATTTTGATAGTTCAGTTAGAAATCAAGAGCATGAAATATTAGCAAGATTTGATGATCGTAGAAGAATAAGTTTCAAATAGTACAAATTATTAGAGAGTCCTTATTAGTAGATTTATTAATTTATGTTATTTTGAGAATCATGAGACATAGATATTTCTAAGTCTTTAAGGAGATTTTAAGTTGTTATGTTGAGGTATTTATTTGGTGTCCTTGTAGAAGAACATATATATTTATGTTGAACGGATAAATTTATATTTTATAGAGTCTTTGGAATATATATAATTGTCTTATAGGAGATGATTTTAAGTTACATGAGCTAACTCTCTAAATCTTCGAGACCGGGGGGAGGGTTACATTTATTATTCATCTAATGATCGGTTTGCCTTCGTGTGTTAGGGTTTTGATTCGTGGGTTGAACTAGAGGATGAGGTTCGCACTTTGTGGTCCTTTGCACTCCAAGCTCAGTAAGAGAAGCAAGTGGATCGACTTCTACTCAGATAGTACAATGGACAATCCACATTTAAGATCAAATTGCATTTGAACTAAACGATTATGCTCCTTCTAAAAATGGCCCAACTTCCAATACATTATGAGCTTGACCATTGACCTCCCTAATTGATTTGAACTATAAAGAGTAATGATACATAGACATTATTTATTCTTTTTATAGCCCTGTATAAAAGTGGAATGCAATTATACAAAATTCAAATAAAATTTGATTGTTAAATAAATTATACAAGATATTTATAATTAATAGTTTTTTTTAATAAATCAGACATTATCATATTGACTAATTGTAAAATATAAAGGGATAAATGACTAATAAGTTGCAATAACCCCATGTGCGAGTAATATTACTCATTATCCATCTTTTCATTATTCTCTCACCATTTCATGATGTGACATTAGATAACTGAAAAATATTTATTATGTTTCACTTGAAAACTTATTATTTAATATTATATATGAGAAAATGATGATAAATAGATATTTTCTTAGAATTAACCTCCTCCATCATGAATTTCATTCATCTCTAGAACTGCCACGTGTTGAAGATTTTTTATTCTTATTTAAAAAATTCAAATAAAAATAAAAAGTAGATTTATTATAATTTTAAATTAAAAAACAAAAAAAGGAGAATGCTACTCAATCCTATGAGTTTGCTCCCCTCAAACTTACTACTAGTGCAAATTTTATTTTTTACTTTTTTACTTTTTTCTTTTTCTTTCAAATATTTTTTAAGCATCTTTAAAAAATATATATATACCACTTCATTAATAGTCACTTACTAAATCGTTAAGAAAAATGAAATGAAATAAAATATCCAAACAGCAACTTCGAGCGGTCAAATTCATAGAATCAAATATCATTTTTCTGAAAAATAAAAATAAAAAAGAAAAACTAGGCGGAGGGAAGGGACTATTCCACCTGCCACCTATTTATTTTTTCTTTTATTAATCATGGTGTACCAAAGTGTCATGTGCCTCATCGCCTGGTGGGCCATTAAGCATGCTGACACTTCAAAAAACTGTGATAATTAAGAGATGAAAAAACATAGTTTCCTTTGGGCCGTCTATGTTCATGTTGCATGCCTCCTGGTAGCATTTCATGATTTGTATAGATTTTTTTCACTTAATTGACCTTGATTTGTAATGTCTGAAAGGTTACTCTTTGTTGGCCACAGACATTACTGCTAAAAAATCTATAAACTGTCCAACAGGTAACAGCTATGTAACAAGTTTTTCAAATCCACCAGAACTACTAGATATTGACACTCGGTAAAAACCCACCACTACAGCATGTTCAAAACTTGAGGAGGACGTGGTAACATGATGGTAACATGATAAAGACTGCAAAAACATGAGCTCCCCCTGTAACAAAGAATATGACTTTTTTTCACCTTTTATCACAAAAAAAGAGGCCTTTTGTGTTTGTACATACATGATCGATGAGAACTATCGTGCAGAAGGCCGTGCGATGGATTCATCAAATGAAAGGTAATTATCAGCACCACCACCCATATCCAAGAGACCCATATTCAAGGAAGAATGAAGAGAGTTCCTTGATACATCATCTGAGTTGCCTTCTCTTACAGACATTGCTTCCTTCTCAATCGTGATTGCATCTTGTATCTCCTTGAGAACTTCTGAAATTGATGGTCTCATGTGTCCGTGTGGTTGGACACACATCAGAGCTTTCTCTGCGATCTTCCACATTGATTGAATGTCAAATTCATCATTAAGGGAGGGATCGATGATTCCTTGAATGTCCCCGCTCTCGATGTGTAACTTTGCCTGTGAGAATCATTCCAAGTAATTTATCACTTGATGGAAAGTTAATGAAACAAAGGTAGGGTTCACTTCTACATCAATCCAATTGTAACAATGGTCCATGTTTTTCACCCCAAGTACTTCTGCTGATAACTTTAAGAAAACTCAAAAAAAGTGATAAGAGAAAGCTGAAAGAAGATTGGTATGTATCTTTAAAATATGAAAAACTACTTAAATTGACTAATAAACATGATTAATGACAGATATTAGGGTTTCACTTAATTATCACGAGTCTCAATGCCTGTCTCAGCAGAGAAAACCATACTTACCCACTGGACTATGTTCCGGCAATTAACACCAAAGTTTTCATTAGATATTGCTTCTTGGCCAGATATCAGTTCAAGAAGAATGACACCAAAACTATAGATATCACTCTTGTCCGTCAACTGCTGTGAGATATAATACCTGCATATCACAAGAAAAAAATATCCATTATTATGTAATATAATACACTTTATGGTAGCCAGTTGATCCAGGAAATTCTAAACAGGTCATGCAACCCATCTTAATACATGAGGAACTAGATTCTGTCAAAGGCTGCTACATGTTTTGTATTTGCAATTTTCTTTTTCAAAAAGAAAGCCAACACAGGGTGATCATGGCTGCAGAGTGCAAAATGCTACACCAGCAGCAGTGGGTTTAGATTTTTTACAAGGATTTAAATCGGAGTCCTTAAAGACAACAATTTTTTCACCCGTGACAACCTATCTCTATTTTTTCGCTTGTTCCTCACAAATGAGTAAATGAACTGAAAATTTCACCAAAAAGCAAGTAAAGTCTTGCAAAGCTTCATGATCAGATCACAGAACTTAGCAGAGACAAAAATGGTGGCCATGGCCCCCCGCACCCTAGTTTTGATTTTTCTTAGAAAAATAATATAAAATACATTATATATTTTATTAACATATATTTAATTTTGATTACAAAATTTATATGTTCTTTGCATATATATGTGTGTGTTTGTATGTTATATGTGCCTAAAAATTAAAGCTTGACCACTCAAAATTAGGCTTGGTCAATAAAAATTAATCCAAGTTCAATTAATTAAGGAAATGATGGTGGACTTCTGCTTGGGTGTACTGGATTTGTGATATTTCTTTCTCGTTTCTTCTTTTCCTCTCCCTGATAGATATTTTTAATGGTTTTAGTTTTTCTCAGGAAAGCCTGTTCTTTTCCTGAAGCTCTATGTCTTGATGACTGTTTCATTGTATCTACCTTGATTATTGTTTCTGTTGGCCTTGGAAAGTCAATAATTTTATAACTTTATATTAATATTTTGTTTCAAATAAATGACTTTGATGCTGTACATCGAAAGACAATTTGTGGCGAAAATTAGTACAAACTGTCACGTATGATTTTCAGGATTTAAGAATATAACTAGTTCCATCTCAATGGGTGATTGACTTGAAAATTGAAATATTAAAAAAAAAAAGTATTGTCTTTTATTTTGTTATATTTTGTCAACACAAAGATAGACACCAGTTTTATTTTTAATATATTAATCTAATCTCATATCTTAGGTTTGATATGATGCTTAACTTGGTCAAGGAAAAATGAAAGGAAGAACGAGAAAAGCCTTACTCAGGATCCAGATAACCTACAGTGCCCCGCACTATGCTTGACACATGAGAGGCTCCATCCACTGCAAGTTTAGAAAGACCAAAATCTGATACCTTTGCTTTCATGTGTTTGTCAAGAAGAATATTACTGCTTTTCAAGTCTCTATGAATAATGGCTGGAACACAGCCTGTATGAAGGTATTCAATCCCTAAAGAAGAATGACAATATATGAATCAATTTAAACAATCTATAAAAGTGGAGAGCTTTTCTGTTAGTGATAGAAGAAAGAGTTTATTTTAGCTTATGAACCTTTTGCAGCATCCTCAGCAACTTCAAGTCGCTTGATCCAAGGGATACTCTGTTCATGCGTTAAAGGGCCTATGAAAAATTATTTATAAGTAATGGGCATATAAAAAATTATACACGGTTGAGCATTGAAACTCATATTGCTTTATTGAGAAATATGCAGGCTTACCATAAAGATGTTCCTTGAGAGTTCCATTATGCATGAACTCATAAACAAGCATGCATCTATCTCCTTCTTGGCAATACCCAAGAAACTGTACCAGGTTCCGGTGATGTATCCTTGAAAGAAGAGTCACCTAGATCCAATTGAAGCATACTCAACCATAAAAATCAGTTTCTAACGTCTAACAGCAATAGTGCCACCAAAGAAAACAGGACATATTAATTATAATGAAAAACCATTAATTAGCATATTAACTTAAAAAAAGATTAGAATGGAAGAGATCAAAATTTCAAAACCTCCCCATTCTCCATATTTTTCCAAAACAAAAGACAAGAGAAAGTAGGAAGCACAGCAAGGCAATTGCAACAAAATTTTAAGTGACAAAATAGATTTAAATTTCTGGACAAGATACAAGTGCTGCACACAAGGATTTGGGAAGGGCCTCTCATTTCCACTTTGTTTATTTCCAATTCAATGGAAAATTTTGCAACAGTCCCATGCCATTGCATTACATTTCAATGAGGAAACCTTCAATAGCTCATAAATAGGTCAAGATAACAAGACAACCCAAAATTGGAAAGAGGTACGGATCACATGAAAACTTACCTCATTAGAAAATTCTCGCTTTCCCTGATAGGAATTGCTGGTTAGAACTTTAACAGCAATTTCTTTTCCATCTTTTGTTTTGCCATAAAATACAACTCCAAATCCTCCCGAACCAATTTTCTTCTCAAATTTTCTTGTAGCATCTTCAATTTCATAGAAAGTGAAGCACTGTGCGGCTTCTGTGGGAGCATCAGTCTTGGAAGTAACTAGCCTTCCAACAGGCAGGGCATGTTCAAGTTGGTCTACAACAAATAAAAACAAGGGTTTTTTTTTTAAAAAAAGTAACAAATAAAAAAAATTGTGTTGAACAAAACTGTAATCTTACAAAATAATTCATTGACTTTTTTTTTTGACAAGTAAAAACAAAATAATTCATTAACTTGGAGATTGCTCAAGAGTCATACCTTGCTCAGAATACTTTTTCTTCCCTTTGCTCATGAATAGGCATGACACAATAGTACCTATGAGCAGAACGGCAGCCCCAACTGATGATCCAATAATTATATTGATGTGGCTTCCTTTTTTGTTCCCTTTTTGAAGATCGATGTTCCCAGAGTAGCTGAGTAGAATCACAGTAGAAAGGGTTAGTGTATTGGATAACGTATATACGAAAAATTTGAAAACCCCCTCCCCCCCCCCCCCCCCCAAAAAAAATAATAATAAAAAGAAAAATAATAAAATAAAACACAAATGTTAGGAGCCAAGGGACAGATGTCTACATTTGTATTCATATTAACTTGTCAACAGTATTACAATTCAACATATCACATTGGCTTGCAAAAAGAAATATAAGACATACTGTGGAGTATGAGGCAGGGCCTTCACAGCTACTTTAATTTCCACATTAGACACATAACAAAATTATAATCAGCCATAAAGAAACATAAGTAAACCAAGACAATAATCTAATGTGCTCAGAAGCACAGTGGAATCTTCCCCAAAACAACAAATCTTGGAAGCAGATGAAAAAAAAATGTTGTTTTCTAAAGAGTATGCCAGCTAGACACATCCAGTTCAAAATGCCACATCATTCCTACCATAATTGTTATGTGGCTATCCATAAGCTAAAACTTGCTAAAAAACAGACAAACCTAGGTCTCTGCTCTGCAGTCTAGAACCATGCTAACAATGAAACTAGTTACAGAATTGTGGCCCATCTTTAATTTGAAGTCTTCTTTTCATGTCACAAATAGGAATGTTGATGTTTGCTTCTATTGCTACATTTTTTTCCAATGGCGGTGTCTATGCTTTAACATAAATGGAAAAACAGACACGAGTACACACACACACCCTCAAAAACGATTCTATGGATAACTTGGGTAAAAATATACAACAATGCTTTCATATCAATGCAGTTATCATTTTGAGGTTAATATTTCTCAAATTTGTAAGAATCTCATATTGCATTTTCTTTATTTGTAAAATGTCATACTCACTTCAAAACCAAGTTTTTATTGAGAAGTCCTGAGGGTACCGTTCCGGACAACATATTGTCTTGCACATACCTGCAACCATCGGATGCATCATATCTATAAGACCTTGCTCAAACAGCAAGGCAATGCTTACAATGAACAAAAACAATATTAGTATGTGGTATTACTTATTTCTTGATCATATATCAGATAAGATCAATTGCTCTATTTCTTTACGAGAAGATCTGCAAGAGTCTTTCATATTGCATGCTAATTAGATAACCAATATAAAAGTCCCAATAACTTACAGTTCCCTCAAATTTGGTAGATTCATCAAAGAGGAAGGCAGCCCACCCGTCAACTGATTATTCTCTAGATGACTATTCAGGGCAAAGATCATGGTTAGCTTAGAATTATATATATATAATAATATGGTTAGGAGAACAAGTCCTCTTATATTACATGATTTTCAAGTCCGTGCATCCAGAAAAATCAGGTATTGGACCAGTAAGTGAATTACCATTGAGCCACCTGCAACCATAAGAGAAATGGATGATTAAACTACAACAATCATCAATATTTGTGGAACTAAACTTGGAAACCAAATGTTACAATTCAGAAAAATGGAAATGCAGTACCAAACTTACAACTCAACCAAACCAGTCAACTTTGTCAAGTCTGAAGAGATACTCCCTGTCAAGTTCTTTCTAGACAATGAACTGCCAAGCACCAGAAACAGAAGTAATTGCGATTATATTAGTGACATTGCTTTTCATTTATTTAGAGACTTACCCTTCAAAAGAAGCAGAAACGCATTGAATATTCATAAGAAAAAGCCGTAAGAAGGCTAAACCTTTACATTTTAGTAATCTTTGGCCGTGGATCTGAGTTACACTGCACCCACGACCATGGAACTGGTAGACATGGGTCACCACCTTCTTGAGCCCAGTCTGCTGATGAGTAGTATGAAACAACGTTTCCAATAACTGTTCCTGCAACCCACGAAAACCCATGTCAGAGAATGACGCTCAAGAGCAAACAATCACTTTGCCAAGGACAATAACTATGTGTACTAAATTACAAGTTGGAAAACATGATTTTAAATCTTATGCATGCACTCAAGGAACCATTATTACACTTACCGTCTAAAGAACCACCATTTTTCTCCAGATACTTATTAATCTCCATAGCATTCAAAAGAGGCCCCATCGAAGAATCAGATGTTTTCCCAAATCTGAAAGATAGTACAAAGGGAAGGGATAAATTTGCATATCCAGGCTCATAAAGACGATATTTTCCGTGAGCATTCTCTTCGATATTGACTACAGCCTTGCTGATATCAGTGTTGCCTGGGAGTATCAGTCTGAATTTTCGAGACTCATCTGAACCCAAATCTTCAATTTCTGCAAAGTAGCAGTATGCCCATCCAAAACCAGGAAAGCCATCCAAGTTCAACCGGTATGTCAATGATCCATTTGTACCAACTACAGCAGTCTGCATCACTTTTTCAGGTGGGTTTTCATCACTGTTAACATAAATTGGCATTTTGGTTGACACTTTTTTGGTTCCAGCAGCAACATCAACAAGGTAATTTGCTTTCTTCAGAGAGTCTGACTCCCATATTCTATCAAAAGGGTCGTCAGGATACCTAAAATAGCAGTGATGTCCATCATTTCATTGTATGGGAAAATCTTGAACAATAAATATGCAGCACGATGAATATGTGGCTAGTATGCCTTTCCTAGCTCAAAGTTCTTGCTTTCTTAAACTGTTAGGCTTCCGTGTATGTGAGAACAAATTGACTAAATAATCCGTGTTCCTTCCCATATTGGTTAATGGATGTTATTTTAAATGCATTCAGATAACAGCATATTAGAATAGTAACGCACTCAGACAATTGTGCATTTGAAATAGCAAGCTGCAAGGTACTTCTAACCAGATATTCTGAGCATACCTGATGGGAGCTTCAGTATCAGCACCAAAGTTTATCCTGGCAGAGACACTGAGGTAATACTGCTCCTCAAATTCTGTGTAGTAAATTGAACCATTAAATTGTCGAAGCTCAAGAGTAGATATAAATGGCTGCCCAGTAGTAGCATTGGATAAGCACACACTGATAGTAGGACTTGAAGCCAGGAATATCAACTCTCGGACTTCCATTGTGCTAGCATCTGAAATAACTATTGTAGACCAAGGAGTCGCACCGAGGGAAATGTCAAATTTTGGATAAACATTGTTGCTGTCAAAGTTACCATACAAGAATGTTGCTCTTACAAGGTACCTAGTTCTACTTATGACATTAAGTGTGTAACAATACTTCCTGGAATCAGCTGGAAAGTGTCTTAGGGTCATGTATTGCTTGCGTGTCTCATTTGCAACAGATATGTTAGCTGTTTCTCCATAAATAAGGTGACTGTCAGGAGTCCACTGAAGGCCGAGGCCATCCGTGAAGTTTTCTTGACCTCCACAGTCAAAACTAACAAAACCTGCTTCACACATTGCCTTACGTAATTATCAACAAAGATGTGTTGAAAAGCAAAATAAGAAGCATCAACTTATCTTGAAATAAATCAAATCTAGCAAGAAAATAAAAAGAAGAAGAAGAAAAACTCATCACACATAATGGTGGCACTTGGTATCAAACATGAGTTTAAAGCTTCAACAGTACATGATAAAAAAGAAACCGGATAGCATGCAGCATGTAGCACATCTAAAATAAGCATAAACATTGATAAACTAATTACCAATGTAGCGTTTGACATGAGTTCGAAAATTACTTTAAATCACAAGAAAAAACTGAAGCTGGATCTTCACTTGTTTATGCACCAGATAATTTACAGGACTCAGACACATTCGACCACCAAAAACAATCACACTTCCCACTACATCCAAGTGACTCCTAAATTTCATTCGAGTCCCAGCCACTTATAAGCATGTAGTTTCCGTTAACTTCAATTTACAAAAGAAAAAAACGACGGTATATTTATGCATTACAAATCTTGCAAGACTACCTAAAAAGCTAACAGTTTTAGGTAGTTGTAGGTAAGAGAACATTATTATTAATATAGCCTGAATGGCACAGTTGAAGTTTTCTTGATCTTTTAGGGTCGGAGAGACCGAGTTGCAAGCACAGCGTTTTCATTTCAATTACCATTTATGCCTTGGATTCTCTCTCTCTCTCTCTCTCTCACAAATTCTTATGCTGAAGAATAATTGGATCGTACTCAGTTTCACCCAACCCAAGAATCGAAACAAGGAAAACCCTGTGCCAATTGTTTCCACTTCTTCAAATGCGTCATTTGGTTGTTAGTTCTGGGGAGTAGGACTATGGGGATATTGTTAGTTCTGGGGAGTAGGACTATGGAGATATCTACTTTCCCTTCCTCTTGTTTAGAGCACCCATTATAAAGCAAATGAAAGATGCAAAAATGATAATAGGAGCAATATTAAGAAAAGATATACATACAAAGCAAATAAGAACAGAAGATTTAAACCCCAAAAGAAAATACTATATTTAACAAGATTGCGGCATAGAAGCCGTAAGAAAAAGGTACATAATTTTGCTTAATTCTTGCTTAAACATACACAGAGGAGAAAAAGAGAGAGTGAGAGAGCACCTGGCATCTGGGCTGAGGACACATCCAAGAAAAGGAGGAGGAAGAAAGAGAGAGAGAGGAGGAGAAGCCAAGTCTCCATTACGGGTGTGAAAAGCCAAACTGAAGAGGCTTGAGAATATGATGCCATGACAATGGTGGGAATAAAGAAAGAAAGAAAGCAAAGAAACAGAGAAAAGCTTGTCTCTGTGCTAAAGATATAAAGTTGCAATGCCACTAACTGATAAGATTAAAAAAATAAAAGAAAATCCAAGAATTAATAATCTAAAACGTATAGAAGAGACCTGGCCGCTTGACTTTAGTCTCTCTCTCTCTCTCTCTATTTTCCGTTCTGTTTATTGATAATGATAGGAATCATAGGCTGTTTATTTTCTATCATTAATTTATTAATTAATTTATTTTTTTTAAAAAAATTAATTATTTTTATTTAATGATTAAGAAAATAATTATTTATAATATTGTATATATTTTTAAATTTTTTTAATAATTTAAAATGTTAAGAAGATATTTTAAAATAAAAAAATAAAAATAAAAATTTTAAATACACTATAAAATAATAAACGACTAAGTCTACCATTATCTTCTTATTATTCAAAGTAGAAGTGAGTGAGTGACTGACTTGTGGTTGGAAACGACGGCTTCTATCTTGATTCTTCTTTTTATTCAAAAGTGTACGTGAGTGAGTGAGTGAGTGACTGACTCGTGGTTGGAGGGTTAAAACTTAAAACGACGGCTTCTGTATGGAGTTGTCTTTTTATAGGGTTGTGAACTTGTCGTCGTCACTCTGCTTCAGGTATTTGTTGCTATTTATAAATTATTGCGTATATATTGCTTGCGATTTATTATATTTATAAAAAAATCAAATAAGAGTTTAGAGTAAGAAAAATAGATAAATAAAATGAGTCAAAGAAATTTACTTTAACAACAATAAATATCTTAGACTCCACTTTATATATTTATGTCTATATTGAATTAAAGTTTCTTATAGTTTTTAAATAACAAAATCTTATAAATTTAAGTTTTCTTCAATTATTTGGAGAAGGCATGAGAGAGGCCCACAAAAAAAAAAAAAAAAAAAAGAGAAGGAGAAAAAGAGAGGGGGTACGGTGGTCTCGAAAAATGAATCTTAAATAAATAATTTTTGTGTATGTTTTTACAAATAAATAAATTTTATTTTAAAAAATTATAAAAAAAATTATTAATTTTTAATAAAATTTACTGTTCTACAAAAGACATACATTTAACACAAACACATATATATATATATATATATATATATAAATATATATGTAACGCAAGAAGGTAAAGACGAGATTCACCTACTACTCTACTACTACTACTTCTTTAGTCTTATCATAGACTCTTGTTTATCATAGACTCTTGTTGACGGCTTCCACCCCTTCACATCACATCCCACTTTCCTTTGGATTCAACAATCTGTTTTAAATAAAGTCTTTATCTTTAATTATATGTATTTAATTACATCATTGTGATATTAAATTTGATCTTTTTTTTTTATATTGACATTAAACCAAAACTTTATATGAAATTTTAGGTAGATAATAATAATATAAATTAGAAAACTAGATGACTACAAAAATCATTTAAAATAAAGCCTAAAACCATTTTAAAAATTTTAAAAATCAGATATAAAAATAAAGAAAATTTAAAGGAGCCAATGAAAATAATAGTAATAGTAATAATACAACAATTTTTTTTTTTTTTTAAAGGCTTGTTGATGGCCACCGAGATACGGTCCTGTGTCACCCCTTGGTAGGCACCCAACCCACGTGCACTCCTCTCTATCAAGGTATAAAATATATAATAAATTTTTTTTTTTATAATTTTAATTTTTAAGATAAGTAGAGATTTTACATCATTTCAAAACAAAAGTCTTGAATTTGAATCTTGATTTTACATTCTACCATATTTAATTAAATATTTCATGTGTTGAACCATTCATTGAGAGAGAGTATGACCTAGGGGTGTAAATTAGTTAGGTATGATTCGGTCCGAGGGGTGATGGACCGCATTTTTCCCGGATCGTACTGGATCGAGCATCCATAGGGATTGGACTGGTAGCTATCTATCGGTCTAGTTCAATTGATCCGTTCGATCTGGCCCAATTTTTTTTTTCTTCTTTTTTTAAACAAATTAATAAAAAAATCATTTCTAAATTATTAAATTAAAATTAAGTGAATTATATATTAATGTGGATGATGTAACTAACTTATTAAAAAAATATTTTATATAGTCAATGATAATAAATTAGATAAAAATTATATTATTAACTTATATAATTACTATATAAAAATAATATATTAAATTATTAAAAATATTTTTTCAAAAATATATAGGAGTTCAGTCTTATTTGATCCAAAATTTATAGATCTGGGGGATAGACCTAATTTTTTGGTCCACAATTTATAGGATCAAGACTAACCAATCTAAAGTTTGGTCCGGTCTAATCGATTTTTCCGATTCAGACCAAACTCCTTACACCCCTAGTCTGACCCACACTTGAGGAAAAATATTAAGATATAAAAAATATAATAAAATCTTCCTCTTCCCATCAACTTAATGTTGGGTTGCATGTGGAGACTGGTCTGTGAGCAGAAAATTGATGAACAGTGAGTTTGCTCGACATGCGCTTGACAGTGGGCTCGAGCGATACATAAACCCTAGTGTTCACTCAAGCCACGCTCAACACCCCGCTTGAGCCAATGTTCATTAATTGTTCACTCGAGGCACGCTCGACACGCTGCTCGAGCGAAGAGCGTAGTTTTTGCCAGATTAGGATTTACAATGTCGTTTGCTATAAATATATTATATTTGATTTTGTACAACTTTCATCAGATTTTAAGAGAGAATAATTGTCAAGTGAGTGCATATTTTGAGAGAGTAAAAAGTCTTAGAGAGTGTGTTGAGATTAAGTGATTGTAATTTCTTTTGGTTAATAAGATTTATGCAGCTCTGTAGATATAGGTAATTTGCTGAACCACGTATATTGTGTGTCGTGTACTTGATTGTACTTTATTTCACTTTATTTGTTATCGTTAATATGTGTGTTTTACACAACACTTAAACTTTTAAAATAAATAGTAATTTCACACCCTCAACCACCGCCACACATGAGACCACCACTTGTGGCTCTTGCTTGAAAATGAATCGAACCACCTATGGATCGGCATCAGTTCCACGACCGCCGTGGTGGTGACCAATCGCAATTAACTTATTATTATTATTATTATTATTATTTTATGTTTTATTATTACTAATATTTATGATTTTATATTTGTTGCAAGTAGATCATGATAAATGAGTCCAATTTGAGTGAGTAGTGAGTGGATCAGCCTCGTCGTTTAAATTTTATTTGAATACAAGTTGACCTCGATCTTTTTTTCGAGTTGCATTTTTATATTCATGATTTGGTAAAATTTAAAAAAATCTTAAAAATCGTTTTTTTAATGAAATTTTAGAAGATAAATTCTATAAAAATAAATTATATATATATATGGTGGAGTTTGAATTACAAATATTGGATTACAAATTTTAAAATTGAGATAAGTGGAAACAAAACAGATTTGAATGTCGCTGATGATATCCTAAATTTATTTGAGTCAGCTGTATTATTGGGATTGCTTGTGGGCCTACATACTTGATCCTGGATAATTACACTTCTTAATTATATTTGAGTAATGTTAGATATAAATTTTAAATAGACAAATTTTAAACAAATATTTTATAAAAAAATGGATCATACTAATAAAAAATAATTTTTTTACACTTTTTTTTATATGAGGTCCACCTTTTTATAATAATTTACATATTACTTATCTATTTAAAACTTATATAAATCATTTCACATTATTGATATTTATTCTTTAAAATCTTGAGTTCACGTCGAATTCTTCTTTAGTGAGACCGTTTTTTTGTTTTGATCAATTCTTTAGTGAGACCCTAATTACGAGGATGTCATGTCATTAAAACACTCATATGACTGATTTTAGTTACAAGGTTTCTCAATATTTCCAAACAGCACTGGTGAATTATTGTTTGGATTTTAAAGCATAATAATGCTCGTGCATGCGTACTGCAGGATGGGAGCTCATGATAAAAGAAAGCCGCCTGAACCACTCATTCTTACCGCCAATTGTTTTATAGTTTTTTTTTATTCATATTTTTTTATATATTTAAATATTTTTAAAAAATAAAAAATTATACAAATATATTTAAAATCACTTTCTTAATTATTAAGTAAAAATATATATATATTTTTTACTGAGACATCAAGTAAAGCGGTAAAAATTGATGGACATAGTAATTTTTTCTTAAAAGAAAACTCCATGATATATATACATATAGTTCCTTTTAATCACTTTCTCATGATGCTTTCAACAAAAAACTCTCATTATTCATTAAGGACTTCATGCCTTTTACCAAAGTGTGGACTGGAGCTTTGTTCTACCTTTGTAAAAAGTTAAAAACCAAACACATCCCCAAAATGAGAGAGAGAGAGAGAGAGAGAGAGCGAGCGAGCGAGCTTTACTGAAAGTGGGTTGATTTCTCAGATGTTTTTTAATGCTTCCACTTTTTTTCCTTTTCCTGTTGGACTTAGTTGTGGAATCTACCACTGAAGTTTAGGTTTTTCTTTTCTCAGTTTTTAGTGGTTTCCTTAGTTATTCTTTTGACCAAATAATATTGTGGAGTAGACTTGAGATGTTAGCAGCGGCCGCTTTTAGGATAGCAAACAAAATAGAAACCCCTTTTCTTAATGACTAAGTTTAGGAAGCAATCGGCCTGATCTTAACTGTTTTGTATTTTTGTGTCAAAAGCAAAGTGCTGCGCATGCATGATGCAGAATTAATTATTAAAAAGAAACAAAATTAAATTGGGTATGTTTCCAGCTAAAGATGACTTGTTATGTCAGTATGAAATGCCAATAATTCACTGATCCAGGGCATATATAATTCATGTTCTCCCATTTTCTAACTCTCTCCCATTAGCGATGAGACGGCCTGAGTGCACACTAAACTGATCCAGGCTAGGGCAGTTTGATTGATGAGTGCATGATGAGCATGAGGAGCGGCCAACAGCACCTAAGAATATATATGTTGCGATAGTTGATGATCATGATGAGGGTCTCTCCTAATGCATTCATGGTGAAAAGGGGGATAGAATGGTATCTCTTGACAACGCTTTCTCACTCAAGTAGGTAGGAATTAATAATGCAAACTAGAGGTTGAATAAGGCAGGGGAGCCACTGAAGATCATGACGGTGGGTGGAGCCTACTTGTGCCTCATGTGGCAGTAGTTCTTGAGCCACATGCACCACACTTGATCTTGATGTGATGCATGAGTTACTGGCCTACTGGAGATACGCTATCTCAGATACCCAATAAACACCCATATTACAATAAATACCATGCAAAAGTAAAAAATATATTGTATTCAAGGATTAAAAAATTGGTCCCCAACAATTCAATACAAAGAAGATGATGTGACGATATTTTTTTTTTTTTTTGTGGAAAACGTCTAACGATTATGTTCCGAGCATCTACTCATAATTAGAACACTCCAATCATGATTTAATTTGTGTATATATTTTTCATAATATTTATCAAAATTCATTTTTTCTACTTTAAATACTGACTTTTACAATATACCATATATCAACTTATAAATTTTGTTTCTCCATATCAATTAAATATTCTTTTTTAAATATTTTATTAATTTCAATTATTCTTTCTAACTATCGATGACTCATAATATCTTCGTATCTTTTAATATTTACAATATCTACTCATATATAATATAATATAATTTTATCTTGTACATAAAAAATAAATAATAAGAAAACAAAAAAGTTTGTAACGCTGCAATAGACTTCCGATAGATCAAATAAAATTGAAAATGCTCTTTATCTCATACTACTCTTTCGATATATTATCGGATGATTTTTTCTTTTTCTCTCTCATATCGAGTTCAAAATGTCATGTTATTATTATTTAATAGTCATATTTAATATGGCGAAGGCATAGTCTTCTTTTTTCTCTCAAATACAAAACTCATTGGCACCGAGCAGGGAATACTAGACATTTGGTAATTTCTCCTCCGACCGGAATAAAAGTGCAAAGAAAATTAAATTAAAATCAAAAGATGAAAAAATATTGTGACTATATTATGAGAAAATAGATTAGAAATATCAGATGCATGGAAATCATTTCATTCCTAGTTATGAATCAAGCAAAATATTATAGCTTATTTTATCTGGCAAGTGTTAAGAGGAAGACAAAGTGGAAAGAGCAATGAATAAAAAAATCATACATGGATGAATAGTGTCAACTAAATATAGTGGGATCACTCTAGCACAGTGTAAAATAAGGATAAAATATATGATCCATTGAAGCTTCTTTTTGAACAAATAATTAGTTATTTTAGATATACATGTAGAATACAACATCCATTGATTGGGAATGCTCTAGTAAAATCTATGCTTTTGTAAAATTTGAAGGAAATAGCTTAAAATAGCCTATCCAACGGATTATGTATTTAAAAAAAAAAAGGGATTATGTATTTTATCACTAATATCCAGTTTGCTACAGTACCACCTCTATATCTATGAGATACTGTACACACTTGTATAAATATTTAATTCATTTCTCTCTTTATTTTTCTATTTTTTCTTCACTAAGTACACTTTATTCATTTCTCTCTCACTTTCTACACCTTTCTACTTTATTTGAAATGAATAAAATATATTAAAAATATAATATTTAAATAATATGAAAAAAAAAATAGATAAAGTGATGTATGATATATTGTAAAAATCAGTATGTAAAATAGAAAAAGTGAATTTTAGTGATATATTTTAAAGAATAGGATGAAGGAACCATTAGAGCATTCCCAATGGTTCTTTTTATTCTTTTATATTATCTTTTGTTATTCTTTTTAAACCTCTAACTTCCATCAAATTTGCAATATCCATATTTTTTTTATTTACAATATATTTTTATATACAATGTAATATAATTTAGTCCTATACACAAAAAAAAAAAAATTATATAATCCAAATAAAAATTAAAAATAAAATCAAAATATAGAAAACATTGGATCAAAAATATTTCTAAGATATTTTTTGGAAGAAAATGAAATAGATGTGTTTTAAATCAAGAAAAATAAAAAGAATTTGCTTAGTTGGTGAAAATCAAAGCAAAAGAAAATGAGGGAGTAAATGATCAAATATAAATAATAATAAAATATTTACAGGATGCACAATATGCACTACATGTAGCGGGTTTAGTGTAAATAGATGTAAAATAGAAGAGTTTTACATGATCCACTGGGTCTAGTTCTTAGAATTTTTTTTACATATTTTGGATGATCCATTCAAAGTGCTCCATCATGCACTGCACCACTAAATTTCTAGGTCATTGACGTACACAACGATAACAAAGTTGCACACCAAAAGGATAGACACTCAACTCATTTCAAGCAAATGAAACACCATTCAAGGCTGCCCTTGTTCTCTCTAGGCCTCGGATAATGTTGGTCTATTTCCATCACTCCGCTTTCATTTTTTTTTTTCCCAAAGTATTGTAGAGTTTGGTTTGGGAAAATTGTTGGATCTTTTTCCTTTTTTTCTTAATGTTTTTAGTTATAGTATTCGCGATCACCAAAGAATCTGGTTGCAATTGTCTACCAATTGATGAAGCCGTCAGAAACTTCAAAGTTAAAAGTGAGAGATTAAAGTAAAACCCACTGCACAACCCATTGCTACATTGCTAGACAGATACATAAATTGATCCACTGCACAACCCATGCCACTTCAAAGAGTATCTAAAGATTTAAAGCGCACACGCATAGGCAAGTTGATACGTACCGACTACAACCCAACTTGCCACGTACAACCCAGCACATATAATTATAAACTAATTGCACAAACTACCCTCCACGTGACACATCATGATATATAAAGAATACTCACTAGCCCATGACAAGATATTTTATAATGTTCACAATTTATATCAATGAAAAGGGTAGAAAAATGTCTTTTTATCATGGAATCAAACCTATTCTAATGCACAGCCCCATCAAGATTTGCCCCTATCCTTGTGGATGGTGTTTTTCTGGCAATGACAATGAGCTCTGGGTCTGAGCTATGGGTTCAAACCAACTCAACCTGGATTCAACTTCAATCTCAATATCTAAACAATCCAATCCACAACCAAGTCAGGAGATCATCTCAACCCATCAGTATGACCAAATTTTCCAGTCATCAGTCTCCCTTACCAGCAGCAGGATCATATAATTGGAAAAGTTCAATAACTCTTCCCTTTATAAATTACAACTAGAAGAATCATAAGAGGGGGATCAAACCAGAGGACAAGCTTCACTATTTATATTCTGATGGCCAGGCCAGTCAACAAGCAATCACATAACACTAGGATAGTGACTCATAATGGTTACATACAAAGAAGGTATATAAACCGATACAAACACCAAACACCATCGATAGCTGCTTTTTGTGAAGCAATTATATTACAGACAGTACACCAAGAGAAAAGACAATAACATAGCCAGAAACCAAAGCACACATACTCCCACCATTTAGTTCGTCTAGTCCTCCGGACCAGGCACTTGACAACAGCAACGTTTCGCTTCTCTAGATCATTTATTCAGCATCAGCGAATCTAAACAAGTGACAGAAGAGTCGATTCATGTAACATCAAGAAATATAAGTTTTAAGGAAATTTTTAAACGCAGTTGAAGAAAAAAAAATCATGAAGACATGTTTCTCACTCACCCAAGCTCCGAGAGCTTCAAATGAGCTACTGCATAATCTGCAAAGAAGGCATCCTCATCCTAAAGTAAAAGTAGATAATTGTTAATAAAGTGTGGAAAACTGTTTACCATATAACTACTTAATTAGTTTTTAATAAATAAAACTGCAGGACAGAATTAGATGCTCACAGCAGCATATTTTTCAACAAGAGGACGGAAGACTGGATCCTCCAAAAGAGCCTTATCTGATGGCAACTGGATCAGACCTTCTTTCTCTCCACTTAGTAACTCCCTATTTAAATAATCAGACACACATCAATTAGACGGTTGCTTCCTTGGTTGAACCCATAATTTTCTAATACTTAATGGTACATTAGCATATGAAAACCACTTGACGATATGATTACACAAGAAAACATTGCATACGATCAACTTTGCAAGGAAACATTGTATACAATCGACTTGAGTACCATCAACTCCAGAAACAAATAATATAGGTCTTACTTGAAGTAGGAGTTATCAAAAATTAGAGGGTTGGTAGTCCAGGGTCCCTCAAATCCAGAGCGCTCCTTGTGACACCTTCCCTGCAAATGATTGCAAAACCATCTAGTACGTCACACCATTACAGAAATTGCTTATATTCTATACCAGTCAAATATCCCATTATCATGAACCAAAGGAACCTCTTAAGGAAGGATGCAGTAAAAGAATTTCATATCGCTGAACATACCAAGGTGTGACCACCAGATAAAGCAACTATATCTTTATCAGTGAGACCCATGTGACCAAAGACATCCCTCAGATGATCCGAACCTTGAGTTACAAAGAAGATTAATGAAGTTTGTGAGTAATTAGATACCTGAAACCATCTAACTATTGTTTGATTTTAAAGAAATCAACTGACCTTTAGTAGCATCAGGTAAACGACCTTCCGGGGGTGGTTCAGTTTTGTCCTGAGAGATTAAAATTTACCATTTTCAGGGCTAATGTATCATACTTATATAATATAATTTGGGGAGTCTATAACATCACTTAAACTATATGCTGATAAATACGCTCACTCAACTATACACAGTCATATATTGACGTATGTGGAACTGATTTCAAAACAATAAAAATCCAGACTTTGCACGTTCATGGCCTGTTCTTGGTATGTAACCCTCCCAGGGGAAAAAGTAACTAGAGATCTGTTGAATTGGATGAAGCATTAATAAGAAAAAAGCAAACATAGGAAGGCTCATTCCAAGCCAAACTTAAAGCTACTTAAGAAACTAGATGAGCATGGAGCGAGTAACAAGGAAGATGATGAGAAGACTGGCCCCATCCAAATTGAGCCTTAGCATACTTGTCTTCAAGCAACAGAAATAAATGTGGAAGGCACTATTTGCCAACCAAGCCGGATTTTAATACAATAGGATACTCTCCATGTTACATGAAATGGAGACTCCATGTTTTGGAAAGACAACCAATATACCAAATGTTTTACACTGAATGGATAAATCTATTTCAAGTGAGGTGGAGAGAATCCTTGTCTGTTTTAATAGGGGATCCCCAACGAACAATTATAATATATCCAAACCCAAGGTAGCAATTATTTTCAACTCTATGATCTTTTAATCAAGTACGTTCGTTGACAAATCCTAGCAGTCATCATATGCTACAATTGACTAATCTCAAGGCGAAGAATACAATGAAAAGATTCAGCTCTAGAGTGAAGACGAGGTTCAAGATTCACAATGGTTGAACAAGATATGCAATTTGACTTGCATTGACAGGATCTACAAATGTATGTACTGCCTTAACCCAATCTGATCACCGTATATTATCTTCTCAAAGTAGATGTTATAAACTCCACTCTCCTCCTTCCTTGCATTGAGACATTGCTCAACTGAAAAACAATCCCTTAAATGGCACGGGGTCTTTTCATAGATTGCCCCAACTTCCATCTATACACACGCTCCCCATTCACTTCCACACCCATTTATTAGCTGGCTTTCCTGAATATTCCTATTAGGCTTCATCAGTATTTCCAAGAAAATCACAAAGCACCCAACTCCACATCTGATTAATCAGCGGCTAATATATGATGCCACCAATAGCAATGTGCTGAGGTTAGTACCAAACCGAGTCCTAGACAATTAATTCAGATGTCTAAGTTTGCTATACTTCATCACGCAGAACATGAACTCAACAATTTTTCAAACAGACCAACAAATGGAAAGCATTGACAATATGGTGGTTCACTGACCGGTCTCCCGGGGTGGAAAGGAATCTCAGGCCCTCCCGTAACTTCAACGGCAACAACTCCAGCCAACTTCAGTAAGTGAACACATTTCAGAGTTAAAAAACAAAAAAACAAAAATTGTACTCTATATTTTGATGGTACAGTGACATATATCCAGTATTCGAATTGATTAAACAAGCACCTGGTACAAGTCTGCGTAAGACAAAATGGGGAACTGCTCCTTGATGGGCTCCAGAAGCCTTACGGCAATATCGAGACCGTTGTTTGCTTCGTGGGCAAGCTCATCCGGGTGTCTTATCGTCCCAAACGGCCCTCCTGTCTTCGTCCCAACATCGAAGGTACCGGCCGAATGCCATCTGCAGCCAAAATAATGCTGAAAACGCTCCTCAAAGAAGAAAATATTGATCGGGGACAGAAAACTGGTAGAAGAATGAACACTGGTACGAGGTGGTGAGAATTCCACTTCGTCATTTCCTCGACTTTCTTCTCTACCAAACACATTTTTTTTTTCATTTTTTTTTCTAGGTTATTCTTGTATACCAAGAGCATATAGCTTTCTTTCACCTACCTTTTTTTCTCCTCCTTACCTTTCCAATATTCTACTTCTCCATCCTCTTGATCCCTCGTATACACGTACGTATTATAAAAGTATTGTATAATATATTTATGTATAGACATACAAACCTAGCCCGGAGTGGGGAGACTTACGCCAATCGGAGCATAATAGGAGCACAATGTTTCTCGGCTATAAGTCCTCTAAGCTTCTTCTTGCATTTGTCAACTGCCTTCCGATATTCCTCGCTCACAGTCGGGTAATTCTTCCCCATGGCTACGATTTTTCTTCATATCCGAACCAAAAGAAGTAAAACATCACGTCTATCAGACTACCAAGAAACAAAAAAATCCACATCAAACAAAAAAAATATCAAGAGAATCAGTTTCAGTTTCATCCCTCCATTTGGATACTCAGAAAAGTGAACAGAGCAAAGCAGAAGAATCCAGATGATTCGCAGTTCTACTTTCATAGTTATCAGAGTATTAAAAAAATATATTAAGCTATTACTTTAACCAATGGGCTAGTAACCAAGTGTTGCATCTTCAGTTTCGTCCAGGTTTTACAGATTCTTCTTCAATAGAATCTTTCTTCTTTTCCTGAATTTTCTAGTGAAACAAGATAGCAAGGAAATCGGAAAAGTAACGTACAATCGAAGCAAAAATTGCACTGAAAAAGATTGCATAACAGAATGAAACACATACAGACCTTTGATCACGATAAGGACTGAAATGTCGATACCGGAGCAGAGCACAAGCAAATGTGAAAGAGTCGACCGAGCTGATATATAGGACCCATTTGTGGGATAACTGGAAGGTTCTCGCATTCGTTTTCTTCCGTTGATTATTTTAATCGTTTGCTGGGCGGCTAGGATCATGCTCAGTGAACGTCATGCGGTTGGAGATGTCCTCTAGAATTGCAAGGAATAGGATGGAACAGTCTTTCCAATAGAGTGCAGCCACGTGTAACAGAGATGTGTCGCCCAATGTTATGACGTGGAAAAGTCGTCGTCACATGTGTTGTGGCGACTTCTCGAAATTTTTTGATTCTATAATCTACGGTTCTACCTATTTAAGAATTAAGTGGAGTCTCAAAAATAAACCTTTTTAAAACTAATAAAATATATGTATATGTACTTGGCAAAATTTTATTCCGCAATTCTACAACACACATCTGTTTTTATTTTTTTTTAATAAATATTTGGTATAGAACTGTTGAATAGAATAACTCATATACTTATACATTATATGTATTATAAGACCTTTTTACAACAATAAAAATTCTCGTCACTCTTGATTTCTTCATTTTGACAACTTATAGGAAATCAAAACACTTTGCTCGATGGTTCTTACTCAGATGGAAGAAACATTATGGCCCAAAACTCCACCTTCTTCCCACACCACTTCAAGAGAGTTTTAAGATTCTTTCGCCTCAAAATGATTATTATCATACTTTGAAACATTGTCCTCTTCTCCTTTTATTTTTCCTAAAAATAAAATAAAATTAGATCATGAAGTGGGAGCATGTCATTAACCCCACATATCTCATGCAAAAATATCAAGTTCTTAGCTCGTCAAGTCTCAGTAAAATTGTTGGAAAATTATAATTATGATTGTGTTATTAAGATGTACTTTGAACTTACCAAGGCTCCTAAAATTTTAGTCTAGCGTAGTATGTTCCTGGCCTAATTAGCTTCAATAACAAGTAAAAAAGAATTAAAGATATTAGTAGAAGCTTTGTCGCAAGTCTATGATATTGATGACGAAAAAAGTCTGCCATCAAACTATTCTCAGCAGGCCCAATTATCTCCCACTCAACGGCCTCTCCTGCCCAACAGGCTTTCCCTTCACATGCTTCTCCTCTTAAGCAAACACAGTTACTCCCAAGATGCTCAAGACCCATTTAATTTAGAACACTTTCCATATTATCATCCGCATCTTGTGCCATAAAAGACAAAAATGATAACCATAATCTCAAATATTGCGTCTTTGGATAACCATACATGGGAAGATTCATTAACCTCGCCTCGACAGTTTGGTTAAGTTATTGAGTGAAATTGGTAAACAACATAGTTCCATTAAAGTACCAAATTTACAAAAACCACAAGATAAATATCAGTATTAAGTTTTCATTTGCTAGACAGGAGGATTTTCTTGATCAAATTTCTGATTTGAAGAATCCTCCGGGTGGGATTCTTGTTTCCGATGCTTATGCTTCCTCGCATTATTTTATGGAGAAAAGGGATCCTTGTATAGCAACATATCAGCGTGTCTTCATCCAATAGTTCTTTGGAGTCTGATAGATTTCCTACTAGTGACCCTTTTACATCTTATAAACTCCATGTTGAGTATCATCTTGTACGGTTTCAATGCTCCTTTATATATTTTCACTAAAACTGAGATTGCTCTTGATAGTGATTTCCTGCTTTGTTATCATCTAGCGCTATCCATTTTTGGTTATAATTATTGCATTCCCACATTATGGAATGAATGGGCCTTACCCATTTAGGAAGCCTTGAGTAAATAGGCTGTACCATCATATCGTAGCTAGATTTGTTTCTGATTGGCCTTCTAACTTATTGAGAATAAATTAGTTTTGTTGTGGTAGCTAGTTGTGTATGATGAGTGCTTGGTGAAATCCCTCAGTAATTCTATTAATGAGTGCTTACTGAAATCCCTCGGTAAATTCAAAATAAGTAGTGGCAATGTGTTCTGGTTAAATGTCTTTTGCTATTGTGCCTGTTGAGTCTTTGGTCTTCCAGTGATGGCCAGCTGCAGCTTGATCATTTTGAATCTGGAAAGGGATCATGTTGGTTTAAGATGATTTTAGGTGCTGTATACACCACTGGATTTTAGCTGTCGGATTCTCAGTAAGAAGGAACTTAATTTCTTGGATATCCTAGTTATTGGTGAATCAACAAGATTTTTTGGAGTACACATTAATCCTTTTGTGAACAGTGCTATAATTATAGTAGTTATCATGTTGGTTTTAATGCACATTTGGGAATGTTGTGGCTTTCCATTTGGTGTTCATGTAGATGGCTATGTCTCAAGTCCATTCTGTTTTATTTCTCATGCATTTGTAATTTCTCTTGGACCTCATCTCAATTCTGATAGCCTCTATGGGACACATTTCTTTGCTCCAATGTCATTTCAGTGCCAATCTAGGCCCCGTCGCCAGGATTTCCTTCCCATGGGAGAACAGAATGGGATTTTGACAATTTTGTTTGTCATTTAATACATCTGTTGTTTTATATATTTTCCTTTCACCTTTCAGCAAATTATTTTCTACTAACTTAATCTTCCTTTTACCCTTCCAGCAAATCATTTGCTGCTAACTACTGTAACAACCGAAAATGTTGGCATCACCAGAGATGAATTTTTCTTCCAGCAGTAAAGGAAGTTCAATCCCACCAATCCATCTGCCTTCGCATTACTGACTGCCTGGGGTCGATGGAATGAGATCAGGAGCATTTGTGAGTTGGGTAATATCTGAACTACTGCCAAATGAGTCTGGGACGTAAACAAGTTTATTCCTAGTCATGTGGACGACCTACCAACAGAGAATGTGGAATGTGAGTTTCCATTGTAATTTCTCTTATAAATTGAGTCGGCGGTCAAATGTGAGAGTGTGGATTTGTTGGTGGATGTCAGCTGCCATGCTTTTAACTAGTTAGGGTGCATGATTTGATGCACATCTTTATGTAAGTAATTAATCCCTGGTAAGGAAATGAGCAAGCAACTTCTGTCTTTATAATTTTTGGAAGCTCTTTTTTTTATCCTGAAAAATGTATTGGATTATATTGTTTGCAGGGACAGTCGGAAGTGAAGCCTGGCAATGGATTTTGTGTAACCCCCCTACCCGGAGGTCCAGAGAATTACTTACTGACACTTAAAATCATATATCAAATTTATAGACACTCTAAAGTCTGTATAAAACATAAATTTTATTGGTTCAAAACAACTACTCTAATATAATTACTTTAAGACTCCACAAAGTCTTAAAATAAACGTCAATGTTCCAAAATACCAAGTTAACAGAACAAAACAAACTTACTAAATAAAACTCTCCAATAATCAAATTACCCTCTTTGTACTTAATTCACTATGCTCACATAGCCTTGCTCATGCTTCCTATTCTTGACCTTTATCTGAAACATCTAAAATATCTGAAAATATTGTAAAGATAAGGGGTGAGTTATCAACAATTTAGTAAGTAGTGAATATATACCAGTGTGTAAACATGAGCCGATTATAGAATGCAAAATAAAACATATTATTTACAGAATGCAGAACAAAACATATTATCAAAATATCAGAGCAACAATTTCAGAAGTATTCATATACAAAAGTCCTTTCGCATAGCAATACTAAGCGTCATCTTATTAGAACAGAGGCATCATATCGAAACAGAGACAATGTTTAACCCCCGTAGTAGGGTTGTGCTATCACCTGTGGCCAAACTGGACAGAAACAGAAGTGAATCTTCCCCTTATCATTCTCGGTACCCCAAGTGTGCATGCAAGAAAGACTATAAAGAAAATCACTTTTGTTTCGAAAGTGGGTACACTCATAAACAGAGATGTTGGTACCAACACAATAACAAGATCAGAATCAGAGATGTCAAAATGGAAATAAAAATATAAACAGAATCAGAATGTCATGCCAGATGTTTTTCATATGCAACATTTTATATTAGAATTAGAGTGTTGAACAGATTCAGTCACATATAAAACATAAATTTTATTGGTTCAAAACAATGACTCCAATAATTACTTTAAGACTATAAAAAGTCTTAAAATAAATGTCAATCTTCCAAAATACCAAGTCAACATAACAAAACAAACCTACTAAATAAAACTCTCCAATAATTATGTACTTAATCCACTATGCTTACATAGCCTTGTCCATGCTTTCTATTCTTGACCTTTAATTGAAACATCCAAAACATCTGAAAATATTATAGAGATAAGGAGTGAGTTATCAACAATTCAGTAAATAATGAATATATACCAGTGTGTAAATATGAGCCAGTTACAGAATGCAAAACAAAGCATATTACTTATAGAATGCATAATAAAACATATTATCAAAATATCAAAACGACAGTTTCAGAAGTATGCATATACAAAAGTCCTTTGGCATAGCAATACTGAGCATCATCTTATTAGAACAGAGGCGGCATCATATCGAAACAGAGACAATGTTTAACCCCCATGGTAGGGTTGTGCTATCCCCTTATCAGATTCATAACCAGTAAAGACTACACAAAGATTCACAACCAGTAAAGACTACACTGGGCAGAAATAGAAGTGAATCTTCTCCTTATCATTCTCGGAACCCCAAGTGTGCATACAAGAAAGACTACATAGAAAATCACTTTTGTTTCCAAAGTGGGTGCACTCATAAACAGAGATGTTGGCACCAACACAAAAACAGGATCAAAATTATAGATGTCGAAACGAAAACAAAAACAAAAACAGAATCAGAATGTCATGCTAGATGTTTTTCAGATGCAACATTTTATATCAGAATCAAAGTGTTGAATAGATTCAATCACGTAATCATTTAAAAAGATTTCAGATTCATATTTACTCTTTTAGCACAACTAAGAGCAAAATGTCAAAATTTGTTCATGTCTACACCAGTCACGACAAAAATATCTTTCTTTTTTCTTATTTAGATATAATGAGTAACAACTAAACAACTCTATGACAATAAATCTCATGGTTCCAATTCTTCTAACCCGGTTACTACTAAACTCCAAACCACAAAATAACTTCTCGAACCTCTCCCATTAAAGGCATTACACTTATCCTATCCTCCAATCACAACACAAACTACAAATTTGATCCCAATCTTCGCACGACACATCAACCACGTCACAATTACCTATTTTATCTCAACATTTCACAGGGCACAACAACCAATGCACTACTACATATTTTATCCCAACATTTCAATGGCGCCCTCGGTTACTACATAGATTCACAACCAGTGCTACAAATCAATCCCAATACTTCGCATAATTATTTCGATAACAACCACAAAGCCCAATTCATAATTTATCAAATTCCCATCACTTCACATAGCACACAATCAACACACTCCATATTTATAAACAGAAAATCTGTCCACATGTTCAATAAAACATCATAAACCTCTATACACATTCATAAGTCCCAAGTAATAGCATAATTCAAACTAACCAAGGACGAGAGGTATACCCAAAATCGAGTAGCTTTTGCGTGGTAGTTCGGTTTTCATCTTGTATGGTGTGACAAGGCTATTATTTTGGTGGAAAAAGGTGGGTTTGACTGTGGCTATTTTAGTTGATACAAAAATCACGGGTTATGTGCACGACGGCGGGCTCCCTGTTTTCTTGGTTTGGGCATCTACAATTGAAGGAGAATGCACAGAGGCGGGTATAGGTCACGGAGGCATACGACGGTGGTGCCATTAGGCAGATAAAACAAAGAAAGTATGGGTGATGCTGACACTGTTTGTGTGTGTTCGTGGTGGAACTAGAAGCTGGATATGTTGTCTTTCTTCCATTGGTTGCAACAGTGGTGCTGGAAAAATCGTGGAGGCCATAACTATGCTTGTTCGTGGAGGAGAGAGGCGGATGGGCTCACGGCGAAAGGGAAGCCTACAATGGTTTTTTTGTGTGTTGTACAGTGTGTGACGCGAACGGTTTTTGGTGGTTGCTTGGTGCTTGATGTCTCAAATGGGTGGCAGTGTGTTATGGTCTCACATTGGTTAGGAGTCAAATGGTATGTGTGCATATAAGCTTGGGGGCACCTTCACTTAGCAAGCCGATTTTCTAGGATGTGAATCCTTGGGCTATATATGGACATATAACACAGTGACAGGTGGAGGAGCATAGAGAGATACTAGGTGACAGAGAGAGAGAAATGAAGATTGAGAGAAATAAAACCTAACGTATGTGGATCGCGGTGGTGCTTTGCTTGTGGAGCAGCTCTGAGGTGGTAATTTTTGGTGCAAGACTCACGGTTTCGGCTTACAGTGGCATCATAATTTCACGGTGGTGTCAATTTGACTAAGCAGGTGGTAGATTGAGGCTAGGTAGTGCTTGGGGCGAAAGAAATCATAAAGAAATAGAGAGAGACATCTGCATGTTAGGTCAAAAGAAAAAGTGACGGGGAGGAAAGGGAATCGAGAGAGAGAGAAATTAAAGAGGAGGAAGGAAATTGTTGGGGGTAAGGAGAAAAAGAGGAAAAAGAGAAAGGAAAAAGACTTACCTAAACGACATCGTTTCTATGGTGGGCTTGGTTTCTCTGCAGGCTTGGGCCAGGATTGGGCCCAAGCGTTACATTTTGTGCCTTCTAAGCGACAAGTTAGAACAACATAGCCCTAACACTTCTCGATTAGTGTGACATTACTTACAAGTGTGAGAGGCATGTTTCTAAACGTATCAAAATTTTCTAGTTGTGCTTGATAAGTATCTTTGTACTCCAATAGTATGTTCTGGTTTGTGAAACTTTTTCCTTTTTAATAATTATCAGAATGTAACTTGTTTCATATGTCTTGTTTTCGAGCTAGGTTAAGAACACCAGAGTCCTCTCTGTATGCTTAACCATTTTGTCAACATAATGGAATGTTTCTGTCACTCAATTGACCTAAGTTATGTGAGAAAAGATGAGACAAATGTTTTCTACACAGAAGAGCTTGGGTTCAAACCTAGAATTTATTGAAGGCTGAGATTGTGTATTAACCTTATGGAATAGTGGGGGGAAGGTTAAATTGTTCCTACAACTCTAGTTTTTCCATGCAACTAAATTTCATCTATTTGGCTTTTGTTGGGAGGCAAGAAATATCAGGACACCAATTGTTCCTAATTTACTTCCTCTATTTTTTAAGTAATCAAACTAGTGTATGTTGTGACTTAATTTATTAAATAATGAAATTAAAACCAGGAGAACTGAAAGGGAAGAGGGTTGTTGATGGAAGATGATAAGTAAAAATACAGGATACCTGAAAGGAAAAGGCATTGTTGCTAGAGCTGGGCAGCAGGGCTCTATCCCCCACCCATTGCGTTAGGCTCCCACTTGAGCAGGGCTTGGGCCACGTCTGCCAAATGTGGGAGGTTGGGTTATCCGCCCACATTTGGTTACCCAACAGGTGTGGGAAGCTATATGGCTAGGCCCCCGCCCGTTGTTCCCCAGCCCTACTATATATATATTTAAAAAAAAAACTTATACTTATATTAAGATGATGTCATTTTGGATATCCTCATTATGGTGTTGTTTTAATAAATCCTTGTAACTCCCCCTCCCCCTCGACTTAGACTTCTCTCTCTCTCAGCTTTCTGATTCTCTCACACTCATATTCAATCTCTTTATTCTCTCTCTCTTTCTCTCACTCTCATCTTAATGTTGTCACTGTCCCCGTCTGTAGATAACTCTTTCTCTCTCTCTAAGCATCTCTCAAACTCAAGTATCCCAAGCTTTTTTTTGAGTTTTTCAATGGATTAGACTATAGAGGATGGGATTGATGAATGGATGTAGAAGATGAGATTGTGATTTGTGTTCTGCGGAGATTGAATTAGGATTTGTGTGAATTTGTAATTGTATTTCAAATATATTGTGTATGTAAATTTAGGGTTTCAATCCAAAACTCTTAATTATGTTAGAAGATTTCAATATTGAAACCCAAAATGTTTTGGGGTTTTAATATCGAAACCCTTAATTATGTTGGTTTCAATCCAAAACCCTTAATTATGTTTGGGGTTTCAATATTGAAACACCAGATTTAATCCGAAACCCTAAATTATTTTAGGGTTTCAATCTGTAATCCTTAATTATGTTTGGTTTTCAATATTAAAACCCCAAACTGTTTTGGGGTTTTAGTTTTTTTAAGGTTTCAATATCTAAACCCCAAATTGTTTTGGGGTCAAAATTGAAACCCCAAACTTTTTTTTCCAGGTTTTATAGCCTCACTTGCCCTACCCTAATCCCAAATTCCCAATGATCTAACCTTGAATCCTTGATGAATCCTTGATAGAAAGGCATGCAACCCGAAGCTTATGGTCTCATCTTGCTTTGTACTTGTACTTTTAAGTTTTTTACATATATGTATATATTGTATGTAATTCTAATTTTTTTTCCTTTTAATGTTTAATGTTTTATAATCTCAAAATCTCACTTGCCCATTGTTCCCAAATTCCAATTTCAAGGCTCAAAGTCAATGTCAAAGTCATCTTGCTACAATTTGTAATTTCACTGAAACATTAGTATTCATTTAAAGTGTTTGACCATTTGTAATATTTTTAGATTAATTTGTAATAATTTTAATTTATATTATTGTAATAGCTTAGAGTTATTAGTTACAACTTAGAAGCTACTAACTTAATAGTTAGAACTTAGATTTTTGTATTTTATGCTTTAACAGTTTTGTTTCATTTTATGTAATATGTATAATATTGTTTTTAATTTTTTTGTTAAGTTGGGTAACTTTTTTAATATCTAGGCCCAAAATGGCCTAGAAATAGGTTTTGAGCCCAGTGGGCCACGAGCACATTTGGGTCGAACGGGGGGCGGGCGGAGTAGGGATTCAGATCCACCCGTTGGCACCCGGACAGGAAGCCCTACCCCCAGGGTGCGAGGCTAGATCCTCGGGAGCAAACCCCAGCCCCCACCCGGGGGTTGCAAGTAGCAACCCTAGTTGTTGCCAACATGCCAAAATAAACAAGCTCAACCCACAAGATTAAATGGGGAGGCGCTGTTTGACCTTAGAGACATTTTCTCGATTAGGCTCCTTGCTATTATTAAAACGTTTACATTAGGAGCATACTAGTGCCAACAATTTATATCAACCCCAAAGGGTGGGATAGTAGTCCTGCGGTGAGTCGTATAAACTAAACGTCCTCAATTAAAAACAATGTATTCACACTCTTGAGGGCATTAAACTTGGTGAGTTCTCTCCTTAATTACTCTAGGTTCACTTGTAAGAAACTCTTTTCTATAAGATTTTGTGCACTCCCAAAATTTAATTTGTCCCAGCACCCCATAGGCCTGCTACTTGCCCCTAGCAAGCAAGTAGCCAGGCCACCAGCCTTTCACCCCTGCATGGAAGGGGGACGAGATTGGCCCCTAGGCCCTGTCCTGTTTTAGCAAGTGCCCCCACCCAAATGTCGGGTGGGCTGGCCCTCTAGTTTTCTACCCACCCATGGGGGCTAATTTTGGCCCAAAACTTGTTTTTTAGCTCAAAAATATATAAATACAAAAGCTGAAAATTCAAAATATATAAAATCAAATCTTATCTCTAAATATAAATAAACCTAATAAAGTTTCTAATTAATAATCCTAACCTAATCTATAACTATTACATATTAATAAAAAAATAATTACAAATTAATCTAAAAATATTACAAATAATTTGAATAACTTAAGAATTAAAATGTTGCCAATTACAATACATCAAATAAAAAAGGTAATAAAATAAGAAACCATTTGCCAAAGGTCCAAACTTAGTCCCTCCAACTCCAAGTGACATCATAAACCTGAAGAAAACAAAAAGAAGGATGAAAATGAGGATATGAATCATATGTTGGCTTAAAAAGAAAAGAACGTCAATTAGGAAAAAACAATAAGCTCAAACTACAAAGAATTCATTAACACTATTGTATCAAAGTCAAACTATAAATGTGCAGCCAATGTAGATTGAGATGAAGCCTTTTTCTCCTAAGTTGTCCTTACAACATTTAAATTTAAAATTAATTTTGTCAAATAAATAAAACATATTCTATTAGAAGCAAAATCAAATAATGAATTAAGAGCGATTATCACTTTCAACATCCCCCTTCTCATAGCTCTCCCCAAAGTCCACCACCCTCGAACTTGAATTGGCTTTCTTTTGATATAATTTTGAGTGCAAATCAAAGACTTTACAGTTTTAGGAGATAATGAACTCCAAAATGGATCCAATATGCGCCCACTAGTGCTAAATGTGAACTCTAAGGCTACAGTTGAAATAGGAATGCCCAAAATACTAAGGGTTATCTCTCCAAGGACAGGATACTAGATGAAATTTACCTTCCACTAATCTAAAATATCAAATACCTCCACATATGGTTATAACTCAGCAAACAAGTATATTTTTAAGTTCAATTGACTATCAAAATTCTTCCAAAGCTTGTGGGTATCGTCAAACCTCATACCCACTTATGCTTTTTTGGCATACCAGCTTCAGGAAGAGGTGATGCGGTGGATGATGAAACATCTATATTAACCCTCCTAAATGTAGTGAACTCATCATACAACCCATTAAAGGTATCCTTAACTCTGAGCACAGGTTAGTCCGCCCATTCCTTCCCGCTAGTGTTTTCCAACCCATACATTATTCCATCAATTTTGTACTGCGAGTCAAGAACAATAGCGATATATAGCAAAACGTTGATTTTACTCAAATCTTCCCAATATTCCTCATACTTGAACGTTATGTTCAATGCCACAATATGTAAAGTAGGATTAACACTTTGACACATTTCATCCAATTACTCCTTCACCTGAAAAATTTGTTGACAATATTAATTGGATGCTACAAATAAAGACTTAGAAATGGTGCATGTAATATCATAAAAAGACCTTAAAAATTCTACAAAACCTGAATATTTTCCAAATTAACATCAATGTGTTGCCCCAATATCCCTTCGTCCTCATCAAAGTGGTAGACATATTACATGTCCTCATCACCCATGACACTAAAGGCCTTTTTATAATGTTCGACTGTTTTCAACATCATGAATGTTGAGTTTTATCTGGTAGGAACTTTAAGATACAATATTTACTTACATTCAAGACCCATAGCATGAACAATGGTCTTGAATTTCTCAAGTCTAGCCGGTGAAGATTTCACAAACCTCACCGCATTTCTTTTCTTATAATTGAATCATGAACATCTTTAAAACCATCAGTCATAATAAGATTGAGGACATGTGCACAACATCGAACATGAAAAAATTGACCACCTAATATAGACATATTTTCCTCTATAGCCCTATTCTTCAAATACTCAAGTGGAATATGGTTAGACGAGGCATTGTCAATGGTTATTGCCACCACCCATTCCAAACCCAACGCCTATATTCTAGACCCCACCTCCTTCCCAATGGTGTCACCTTTGTAATTGAAAATTAAACAAAACTAAAGAATATTTTTGTGTAAACTCCAATCACTATTTAAAAAATGAGTAGTCAAACATATATAATTAAAATTTTGGACTAATGTCCATCTATCAGTAATGAGGAAAACTCTGTCCCTTTAATAAATTTTTTTAATAAATCCTTATCTAGATTGTATAGTATAAAAACAACTATACAATATGGCGAAATGGTGAGAATGAATGTTAAACCTAAGTTAACTGCCATATGGCGAGAATGAATGTTAAACCTAAGTTCCAAGTCCTTAGAATAAGCTTTGAACCTTTCACCCTCTACAAGTCGAAATGGTAGCTCGTTTATTATTATCATTTGAACTAAACTCTTCCAACATCTCTCCAAGTCAAACTTCACAAACCCCTTCAATGTATTGCCTCCACTACTCCCACCCACCATCTTCTTAAGTCCAATCTCTGATCTAGACTAATTCTCTTCAAGTACTACAAGTCTTATAGAACAATTCTTGCATTGTTCTTTTAAATGATTTGTTAGTTGGAAAGTATAATGTCACTTATAGTGACAACCATAAACAACACCACAATGATTATATTTTGTTTGTGGATTATTGAGGTCACCACCCTCTAATTTAGTAAAATCTTCTCACAGGATGGAAATGGATTTTTTCTTTAGTGGACCCATGGATGTAGCCGTGTAAGGGTAAGGGTAGGTGTAAGGGAGGTAGCACTAGTGCTAATTTTTGGGCTTGGAGTAGTATTATGATCTCCTACACTAGCCCAATCACCACCAATAATGGATTTGACAAATAATCAAACATGTGACATGTGCGAAGTATCAAAGATTTTAGGTTTTTAAAATCACTCACAAATTCAAATCATATAAAAATCATACAATCTAGTTTGGGGTTTCAATTTTGAAACTCCAAAATAAACTAGGTTAGGTTAGGGGAGGTGGCACTAGTGCTAGTGTTTGGACTTTAAATAGTATTATGATCACCTACACTAGCACAATCACCATTATCTATGGACTTCACAAACAACCAAACACCTGACATGATGCGAAGTATAAAAAATTTTAAAATTTTAAAATCACACAAAACTTAAAATCATACAAAAATCACCATTATCTTTGGGGTTTCAAATTGAATCCCAAAGGCCTGGTTTGGATGCCAAGATACTCTCATCTCATCCCATATCATCTCATCTCATCCCATATCATCTCATCTCATCCCATCTCATCTCAATATCCAAACACCACAAACATATACACTTTTTAATTTTAAATTTTTAACATTTTTACCTAATTTTTACAATTTTTCTAAACATTCAAATAAAACACAAAAAATAATTTTTCTTTTTCAAATCCCAAAATAAAAATTATATTATAACAATATTTTAACTTTATAATATTTTTATTTAGCTTTTTCTCTCCTTTCCCAAAACAGCATAAAAATTTTGACTCAAATCATTTCACTACTATTCACATATCATCTCATTTCACTATCCAAACCAAGACAACCTAATATAAGGCTTTGATCTGAAACTCCTAACCTAGATTAGGGTTTCAGATTGAAACTCTAAACTAATATATAGGTTCAATCCAAAATCTTAAATTAGGTTAGAGGTTCGAATTGAACCCCTAGTCTATTTAGGGCCTCAAATTCGATACCCTAAAATCATCTAGGGGTTCAATCCAAACTACTAAATTAATTTAGGGTTACAGATTAAACTCTAAATCATCTTCAAAAATCAATTTCAAATCGAACTTATAGCACACAATCCAACTCCACAACATCCAAAACACAACCTCATCCTCCATTGAACATATATAATAATCCAAAGTTTCAAACTTAGTGCTTTGAGTTACTTACAAGATGGGATGAAGAGGAAAATCAACTCCCGACGGCTACAGAGAGGAAGAGGAGAATTGAGACTGAGAGAGAGAGACGCAGGGAGCGGGGTAATTTACACTAAAACGAAACAAAGTCATTTTATTCTAAGTTTTTTTAATCTATATATATAAGAAATTTATAAATATATATATAAACTCAGGCGGGCATCTTCCCTAGGGGTGACAAATCGTGTTAACTGGTTGTGTTAAGTCATGTATATTATACGATATGGGTCAACCAGAACATAACCCATTAAGCTTAACGAGTAAGATTCCTAAACCCTAATGCGATCCATTAAAATAACAGGTTGATACGACACAACCCGTTATGACCTGTTATGAATTAATTAAATATATATCTATACAACATGACCTTTTTCAACCCATTTTGACTCGTGTCAACCCGTTTCAACCTGTTTATGTAAATGAGTTGAATTGACCCAAATAATATATTTGATCTAATTAACATAATTTCACATAAAATTTAAAATTAAAATATCTTCCAAAAATATAAAATTAAGTACATAAGTCTAAAATTACAATCCAAAGGAAGTGTGGGAGGCGGTTGTGACTCGTGAGAACTAACTCAACTAAGAACAGAGAGAGAGAGAGAGTTAGAAAATATGAAATAGAGTTAGGGTTTTTTTGTTTTTAGGATAAAAAGGATATAATTGTAATTTTGAGTAAAAAATTTCATGGGTCTAAATGGGTCACTAACGGGCTAAACGGGTTGACCCGTTAATTCATCGTGTCTTAATGGGTCAACCCATTTTTACTCAAATCCGTTAACATCAAATTCAAACCCGCTAATTTCGTATCACGTTCGTGTTGGATTAATGGCACCCGCCTCAGACGAGGCTTGGGCAGGTCGGATGCAGGTACCCGATCATAGCCCTAGCATCCGATGCCAATAAAAAAATTTATATCATCCAATGCCTGTTCATATTCTCTTAAACTACTCGATGTACATTTGTGAGAGATCTTTTGTTAAGGACTTGAGCACTCCCAACATTAGTTGGGATTTTATCCCAAACAGCCAGTGCAAAAAATATATATAATTTAGATATCACCAATGCCAATTGGATTCAAGTCAATTGATTGCATTAGCTTTAAAAAAGCACGGTGTCTTAAGGGTGGAAATCAATTTGTATGTTAAAGACGTGCATAATATTGTGTTAGTACATGTTGATTCCCTCATATTTTGTTAGACGTGCTAAGGCATGCTTTATTATGCTTTCTTAACCACTTCCTAACTTGACCAAATTTCAAATGGAATTGTTAAAATTGATGCATTGCCTTGAATTTTCTAGGGTTAACCATTTTATATTCTTTGTATCAAGAATGTACATTGAACTTCACTGTCTAGGAAGTTGTCAAAAAGATCATTTTCAAAATGTGCTAATTCTATTCTACGATTTTGATTTAGACACAAAAATGAAATTTTGGTCTAAATGGCTAAAGCAAACCGAACAAGAGAAACATGCTTAGATTTAGAGTAATATATATATATATATATTGAAAATAATACCTCATTCTTTTATTCATTCATAGAACAGTGTCTACAAAACCTTCCTTGTCTTTCTATAAACAGGAAAAAATAAAAGTTGGTGTCTCTTCTATTCATACTTTCTCTACATTTGATTGTGTAGCTGCCTTAGCCAAATTGTGTGCTACTATGTTTGTGTTTCTGTGTGTATATTGAACTGTCCAATTGGACCAAGTGAATAAAAATGACTTTGAGTCTTCAATGATGCTTCCATAGCAAGACAAATCTTCATTTGGGTTATATACGACTTTAACAATGTTCTGAGCATACCCTTCAAATGTCTCTTTATTGAGTCTCGAGTCACTACATAGTTCCATGGCTTTTCTGAGTGCAAGTCCCTTTGCTATTTCTGGTTGATCCACATTACCTCTTGCTCCACAGTAAGCTGCTATAACTTCCCCCTTTTCATCTCTGATGATGACTCATATCCCTATTTTCCTATGCTTGATATCACACGCTGCATCTCAATTACCTTTGAAACCATTTTCTCCTGGTGGTAACCATTTCTGGAATTCTTCAGTTGAAATTCAATTGTTAGGCATACCTGTATCTTCTGTCCCTTCCTCAACTAAATGGAATTCTTCTAGTAAATCTTTGGCAGTTCTGATGACACTAATCAGGCCAGAGAATTTATTTTAAAAAATAAATCTATTCCTTCACAACCACACACCCCTCATGATGACTGCAACTTCCACTAGCATGACTTATTAAACTTCCCTGACAAATCCTCCCATAACTTTAATGGATCAACTTCATTAACACTCCACTTCTGAATTGCTTTATGAGACTCAGCCCACACATCACCAGCAGCAGGGCAATGCCAAAGAACATGCATAACTGTCTCATCACCTCTCAAACATATGGGCATAAAGGATTTTTAGTAACTTTTTTTGTAAAAAGGTTACCCCTAGTAGCAAGAAGGTTATTCCCTACCTTCCACAGAAATTTTTTTACCTTTCCAGTAATTTACATGTCTCATATGATCTTCCACCTGCTGTCCTTCTTAGCTTCCCTTAAAGACTCTCCCACCACTGCCTTTTTTCTAGTTTCTTCCAAAAAGTATGCACTCTTAACTGAGAAAACACCTTTTCTAGAGAGACCCAATATCAGTTTGTCCTCCACACCCCTTGTGCTAATTGGAATACTGCATATGTGATCAGCTTCTTCTTTGTTGAATACTGACCTAATTAGCCCTTCATTCCATTCCTTTAAATCATCATCAATCAGGTCTTTAACTTTTGCATTTGCTTACAATTTCGAGATAGGGGATTGGACACAAAAGGTTGAAGGGGTTTGCAATCATTTTTGTCCCCAAATGCTAATTTTTGCTCCATTCTCAACTTTCCATCTTAACCCCAAGCTTGCTTCTGTAATAGAGGTATTCTTAAAATATTTCTCTTTGTAGATCTTGGCAACCATTGAATGAGGACTTTGTAACAATCTCCAAGCTTGTTTAGCAAGAAGGGCTAAGTTAAAGCTTGCCAGGTCTCTAAACCCAACCTTCCCTTTCCCTTGGCTTTCTCCATTTTTTTCCCAACTCTTCCATTGAATCCCATTACTTTTATGTTGGTTTCCCCACCAGAATTTAGAAAGCATAATATTGATCTCATTGCAAAGTTTTTTGGGCAACTTGAAAACACTAATTGTGTAAGAGGGGATGGCTTGTAATACAGCCTTGATCATAATCTCCCTGCTTGCCCCCGAAAGGAAGCAATTCTTCCAGTTGTTAATTTTCTGGCACACTCTCTCCTTGAGACATCTAAAAGTGTTATACTTAGATTTGCCAACCATGGTGGGTAATCTTAGGTATTTTTCATAGCTACCTTGTACTGGGACCCCTCTTCGCTTAGGATTGAATTCCTGTCAGCCAAAGGTGTGTTTGAACTAAAGAAAAATGTTGTCTTTTCTTTATTAAAAAATTGTCCTAATGCTCTTTCCTACCTCAGCAACAATTCTTACAATCTCCTCCATTCCTCCATACAAGCTCTCTCAAATAAAATGCAATCATTTGCAAAGAGCAGATGATTTATTCTATGACCCCCTCTCATAACTGTGGCCCCTTCAGTATTCCCTACCAAATCTCAATTGTTAAGCAGTGAGCTTAGCCCTTCAGCACACAATATAAATAAGTAAGGGGATAGGGGATCCACTTGTCTCATGCCCCTCGTAGGAAGAATTTTTGCTCCTGGTTTTCCATTCATTAACACAGAGTATGATACTGAGGTGATGCAACTCATAACTAATTTTGTCCATTCATCACAGAAACCAAGCTTCTTCATAACTGATTTCACAAAAGGTCACTCTATTCTATCATAAGCTTTTGACATGTCAAGCTTAATGGCCATATTTCATTCCTTCCCCTTCTTCCCCACCTTCATAGTATGCAAGACCTCATAAGCAATCATGATGTTGTTAGTAATAATTCTTCCAGGTTTAGACTTGGCTTTAATCTGCAAGGTCTGAAACATATAGAACCTCCATTTCTTTTGTGCTTGGCTGATTTAAAGAGAATAAGTTCTCAAAGTAGCATTTGAAGGCCCTATCAATCTCATCTTGACCTTTGTAAATCCTCTTTTGCCCATCCTCAATCTGTTTAATGTTGTTCTTTTGCCTCATCTGGTTTGACCGCATTGAAATACTTTGTGTTTCTGTCCCCCATTGCATACCAGTTTCTTGTGGCTCTTTGTTTCTACTTGATATCCTCATTTTCAAGTAAAACTCCAACTTCTTTCTGTAGTCTCTTTATCGCAACTAAGTTGTGGCTACTCTCTTCATCTTGTAACCTCTTCAATACGTCAGATTTTTTCTTAATTTCCTGGTTTCTATCCATTCTGAATTGCCTACTCCATCCCACGAGTGTCCTCTGCAACTTTCCAGTTGTTTTGTTACAGTCTTTTGCAGCCCTCTCCTCTCTTCATTTTCCAACCATGCCCCTTGAATTACTTCTTCACATCCCTCTTCTTTAAACTAGCTTGCTTCATATCTAAAGACTTTGCATCCCTTCCATATGTTTCTGTCCCTTCTGTTCATGGTCGACAAAAATTGGCCTTTGATCATAACACCTCCTAGTTAACACTTCCACCCAGTAATCCTTAAATAGCTGAACCCAAACTGAATTAGCTACTGCCCTATCAAGCCTTTCTTGGGTGAAAGAAGCATCCTTGTGTCTGTTGCTCCATGTGAACTTGCTGCCCTTCCATTTTAAATATGACAGGTTCCCCTTCTCTAGTACCCTTATGAAGTTTTCTTCCATAAGTTTCTCTTGTCTAGGTCAACCCCCTACCTTCTCATCGTGGGTTAAGATTTCATTGAAATCTCCTATCTCACACCACCTTTGAGAACCTCTTGGTTTTAGGTATGAAAGTAAATTCCAAACTTCAGCCCTTTTGTGAGTTTCAGGATGACCATAATAACAAGTCAGCAACCACCTGGAACTGTCCACCTCACATGATATACATGCATTTATGTGTCTTTGGGTGTAATTCATCACTTCTAGCTGGACCCTACTGCTCCATAAAAGTGCTAAACCGCCTTTTTGTCCCACTGGTTCTACCACAAAACATCCTTCACACTTGAGTCTCTTCTTCAAACCATTACACTTAACAGCTTTTAGTCTAGTTTCCATTAATAAAACTATGTCGGGTTTCTTCTCTTCCACCATTTGGTAGAGATTTTGAACTGTTTGAGGGTTCCCAAGCCCTCGATAGTCCCAACTTAAGATTTTCATTGAGATTGGCAGGGCTGGGGGCCAGCCTCCGCCAATAGTTGTTGAGAGTTGTCCATTATTCCTTCACTTCACAGCTTCCCTTTTTTTTATCTTCTTTAACACTGTCTCTCCCCTCATCTCCTCTTCCTTCCTTCTTTTTCAAGTGATATACCCTCCACCCTTGTCTGTGTCCTCCCCTTTCTCTTTATCTCTCCTTTTCCACCCTCCCTTCTTTTGAGTGTCAATCATTTCCCTGCCCTTATCAGTTGCGACTGTTTTCACAGTCTCCTCTAACTCCAAATACCTATCTTCCCCACTTGCTTCCACCAACCTTCCATCTACCCCTTCCATTCCCTTTACAGTTATACCTTCATTGTAACTATTCTATCCTTCATTGCTCTCTTCCTCTCCCTTGCCTACAATCTCTGAACTCACCCTAACATTTAACCCTTCTTCATTTTTTTGCTCTCCCTCATCCTTCTTAGTATCCTCTCCCTTTGCATTATTCTGGTCTACCATTTCCCAACCAGCTCCCTCACTTTCTACTTTCCACTTGCTATCTAAACCACCTTCTCTAATTTTTTACTTAGACCCCATTTTTGTTTCAGCCCTTAGCCACACTCCATACTGCATCTTCTCACCCACCTTCCCTACACATCCCTCTATTCCATGCATTAAACAACCACATTCAAAGCAGATTCTGGGCAGCTTCTCATATTTAACAGGGATCCACAACTTTTCACCTTTCATTGTGATTGTCCTACCTTGGGCAAGAGGTTTCATGAGATCAATGTTGATAAGGACCCTTAGAAACTTGCCCCACCCACTCTCATCCTCTTTCACATCCTCCTCTTCTACTCTTCCTATTGTTTTTCCTATTTGTTTTCCATGTTCTTCATTCATGCATGCGAAGAGCATGTTATGCATTTGGACCCAGAAACTTTCCTTCTCAAACCTCATTCTCTGCGGGGGTGTGTATTCATCAAACAATTTCAAGGCTATAGCAGATGTGAATCAAATAGCCATGGTCTTCCGCTCCAAACACGTTGCTTGTCTGCTTGGTTAGCAAATGTTATGGTGAACATGTTACCACCTATCTCAACAAACTTAGCAGGTTTACTAACTCTCCAAACTTTCTTCATAGTGTCCTCTTTTTTTCTTTTTTAAATAAGAGCGAAGGTCACATGTCCAAGAGTGACTCCCTCCCGATTTTACTAAAAAAACCTTACATGTGGCGGAGGAATACCATGAAAAAATAACCAAACCATACCTGAAGCAAAACAACCTCAGATGGTAAAAAATTCCAACAAACCAGGAACAATACATTGAGAAATTATAAATGTAAATAAGTAAGTTCCCAACTATCCGTGCGCAGCAATCTTCTTAACATCCCACTTCCTATATCTGCTCTTGTGAACGACACACCATTATTATTCGCCCCTTGTTTAGCAAGGCAATCCGCAACCATGTTCGCTTCCCTGAAAATATGACAAATACTACAATTCAAAGCACTGAATAGTATTTTAATTTCTTCCCTAAAATTCCACAAATACCAAAGCAAACAACTTCCCGATTGGATCCATCCAAAAATGACCACCAAATCCGACTCCATCATAAAATCCTTAAGCCCCATTTGTTGAGCCATTTGTAACCCATCTAGAAGTGTCCGACCTTCGACTACTGTATTCGAACTCACACCATAATGCTTTGCAAAACCCGCAATGGCTCGACCCTTATCATCTCGGAAGATACCTCCCCCACCAGCCAACCCAGGATTTCCTAACGAACTACCATCAATATTAAGCTTTAGTCCACCCCTTCTCGGTTTCTTCCATGCAATCCCCTTAGGCAATTTCTTCACAACCGGCACAAAAGGAATATTTAAGGCCTTCACAACTTCCAGATCTTTAACACTCATATGTTTGAATTTCCGTCTAATAGAGAAAATTGCTATCAGACCAGACTTAGCCCAACGTGTTACCCCTCTCCAATCCACCTCTTTTTCTTCCATCCGTGCCTCGCACCCTGCTCTCCACAAAGCCCAAGTATTATAGTAGGCATAAGTCCACAGCACATACCTGTATATGTAGACGTCGATGCACGTAGCCACCATTCATTGATAATCCCCTGCCAAGATCTGGTCTGCGGTAACTGAACGCCCAAAATGTTAGCAAAATAATTCCAAACTTTAGTTACTAACTCCCCACCACATAAGACATGATCAGTAGATTCTTGTTTAGGAGACAAACAACAATTACATTTTGATACCAATTGAATCCCAAGTTTAGCAATATTGTCATCCACAGCTAAGGCCTTTTTCCTTGCTCGCCAGCACACAAAGGACATTTTTTTAGGAATATACTTATGCCATAGCCACTTGCGCCAAGGACAAACCTCACCATGCGCCTGGATAATCTGCCAAGCAGATTTTGTTGAGAACAACCCATCTAATGACGGCTGCCAAACCAACATATCTTTTCCACTTCGTAATTTCCCTGGCCAAGATATTATTTTTTCAACCATCTGCACAGGTAAAAGAGAGGTTAATTTCTCCAGATCCCAACCAGCCGGCGTTATAAGGTTCGCAACCTACAACTGAGAATCTCCCACCACCTCTTGTGAATCAACAATAGCACCATCCCCCAGCCAATTATCAAACCAAAAATTAGCTTCCCCATTCCGGATCAAAACTCTAGAATTTTTAATCACAACAAGCATAATTGATAAAAAAAAATTTCCAAAATCTAGACCCCACCGAGTGAGATATAGTTGTAGGATGTACTCCTCTTGCATATTTTGCTATAAAGAATTTTGTCCAATATGATCTACCATCCAGAAGTTTCCAAGCGAATTTCATGAATAGAGAAGTTTGAACTTCGGCAATATCTCTAATACCCAAGCCACCTTCCTCCACCAGTAAACAAATATTCCTCCAAGCCACCCACTTTCCCTTCTTCATCTCCTCCCCCGAACTCCAAAGAAAATTTGAGAAAATAGAATTTAGAGCTTTCAACACCCCCTTTGGTAAATTCATAACAGATAAAATATGAATTGGCATGATAGATAAAACGTCTTTGATGAGAGTAATTTTACCTCCAAAGGATAAAATTTTACTCTTCCATCCCGCCAATCTTTTTTGCACCTTCAAAAGCAACGGTTCAAAAAGACGAATGGTGAACCTCCCCACATGCAATGGCACCCCTAAATACACACACGACCATTTTCCCTCCACAAAACCGGTCATTCGAAGCACCTCTAATTTCCTAGCAGTCGGAAACCTAGAGGAGAAAAATTTGAGGACTTTGTCGGGCTCACCAACTGCCCCGACATTGCTTCATAAGCATGTATAGTCTTCATCAATTGAGTCACAGATTTCTTTTCACCATTAGAAAAGATAAGAATGTCGTCAGCATAGAACAAATGAGAAATCAACACACCTCCATTTGCACTAAATGGTTCGACCTTTGCCTTTTGAAAGTCATCTTTTAGCATACGAGACAAAAGTTCCTGAGATAAGATAAAAAGGAAAGGCGATAAAGGATCACCTTGTCGGATGCCTCGAGATGGCTTGACCTTCATAGATCCATTCAACATAATTGAACACATAGGAGCTGAAATACAATTAAAAATCAATCCCCGCCACTATTCCAAAAAACCCAATCTTCGCATAACTTCCAATAAAAATTCCAATTCACTCGATCATATGCCTTAGCCATATCAATTTTAAGCATAATGTTCCCACCTCTTGCTTTCTTACTAATGCTATGGCCAAGCTCCTGAGCAATAGAAATGTTATAAAAAATACTACGATCATTTAAAAAGGCCGACTGCTCTTCAGAAATCAATTTCTCCATAATTGGTGAAAGCCAATGCACCATTATCTTAGAAAGAATCTTGTAGACTACCAAACATAAGCTTATTGGTCTAAATTGTGAAAAGTCTCTGGGATCTTCCACTTTCAGCAATAAAACAATATTTGTAGCATCAAAGAATGTAGTTAGCGGCTTCGCTTCAAAAAATTCCATAGCCATCTGAAGTAAATCATCTTTAACAATGTCCCAAATATGATGGAAAAAACTTGCCGAAAAACCATTGGGACCAGGGCTACTGTCTTGCGGAATTGACCATAATGCCTCCTTCACTATTGGAAGTACTGGGACTCTGTACAAAGATAAGTTATCTGCATCGAAAATAACAAAATTCAGTAGATTCATACCAACGTCTTCCACATTCACATGTGATGTCGTCAATTGAGCTTTGAAAAATTCAACAGCTTCATCAAGTAACACATCACCTGAGTCAAGCATCCTACCATCTATAAGATTGATACGTTCCACACTTTAAACTTCTTTTTGCATCTCAGTGAGGCGTGAAAAAATGACGTGTTATCATCTCCTTCCGTCATCCATTTGATCCGTGATTTTTGGCAACGCATGATCTCCTCTTTATGCAGGACCTGCAGATGTTTTTGTTTACATCTCAACAATTCACCTTCTAACTCTTGAGAATACGCATTCACAACGAACAATTCCAGCCCCAGTAACTATTCTTCAATCTCATTAAGTTCATATTCCACCCTTCCTAATACCTCTAAATTTCATTGTTTCAACACCGGTTTTAATTTTTTTTTATCTTCACACTAACTTGCACCATAGGACAACCTTGCAGTTCCTGGTTCCAGCACTCCCGAACAACCGAGAGAAAATCCTCATGATAGCACCACATGCGTTGGAAACGGAAAGGCTTTAGACCAACCCTACCCTCTTGAAACAGCTGTGTGGTCATGGGACTATGATTTGAAGATGTGCGAGATAAACACTCCATCCTGCCATGATGAAAAGTCGATATAAACTCAGAGTTCACCAACACTCTATCCAGTCGAGCCCAAATTCGCCTACCCCCTAGCCTCCCATTGCACCAAGAAAATCGCTTACCAGAAGATGAAATATCTAATAAACCACATTCTTGAATACAATTATTGAACTCACGTCTAGCACGAGAAGAGTGACAAACGCCATCAATTTTTTCCCCTTCCAAACGTAGAATATTAAAGTATCCACCAATAAACCAAGGCCTCCCATCCACATTTATGTCACCAAGGTACTGCCATAATAATCGTCATTGTTGTTGAAAACAACTCGCATACACAAAAGTAGCCAAAACCCGATAATTACCCAAAGAGAACCAACCTAATAATGCTTGATCCATGACTGAATCGGGTTGAAATTCAATCTCCTCTGCCCAAAACAGCCAAACTTTGCCGCCAACCTCAACATTATGACAAAAATTATTAAGATGTAACCATCGTGCCCAACGGGAGCACTTATTCACTGAAAGAAAATGTTCTAACAATACTACCATCGATGGATGGTGTTTATTAAGAATACACCGTAAGCTAGCCTTCGACGAACGAATGCCCCTAATATTCCAAATTAGAATATTCATCAAATCCGTAATGTTTCTTCATAGTGTCCTCAAGAACCACCCTGCCGATATTCCTTTCTAGACATAGTTTTCCTACTAAGCTGCAATCGCTTTTGAACCATATTTTCTCATTGATAGCATCATTAATGGCTATTGCTTCCCTTTCCTCCTCCATCAGACAAAACCTCCCCCATTGTTCTTCTAAGTCATTAATCACGAAAGGCTCTTCCTTACCTTCACACCTGAGGCTACCACTGCAATTTCCTCCGTGCCAAAGCAGCTCAAAGAACTCTACTCCTTCGCACCCCACCGTGCTCTTCTACCACTACTACGTAACCACCCTTCTGCTGCGAACGTGCCCTCATCCCACCACAATTCCGTTAGAAAAAGTGTGGTCCGCCTCACTTCACCTCGGCCTCCCACTAGGAAGGATAAAGAGAGGAATATTTCTGTATTGCGTTGGTTTATTTCAAATAAAATAAAAATAGATATAGAGCAATATAAAATGAGGGATAAAGTGTACCGATTATTACACCAAAACAAGAAGCTGTTAAAAGTAGTAAATCTAACTACATGATCATGAGTATGAAAAGAAGTGCTCCAAAAAAGAAAACCTTCCATTTAAACTTGTCTTCTACCTGCTCTTCTTCCATCCTTCCAAAACCATCCAACATTTTATCTGATTTCCAACAGTACTAGAGCTTATCAGTTCAGGTACTGCAACATTTCACGTCAGTCCGACACAACATTTTAAATTCATATATTTCAAATGAAATTATTTTGACCCATACAAGTGAATTTCCCATATCACGCCCGAAGTCATGCAAGTCAAGACAACTTATGATTTCTTGCTAGCTAGGAAAGCACGGACGAGGTCGTAAACCATGCATGCTCTGCCATTCGCTGTTTCAGAGTCAGTACACTAAGAGGAAAGCATGCATTTAATTGTAAATTCAGTTTAATTTTAAGTTAAATATAACATCTAAATATCTAATTTTCAAATTATTAAAATCATCTTAATTCAAAACTTCCTTACACGTGAAACTTACAATCTTTTTCAACTTAATATATATCTTTATATATAAAACCCATAATCTTTTTTTAACTTTCCATAAAAGGTACTAAATATATCTTAACATCTAAATATATTTTAAACTCAATTTAAATAGATCTCACATAACTTCTTCCACTTCTCAACTTACTATTATTCATAAAGAATTAAACTCATCTGAACTCAACTCAATATTTAAATGTAGCCTTAATTACAAGAAGACCGCCACAAATATTATACAGTGAAAAATAGAAGGTAGGTTAGCCCCTTGATATGATATGATCCGTATCCAACGAAGATCATTAAAAAAAGAAAACAAAAACACGAAGTAATAATCTATCCGAGAAATCTAAATTAACATAGTACGCAATGAAAATTATGTGTACCACTTCAAGGATGCGTACATGTATTTATGTTTGTTAAGTGTACTGTAAAATATCGTCATAAGTAGAAAGAAATCGATCACCTTGATTTTAAATGTATCTCCTAATCCATTCATCTTCATAGATGGAGTGCACAGACTCTATTTAATTAGATGATAGGTTAAGGATCCCTTTACTTCTATTTATAATAGAAAAATAATAGTTTGTGCTTACGTCGTGTTTCGTACACCTAGATAAAGTTCTAACAATTCAAGTCGTTATCTTCACCTACAAATTACACAAGGACGAAGGTGGGTTTGGAGTGATTTGAGAAACTTCTGATACTTAAGTCAGTCTTTCGTGAACAGAATAGTAGCTAAAGAATAATTGAATTCCTCAAACCACTCCGAGCCCACCTTCCTCCTTGTGTTTGCAGGTAAAGATAGTTGTCTAAGTTGCTAGAATCTTATCTCGACATACCAAATACGACATTAACAGTTTAGTTACAAAAAACATTCACAAAAATAAATTCACTAACCATCTTTAATTATCAGTATCACCTATATCTTTATATTAAATAAGCGTATTATAATAAGATATGCGCCATATTAGTCTCTTAATACGAGAGATATATATTTCTTGTAATTTATATTTTAATTCTTTTTATGAATCAAACGCCGTCCTATTAATCGTGTAGGTGTCATCGACTCATCATGTGACCCCCTCACACGCCAAAAAGATCAGATTTAGGACAATGACTCGTGAGGGGAGCCCTAGGGTTTGTGGACCGCTAGTTTTCTGACACTGCAAACTGTTGGTGATGCTTAATTCATTTTGTGTGCATAATTTGGGCCTAGCATGAGAAGAAGATAGAACAAAAGTTACAAGGGAGCTGAGAGAGGGCGCTCAAATGTCAACGTTAGGCTGAGTGAATCTGGTCTTGCTGTAGAGGAATAATACGCGTGCCAGAATCATCCTGTATATACCATATCATATTTGGATCATGCTACGGTTGGGCCAGTGTTTACCGTTGGACATATTGTTAGTTATAAATTTTTTTGTTCTCTTTTTATTATATTAAGTATTTTTTTAATATTTTTAAAAATATATAATTTCATAAATAGTCACTTCTTTAATTATTAAATAAAAAAATTAATTAAAAAATAAAATAAAATATATGAGCTGTAATATTGAACAGTAAATTTGATACTAGTATTTTCCATCATATTTTGACAGTGTACGTTCTACTGTACCACTACGCGTGGAAAGTTGGGGTACTTTGGAAACAACCAATTACCAACAAACGTACTCTTTTTTGCATGTGAATTACTTTTCTTGTTTCTTTCTTTGGCCGTTACCATGCGGTAAGATAAACTTGTTCGGGATTCGTTCTGTGAATTTAACATGTTTTTAGGGAGAGAAGTGCTGGTTTTTCATAGAGATTTTATAAAAGTGATCAACTTATAAATTAATGTGACTAAGTATGATATCAAGCTGTCACATCAGTTTGTCAGTTAATTTATCTTTATAAGAGCTTTGTGTAGATTAAGGCTTCGTTTGGTTCCTTAACCAAACTCATCTCATCTCACTCATCATTATAACTTTTTCAAATCTCAATACAAAATATAATAAACAATTCAACTTTTTCAAATTTCAAAACAATAAAAATATTTAAAAATAATATTTTAACAATATTTTATTATCTAAACTCAACTCAACTCAACTCATTTCAACAACCAAACGCACCCTAAATATTTCTCTTTTAGGATCACAAATCATGACCTAATTATATTAGCCTATCTCTTAATTGCATTAATGAAGGAGAATTTGACCATAAATAGAAATTTTCAATTAAAAAACAAAAGAAATAGCATGAAAAACTAAATCCAATATATACGAAAAGAAGAATAACAACGACAACAAAACGGAAATAGGATTGGTTATCAATCATCTATACGTTGTTCGGCTTAAATGCACATCGCGCGTAGTACTGCATGCAGAACTTGAGCCCATCATCACATGAAAAATTGCATGATTAGAAATATATTTTTGATTTCATATTTTTTTTTAAGGGAAACAATTATCATTTAATCATTAGAGAAACTTACATCCATAATCAAATATATTTTGAGATGTTCTTATATCAAATATGACATTATAAATCAAAATAATGCATTTGGGGTTCCCCCAGTATACTATTTCCTTTTGTGACTAATCTAGTTTTCACTATTACTGTTACTTTCTACAGACAAATGTCCAAAAGGCAATACTCTCTGTCTAAATAGAGACTCAATCTCACCCTTCATAAAAAAAGAAGATTCAACTTCTACAGACAAACATCCGAGAGATGAATTTTTTTTTTTAATTAACAATAAGGAAACCAAAAAGGAAAGCAGTAAAATAGATGTGAAAAATGATAGATTACAGTTTGGACCAAATTCGATAAATTTTGAAATTTATGACAGCTTGTGAAGGCAACACACTTGTCTCTTTTAAGCCACAAAATAGATCTGAAAAGTTTGGTGGTGGCGAGTCTGGTGATCTGACATTTGCTTCAAGAAGAGCTGCCGGAAGGGGTGGCACGTGAGACTCACACGCATATGTGGGGCGGATTCGCAAAACCATCACTTTCCTCATAATGATTTTCAAGCTGTGAATTTGCTTATGCCGCGCGTATCTCTCAGGAGTTGTCAAAAAACTGTAAATTTGTCATTTTTCGATCTTGAAAAAAGTAAAATAAAACTAAATAAAAGAAACCTTAATAAACAAGATAAGTGAATGGAGGAAGGAGAGGGAGGAGAAGGAGAAAGTCGAAGCCTCCTCCCCTGTGACAAAAATCATATCTAGAGCTCCTTTTTTTATTTTGGGGGGGGGGGCGTTCCAAACTCATTTTTTGATTTCATATGAATCAAGTAACGAAATAATTATCAGATCATCTTACTGAAAATTTATATGCATTTCTATTTCTCTGGGTATAAATTTATATACATTCAATTCTAAGTTAATAAGGTGTTTGTTATCCTATAATTTTTTGTTTAAAATATTTTCTATAATTATGAGCTAGAGACGTAGATATTTAATACAATATTTGTTAAAATTTATGTATCGTAATTGTATAAAACATTGTATTACTAAATATCAATTATTGTCTCATGAATATTAGTAGGTGAAAACATTTATGACGCATAAATTTAGAATTTAAAAGGTACTGACATGGGACGAAACACATGGCCTGGGCCGTCTCTTTCTAGTTCCAGCCATTGATGTACTTCGATACGTTGAAATACTGCTTTTTTAATGTGCAAATCAAGTTGCATGCATTACCCCATTATTTCACATTCATCCAATCTATGTGTATGATGCATGCCCAATAATTTAGAGTCAATATTCCTAAGGATTGATTATTTTAATTTCCGTATCTATCTGAACTGCTTCCCAATGTTTTACACGGCAATGCTCACATTACTAGAAAAAGAACAAGGGTGGCAGCGTTCAGGGATGAAGAAGCGAAGCATTCTAGAAGTTATGAAAATTCTTACTTGGATTCTATCTTGTTTATTTTCACAACACATCTTAACTCATTTTATTTCATCTAATCATTACAATTTTTTTAAATTTCTAACTTTTTACTTTTATAAATAAGATAATATCACATCAACAATGTGAAGGGTGTCATTATAAGATTTAATATATACAAGAGATTTAGTTCTTGTTTGATTATACAGATAAAATAAGATGAGATATTGAGAAATATGTTAATAGTAGTGAGATAGTTTGTAAATAGTAATGAAATGGCTTAAGTCAGAGTATTTTACAGAGTTTTGGAAAAGGGGAGAGAAAAAGTTAAATAAAAATATTATAAAGTTAAAATATTATTTGAATATAATATTTGAATATTATTTTTGTTTCGAAATTTGAGAAAGTTAAATTTTTTTTATATTTTGTTTGGAAGTTTGAAAAATTTGTAATGATTTGATGAAAAAATTAAAATTTAAAAAATTAAAAATTAAAAAATGTTTATATTTAAATATTGAGATGATATGAGATAAAAAAAAAATACAAATGCTAAAACACAATACCAAAAAATAATAAACGAAAATGATAAAAAAAGGTGATCATTACAAATGAAAGGTACATTTTGTACCAATCATTTTCCGGCTTAGGGGTTGTTTGCTTTCAAAATCCATCTCAACTCATCTCATTTTCATCATTACAATTTTTCTAAATTCTTATATAAAATATAATAATATTTTTTTTTCAAATCTCAAAAAAATCTTCTTAAATTCTCATACTAAAATATAATAAACATTCTTACTTTTTCAAATCCTAAAATAACATTCTTAAATTCTTACCTAAAATATAATAAATAATTTAATTTTTTCAAATTTTAAAATAATAATAATATTAAAAAATAATATTTATAAAATATCTTATTTTACTATTTATAAATCATCTCAATTCATCTCAACTCTCCTTCCAATCCAAACGGCTCTTAAGCTGATATAAGTAAGAAAATAATACTTGCCCAATGAATTTGTCTCCTAAAAGTTATCGCTCTGACATTTTTAACTTTTTAATTTGTTATTTTATTTAATAATTATAGAAGTGACTAATAATAAAATTGTGTATTTTTTATTTAATAGTTAAAGATGTTTTAAAAATATTTAAAAGAAAATAAAAAGAAATGCAATTACACTAGTGTTAACTTTAAGAGAACAAATTCACGAAAATGAGTAGCGAAAAAAACTTAAATAGTGATTTTACCGATCTGACTCTGTCTAAATAAACTTAAATAGTGATTTTACCGATCTGACTGTGTCTACTGGAGAGATTGATACGCTGAGATGATTGGATGTTGAAATGAATTGAGTTGAGATGATAAAATATTGTTAGAATATTATTTTTTAATATTATTATTATTTTGAAATTTAAAAAATTAAATTATTTATTATATTTTATATTAAAATTTAAAAAAATTATAATGATAAGTTGAGATGAGTTTGGTAACCAAACAAAATGTTAGGGTGTAGTAATTTCCCGTTATTGATGGAGAACGAAGGGAGAGAGTAGTTCCATGTTTTAAATACCGTACCATACTGGCTTGTACGACTAGTATTTTTCATACCGGCTACTGATCCTATACAGGTATTACACACATTTCGTACCTGTCATACCGGCTGATATTTTGGCCTGTACAAACCTGTATTTCGACCTCTAATTTTTTTTTTCATTTTTTCAAACTACAAACTCATTTTTGTATCATCAATTTAGACTAAATTATTTATAATTTATATATAACTTATTTATATATAGACTATTATTTTAAAATATAATTTTAAAATATATATTTATATATATAATTTATTTATATATTAATTATCTCGAAATAGTACACAAAACAATATCAATATCGAAATATTTTATATCAATATCTTGATCAGTACAATATCTATTCAAAACATTGGTTCCATTTATTCACGAGGTATATATAAAACGCCACCTTTGGTAAGAGTTAGGTTGAATACCCATCGTGGAAACTGCACAAAACGCACTCCGTAAAGCTGGGCAGCAATGAGCACAGCTGCAAATTACGAGTTATATATTATGTATCCTGCTCAGGGACAAGCCTTCAATTTCTTCGACAACAGACAGAACAGGCACAGGTTCACGTACACAGAGAGAGAGAGAGAGAGCTGTTTGTTTCCAGGGAAAGTCTCGTGGCTTCAGGGGGTACAAAATGTAAAATACTTTAATTACAAAAATATTATTTTATAAATTGATGTGATTTGATATAATACGTCATATTATAAAATTTGATTGTTCTAACAAATTTCATAAAATTAAATTAATTTATAAATTTATTAAATTAATTTTATTTTTATATAATTTTTCTATGTATGTAACCGTTCTCGTACAAGATAGATAACCTAACGGGCGGCCATAGCAACGTAACACAGAGCCCAACAAAGAAAGAACACAGCACAGCAAAGCTAGTCATAATGCACGCACGTACGTAGCCGTTGAAGTTTGGTAACAGAAGGGCAAAATCAGAAAGAAAAGCCTGACAAAATAATCAAACCTTTTACTATTCACATGCACAAACCATTCCAAAGTTCGAGAAATTCAATTCAATCAGATGCTGTTCACACTGCTATCATCATACTATGCAGACGTCCTTTTTATTTGTTTTGTTTTTTTTAATTTTTTGTCTCTTTCTCTCCGACTTTCGCAGGTCTACGAAGTTCATGCAAAGCCGAGGAATCCGGGAACAACTTTAAGAGTACTGGGGTGGACGGGACGGGACAGGAAGCCCCCGGGTTCTACACGTGGCTTTCAACCAAGAGACAGAAATGACTTACGGATCTTAGGCAATCATGTTCATCGTCTGATACGTCCCAAAAAACAGGAAAACGAACACGGGGGAAACATTACAACTTCGTTTCTGAACTCAGTCAAAAGTCATGAGGACTGATTTTGCGTTTTACCCGTGTCTAAATTGGTTATGTTAGTCCTTCCTGCTTCATATTATTAATCCCTATGTGTTATATTATTAATCCCTATATGTTAAGATGCATCGTAAATGTATGTACAAACCCACTCATAAGCAACACTTCGAAGTGACAATGTTTTCTTTTCAAATAATCTCCCAGGACATACGTACTTTCTGAGCTTTGTGCAGAGGCTCATTGTAGCACAAAACCAGCATATATGGAGGCAGAAATACCCAAATCTACTCATGCCACAGAGCTTAGGTGCTTAAGTTTGATAAAGCTTCACATCGAAGAAAGGATCATATATCAACTTTATGGAATCAGATATCCATAATGCAGAAATCTACTGAAACTAATGAATTCAATTACCAATCTTTGTTTTCCTAATTTGCCTACCCACCGGCCATCTTCTGCTTTCAGAACAAATTAGAAGATTTCTGCGGGTTGTTGCTATGTTCTTCCTGGTACTGATTGATCTTGCAGTGGAAATGGGACATGGTGGTAGTGTGGGTGATTGATGGCAAAGAATGGTGGTGGATGGATAGTTGTATTTGGAAGATGAAGTTGACCAACAGCAACTGATGGATAACTGGTAATTGTTGACGGGAATCCTGATGATGCTGCAGCAGAGAAGAGTGGCACTTGAGTCGCCCCACCAAAAGGACCGAATGTTTGACTTGGCCAACATGGCGGGGACTCAACTTCCATCCTTGTCTCCATTGCTTTTTCCTGCAAACAACAAGAACGAAGAAATTCATGAAATAGTAAAGGTACCGTGGCTTTTATTATCACTAAGCAGGAAGTTTATACTGGTATAATTAGAATGAACGGGGAATTACCTTATAGATGGAAAAGAAACTGGAATTTGCACCACTCCAGAGAAGAGGGTGCTCAGATGCCTTCGCAGGACCATGAGGAACTTGAATCCTCACTGTTTCTGAATCAGTGTTCTCAATCTGCAAAAGAGTAATAAAGGTTTGCCGAGCAAGCTAATCAGAGACCTAGCCCCACAAAATCAAAGAAATTGCTTGAAATATATAAACACAGATTTTCAATTGGACTAAATGGGGAATTTAACGAATTCGTGTCAGCATTACCCTTGGTCTCCTATCAAAAGGCATCTCATCCCAGCCACGCTGCAAATGAAAACTGCTTACATCAGTGTTGTTCTCCTTCCCCGCATTAGAAAATGAAGGTGGAGCCATTCCCAACTGAAGATCAAGATTTTGATTGCAGTCTGTTTCAAATGAGACAAGTATATATGTCATATTTATAGAAAGGGTCAACGCAACACAAGCATTCCAGAAAAAAAAAAAAAAAAAAAATAGAGCAGGCAAGAACACATTGTCCAGGAAAAATAAATAACATAAAAAAACAACCATTATCAGCCTCAGGGATAATTTCCTCTTCATATGTGCTCAGCTCAAAGTTGGTGACAGCGTCCCTTCCATTACATCTGATGGCAGCCTTGTCATATGCCCTGATTTCCAGATAACAAAAACATATCAAGTAAAATGGAAAAAAGGTCAAAGATATAGAGAACCAATACAATAGAGATCCCATATATTATCGTTAAGACCTTGCAGCCTCCACCTCGCTATCGAATAGCCCAAGATATATATACCTGCAAGGAAGCAATCAAAACTTCCCAATAAGAATCAAGCTCCCAGTGGTTCCCACAAAACCTATTCAATCAGCACTATCAGTTTCTCCCTTCATTTTTATAGTGGGAAATGGTGATTTAAGATGGATTTATACACAATAGGAACACAATCAATTCCAAATTCCACACTTAGGTATGTAAAATTCAGCTGTAGGTGTAGAACTTAGCAAAAGTGTACTCACTTCTTGCCCAGAAACTGCCCCATACGAGCTTCCCATCTCCCACATTTGTGTAGCGTCACTCCCCTGTACTTGGAGCTTCCCCTGGAAAACCCGGTGCTCTGGCGGCGTAGGATATGCACAAATTCTTCCTTGGAAAAATTACTCATCTGCAGAGACAAGAAGTGCTATTACAAACAAAAAAATGGAAAATATATAGTCACTAAAATCAACTCCACAAAAGTCCACACCCACATGCTTAATATCTTCATCATATTCGCTGATATTAAAATTGATATCAGCATCCAATCCACGAAACTTGATTGCAGCCCGATCATATGCCCTAAGATCAATAAATTGCCATAAAAATCCTTCAAGACTATCCCCAACATAGTTCACATCGAGCAATGGAACTACCATTACAAGCTGAATTTACAAGCACAGTTATGTATACCTAGCCGCAGCATGAGCAGTGTCAAATCCTCCTACAAAAAGAAAAATTATTCCGAGAAATAAACAATGTTGGCATCCGATTTCTTTATAACTAAACCAATAACCAAATCTTAAACAAAGAAAGTAACTAGTACGAGACAAACTTTTCCTTACCCAGATACACTTGCTTCCCGCAATCCCTGCACAAAAACACGCAAACAAGGAACTCAAAACCACGCAAAATATACCGCTAAAGTGATCAAAACTCTCGTAACATAATAATCAACCAGATTCTTATAATAACGATAACAATCATAAAACTACGGGCTGTGAATCACTGACCAAATATGCGATTCCCATCTACCAGTTCTTCGGTAAAACGTAACGCCGCGATACTGCGAGCTCCGAGACCTCGGCCCCCGGCGACTCTTCTTCACCTGCGGCCTATGTTGTTGCTCCCCCCGCTGCTGCTGGGCCGCCATCCTGTGCTCCGCCCCCATTCCGCCATAACTCGAAGTGAAACCCATCCACTCCTGCCGCGAAGACTTACCAAGCCCGAGCCTGGACCTGGAGACGTCGGCCTCTCCCTCCCCTGCACTGCTCACTGGAAATAACTGGATGGTCCGGTCGCATTTGTCGAGCTCTTTTCCGGGGCTGATCGACCTGTTATCCTTGAGAATGCCGAAGCTGTAAGCGAAACCCGCATCGTAGTAGTTGGAGGTAGAGTCCTCGTCGCCAGCACTAACAACGGAGGAATTGAAGCTACCGGAGCTCTCCTTTGGGCTTCCGGAGAGGCGTAGAATCTTCTCCCTCACCATTTCCACGGAATCCGAGGCAGAATCCGTGGAACCTACGCTGAGATTAAGATCCAGCATTTTCTCCCAAAAAGAGTTTTAACTCCACAAAATTCCTCCCTTAGAAGTAGAATAAAAGTGAACAAATCAAGCTCGTGACAGAACACACACAAGAGAGAGAGAGAGAGAGAGAGACCGAGTCTATGGTTTTATACTTTGGATTAGGGGAAGAGTGGCCGGCGAGTCGGAATCATAGCCGGCTGTGTGATTTTTCCCGCAGATACAAGAATTTGTTAGCCAGAGAGAGGCAGAGAGAGAGAGAGGGAGGGAGGGGAAGGGGTATTGTACAGTTGGTTGGTGAAGGGGGGTGGGGGGGCGGGGTGTTCACAGAATCACAATGCCTTTTGTTTTCTTTGGCGCGTGCTTTTTACGGTACTCACTCACTTTCCACTATTTTTGGTAGTTATTATTATATTTTATTATTATTATTTTTTTATTACTCAAGAATTTGCATTTTCACTCTATATCACATTTTCATTTTATATTCAAAAGAATTATATTCATAACTTTTTTCAAGATCAGCCCAAACAGAAAACGCAAGGGAAAAAAAAAAAAACAAGATTCAAGATTTGGTCTGTGAGTTTATGATTTTCTCAATATTTCTAAGAACAATTTTTAATAAAGGGTAAACCATAACACATTTATAAAATGGAATTACTCAGTTTTGAAAATTTTTATACAAGGTTGCGTTTCTTTGTCTGTAAAATGATTATTGGAATTATTTTCACAGTTTTTCGGTACTTAGACGTGCTTAAAAAATGTGAACAGAAATTATTTCAAAAAATGAAAAACTCAGGCCTCATTAGATTATGTAGTTTAAATAAAGGATAATGCTCATTAGACCGATGGTATACCGATGCTTTTTTTTTTTTTTTTAAATTTGTTTTTTATTTAGTGATTAAGAAAGTGAATATTATTTAATTTATATATTTTTTTATAAAAACAATTATTTAAAAATGTAAAAAAATACTTAAAGAAAATGAAAAAAAATCTGAAAATACACAGCATCGGTACACTATTGGTTGGAAATATCGGTCCTGTAGCAGTATCTTTAAATAAAATGAGATGATATATTTTATTGAAAATTAAATAAAATATTATTATAATATTAGTTTTTAATATTATTTTTATTTTAATATTTGAAAAAATTAAATTATTTATTATATTTTATGTAAAAGTTTAAAAAAATTATAATAATTATTTAAGATGAGATAACTTAATTTTGTATAACCAAACAAACCATTAATAATTATTTTTGAAGGTGCGAGATATAAGACATTTTTGTAACTTTTTTTTATTCCTCTCTTCGATTTCTTATCTTTGGTAATTATTTCCTTTCATTCCATTTTTTTTTATTTTTAAATTCTTTTAATTTTGTATACTTTATTTTTTTTAGAGTTATTTGAAAGTTTAGGAAAGTCTTAATGATTAAATGAAAATTTTAAAATTTAAAATTAAAAAATATTTTTTATTTAAATTATATTTGTGAAATAAATTATAAGAAGTTTTGAGTCTTATTTAAATGTCTTAAGAAGCTCTAAATCAATTTTAAAAGCACACATTATAAAATATTTAATTAAAATGCAAAAAGTGGAATTTGACTTTAAGCCAAACTACAAAAACTTAAATACCCAATTTAATATATAACAAATCTATCATATAAGTAAAAGTTGACGCATTAACAGTACATGTATGTAAAAGAGTATACGCACCAAACAGCTAAAAGCTTTTTAAGAAGAGTTGTGCTACATATTTTTATTCTATTACTTATAATATTTATTTTGTTAATTTTTTTAAAATTCAAATTTTATGATTTTCAATATATCAATACTCATATGTAAAGAAGTAAGTTTATTGTAAATTTTTTTCAATGCATTTAACATTTTCTTTTCAAGAAAGAGTCATTGTCCTCATCATCTATATACCATACGTCATACTTGATTTTTTATTTATTTATTTGGTAAGGAAAAAAATTAAAAAAAATTATATATGATGTGTAGTGTGAAAACATTCTCGTGTGAAAAGCAAAACATTAGAAAATATTTATTTTCTTCTAAAACTAATTTGCTGAATTAACTTTCCATCAAATAAATGGTTCATTTTGTTAAAAAGGTACATAACATATAAGAGCGTAATAGGAAGGGTTGGTTTGGATAGTTAGATGAGATAAAATAGTTTTATATGAGTTAAATAAATTATTATTATAATATTATTTTTTAATATTATATTAATTTAAAAATTTTAAAAAAATAATTAATTTATTATATTTTTAGATGAGATAATTTTTATATCTAAACGAATCTAAAAGTTATGAAAGAAATTACATCAAGATTGAAGTGAGATAAAAATATAATATATAACAAGTAACAAGTTGAAAGGAAGGCGAAAAGAGGAATATCATGGAGATATATTGAGTTTTAGATTATAAAATTTATTTTATTTCAACATAGTGAATTAGATTAGTCCACGTGTTACACTCACCTTCACGTGGTTTCCTTTCCTCTATATTGATCTCTTATCGAAAACATAAGTTAATTCCTATTTTTCTATCAGGCAGGATGAGAACATGAGAATTCTATTGAATATGTTACACAAAATAATCTTTTTTTTTTGTACTTTTTTTTGAAATTCTCATCTGGATTTAATAAAAAAACAATAATTTATTTATTAGTGGGCGGTGAAGTGGGCAGTTTCGACTTTTTCCGTGGTGGATGAGTCGATCACACCAGCCGCAGCCCCTAGTGGTGGCCACTGCTTCCATTTCTTTCTCATTTGACCCACTTCTGTCTTTCTAATTTTTTTGGGGTTTTTTTTTTTCGTAATTTAGAAAAAATAATTGAAAGAGAGTAGCACGCGTGAATGTGAAAGGCATCTATGTTAAATGAAAAATTTTATATTTTACGTAACCATCTCATTTTTATTTTATTATATAATATGTGATATATTTATTATTATTATATAATTTTTTATTAGATAATATTTTATTAAATAATTCTTTATCTTCTCATAATAATAAATGTATTACATTTTATATAATAAAATAAAAATGAGATAAGAATATGATGTACAACATTATTCATATGAAATAGGTATTTCTATCAAATTCAATTTCTTTTAAAAATAAATAATAAACATATTGGTGCCAACAAGTCAAGTTGTTGTCCATGTAAATCCTCCATTCGGCCAGAGACTTGTGATCTAATTGGCATAAATCTCCAACTTTTAAAATGAAAGTCTTTGGTTCGAAATCTCCTCCCTAAATGTATTATTAAGAAAAAAAAAAACCTCATTCGTTATCCGACATATGCCCGTACACACAACAAGAACAAGAACAAGAACAACAACAACAACAGTAAATAGACAAAAAGATGCATAAGGCCTAGGTTCTTGGATTTTTTTAATTAATATATATATGTGGCGGCTATAAAAATAACGATAGGAAATAGAGAGAGGATGAAAATAATGGGTTTGGATTATATATATATTTTTCTCAAGTAATTGTTTTATATTTTAACAATAACAAGGAAGAGGACGATGAATCCAATAAAAAATCTCTTAATAGTTGCTATAATATAAACAAAAAGAAAAAAAAAATTAAGTTGAAGTCAATTAAAATGCTCCCATTCTAGTTTTTCTTGTGAGATCACAAATCAAGAAAATGATCATCATAAGAACACTACGGTTTTTTAAATTCAATAATATTTAATAAAATGATGACCATTTATTCGGAATTTATTTAGTGGAGTTGAAGCAACTGTCCTGTAAATACACGTCTTGATATTTTATTTCTCAATTATTTATTTGCTCGAATTAGATGGTCTAAACTAAAAGAAGAAGAAAAAAACCTTAACAATAATCTGTATGTTTTTAGGATTTTTAAAAAAAAAAATTATATATATATGTAAAATGATTAAAATTTTTACTCTTTAACAATTATTTTATAACTTTATATAAAATTGCGGGTTTTTTGAAATTAAAATTCATTTTTAATGAAATGACATGATTTAGTTGATTATAAAATAACTCGTCCATATAATTTTATGAAAAATTCTATACACTACACTACCATCTTACTTTTATTTCACTATATAAGATTGTCACATTTACTATTATTGAGTGATATTTTATTAGATAATTCTTTATCATCTAATGGTGATAAATGTGTCACGTCTTATATAGTAAGTATAATGTATAATATTATTCTAATTTTATGTATTTTTTATTTATATAAATATCTTTCAGATAAGAAAAAAATGAGTCATCTACTCAAACTTTAAATATAAAATGATTTTTTCGTAATTAATAAGAGTAGGATAAGAAAAATGGAAGGATCCGAAAATTAGGAAGAAAAAAAAAAGTTTGAGAGGCTAACATTTTTGGTAAAAAGTGGAAATATGTTTGGAAAACATGATCTCAAAATTAAAAAATAATATTTTAAACACACAAAATTCTCCATCCAAACAAAAATTTTCAACAACCATATAATAAATGACGGTTCTACGTCCACTGTTTCCAATTCTCGCTAAGAGCTTCTATTAGGCATAGTTGATTTTTTTTTTTTTTGCCTTTTTATATGTATATTTTAACACTTTTTAATATTTTTTAAAAAATTAAAAAATATAATATAATGAAAAAATAATTTTTTAATTACTAAGTAAAAAGAAAAATTAAAAATAAAATAAAAGTTTTTAGCAATAATACCAAATAGTAAGAACTAGAGATAAGAGTTTCATTTTCTTATAATAAAATATAAATAAATTTCGGGAAAATGCTGTTTGGGTGTGTTCGACCGGATAGCATCCGTACACGTCATGAACTACCAAAGACAAACAAGACAAAATGCCAGCTGTATAAATGATTAAAAATCAAAAGAAGAAAGGAAGTACGAAATTCAACTGTACGCGACTGTACTACCATGCGGACTTTAGGAACATATGCTTTTTCGACGTCGTATGTTATATTTTATTATTTAATGTATTATATTGCGGAAACCGGCGTGAAGAGGTTGTGGTTGACAAACAATTATTCTAATAATTTTATATTTAAATAATTAATATAATTGATGTATTTTTTCAGGTAGTTAAAAGAAATGCGCATTGAGAAAATCTTATAAAAATAAATTTATAAAATAATTATATTTGATCGTGACTCATTAGATAATAAACTATCTGTTAATTTAATTTAAATAATTAGTGCATTCCACTTGACCAGCTTTGTTTTTGGCGTAGTTGAAAGTCAGGGGTTCAAAGGGAGATCATTGATGGCACAAAAAAATATTCCACTCATTTTAAAAACATTGCTTTGCAAATGTACGTACTTGTTAATTACTTCCTTACCATTCGTCTAAATTGGATACTTAGCTTATCATAATAGCATTTGAATTAGTCGGCTTGCTTGGTTGTGACATTAACTTTATTTAGAATTATAAGTTTCACAAAGAATTTTTTAAATTTATAAATTAACGTGATTAAATATGATATGTCAGATCTATTGTATAATAAAAATTACTTTACAATTTGATGTAACGTAATAAGTCGGTTACATCATGATGAGTTTGTGAACTTTATTTCTTGAAGTCTTTTTATAAAACAAACTTTTCTCATACTTATTTGCAACAAGTGACTCACAAGAAGAAAATTGTTTATTTATAATTAATTATTTTTTATAAAAATGATTATTTTATATTAAAATGAGTATGTTTTCTTTACAAATAGTCATGCTCGTCGTAAATAATACATCACAAATACTCATTTTTCTTATAGTGACTTATTAAGTAAAATATGTGGGTTTTATGGTTGAAATCATTTTGGGAGGTCCTAAACCATAAATCTTAAGTTCACTCTCTAAGTTCTTTTTCGATAGATATAGTTTTTATCAAACAAGATTAGATTCAAATTTTAACTCAATTACATTCTAGTCTTGAATTAAAATTGAAACCCAAATGTTAAAACGAGATGAAATGAGGGCTTTCATCAATTACTTCACTCCGTATGTTGAATCCTTTACTTTTTCTACATCTATATATGTCAAAGAAATGCAATTTGATTTTTTAAGTGTCTAAATAAAAAAATCATTCAAAAGAACAAGCAAGCTTTAAATGAATATGGTTTCTTTGAATGATTCAATTCAACCCTCTCATTTATTTATTTTAATCAAAGATGCATTAAATTAAAATAGAGATACAAGAAAGGTTTAGACTATGTTTAGATGATAAGCTCATCTCAGCTAATTTTAAACTAATCATTGATGAGACTCATTATTTTTTTTAATTTTCTATAAAAAGTTAAACATATTCCAACCTATTTCATAAGTTCAAATACACCGGAATAAGACTTACAAAACATGACTATTATTCGCATATCAAACAAGACGGTTTTGGGGATATATGGATTTGGATTGTAACATTTGTAAGTAATTGGTGGAAGTTGCATTGTCGTATTGAATATGGTTTTATAGGCATACTTACGGTTGAAAAGTGCGAGAGTTCCTATATATATGGTCCGACTTTGTCATCCTCGAACCAACGAGGTTAATTAACGAAAATGCTTTAAAGAAAACGCCAATCTTAAGCTAGCCAATTTTATTTATCCTTTTCTTGTTTGTCCTCTTTCTTCTCATATTTCTCTTTCGTCCTAATATGCTATTAGGCGGAGGAAACGTTAAGAGGCTCAAGAGAACATAATTTCCAGTCCGTTGATTAATTTGACAGTGATTCTTTTCATAAAGCTTCATTCCATTGGTTGAATCATTTACTTTTTCCACATCTATAGAGACAAAGAAAAAAGCTTAATTTAAATGTATATGCTTTCCTTGAAGGATTCAACTCACTCTCCCCCTTTTCACTTTTCATAATTAACAAGAAAATGATGGCTTTTGTGATATGAACTTGGGTGTTTTTTTTTTTTTTTTAAAGCAATCTGTAAGTCATGGGTGGACGTTGCATTAATGTTGTTATTTTGAATCTATATTAGATCCAAAAGGTAATATGGAATAAAAAGGAATTCAATAGCATACATATATTGTTTGAAAAGTAAGAAAATTATTTAAGGTTTCACATTGGCATCATCGAACCAACGAGATTGAGTGAAAGTGCACGTTTTTAAGAAAGAGAAATGATATTTATAATTTTAAAATGTATAAATTCTTTTTTAAAAATAGTTAAATTTAAGATCTATATAAAAAAATTATTCTTTTAATGATAAACTCTATTTTTTTTTTCAAAACGAGTACGTGAAAATTGCATATTTCAGAAATTTATAATCTAGCATTACCCATTTCTCATCGTTAATGGGATGAATTCGAGAGTATATCTCTTTTTTTTTTTTTAAAAAAAATCAAGTATATTTAATTACAAATTCAATAACAGCCAAGCAAAATGTGTACTCATAAAACTATGGCTCCAACCTTTCCTTCTTCATCTTTTTTTTTTTAATTTTTTTCAATCATAAAGTATAGAAAATTAATGAATATAAAACTAATAAGGATCTAATTTTTCCTTATAAATATTTTAAATAGAATAAAGAAAATAAAAATCTGAAATATTATCCTTTTTCTTCAAAATCCTTTTTCTTTGTGTACTAAATATTCATTTTTTAAAAATAAATGTGTTGACCAATAGCTTAATAGAGCGGTGATGAGTGATGGCGATGTGATTGGTTGTATTGGTATAAATAATTCACGCGTGCATCGTTTGAGGGAGATAAAATGTTGCGCGCGCGCGCGCGCGCACACACACATATATATATATATATATATATATTTAATTATCGTTAAGTTATTATAATATATGTGGTCCAACGTAGTTAGATCGGGTCCAAAAATTCATAAAATCTTTACATTAAGATATATAAATATATATTATTTATTACACAAATTAAGAAACAATCTTAAAATACTCAAATGATGTGCTCACTATTTAGTCCAATGTCGATTTCATTACGTCAGATTAATTACTGTGCTAACTTCGTCGTACCCATTCATCTATATATAGTCATTAGTCAAAGATAGCACCTTGCATGACCCTTTTGCTTGGCTTATAATGTCTGTTTCTTTTCGTCATAATAGCTTGGGCGGCGGAAACGTTATTTAGAAAGATTATTGGAATGTAATAAAAGAGTGGTCAGTCCTTTAATGGTTTTGTTTGATTGATACGAAATTTACTGAAGTAAATTGAGGTTTTTCGCAACGACAATCACATGATCATTATGTTACAATGCTTGATATAATTTAGTTTTAAAAATAAACAAGATTTACAGTTAAATTTCACAGCTCATCAACTTGATTCAATACATAAAAATTATTAATATCTTTATGAATTTCAAATTCTTTTAGAAGAAAAATTAGTTAGAATGGTCAGTTTCATTTAAGAAAATGCAAAAAATAGAAAAAAAAAAATAAAAAAAGAGTCATTTTTATTTAATTCGATTAAGTTGGATTGAACTCAAATCGTATAAAAGAGTATCTCATTATTCCAAAGTCGGGTTAATGAAAAAGAACTTAAAAAAAAAAAAAAACAAAAGAAGATTTTGAATAATTATAATCGGAGTATGTGATAGTATGTGAGCCACAAAGAAATTCACTTCTTCTAAATTAAAAATAATATTTTTTTAATGTTCTGCTCATTTAAATTTTAAGTAGTGTTACATGTACTTACACTTTTACTTACAAGACTTATTTTATTAGTTTTTTTTAAAATTTTAAATTTTATAATTTTCAGCATATCAATAACTGACATGTGCAAAAGTAAATTTATTATTATATAGAAATAGATGAATAATCTAGCGCGAAAATAAATTTTGAATGAAATAGACAAAAGGTAAAATATGTCTACTAATATAAGATTTCCCAAAACAGAAGTGTTTTGCAATAACACGGCCTTGTACATGGAACATCGCTCTTCCCAAAATCAAAGATAGATATAAATTTATAATATATGTAAATAGGACAATGCTAGGATACACACAAAATGTGTACCCTAAATATGCACACCAATACAAATAGCTTTTTTTAAAAGCATTTTTAAACATTCTTAATTATTAAGAAAAAATTAAAAAAAAATACAAATTCACTAATTTTCTTAATCATTAAGACAAAATATAAAAATATAAAAAAAAGATTATGCACATTTGGTAAGCATATTTGGAAGTGGTACTATCATTTTCCATGTAAATATATTACACTGCTTGAGAAGCCATCTGAAAGTGAAGACTACTAGAAACATATAAAGGGTAATTATACCTTTGCCACCCGTTACTATCTGTCTACTACCCAAGCCCACATGGCTTTCTTTTTTTCCCTTTTTTTTTTCTTCTACCTTGATTCAGAAGCCCCGTCTCCTGTCGGCCTCCTAGCGCCCACGCCAGCCCCTCCACTCAGAAGCTCGTTCCCCTCAGACCAAAACCCACCGTAAACGACGCAGAAAAGGAAAATTTTTGGAACAGCTGCATGTGTGTACCGGGAAATGTGTGTAGGGAGAGAGACGGAAACCTAAAAGTGAAGATGTAACAAAACAGATCAGGTTCTAAAGCTACTCCAGAAGAGTGCACACAAAAGAACATAGAAACCCAACTTTGTTGAAACAGACCAGGATACCATAAACTCTAGAACCAAGCCAAATGAAAAAGACGGCAGAGAGAGGGGAGGGAGGGAGGGCGGGACCACAAGTACGCTATAAGAAGACCCCATAATAAAAGTATACCAACTTCGGTGTACCTAAACCACCTCAGGACTAGTGAGCAATAAGAAGGAAGCAGCAAGCAAAAGTGTGATTTTCACTTCCATGGCAAAACACTGGGAAGAGAGAGGGAGAGAGAGAGAGATGAGTTCTAGGATGCCAGCCCTAATATTTATATTGGAAATGGAAAAAGGTGAGGATCAGTAAATGTAGCCGTTTTCGGCACCGTTGGCTTTTGTTCAAAGGGGATTTGAGCTCCTGAGAAGAGAGGGGGTGGCCATGGGCGCGAGGAGACAAACGGAAGACGGGCTTCTGAATCAACGTAGAAGGAAGGTGAAAAAAAAAAGCCTCGTGGGGGGTAGTAGACGGGTAGTAAGGGCATCACGACCCTTTTTATTACGTCCCAGATTCCACTTTTCAAACGGAAAAACAATCACGAGTATTCACCCGACCAATAAAATTGAACATCTTCTTCATCAACCAACAACCTAGGCCAACGGAACAATTTTTTTTATTTATTAGCACTGGGTGTCCGAGAACAACATTCCGACTAATTTTAGAAATAAACAAGCCCTTGGTAAAGAGTTTCTTACAAGTGCATCCCAAGTAATTTAAGGAAAAAATCCTCCAATTCGATAACCCCTAAAAATTCTTTGCACCTAATGAGATTTGAATTTTAGAGCTAAAGGAAGCATACCCCCAAACCCAAGCTCTTACCACTTGAGCCAACCCTTACTATATTATAAGTAAAATTACACTTCAGGCCAACGGAACAATCTTCTAATAAAGATGGGAAAATTACACTTCACCCATAAACAATCACCTATATATATATATATATATCGATAAGAATGAACTGTACCATATATTACTGTATAAGTAAAATGACAGCAAAGTATTACAGTACCTATATTTCAGTCCCTAAAGTACCAAGAGTTTTAGTTTGCAATCTTAAGTTACCTATGGAACACGGAACTCTCCCCCCCTAAACTCCCGAACTCTCCCCTCCTAAACTTACCCAACATTGAGATCGGTCAGAGGGGGTGGGAGCTTAGGCTCCTCCTCCCTCACCCTTGTTCCTTTCCCATCTGCATCTCCATTTAGTGTAGTTTTAGTTTTATTTTTGTGTATTTTCAGGCCAGCCAAAGGGGAATCGGCGTTCGTGACTTTCTGGCACTCGTCAGACAACACGCGCCTCACCAGGAGATTGCCCTGCCGCCGATCTGCAAAACCTCCAATTGCGGCCTCCATCGGAGCGGCGCGTAGCCCGCACGCGCGGGTCAAAGATTTCGGAGTTCGCCAGCGCGTGACCCCCACGCGCCACTAAGGAACTTTCTGCCGCTGCAACGCGCGGCCGTTCCCGACTTGGCACCTCTGGTTCTTCCAAGCTCGAACGTCGGTTTCTCCTCCAATTGCCTTTTCGTGCACTGGTTTTCCGCTTACAGTGTTTTCACATTGTAATTTACTTTATGTCTTGTTTTTACTTTCTAGTAAATAAAAATCCAAAAATGTAATGTCATTCAGACCACTCCGAATGGTTTTTGTGTCCCTGCTCCGCGTTGGCGGAGAAGATGGGGTTTCCAACTCCATATCCCGCTTAGTCGGGTATGGAGGTTTGTTTGTTGGGTTACTGTTACCTCTATCTTAGATAGAGGGGTACTGTCTCTTAGACTTCTATCTGTAGAGATTGCCATCTGGACTAGATCATGCCAGCCACAGAAGTGTGCTAGGAAGCTATTATCGCTTGTAATTGACTTTTTAAGTCAACTTTGTAAGTCCTCTTTCATGAATAGAACAAAATCCACTTTTATTAAAAAAAAAAAAAAGTTACCTATATATATTTTTTTTCACTTTACAACTCGATTAAGATATGACCATTAAGATGACAAAAAACTGAACATGTCGCACAATCTTAACGGTCACTACAGAAATGAGGCTGCAAAGCCAAACTTATTGGTAGTTTAAAATGAAAATTGAAGCTTTTTGTAGCTTAGACTTTAGAGTGCAAAATGAAAAATGACTTAGTTTGCGGATAAAAAGTATAATTTTCCCAAAAAAAGATTATAAAGAAAGCACCGTCACAAAACCCCCACCATGTAACCAAGGCACATATCATACTCAGAAATCACAGCAATATTTAACATCCCGACTGTAGTACTTTTACAATACTACATAAAGCAGACATGAGTAGAATGTAGACGTGCAACAAAGTCATTGGAGAAGAGCTAAGATGATCACAACAAAAAAGTTGTGAAGGGAAAAATAATCATGGATTAGCATATAATATTGCAAAGGTACCAACATTCATTTTAATCTGTCAAAAAGCTAAAAGTACATAATATATCCAAAGAGAGCAAGTTGACCGACCATGTCCTACACACCTAAAATATTTAAATTAAGTTCCCAAAACAAAACCTCTTCCATCCAGGGAGAAATCAGGGTAAAAATATGAGAAGAAAGAAAAAAAATTAAATAGCATCTTATTCCGTGCATTTCCTCCACCTAATCTCAGCCACATCTCAAAACTGCAAACAAACAAGATAAACACAACCAAAGTGATTAATTTGCATTAATTTTAAATGCAAATTAAAGTGAAGCAAAGTGATTAATGAAAAAAGTACTCAAATTTGACAAACAGGAGAGCGTCGAGAATCTCTTGCACAAATCCGGTATTTTAATTATTCTTAATTCATTAAATAACTCAATTGGAAACTTAATTCCCAAAATTCTCAATCGGAAGATATAGATTTATAAACCAAAATTAAACCAAATGTAACCCTTTGAAAAATCATTCATTACTTTTAAAATACGTAAATTATTATCCCTATTGAGAAAATCCAACGACGACAATATACTCTGGGAGCGATATTACAGCAAATAATTGAATCAATATAGATAAATAATTGATCCAAACATAATCAAAGTACTAATCCATTCAATAGAAAAAGCATGATTGAATCTATAAACAGAATAAATTCTATGATTATTCGGAGAAGAAAACATCAACACTGAATTGAGAATGATAAAATAAAAGAGTTTTAGTAATTGAAAATCAAATACATAAATTAAAAATAAATTAAAAATTCCATATAATGTGCAAGTTCATTCCTAGTCCTACTTGAGAATTTAATTATCCATAAATATAATGGACAACAAAAATCTCAAGAGAGAAATAAAGCAAACGACGACCATGGCAATTAATTTCGTCTCCTCCTCCTTCAATCTGGTTCTCCTCTTTCTTTAGTCTGGTTCTCCTCCCCAGAGCCCTCAATTTCGTGCCAATGAAATGCTTATATAGGGTAGGAAAGAAATCCTAATGTCTTCATATTCCCGCACAAAAAAATCGCCTAAATTTTTAGGACTCTACTTGGCAGCCAAGTAGGTGCTTTCAGAGTTCGAATTCAGAAATCCTTATTAGAGACAAAGTTGTAGCCCTTTAAGATAGATTTACAACGCATCTAGAATCTTGTCAATCTGATATTTGAGTGGAAAGTTATGCTCAAAATACTAAAATATATACAAGCTGTCTTCTAGCAGATTCCGGACTAACTTTTTCTCTTGATCCGAATTACTCTCAAATCCAATAATTATACTTATTTGAGGAGTCCTAAACTCATTGAAAGTTCTTAAGTTGTTCCAACATCTTGTCCACTTGAAAATCTTTTGAATTTGACTGGATTTTGACTTGCTCTTTTATAGACCCTGAAATTAAACATAAAAATTTGCTCAGGAGTATCTCAAAATAAATAGAAACTCAATTCAAGAATAAATATTAATTTCTATAATTTCTATTCACATTTTAGCATTTTAATCCAATAAGAAGGTATTTAGATCACCTAGAGGTGATCTACCCCGCCACACACAAAACATGGTCCAAAAAACTCTGCATGATTAGCCACGTGTGTTGGCTTCAAGTCCTTAGTCTTTAATACCTTTAGCTCCCTAGTGAGCATCTCAACCTTTGCCTTTAAATTATCCTCTTCCCTAAGATGGTAAATTCCACCACCATTTGGATTTCCTGCAGGTCGTAACCTATGTGTGCTCTTAGTAGCACTAGGTCTAGTCCAAGTGTGAGTTTTTTCAGCAAACTCATTAAGGTATTTTATGGCCTCATCAGGATCTTTCTGTAAGAACTCACCATTACACATCATCTCCACAAATTGGCGCTCTCTAGGTGTAAGTCCCTCATAAAAATAGCTCACTAAGCACTAATTCTCATACCCATGGTGAGGACACATACTCAACAACTACTTAAATCTCTCCCAAGACTGATACAAAGTCTCACTGTCCTTTTGTGCAAAGGTGGAGATTTGCATTTTTAAAGCATTGGTCTTGTGTTGGGGAAAATATTTATTAAAGAAAATCTGAGTCATCTCACTCCATGACCCAATAGATCGAGGTCAGATCGAGGTCTCAGCGAGTATAGCCAACTCTTAGCTCTATCCTTCAAAGAGAAAGTAAAGAACTTTAGTCTCACAATGTCATCAGTTACATTTTGATTATGAAAAGTCGCAATTATTTCCTCAAACTCCCTAACGTGCACATATAGATTTTCATTTTCCAAGCCATGAAAAGTAGGTAGTAACTGTATCATCCCTGTTTTAAAATCTAGTTGGCGAGTATTAGCTAGAAACATGATGCATGATAGTGTGACTGTGCATGTAGGGTGAAGGTAATCCTGAACAGTCCTAGTGGGTTGATCTCTGTGTTCACTCATTTCTTCAGGACTAGATGGATTGTCAAATAAAGGATTTAAAAAATTTGATTCTGACTCTTGCACAGGCTTACAAGCAAATCTCCCCAAAACGTCTCTATATCTGTGCATGCAAGGTAAAAAAAATATTAAAAAAATAGAAATACTATATAAAAAGAAAGAAGAAAAAGAAGAAAAAAAAAATGTAGCAAGCTAAAATATGGAACGAAGTTACCGCCTTTACAAACTGCTGAAAAGAAAAATTATCTAGCAATTCTTCTACTGTCTCCCCGGCAACAGCGCCAAAATTTGATTATGCCCAAAGAATAACGCGGTAATCGTAGCACAGCTTTGGGGTGTCGATTCCACAGAGAGACAAATTAAAAGAATAACAGAAGGAACAAAGAAACTTAAGAAAAATATTAAATGATTAATGAAGAACAAAGATTAATTTTAAATACAAATTAAAGTGAAGCAAAGTGATTAATGAAAAAAGTACTCAAATTTGACAAACAATAGAGCGTCGAGAATCCCTTGCACAAATCCGGTATTTTAATTATTTTTAATTTATTAAATAACTCAATTGGGAACTTAATTTCCAAAATTCTCAATCAGAAGATATAGATTTATAAACCAAAATTAAACCAAATATAACCCTTTGAAAAATCATTCATCACTTTTAAAATACGTAAATTATTATCCCTATTGAGAAAATCCAACGACGACAATATACTCTAGGAGCGATATTGCAACAAATAATTGAATCAATATAGATAAATAATTGATCCAAACATAATCAAAGAACTAATCCATTCAATAGAAAAAGCATGACTAAATCTATAAACAGAATAAATTCTATGATTATTCGGAGAAGAAAACATCAACACTGAATTGAGAATGATAAAACAAAAGAGTTTTTGTAATTGAAAATAAAATACATAAATTAAAAATACCATCTAATGTGCAAGTTCATCCCTAACCCTACTTGAGAATTTAGTTGCCTATAAATATAATGGACAACAAAAATCTCAAGAGAGAAATAAAGCAAACGACGGCCATGGCAATTAATTTCGTCTCCTCCTTCGTCAATCTGGTTCTCCTCTTTCTTTAGTCTGGTTCTCCTCCTCAGAGCCCTCAATTTCATGCCAATGAAATGCTTATATATGGTAGGAAAGAAACCCTAATGTCTTCATATTCCCATACAAAAAAATCGTCTAAATTTTTAAGACTTCACTTGGAAGCCATGTAGGTGCTACCAGAGTTCGAATTCAGAAATCCTTATTAGAGACAAAGTTGTATCCCTTTAAGAGAGATTTCCAAAGCATCTAGAATCTTGTCAATCCGATATTTGAATGGAAAGTTATGCTCAAAATACTAAAGTATATACAAGCTATCTTCTAGCAGATTTCAATGAGTCCTAAACTCATTGAAAGTTCTTAAGTTGTTCCAACATCTTGTCCACTTGAAAATCCTTTGAATTTGACTGAATTTTGACTTGCTTTTTTATAGACCCTGAAATTAAACATAAAAATCTGCTCAGGAGTATCCCAAAATAAATAGAAACTCAATTCAAGAATAAACATTTTAATATGTTTATATTCACATTTTAGCATTTTAATCCAATAATAAGGTATTTAGAGTGGACTTTCGTACACTCATCAAGATTAAACCAGAAAAGTATTACTGGGAGACTCCCAGCCACTTGGTGAAGTTCTCAAACTCAGTATAATCACTATCAGAGATCATTGTCCGGTACCATGCTTTCCCTGCAACCTTGATTGCAGTAGCCACGTCCTAAAAAATCCAAAAGAAAAAAGGAAACAACATATTTCCATTAATTAACTGATCATTTATCATTCATAGAAGCTAAGTAGATAAGCAAAGTAAGCAAGCACAAGAGTTTGTACCATGGTCGAGGCTCAACTCAAAAAGAAAATTACGAATTTCAGAGTGTCTATATGCATATAAACATATTAAAATGAAGAAGACATCTAAATAGGATGACAAATACACCAGTCAGTCACAAAAGATATCATATTCAATTCAGTCCAAAGCTGATCGTGCAAGAAGGAATCAAAAGTAAACAAGTCGGAGCACAATGCTACTCTTCCTCATAGATTTTGATTGGACATCCACAGTAATAATTGGGGATGTGACACATTTTCAGTGATCTCTTGCACCTTACACTTAAAAAGCTACTCTTTCAACTGGTAGCTCCTGCTGTTTTTTTTTTTAATTTTTTTTAATTTAATGATTAAATAAGTGTTTTTCTAATAATGTTGTAAATTTTAAAAAAAAATATATATTTCGAAGTGTTCAAAAAATACATATGAAAAAAGTAAAAAAAAAAAAAAACAAAATGAACAAGCGGGAGGCCAAATGGTGGCTGTAGAGCCACCCAAAACTTAAATGAACAACCACTTAAAATGTATAGGATAACAATATTTAGGATGAAGAAGAACATTTCGTCACAAGTTAGAAATCAGAAAAATCTTCTTTCTTATCCAAAACAAAAACAAATTAGCGATATCCAACAACATCTGCTAAGACAAGAGAGCACATTGGTAATCATAAGAATTTAGACAACAAACTCCATGCTCCAATGCAATTAAGATTAAAATGAGAGGACAACTCTAGGTTTCCATGGTAGAAAATAGTATTTAGAAGACAGAAATGAAACATTTTAAGTTAGCATTGCTTATAAAATAATTCGATAATAATAAAGCAGGAAAAAAAACTCATAAATACCTTAGTGATTGGCTTCCTCTTCTTGTCAAGCTTCTCCTTCTTGGCCTTGACTCGCTCGGCCTCAGGCAAAAACACCATCCTCCTGGCTATCTTAGCGTAGGGATTCAGCTTCAGCAAGGTGTTGAGATTCTTGAGCAGGTTCTTCTTCAAAAGTGCCCTCTTCACATCCTTCTTGATCGGCTTCACAACAAACTGCACCTCGTCCGAATTGATAATTCTCGAAAGGTCAGCATTTACCATCTTTGACCTCGGCAGCACGTACCCTTTCTTCTTCTCCGACGGCTTCTTGAATGACCCGTAGATCGAGTCCAACTTCTCGAAAGTCGACTTTGTCCAGATCACAAACCTTCCGAGGTGACCAACGGGAGCGAGCTTTAGTAGGTTAAGTCTTTCAACGTTCACGATATCAACCCCGGGAATGTTTTGCAAGGCCTTCACGAGCTTCACACCCTCAGATCCGTACACAATCAGTGGGCCTTTACGATTGTTGTAACGGCGGTTACACATCTTACCCTTACCGGGGTGAATCGCGTGGCTATCCTTAGCCTTTTCGGCATCGGGAAAAGCACCAATCTATTTCAGAACCTTGAGAGCCACAGAGGTTTTCTCAACGCTCTCGGTCGTGTCGCTGATTACGAGGGGCATTTTGGAGACGGATTCGATGCGGTGACCGCGGGTGAGGACTAGGGAAGGTATAGAGGAGGCGGCAATGGCCGAAACAATTGCATAACGTTTGAGGTTACCATTGACCTTCCGGTGCCAATGCCGCCAGATCTTGGTGGGGGCAAACATGCGACCCCCACGACACATGTTCCTGAAGGCACCCTAGCCGGCATGGTGGGTACCGCCACCCGAGACGCGAGGGATACGAGACACTGCGCGGCCAGTTCCCCACGACTTGGCTGAGGTCTGGTGGCCGGCACGCTTGGACACGGCGTACGACTGGCGTTTGTTCTTTTAAATGTTGGAGTGGACGAAGGTGACAACGTCGAGCCGGACTGGTGCCTTCATAACGTCCGGTAGGTGAACTGTGGTGGCGGAGTCGGTGGCCATGTCTCCCTCAATTGATTGGATGGTTATAAGAGGGCGGGCGGCGGTGGCGGCCATTGGTGGAGAGTGTGAAAGTGAAGGGGAATGTTGGGGGGGGGGTGTGGTTAGGGTTGTTGGCCATGATAGAGGGGAAGGGACGCTAGGGTTTATGGATAGGGGTGAGACTCAGAACCTAGGGTTTGATGGGCTTGTTAGAATTTGGTTGGATCGATCCCGGACCTAGTCTTAATCCGGTTTGGGTCTAGGGCAGGCCCGGAGAGAGCTCCTCTTAAAATCATTCAAAAATAATGACTTTCAACTCAATTGAAAAATAAATAGACTATGCCATTAGATAAAAAGTAAACAAATGGAATTTATATATTAATATTTATGGTTAATAATAACTTACAACTCTGTTATCTCTTATATTCAACCAACGTAATTACCTCATTCCATTAAAAATAATTTTAATTTTACATAATTACTTTCGGTTTGAAAAAATGATATAAAATAATTGCAAGGTTATTATTTTTCTTTTATTGTAACACCCCACTTAAAAATACCTTAGGACTTGGCCTTGGCACCCATAATCCTACCTAGTGTAAGTTTTGATTTCTTTTTTTATGGAAGAAATTTTAGAGCTTGAATTGGCATAAGAGCTCGAACCTTTGGATTAGTTAGAATTATTAAAACTTTCTAAAATTTGAGGATTAATGCCAAGAGGTCAATAGAAGAATCACACATGATATATTGATGGGCTAGGCAATTGGATTCAATTTGGATGGATTTAAAAGAGTCCAAGAGTGGTTTATTAAGGGCTTAGTTTACTAAAATAAGTTGGGACAAGGATAGATACTAAAAGCTTTAGGCTCAACTTGGCGATATAAGACCTTAGGCCCCACATATAGGATCCAAGATCTTAGGCCCAACTTATTGGATATTAGGTTATTGGGCCTAACTTAGTAAGACTTAAGACTATGACCCAATCGAGGAAAGACCCAAAGAGTGGGACCCAACTTAGTGGACTATTGAGGCTAAGGATAGGCCTAATAAATTTGGACATAAGACTCATGGATAAACTCACTCATAAGCCCACAACCAAGGTTTGTTCATATGGCCCAATGAAAAGTCCAACCCATGAAGCCCAAGCCTTGTATTTCATTTCATTCTTCCAAATGGGACAAACATACACCATATCATTGGTTTCCATCTTACCCAAGCCCTAAACACATGCCCCTAGGGTTCCCAATTCAACCTTGGTTAAGTTTTTAACTTGAGTTAAGATCACAATTCATCTCATTCATAAATAGTAACTCAAGCATCATGAATTTGCATAGTTTTCTTGAAACATTTTTCTTCATATTTTTGCACTTGTTTTGCATCACTCTTAAATAATTCTTGAAGGTTAGGATTAATCCAACCTATGTCACATGAACCGAAGGCATGCCAATGCAACCTAAACCACTAATCAGCTCACTTGAAGAAAACCGAGTACCCTTCATCAAATCACCCCAAACCAATGCCCCTTCAACCAATTTTCCAGAGTATTTCTAACCCTTAGATCCTCATGATGTCACCTTAGAATAAAACCTAGCAAGTATGCAAAATAGTTCCAAGAAACCAAAAACAAAAACCTAACTATTCACCTAAGAAGTGAAGTTGAATTCAAACTGAGTACCCTTGGCTCTTCAAAGATTTTCTGCATATATTTTGCTTACCTTCACACACCACCACCTCTGCCCAATTCACCCTTAGAAGTGCTCAAAATATGTAATTTTTATGCTTGGCCAATCCCTTTTTACAGATCTTAAATCGATTGGCTCAATGAAGAGGCCCACACTTAAACCACTAGGCTAAACAACCACCCATTTCATCCCTTTCCTTTTATGTTCAAGCATGATTATTTGGCAGCCAATCCCTCCTCTCTTCCAGACTTGAAAAAGCTTGCAAATGAGACCTCAAATCAGACCAAGAGAAAAGGGACAAGAAATTATGCAAAAATTTAGGCAGTTTTGATGCAAACTTGTCGACTTCCATTGTGTGTTTTCATTTGGATTTTGTTGTTCTATTTTTCTGAAGCAATCCAGTCACCTTCTAACTCTTTTCCATGGGTTAATCATGAAATGCACTATTCATCTGAACCATAACATGACATAATCTAAAAAGTCACTCAACACCTTCAGTGCCCACCTCTACCAATCAACTCCCTCATTCTTCAAGCCATTATCGTGTACCCCTCACCCTCTATGGAGTCCTATAAACACCCCCTCCACTTCTCACTTTTTCACACAACTCTCTCTAGCTTCTTCACACAAAATGCATGATTCATTTAGGTTTTAAACCACTCTTTGAGAAGAAAAAGCTAGAAACATCATGCATATGCTTAGTTTGTTGGTTTTGTGATAATTTGGTTTTAATCAATACATAAGTGTTGGGATGAATTCGTGAGACCTGAATCTAAGTAATAAACATGTCCCTAAGATCATGTTTATGGTTGCCACTTGATGGAAGTTGAGCACACTTGCATCCATAGAGGTTATAGACTCGTGGAAGATGCATGCCACAGGTTGGTTTATTTTGGCATAACTGTGAATTGATTCTTGCAATTCTAAGGGCATAAATGGTTTTAGAACATGGAAAATATAGAGTTTGTGAATGGGGTCAAATTGTAAATAGTAAAAATTTAGGGCCTACGTGACAATTTTGGGATAATATAAGGGCAATTTTGCAAATACTGATTTTTGAAACCTTTGATTATGAAAATCTTTATAGTTATGAAATTCCTAACTTAGAATACCTTTTATGACAACCCCACCAATTTCCTAACACTCAGAAAATTTGTAAGTTAGCTCTAACTTACTCTTAAATAATTTATTTATGATTTATGTATGAATGTCACATTCATGATATAAATGTAATTTTGAGCATGAAACACCATGTGACATATCATTGAGCATTTAATTACTTGCTTACATGACGTGTAATTTTTCACCATTTTAGCATATTATATGAAATTTGTCATTTTCTCATAAAACATACTTCACAAGCACGTGTTATGAAAAACATTTTCAGGCATAATATGAAAACAAATTGGTCATGAACCCAAAGGCTAGGATGAAGAATTATTCTCATAGAACTTCTCTGTCTACTCTGGAGTGAGTAAAAATGGAGTGGTAACTCTTGCGTTGATAAAGAATCATCAATGAGTTTCGAATGGATTCTTTTTAAAGAATACTAGAGCGAAGTTGTTTATGACACCCAAGGCTGGTGGGTGCATACATTATGATGTTATGTTATAATGAAATGTTATGTTACTAATGCATTGAGAACGAGTCTGCAGACAACGTAGTTTCAACATGAGTTATATTACGATCACCAACAGGTATTTATAGTGCATAATGGGAAGCTGTGATGATACCATACATTATGTTAATGATATTGATGGCTTTCATAATGATGAAGTATTATGTTTTGAAAAGATAAAGTGAAAAATGTTCTCTATAAGAAAATGTGCATTAAAGTTTTTTTTTTTAAGGATTTTGAGGAATATGGATGGGAGAAATACATATACTTTTATCTGCATAGCATGCATCTCATATTTTTCATTAGTTATGCATATTTTATCTCTATGCAAGTTGGTTATTTAACTTACTGAAATTTCAAGAAAATTTCACCATTGCAAACCCACTACCATTTTCTAGAATGGTCGAAGTTGTGTTAGGATTAGCTTTCGACGAGTAGGATGAACAGTTGGATACATATGGTTGAGAAAGAGCCAGATTTTGAGCAAAGGCTGGATTTAATTTTAATGTTTATAGCTTTGACTCTATATACCATAGAGCGGATGTGAGAGCTAATTTAATTATGTAGTTTCAATATTATGGGATCATATCTCCCGCATTATGTTGAACTTATGTGAACCTCTTAAGTGAGGAAGTACCTTTTTATGGTTAATTAACATTTTTGGATGTTTTGTTCATTCTGGTATAAAGTATTGCATAGTGCTAGTTGCTTACTAGGATACATTACATATTAACTGTCATGAACGGGGGTATGTAATCATGTGTTGCATGTCCCGATACTCCAAATCTCTGTTCCATCCCAAGCGGTGACCTAGGGGCATCACATTTATCATCTTATATTTTTCTTTGTGATGTCTTTGACCACGGGTGAGATCTTCTAGTATGACGTAATTTGGTCATGCTGGATAATCATGATCATATCCAATGGGTCACCTTCCACGATTATTTGTTTCATCATGAGCTTCTTGGCATCACTAATTGCTAATGGTGCAATGCGTGCTTCTCCCATACTTGGGGTCATTTAGGCACCCTCGAATTGTTCAAACACGAATAAGTCCTTTGCTGTCGTTGCACATTGTTGCTAACATGTTAAAGGTAGCCCTAACTATGACATCAAAGTTCAATTTGAGGATGTCCCTAGGAAGAGTGGTCCATGCTTCGTCTTTTCTTTTTATTGCCTTTGAAGACCATGCTTCCCTATCATCTCTTTATGTGTTTTTTACTACGTTATCATGTCAGATCGTTCTTGGTTGTGTACAACCTTATTACTTAGTAAAGAGGTATATAATAATCTTTTATTGCACAAAAAATATCATGTATATTGCTGTAATATACAAAGAGTCAATAGCGCAACTAATGAAAATATTAAAGGGAAACAAAGTAAATGTTGGAGACAACTTCTGGAATCACGGAGGTTTGATATGTAGCTTGATACATGGCTAGACTTGAGGCTATTTAGATATATTTGAATCTTTGAGTGAGTTGTCACCAACTGTGGAGGGGTTCTTGGCTATTAACTTGACACGATTGTCGGGTCCTTTAGTTAAAGCACTAATATGCCCCTCAACCTCAATAAAGCAATGGTGACATTGAGCTTTTACGATAACAAATTTGGGTGAAACCAATGGTATGAAGTGAGAATATCCATTAGTTGGTCCTTGCTTGAGATAAATTGCATCTTAAGATGACCACGATTAATATGTTTCCGAACAAAATAAAAATCAATAGACACATGCTTGGTACGAGCATGAAAAAAAGGATTGACGGAAAGATATGTGGCACCAATATTCACACCATAAAATTGGTGGTTGATGTATAGAAATGCCAAGGTAGTTGAGAAGTTCCTGAAGCCAAATGAGTTCAACAATGCAATTTGCAAGGGCACGATATTTGGCTTCCATGCTTGAGTGAGCAATAGTGTGCTATTCGCGGAAGCTCCATTAAATGAGATTGGATTCATAGTAGATAAGGTAACCACTCGTGGACCTACAACCATCAAGATAGCCTACCCAATCTGCACCAAAGTAGGCTTGAAGAGTGTGGGAAGGGGTCAAAGTGAGAAATAGGTCATGGTGTGCGGTAGCCTAAAGACAGCGTAAAATTATCTTGACGGTGGTCCACTGATTAAATGTGGGTCGCTGTATGTATTGACATTCCTTGTTGACAACAAATGAGAGATCTGGCCTTGTCAGTAAGACATATTGAAGAGCACCTATAATGTTTCGGTAGAGTGTCGGATCATGAAATTGGTCATTATAAAAAATTTGAAGGGAATGAGCTAAGGACATTGGAGTAGAAACGAACTTTGCATTGTACATGTTGGTCTTAAGGAGTAAGTCTTAGATATATTTATGTTGAGAGAGAAAAAGACCACTGGGTTGGAAATGTGCTTCTACATCCAAGACAAAATGAAGCTGCCTTAAGTCTTTAATAGGAAGGCCAATGCACAGGTTTTGAGCCAGTGTATGGGTGGTAGTCATGGAGGAATCTGTAACAATTATATCATCAACATAAACTAAAACATAGAGTTCCAGTGAGTGTTGATAATACGTAAAAAAGGAACTGTCTGCTTTGAAGGCAAAAAAGCCAAGTTCAAGGAGGCGGCTACTGAGTTTGAAATACCATGAGTGCGAGGCTTGTTTGAGGTCGTAGATGGCCTTATGCAGCTTGCACATGTGATGTGGATACTAAGGATGAATAAATCCTTGCGGCTAGACAATGAACATTGCTTTAGAGAGATCACCATGCAGAAAAGCATTGGAAATGTCTAACTGTCGAATGGGCCAACAACGAGTTACAACAATGGAGAGAAGGAGCTGTATACTTTGTGGTTTCACTACTGGACTGAAAGTCTCACTGTAGTCGAATCCTGGTTGTTGGTGAAACCCCTTGGCCACTAAACGGGCCTTGTGGCCCTGGATAATACCGTCAACATTGTACTTTAGGCTGTAGACTCATTTGTTGCCAATGATGGTCATGGTGTAAGTGGTAGAGACAAGTGACCATGTGCAGTTTCAGAGAAGAGCGTCAAACTCTTCGTTCATAGCTTGTCTCCATGCTAGCTTTTTATTTACAGTGGTTGTTGGTTCCACATGAGCAAAAGCAGAAGTCACCAAAAGGGCTTGGCCAAAGTATGGAACAATACTGTCATATTTGGGACACCAGATATTATTTTGTAGCCTTGTGTGCATCATATGGACAGATGGAGTGGTTGAAGGAGCTTGAGGAGTTGGCATCAATGGTGGTTCTATTCCATGCAAGGGTTCAAACAACGAGTTCAGAGAAGCTATATGGTTGAGTGAAGAAGATGATGGTATAGTAACATCACGTGAGGTAATGGGTGAGGTAGTGGAACCTACGACTATTACCAGCACAAACAAAGGAAGAGAAGCCAGTGGGCTAGTTGCATTAGCGGGCTTGATAGAGAATGAAGGGGAGTTGGGATGAAGTGCTTGAAAGGAAAAATAGGTCTCATCAAAGATGACATTTCTAGCTATGTAAATGTGGCCCATAGGGTGGCAAAGGCACTTGTAGCCTTTGTGGAATAGGCTATAGCCTAGAGAAAAACATAATTTACACCTATAATCCATTTTGTGGGAATTGTATGGCCTTAAGGTGAGCCAACAAGCTAAGCCAAAAGCTCTGAGAAAGGAATAGTCAGACTTCACTTTGAACAAACATTCAAGAGGGGATTTATGACCAATGATAGGAGAGGGAAATTGATTTATGAGGAAACAAATAGTTTAAAGGGCATGGGACCAAAAATACTTTGGCATAGAGGCATGAGACATGAGAGAGAGTCTGGTTTCAAAGATATGGCAGTGTTTGCATTCTATGGATCCGTTTTGTTCATGAGTGTGAGGACAAATTAAATGATGAGAAATGCCTTGACTTTGGAAGAATTGATATAGATGACGAAACTCCCCACTCCAATTAGTTTGAACATATTTGATTTTCCTTCCAAATTGGCGCTCAACAAATGTTTAAATGTTAATTCAACATCAAATTTGCGAGCTAAAGGAAATAACTAGAAAACTTTACTATAATTAGGGGTGAAAGTTTTTCAGTCTGATCGGAGAAATTGACCGGACCGAATTCACCCCACTCAATCTCGGTCCATAGTTTCTCCAAAATTCGATTTTTGGTTCGGTCTAGGGTTGTCACTTTTTTGGACCAAACAGGATCGAAACCAACCAAATAACTTACATATAAATTTTTTAAATATTTTTTTTATATATAATATATTTTTTTATATAGTAATTGTATAAGTTAATTATGTAGTTTTTTATAATCTATCACCATTGACCACATAAAATTTGAAATAATATATGCTATCAATTGACTAATATATCATAACAAATCACATGATAATATATGTTATTATATGTAAATACATACTCTACTATTTACACCTAATTAAAATAATTAGGTAAATTTTTTTTTAAATACCTAAGTTGCAAGTAAGCATGAATAATCTATAGACAATTAAATTATTTAATATTCATTGACTATATATAAAATGTTAGAATTTTAATATAGACCATTATGAATACTAATGTACTAAGTTAGAAACTATTAACATCATAAATATAAATATAATTAATTATTTTTTTAATGAGTTAGTTACATAATCCACATTAAAGAGCAACATGTCTTTAGCTAATTTAATTAATTTTTTGTATTAATTTATCTACAAAAAAAAGAAAAAAGGAAAAAAAATGTCTTTAGCTCATATGGACTGAATCAAATCGAATTGGATCGATTGGACCAACCAAACCGATAGCTAACAGTTTGGTCCTTAGGAGTAATTGGTCCAAAAAAAAAGTTAATCAAAATTTTGGTCTGTGACCCCCTAGAACTAGACCGGATCGATTACACCCCTAACTATAATCATTAAGAAAGATTACATAATAGCAATACCCTTCTACAGATGGAACTGGAAAGGGGCCCCATACATTATAATATATGAGATCTAAAGGATGATGAGAACGAGAGAGGGAGAAATAAAAGGGAGTTATGGATTTTAGACTGTTGACATGAGTTGCAGTTAGGGAAAAACTTATTATCACTAACAAGAATTTTATTAGAAGAGAGGACACTAGGAATGAAGCATAGAGAGTGGTGACTAAAACAACAATGCCAAGTATCAAGGGTAGCCCGTTCACCGAAACATGCAGATTTGATTGTGGAGAAGGATGGAAGAGGAAGATGGTAGGGTCTGCCTTTAGTTGGTTTGCAGATGAGGATTTTCCTTGATTTGAAATCTTTCACACAAAATAAATGAGGGTGAAATTCAAAATATACATTATTATATTTGGTGAATTGAATAACATAGAGTAAATTCTTCTCTATGGAAGAAACATGCAAGATATTTTTTAAGAGAAGAGATTTGGATGGGGTGAAATTTGTGAGGCACAAATGTGTTAAATCAACAAACTTGCCCCATTGCCTACACGAAGGAAATCTGTGCTCATATAATCCTCAACATGCGTTGTCAAATTATTAAGATCAATTGTGAGATGTGCGTAGTAGCAATGTGTGGGTACCAACTGGGATCAGATTGTTGCTTGATGAGAATTGGTCTGGTTGGCATGATAAGAGGAGTCAAACCGATGATAGCACTTTAGAGCAGTGTGGCTATGTCTGTGGCACACTTGGCAGATTAGCTTTGAGCCATTGGAAGAATAGTTGCGTCCACCATGACCTCTACCTCGATAGCAATTGTTTTGATTCTGGGAATTTTGGTTGTCCATCGCAATAGGATGAGAGAGAGCATTGTCGTTGCGAGAGACTATGTTGGTAGAGGCATTGGCAAGATCCACAGTGGCATGTTGTTGTTCCAATCGTAGCTCATAGGTAAGAAGGTGGCCATATACTTCTTGAAGAGACATCGGGTCAAACCTAGTGAGGCGTATGGTAGTGACCCTAGCTTGAGATTGAAGAGAAAAAATTTCTTCAAGAGCTTGCTACACAACACTTGAATTTTCAAAGCCAACAACATGGGCCAAGACATCATCAGATAATGATGATATGATTACAGATAATAATAATTGGTCTTGCTGTTTCTAATGGTGATAGGCTGGGCTTGGTGAAAATATAAGAGCACTAGAGTCAGAACTTATAGATCATGGGTGGTGGTGGTGAAAGGGAACCATCCACGAATTCAAACAAAGTTTGTCCCTCAAGATACGAAACCAACTAGGCATGCCAAAAAAGGTAATTCTCTCGGGTAAGCTTGATGGTAATGAGATGTGTAATGTGATTGAGACAATCAGGATAAGGAGTTGAAGACACGGTACTATCATTTTGAGAAGTTCCAGAGGAAGCGATAGAGTGAAAAAAAAGGAGGAGAATGGACGTGAGTCAAGAATTAGCTCTTTATACCATAAACAAGTATAAAAATATTGTTTCATTGCACAAAGAATATCATGTACACTTGTTGTATGATATATAGAGTTAATAGTATAATTAAAGGAAACATTACAAGGAAACAAAGTGAACGTTGGAGACAACTTCTAGAATCATGGAGATTTGATACATGGTTGGACTTGAGGCAATTTAGAGGCATTTGAATCTTTGAGTGAGCTGTCACCAACTGTGGAGAAGTTCTTGGCTATTGACTTGGCCGGATTGTTGGGTCCTTTAGCTCGAGCACTAATACTTAGGAGCCACCTCGTATCCATGGCGTGCTACAAGAAAACTAGTTATTTGTGACTAGTTATTTCATACTAAAATGACTATTTACTGTCAAAATGAGTCTATTTTCGTCATAAATAGTCATTATCGCTGCAAGTAACTCGTCATAAATGCTCATTTTTATTATAGTGTGATCGTTGCAAACAAAAAAAAATTGTTAGAATCCTTATAATGGATCCTACATAGGGAGTTTGGGTTTAGAATGATCATGATCCACCCCACAATAGGGTTCGTAGAAAATGTGTGGATATTAATCTATCACAATGATTCTCTCCATAACGCTCATATAAACTAACAGTAACACTCCAAGAATAGGTACTCGAGTGTTTCCGAACTGGATTGAAACAGGGAACCTAGCACTTCCTTTTCTTCAATTGGGTTTATAAATCTAGCCATGGACATTTTGGTTGGATGTGCTACCCAAACCACTCATCATATAACCAGCTTCAATTTATCTGAATTTGAGTTGACCAAATCCTTTTTCACTCATTTCAGTCAAGGGGGAAAAAGTTTTGTAGTCAGTATGTTTGGTCGAATTAGTAAGCTGATTTTATCAAGAACTCCCCATTCTTGTTATATGTCCCATTTTAGTTCATCATTTCCAACAACTTAAGGGATGTGAATTTTTAGGATATCATTGGCGGATTCACTATCAAATGTTTGCATGATCTTGTGTTCATGCCATCGCCTTGATGAGTCAAGGATAAAATTAGAGACTTTGTCCTTGTGCCTTAAAGGAGAGTGGGCTAAAGTAGGTCGGGACCTAAAATTTTCCAAACTCGGGATCCAAGGGTCATCTTTAACATGCACCAAATTTTCATCTATTATGTTATAGTAGGAAAGCCTCTTCTAGATAAATTACTACATTTTGCTATCCTCTTCCATATCCATGATGTCGCTATCCTCCTTATATCCGAACATGAAGCACCTTGAGATACTTGTATTTCAGAACTCATACCCTCGTAAGGTTTGAGTTTTTCATAATCCTCCAACCTAGTTTTGCTAAATGGGCTTCATTACCATATACATTCTCAACCCCAACCCCTTATTCTTGTAGTAGGAAAATTCTATTCCAAAACTTGGGTCTGAAATTTCTCTTCTTTGTAAAACCCACCAAAAGTTCTTAAACATGGAATCTAGAGAGGTACATAGGGTCTTCCGGAACATGAAGATAGTCATGCTATAGGAGGGAAGATCCACGTCCACAGTTCAGATCAGCTTAGTCCTAAATGTTTGTGAGGGGACTTTAGCTTTCCATATGGCTATCCTGTTTTAGGATCACTCTACTATATTTGCAAATGCCTATTTTTACCGAAAAATTTCTGGAAGTCCCAAATACTTATATTTGCTTGGTGCCCTTTTTATATTCGAGGGGGCCTAAATCTCTTGGCATGTGTGGTGTTGGTATTCTTGCTGAAGTGAAAATTGGACTAGTGAATATTGACAAGTTAAGTATTGTCTCAGTCCTTTAGAGGGTTTAAAGTATCAAATGAACTTCCATTTAGAAGAATTGAGTATGCTGGATTTGAAATGCATTGATTTACCCAATTAATTGACATGTCTCTCAATCAAAACTCTTTTAGTACATCTATCATAAAAGGTCTACTCCATTCTGTTATACACTTTGTCCGTGACCTCTTTAATGGCCATAACACTGCATTTTCCTTTCATTGTGTAAAAGAACTTAGAAGCTAGAATAGAATTATCCTCATGTGTCTCCCGATCTTCAAGCTGGAGATATCAATTTATGAATGGTTGCTTTAAGCATGTTGGTAAGTATCTTTCATATTGTTTTGTAAATGACATTGCACAAACTTATGGGCCGATAGTGATGAGCCCTTGACTTGGAATCTTGGCAATAAGGACAATATTTGTGTGATTTAGCTCTTAGAGGAGATGCCCACTCAACAATCAATTGATATTTCTTATTGAAAGATCAGGCACCCAATAGTTTTCATGTCCTACGCTCACTTGGTGCTTATTCTTCTTTTGAAACATTTGTGAAAGAGAGTGAGAAATTTGAGAATAGTAAAATTAAAATCTTCACTCACTCTTGGATTACCACTATTATTCAATTTATACCCCATAACTAAAATTTATCAATCTGCATCTACGCTACGAAGATTTGGCAGTTTTTACTTCTAGTAAAATATGATTACTAAACTTTGGGCTACATGTTCCATTTCCATCAACTTGGAAGATTATGACTCTGAAATAACACCTAAAGTGGAATGAGTAACCTAGAAAACTTGTCCATTACCGAAAAATTCGATTACAAATTTTTTACACTAGGAAAATTTTATGTAATGAATCTGCACTTGTAATAAACAAGCAACCCACTTGCCTCCTATCACAGTTAGGGATGTGCAAAAATTTAAAAATTTGACTTTGGAGCGGACTTTACACCGTCGAAGTTGGAGCTTTGATAAAACGAAGTCGGAGTAGGAGTTTTTTTTTTTTTTTTGCTTTTAAAGTTGGAGTCGGATTTGCTATCTAACCAACTCTAACTCTGACTTTGGTCTCTGACTCTGACTCCAACTTTAATAAAACTACGTATTATTTATATATTGATCATAAATACTTATATAAAAAGTCTAGAACTTATATAGTTAAATTCAATACTATACTAGTATGTTATAATTATTAAAGATAATATTAATAGACTAATAATCAATTATATTTATACACTGCACATCATAGTATCACTATCATACATATTACATATGTTAGGGGAGATGAAACTTGACTAGCAAATAATGAGCCATGTACCATGTACCATTTATAATGTAAATATTGTAGGACTATCAATCTATCATCTAGATTCTAATATAGTATTGCTACTATGCCGCCCTGATTATGCCGCTCATTTTCTCCTATTGATGTGGCACCACCACATGGTGCTACGTGGTTTGTTAAAAAGATAAAATAAAATAAAAACATAAAGATCAAAAAGGTAGATGGAACCTAAGGTGTGTAATTGTATACAGTAGAATGTAATTAGAAAATTGATGGTGTGTAATTGTATATATAGAACATTATTAGTAAATTAGTAAATGTTAATTATCAATGATTCAATAATAACAATTTTTTTTTATAAGTAATCAATAATAACAATTAAACATAGTGTTTAAAAGAATTACAAAAATGTGTTTTTTAAATAAAAAATTAGGGTTTATACAAAGATTAAATTTAAGGTTTAGGAAAAAAAGCAAGGTTTAGAAAAAACAATAGCCCAAAACTGCGTGATCCACACCAGCCAAGTCCAAAACAACGTTGTTTCGCAGGGGGTTTAGTGCTTCAACCGTTGTCATCCACCCCCCCCCCCCCCCCCCCCCACACCCAAACACCAAACGACGTCGTTTAGGTTAAGATTTCTAACCCGAACCACCTAGTCGCTTGAAACCCTCACAGTCTCCATTTTATCTCTCTCTTCAATCTTCATTTCATTTTGCCATCACCCACAAACCTCACTCCTTCACACACTGGCTGCCACAGCCCCTAACTCCTCGTCCAGTTGTTCCTCGCCGTCATTTCTCTCCTCTCGAACATGAGGTAACATTTCCCTTCTATACATTTAATTTGTTGTTCTCTAAGCAATTAACACAAGGCTGGAATTATACCAATTGGAGATATGATCAATTAATTAGAGATTGCAAAGGAATTATGCCTTTAGGATTTAGACGTCAGATTTTCATATTTTGTTATTTTACAATCCGAGAAGATAACCAATATTTTTTTTATTCAATTCCAAAAAAATATAGAAAAAGCTCTTGAGAATGACATCTTTTCGTCAGGTCAAGTCAGGCCTAGGTTTTGTGTTAATCAACTAACGTGGACTCAAATGTTGAAAATCACTAATCAATTTATGGGGGCTTGTTGGGATGTAAAGCTGGATGCTCTTATTATAATAATAATTATTATTCTTCCCTTCTTCTTCTTCTTCTTCTTCTTTCTTAAATGGGATTTTGTAATGACTAGGGAGTCGGTACATAAAACTAAAGAAATCCATGAAAAAAAAACCCTAAATTAGACTTAGCACTTCAATCCGTTTTATTGAAGTCAAAGTGAGAACATATTTTTTGTAAATCGGAATCAAAGTCGGAGTTCGAATTCAAACTCTGACAAAATTGGAGTCAAGAGTTAAATTTGTAAGATCCCAACTCTGACTCGGTTAGTACTCAGCCCCAACCACAATTACTCCAAAACCTTTAAGCAATTTGCTTCTCGGAACTGAGTTCTAGACAGATTAGCAACAGCTTTGGGACGACACTCAAAACTTGAAAAATGAAAGCTTTCCTAGCACATGATATGACCTTCAATTCTTAAGAATTTCACAAATAAGATATTTCAGAAACTTCTCAACTCATATCATCTAATTATTATAATTTTTTTAAATTCCAATACAAAATAAAATAAACAATTCAATTTTTTCAAATCTCAAAACAAAAATAATATTAAAAAATATATTCTAACAATATTTTATTCAATTTTAACTTTAATCTTATCTCATTTCATCTCATTTACAAAAACAAATAAGGCCTAAATAGAATATAAGTAACTAAAATCCTTGGAGAAGTTTACATGGGTGGGTTTAGATGTTGAAGTGAGTTGAGTTGAGTTAAGATGATAAAATATTGTTAGAATATTATTTTTTAATATTAAAGTTGTTTAGAGATTTGAAAAAGTTGAATTGTTTATTATATTTTGTATTAGGATTTGAAAAATGTGTAATAATGAGTTGAGATGAGTTGGGATGAGTTGGGGATCCAAACGCACCCCGCACCAAGACTGAAACGCTTCGCTTAAGCTAAGCGTATTTACAAAAAACACACTTTACCAATAGCATTTAAGCATGCCTTAAGGAGGGTGTCTATAACAGAACGGGAGACGGAATAACAAAAGGGAAATATAAATTATGGCAGAAAAGTGACCCAATCTACTCTCAGTCCTGGCAAAACAGACAGCAACACGGAAGTCTGGGCTCTTAGCCTCTTACCACCTAAGCTAAAACTCCAGAATACAGTAGATATGGGCAACAGATATACATACCAAGATCAAGCACAATTTCAAATGCGTGCAACAAAATTTCTCAGGTTGTATCTCAAGGAAGCTTTCTGGATCCTCTGTAGTACCTAAGCAGTGAAAATTATAGACAAATTGCAGATAAAACAGCTGTAATTAATTCAAGAGCAGGCACGTGTCTATAAAGAGTATATAAGCATCAAACCCGATGTATCAACTAACCAAAATGAACCCATAAAATTACAAAACTACTAATCTTCGGTTATATAACAGTGTTTAACGTGTCTGTTGGAGTGCAACCTAGTGGTTAAAGGACAGCTTTGGGATGAGTTGTAAACTCCCACATCCTGGATTTGATTTCGTATCAGGAAGTTCTCTAGAATTATATGATACACATATATGGCATAGGGGATCTTGTATCCAGGGTTTACTCCACACACAGCTGGGGGGTAGGAGGGTGTCTAGAGGGTCCTACCTTGGTGAGGTTCCATTTCATCAAAAAAGCAATATAGAAATACAAACTTACTTGTAACATGCAATAATACTCGTACAGCTTAATCTCTTGCATCTATACATGTCATATATGAAATATTTGAAGATCTTTTGGGAAGACATCAATCAGGCCACATGAAGTTAGCAAAACAGATCCTACATAATCATCATACTGCAAGACCTCTGTGCACCCACAGTTTTGCACCTACAATCAAGCCACAACATATGTCAAAGCTTTGAGATGAGTGTCTAATTGATAGAAACTTGATCTATATCAAAAGTGAAACTTTTTTCTTTTTTTTTTAAATGTAAAAAAAAGTAAGAACTAATATAGTGATTACCCCCCCCCCCCCCCCCCCCAAAAAAATATTGAGTGATAAGGATAAGTGGTGTATGGGGATCCCACCTTGCTTGGAAATGAAAAGTTCTTGCTCTTTTAATGGTTCTAATGGGATAATAATTGTATCATTGACTAGTTCTTTTGGAGTATAGGTCAGGAGTGGCTTGGGCCATAGTTGGGATGTTACTAATGGTATCAGAGCCAATTTTCGATCCTAGGACCTGTGGGGTTGGAGACATCCGATAAAATTAGAACAATACAAAGAAGATTAGCATGGCCCCTAGGCAAGGATGACATGCACAAATCAAGAAATGGTATCAAAGCCTATCCCAACTAGAAATGTAGGACTTGAGTCGTGCCACCTACGACGAATTGGCCAGATGAGAACGTCAAAAATTTAAGGGAAGAGATTGTGATACCCTATATTGACTGATAAGAGTAGGTAGTGCATAAGATTCCACATTGCTTGGAAATGTGAAGTTCTTGTTTTTTACAATGGTTTCAATGGGGCAACAATTGTATCATTGACTAGTTCTTTTGGAGTATAGGCTCATATGTGGCTTGAGCCTTCCTTGGGGGCATTACAAAGATTCATTTAGATTAAATATATCAATTACTTGCATTCAACAATCTTAGAAGTTAAAATAGTAAACTTCAACTATTGTCAAGTATGGTAGGCTCCCATTGATAAAGAGTACACTTTCTAACTTACCAACTTATTTCCTTTCACTATTTCCTATACCTGCAAGTGTGGCGTATAGAATTGAGAAACTCTAGCGCGACTTTTTGTGGGGAGGTTTGGGAGAGGAGTTCAAATTCTACCTAGTTAAGTGGGAGACAGTATGTTGTCCTATTTCCAACGATGGTTTGGGTATTAGAAATGTGAGGAACTTCAATCGGACATTACTCAGCAAATGGTTGTGGAGATATAATAAAGAACCGGATGCCTTGTGGAGAGGGGTGATGGGGTGCAAATATGGTAACATATGGGGGGGTTGGGGCACTAAAGAAGTTAGAGGAACTTATGTAGTGGATTTGTGGAAACACATTAGAAGAGGTTGGGGGAAGATGATTCCAATGTGTATCATGTGGTGCCTATGGCAGGAACGTAATGCGCAAACGTTTGAAGACAAGGAGAGATCGTTAGAGGAACTGTTAGCATCATTTTATAGCACTCTTTGTACTTGGGTCATTGCTTTTGATTTCAATGGCATGGCCCTTCATGATTTTCTTGTCTCTCTTACACCCCCTCTTAGCCAGGGCTCCATATTGTATATACTAGGCTAGGCCTATTCTTTGAGCAATAAAGTTTTTTTACTTATCCAAAAAAAAAAAAAACTATTTTCAAGTATATATTACAACCATACCAACGACTTTGTCCTTCAAGTTGCTCCTCGTAGAAATTATGTTAAAGATTTTGAAGCATTTGTCCAAATACACCATATTGTAAAGTACGGGTGAAAAACAATTGTTTCAGCATCAAACAATTTTACAGAATGTATGATGGAAACGATGTTGCATGATTTCCTATCTTTAATTTAGTGTCTTAGAATGTATTTAGGCATTTTCTTCTGTATACTCCCTGTGTACATGGGTTATGCCTATTTTCATTCATATCAATGAAACTTACTTCTTACTTATAAAAAAAAACCAAGTGTATAGCATCGACCTTCATTATTTTTTTAGTCCACTAAATATATATTATTTATAAATCCAATTTCTTTCCACTCACGTCAAAAGCTATAGTTCTCCAACATCCACCTCCCTAAAGGTTTAACTTATGAGATTTTTGACAGCATAAGAGGTATGACAGCACTCCTGCATTTGGCAAAAGATTCATTAATAGTTAAGGCCAAGGGAAAAAAATAGGCCCCCTCAATTGGTCAGTTGCAAAAGAAAAGACCCTTCCCTTTCCTCACAATTGGTTTGAGTTTCCAGCCAGGTCCATTATTTTAATGTCTTATCGATCACCATTCTTATCCCCAACCCCAAATTTTTTTTTTTTTTTAAGTTTTTCCCTTTCATTCTAAACATCCATATTTTCATTTGATGAATACTACTCGAATGCTTGTAGAAATCTCTTGCTTTCCCAACATTTTATTGCCCATAACACTTGCATTTAATCCAAACTTCAAATGTCAACGATAAATTATCACTTGTCCAAAAGCTACAGCCAACAGCTTAAGGGAAATGAGAAATGTAATCACTTAACCGTTATTCTAACAACTATTATCTTGTAGTCTTATTAATTGGTGTACCCATCTCAAATTTCGTAGTTTTACTTTAACAAATCCACTCAAGGCTTAATTATATTGAATGAAAATCTCAAAAGCTAATAATCCACAGTCATTCACATACTTAATGAAAATTCATCACTGAAGTAGTTGTTTAGCAACTCACGTTCAAAGGATTGCAAATACTCACAAGAGCTTCTTGAAATGGAATGATGCTCCATACTTAGTAGCGACCAAGCACAACTATAATTATCCCCAACTTGACTATATTATCCCAATATACAGAAGGTGAAATGACAGGAACTTCGTCCACAAACATCATCAACTTAGAACCGATTAGTTAATTCATGAAAATTAAACAAATAAATCTAAATTTATCTAAGGAATGACAAGCAAAAACCTATACTTTTCACTTTTGGAAATGAGCTAAAATTAAAGGAATTCCCATGGAGATTATGTTCAACAAACTATCCCACATGTTCATTAAAATAAAAAGGAATAACATGAATAACTCCAACATAATAATTAGTTCAAATGTAAAAATAAAATAAAAAAATAACTCAATTAATAAAGAAAGCAAATTACCTAGAATACCTCAAGCATTAGCCTTTTGACCATCAATCATCATCCTCAGAGCTTGCATCCTCACTACTATAATCACTGCTGTCATCGTCTTGATCCAGAATATCCAGCTCAACATGCCGAACCTGTATCGGTTCAGGTGGCTTATTTTGAGGAGCGAGGGGACGCAATTGTTGTTCATCAGCCCTAGGAACAGGAAGAGACTCAAATGGAGGCAATGGTACAGGATCTCCAGGCTTCCACCCGGGCGGGGGCAATGGCAAATTAATGGGCAATTCCACAGGCATCCCGGGTTTCCAACCTGATGGAACAGTGATATTTGGAGGAAGCAGACCCTGAATTGCAGTCATATTGGCAAGTGATTTGACATCTGGCTGTGCAGAGGGAGGCTCAACAATAGCTTCGATTGTTTTCTCCTTGGTTTCAACTGCTTTAGGTAAACCAACATCGAGATCAGCAAAATTGTACAGCTGTGACGCACGCATTTGCTCTTCTTGTGGGGCAGGTGGGAGAGCCCCACGAAGAGGAGCTTGCCCAGCACCGAATTCAGGTGGAGCAAAGGTTGTGTAGCTTATCCGGTGGGCATATGATAAAATATCAGTCAATTTGAGCTGAGATGCAACAGTGGTTGTGCAAGAAGAATCATCCTCCACATCCTCCTCCAATTTGGATCTCTTGGGTCGTCGATAATCAGAGTAGTCATCGACAAGAATATCAAGAACACGCTCAGCATCTTTGAGTTTATGGGCAAACACAAGAAGAGCAGAATCTTTGGACTGGATTTCGCGGGCAACTTTCCTCTTAGCATCTTGAAGATCAAGAATCTCTTGGAGTTCTGCAACTGCTTCAAAGAGCTGGGTCTGTAGAAGGGTGAAAAGAGAGAGGATCTCTTTGGCCGAGGAAGGAGAGGAATCAAGTGGGTTGGTGGTGGCAAGTGCTTGGGTTTGGGAAGAGAGAAAGGTAGGGAGAGACCCTCGAAAGGCGGTGAGCCAGCTGGACCGATTAGGTGAGATGTCAAAGAGTTTGGAGGCTAAGGAGGCCATTTGGAGGAGAAGGGTCTGGGCTCGAGGGAGCGGTGGGAGGAGAGAGAGGAGGGTTGAGGAGGTGGTGGTGATGTTAGCAGTGGATGAGGGATTGGAGGAGGGTTGGTGCTGGGTTGGGTGGTGTGGTGGTTGGTGGGGAAGTTTGGGAGGTGTAGGGTTCTGAAGAGAGGGTGAGTTTGGGTTTGTAAGGCCTAGCCTTGCTGGAGATTGCAGCATTTTTTGACTGACTTATTGCAGCTAAAACTTTATTCTTCTTCTTCTTCTTCAAAAGGGTCCTAAGCGGGTAAATTGAAGATTACAAACATATTTACAGCATATTGTGGAGGCTTTTTCTCCCATAAAACCCATCAGCATCTACACAAACAGGAAATTTTTGGACTGACGAGTAAATTGAATATTACAAACATAACTAAAGCATATAGTTTAAGTTTTTTTTTTTACCTAAAATTCATTAGCATCCGCATAAACCCTACTTATTTTACTTAAGTTCTCCGACACATATTACTTACCAAAAAAATTATCCCATACATATGAACCAAAAAAAGGCAGATTATTCAAAAGGTCATGCACAGAGAGAGAGAGAGAGAGAGAGAGAGCTCCAAAAGCTTTGAAGCCCCAGAAGGATGAAGAAATCATTCAGGCCAGGGCTGAGCATCCGCCCTAGCAGGCGGATTACTACTCCGGAGGGCGGATTAACACTGATTCCAGGCCAAAAGGGGTCTTACACCGACCGAATCTGCCCACAGCGGAAGGGTGTTATCACTGGCCCATTCCGGCTCAACCGTTGGCAGCTAGGGTTAGCGAAGGACTCGATGGAGAAGGAAATAGAGAAAGAGACAAGTAGAAGAAATGCTTACCGAGCATCCGGATATGGCGGCGACCGGAGAAAAGGAAATGGTGGCTGCTGGCCGCGACAAGATCGCGGGAGAGTGGTCGCAATGGGCAGGGCACAGGAATGCAACAAAGTCAGACGAAGAAGAGACAGAACATGCCAGCGAATCAGCGATCCAATTCTTTTACAACTTTCATCAATAAAGAGCACTCTCAAATTTCAATCGATTCTCTATTTTGCAATTTTATGTAAAATGGAGAACAAAACACTTGCTAATGTAAAATGAGAAATGCTACACAATTTTCATAACCTTTATATATCATATTTTTTTAAATTTTTAAATTTTTTAATATTTTTTTAAATTTTTTTTTGAGTTTATTCTTTTTAACTTAATTTAATTTTTTTATTCATTATTTATATATTAAAAATTTGATAAAAAAAAAATTATGGTGTGTGAAGGTTGTGTGAATAGTAAGAGATTGAGTAGAATTTTTGAATGTAAAATATATATAAAATGAGTTGTGCTTGGCTATCGTACCCGCTGGGCGTTCGGCCTATACAAATTTGGATTTTTTTATTTTTTTTTATTTTTTTAATATTTTAAAAAAATAAAAAAATATACTAAAACGTTAAAAATTATTTTCTTAGTTATTATGTAAAAAAATTTTAAAAATTAAATATACAAACAGTAAAAATAAAAGATAAAGTGAGAGAGCGCATTTTTCATATAAAATATATATGAGTTAAAGGCTTTTTTACATTTAACTTGCATTATTTATTTACATAAATAGTTTTTATTATTCTTTTCATTTTCTTAATCTTTTTATATTTCTCACATTTACATTTTATTTATAAGACATGAAAATTTTATAATATTATAAGAATATTTTATTTTAATTAAAAGAAAATAACGATGTTAAAATTTTTTCAATACATGATAAAAGAATAAAAAGAAAAAAAAAGAGTTATTTTTTTAATTTTTTTTATTAGATTATTGATGTCATTTTGGCAACAGAGAGATGTTGTGTTCATATTAATATATGAAAAATATTGAAAAATGTGAAAATATTACAATTTTAATACTAGTTAGAAAAATATTTAAAATGAATAAAGAAATAAGAAAGAAATAAAATATAAATAATATAGAGAAAAAATAATTAAGTTAATGTATGGTGTATTGTAAAAGTCGTTAGCTAAAATAGAAAAAGTAAGTTTTGAGGATGTATTTTAAAGAAGAAAATACAAAAACTATTGAGATTGCTCTAAAACTTAATTTAATTTTATAAATTTAGATCATAAAAATAATATCTCTCTAATAAGGGGCTAGTGCGTAGGAATTGATTAGAGGTTGCAATACTGACGCGATCCGTTAATCCAATACGAACACGACACGAAATTAGATATTTGAATTTGATATAAATGGGTACGGGTTAAACTATTTTGACCAGTTAATACACGATTAATAAATTAGTCAACCTGTTTAAAACCAACGTTCCACAATAACCATTTTAAATCTTATTTCAAAATTACAATTTTATTATTGTTGGGTTGAAATATTAGCATTTCTCAATATGCTTATGTTTTTATTTCAAAACTATAATTTTTTTTTTTGTTGGGTTTGTAATCTTGATTTTATTATAAGTTAAAATCAAAAAATTATTGAAATTTTTTGTTAGTAGGTAGTCTTAATATATTTTTTTATAGATATTGTGGCTAATTATAAATATAGGTTTTAACTTTTATGTGAAATTATATTAACCAGGCCAAATGAGTTATGCGGGTTAGCTCAACCTATTAACATGAAATGCGTTGAGATCAGTCGTGTTGTATTAATCAATTTCTAATTAATTATTAAACAGGTCAAAATGGATGACACGACATGACCCATTATTTAAATGAGTCATGTTAGGGTTTGAAGGTCTGACTTGGTTAGCTTAACTGGTCGTATTCGAGTTGACCCATATAGTCAAATGTCTATAACTTGACATGATACAAACACGACCGCAAACACGAATTTCCATCCTTAAAATTAATGTTATGATTTAGACTAAAATACCCCTACTACACATCCGAACAGACTAAAATACCAATACAACAAACCAAAAGACCAAACCCACGATTGTGTTGTTGGTATTGTTGTCGGTATGAGAACCACTTACCCACAATAGTGTCGTGGGTTACTATTGTGGGTTAACGCAATCAAACAAGACTAATAGCGCCATGAGTCTCTGGTGCGCAAACCTATGACAATGGCAACATCGTGGGTCAATGGTGTGGAGTCTTGTGACAACGCAATGTTGTATGTTGATATCGACCTATGAATAAATCCACAACACCTCCATGGGTTTAAATCTACCTAGCAATAGACCACGGATAGACCCAAAGCACCTCCATAGGTCCAAATCAACGAAGGGATAGACCACAACGTCCCTATGAGTCTAGATCAACCATGGCACGAGCCATAATAGAGATGAACAACCGTGTCAAAATGATCGCATTTGGACTTGATTGAATGCTAGTATGCTTTACATACTTAGGAGTCAAGCTCCCATATAATCTAAGCAATTTGGTTGGCCACAATTCCCGAGCATGTAATGCCAACAAAGTGCATGCCCCACGGGTGCGAGATGTTGTTGCTTACCCTCGACAGCGAGCATTTTTACGTTTTTGAGCTTGAACGATTTGTCTGAGCTCCCTCAACCATTAGGCAAAATTCTTGAGCATATAATGAGAGGAATTTTGCTTGAACCGAGCAAAGTGCTCGCCCCCAAGTGCGATATCATTTCATTTATTTGCTTGAATGTTCGCCCCTGAGTGGAGCATGTTCGAGAGCGAGTTCGATTTTTGGTCGGTTTGGTTCAAGCAATTTTGCTCATCCTGAGTGCAAGCACTTTCGCTTGGTTTGGTCGAGCAATCTTTGCTCACCATCTCAAGTTACATAGAAGGGTGACATGAGCTTTCAATCAATATCACCTTTGTCTAACATGAGCACTCAGACCCGGGCAGATTAGGCAACACTATTATCTTCATTGTGTTGCTATAACTAGAGTTCGAGCGCTCCACGCTCTCTTGGGGTTGCGAGCTATCTACCAAGGGTGGGTATGTTTTTTCTTGCTTCGGGGTTTGTGCTCCCCTAGGTAGTCCCTTGGGTGAGCTATTATTGCTTGTTCTAGAGTGTGAATACCTGCCTCCCAAGGGTGTGAGCAATCTCTTCTGTTGAGAACTCTTTCGCTTGCCCCCGGGGTTAGAGCACTACTGCTCTCCCCTAAGAGGAGAATTATTGGTCCCTTAGGAGAGGAGAGCTTCTCTCGCCTCGGTGTGTCGACCACTTATTGCTCGGCCTCTAGGTCCAAATAATGTTCCTTGCCCCAGGCTGCAAGCACTCTTAGCTTGCCCTTAGAATGGGCAGCTTGCTCGTCATGGGGAGTGCGGTTTATACTCACCCCAGGGTTAGAGCACGTCACTGGGTTGGAGACTTCGCCTCTGGAGTGCAAGATGTTGTTGCTTGCCTCCGTGGTGCAAGAACTATTACTCTCCCATGGGGATGGCAAGCACTTTGTTGTGATGAGAGCTCTTCTGCTCACCCTATTGCTCGCTTTTTGGGGTACAAACACTCTTTGCTCGGACTGGTGTGCGAGCACTCTTTGCTAGCCAATGGAGGCAGTAGAACTAGTAGAGCTATTATGAGTTGCTTGAACATGTAATGCGAGCAAAGTGCTCTACCCCAAGTTTAAGATGTTGTTGCTCAATTTTGGCGGCGAGCACTTTTGAGTGTCCTCTGATAATTTTACTTAACTAAGGGGTGCAAGTACTTCTTCAGTGTTGTCACGCACCCGAGGTTCGACAGTTTCACTCCCCCTGTGAGGACTTTTACTCATACCATGCAAAGTGTTCTGCCCCAAGTGCGAGCACTCAGCAAGGTTTACAAGCATTGGAATCGAGCTCTCACGAGGTCACATACTTTTGGAGATTGGGGTATGCGTGGGAGCCGAGCACCCAAGTGATTGGGGTACACTTTTGGAGATCGAAGTTTACATGCTCGGGAGTCAATTCCCACATTTACCCAATCTCCATAAGTATCTGACCTAAATCAAATTCATATGTTTTGCAGAACACTAGGGGTGTGTTTTTTTTTTTTTTGTCCTTCATTTTCCTTACGAGCTTCATTTTCTGTCTTACTAAATTTTCCATCCTAGCACTTTTTTCTACCTTATGTTCACTTTTCGGTCCCACCTTTCATTTTTCCGCCCTACCTTTATTGTTCTGCCCTACCTTCGTTTTTCCGTCCTACCTTTATTTCTCAACTGACCACATTTTTCCGCCTTACCTTTATTTTTCTTTCTTAGGTTCATTTTCCTTCGAGCATCATTTCTTTGTGCTCCCATCATTTTCCATACTAGCTCATTTTTCCATTGTTCTCTTTCAGTCTGAGCTTCATTTTTCATTCTTCCATTATTTTTCCATGCATGCATTGTTTGCTCGCCCCTAGGTCCAAGCACTGTCCCATATTGTTTTGAAAACATTAATTCTTATTTTATTTTTCTTCAAATTGCAAAGACTTTTGGAGCCAAGCTCGTGCTTTCCTACTAGTTGCAAAAGATATTTAAATTAATTCATTTTTCTTATAGCATTCCAACAAGTTATCTACCTTCCTCTCTATTTTAGAGAATGATTTTTGTATAGCTTTCAATAAAAGAAAAACCAGCATATCAACTTCCTATTAGGAAATGATATAAATTATACCATACTAGATCAAAAATTTTAAAATTAAAAGGAAAAAGTTTAAAATTGGAGTGTAATGTGTACATTCCAAGATTGGCTGGCGGCTAGCTAAGGAAACAAGTCGAGTTTTAGTGAGTAGTAAGTGGTTAAGTTGTTCGTTTAATATTTATTCAAACACAAATTCGAGTTTGAGCGTATTAGTTAGTTACATTTATGTTCACAAACAATTCATTTAACATTCAAACGAGTTCAGATTTGTCCACAAGTTGCTTCATTTTGATAAAATAGATTATTAATATTATATTTTATAGTATTTTTATCTACATAATTTAATAATTAAATACTCATTTTTATTATAAATAACTGCTCATAAACGCTAACTTTTCTTGTAGTGAGTCGGATTTGCTTTACCCTTAAAAAGGTTAAAATTAAGACGTACTGATGCCATTAATTTGGTTTTTGCTGACTATAGCTACCGATGTATTTATTTGAAAATTGAAAAGGTGTGGAAATGAGGCAAAAAGTAAGAGAATCAATCTTCTATCTAAAAGCCAAATTAATTACATGAAATATTATAATATTTAAACTCAATAAAATACCGATAACACCCATATAAGAATAAAATACCAATAACACCCATGCATGTTGTTTTTTTCGTTTATTAACATAAAATTTGAATATTTGAATATTCTCTCAGGGAGATCATAAAATAGATACTTTTTTTATTTGCATAATTTGTTTTATTCAAATAAATAAAAACTAAGAATTAATAGAACTTGTAATATCGGTAAAGTTTGATGCTCATATCTAACTGTAAAAATATTTATTACTTTATTTTTTAGTTGTGAAAGAATGAACAACCCAAATATGTAGGATATGTTATTTGCGATATTCTTACAAAACTTTTATGTGTAGTCATTTTGCGTATTTCTTGTGTACTCTATTAATGTAATTGGCTGCGTTATTTTTTTTAATATAAAATAACTATTTTAGTTAATCACATCAGTAGAATGTACAAAGAATACACAAAATTATTTGAGAGTAATTTTATTAAAGCTAGGCATGAGAAAGTAAGAAAATGACAGCTAGCATAAAAAAAAAAAAAGGAAAATGTGGGAGAGGGACGTATATATGGATGATATATGCACGGACCAAATTATGTTTGGTGCATGTTTCACTGCTACGCACTCTTGATCTCTTGCAATCAAAGAGTAAGATAGTTTGAGGGGTTGGATGAGGTCCTTCCGATGCCTAAGTCAATAACGATAAGAATTTTCTTAGAGCAAAATTATTCCATAGCTTTCATTAGCTTACCTAAATTCTTTAAATAGAGGATTTACCTTCTTAAGATCACTCGGACTAATTGTCTTGCCCATTATTTGAAATTTGAACTTCGGAGCCTTCGGGCTATCCACTCATTTTGAATGAGTGAATATCCTAATTGTTTCGGGATAAGCAGACCGGCGTTTCTGTCTTTAACAAACTGGTCTGGCTCTATTGGGCTAGAGGGGTTTGAGCTGTGAGTAACGTGATTTGTCGAGCCCCCATGACCTACGCCTAGGGTGGCACCCTGCAAGCCCTTATGGTGGTATTAAAGTCCTTCTAGTTATCCTGCGACTTTTATGATGGTATTAAAGTCCTTATGGTGTGATGAGATTTTTATACTAGATGTTGTTGAACCGTTTAGGTAATATTAATTGATGTCCCTCCAAATACGTAGTAAAAACTTTTACTGTTCATGCGCTGTTGTATGATCAGTAAAAAATATTGCTCTGATCCGTGCACCATTCCTGGTTTAATCCGTGCCAATATATGGCAGTATTATATTATATAGAAAATGATACCCACAATATTTCTTAATTTTTACAACCCTTTAAACAAAAACATGTGACGCATTTTTATTAAATAATTTATAAAAAAACTAAAATTATTTTATAACAATTTCTCATTTTAAAATAGTTTGGTAAAGTGTTATAAAAAAGTTCACCAGTCTGTCGTTATTTTATATAGTATTATAGTACTACAGACTTGGTATCTAATAAGTATGGAACCTTTCTAGTTTTTGTAAGAAGAGCCAAATTTATCATTTTTATCATTTTATTTAAACACATATATATTAGTGTATAGATATGTATATTTAATTAAAAGAATAAAAATGACATATCCCATATTGGTATATGGTGTGGGGATGATATATAGCATTTCTAAAAAAAAAAAGCTTTACACCCTTTAGTGAAAGAAAAATTATACTCATTATTTCCACACCACACATCACATATGATTATTTTATTTTATTTTATTTTTTAATTTTTTTCCCTTTACTAAATATATGATGTATAGATAATGAGTATGATAACTCAATTAATTTAGAAGGAATAAAATAAAATAATAATAATAATAATGTGTGGAATGATGAATAGTAAAATTCTAAATGAAAATCTGATATAAGATCGTCAAGAACTTCTATCAATTTTATTCGTATTTGGCATCGATTTAGTTCGAGCTAATGATTGCAGTCGAGACTGCCTTAATTTACAGCTTAAATCCCCCTTGATTTATTTATTTTTAGCTAGCTAGCATCCCTATCATGTGCTCTCCTAATTGATAATTAGAAAAGAAAAAGCTGTAACATCGTTTTGATCTCCGAAAGGAGTAGCATTTGATGAGGAGGATTAAGTACTGTAATTTCCACCAAATCTCATAAACATTTCTTAATAATTTGGTGAATCACATTCGAACTTCATTGATGTGCCAAGATAGGTATCAAACGTACGATTGTAACTTGTTTTTACGGCTCCAATTTGATGGGGGGTCATGCGTACGAGGAGCAGTACTGATTTGTGGAGTTTCTATGGAATTTACCCATGCCATATTCGTTCGCCTGATCTACTAAAGCAATCAATTCCCACCGCCCGTCATTGTGCATCCTCTATGCTATGGACCCGTGATGGAGATACAAGAAAGGCTATCCGCAATGCCACAAGGAGGGCTAGGCGTGCTGGGGCGAGGAGGGTGGCTTTGGGTGCTTGCATGGCGCGGAAGGTGAGGCCTTGGGCACTGAAGGTGAGGCTTTGGGCGCACAAGGCAAGACCACGCAGGATCGACCGATTGCCACCTAGAGGTTAATCGAGTTGTTGGCAAATCCCTTGAATTTAGGGGATGAAGAAAATCCCTTGATTATAAAGGATTGAGCGATTTGGAGGATGATGACCGAGTTGTGCTTCTTCAAATTAGGAAGTTTATCCATTTGTTATTTAGTTAATTTGTTTCCCTTATTTTAGGAGTTGTTGGGATTGTTTCCTTAAGTCTAAAAGTTTGATTTGTTTTGGGATTGTGATTTCAAAAGAAGTTGTTAGACAAAATAAATGGGGGAGGGCTAGCCGAACCCTAGTACTATTTATTTTAGTTTCCATTGTAATTGATTATTATATTATTTTTCAATAAAATTGAAGCTTGTGCTTTGTCACCCTAATTTTCAAGAATTGAGTGCTAGCCTGAGTTAGTCTTGATTTTCATCTTCCAATCATTCGGATCTTGGTGTTGCCTCGAGCTAGCCTTTGATACATACATCAAACACGGTTGTAAACACTTGAGCGCGAGTGAGGCTTCCATCATTGGTGCTTTCATTGAGAGGCATCTAACCCGTGGAGAGGAAGCCAAGGAGGAAGATCATGGCCGATCAACAACCAACGCATAAGGAGCGGATTGAGAACCTTGAAGCCACTTTGGAGGTACAACACACCGCCACCAATGAACGGCTTGGAAGGTTAGAGGAGGTGCTCCAACAATTGGTGGATCAAAGGAGGAATGCAGATGGAAGGCGCCATAGAAGAAGAGCCGAGAGGCATCATAGTCTCTAGGGCTCCGTGGGATTTAGAAGAATCCAACACCGAGAGAGGGTGGAGGATTCGGATTCAGCTAATCAAGATTCCTCAAGCACCAATGAGGAATCAACTTAGGAAAGTGAAAGGGAAGAAGGTAACCGAGGTGAGAGAAGAGGCACACGTAGGGGAAGTTCTCAAACCAAAAATGGACTTTCCCAAGTTCAATGGTAATGCCCCGAGCACTTGGGATAGTAGAGTCGAGCAATACTTCAAGCACAATCACATGGAGGGCCATGCTGAAGTGTCTTATGCCGCCTACTTCCTGAGGGGGAGGCTAACTAATGGTGACAATGGATGAGGAAGACCTATAGAGCTCAAAGGAGGGAGTTGAAATGGTAAAAATTTGTCAAGGAGCTCTTAGGGAGGTTCAGGCCAACTCAGTATATGGACTACTATGAGACTCTCTCAAAAATCAAGCAAACCGAATCTTTCAGGGATTTTCAAAAGAAGTTTGAATACTTGTCTACAAGGGTACACGGTTGGTCGGAGAAGGCTCTCATTGGGACTTTCGTGTGAGACTTGATGAGTGAGTTGGCGGCGAAGGTAAAGCTTAAGAAGCCGAAGACCTTGATTCAAGCATTGGAGGTTGCACGGATTAAGGAAAATCAACTCCAAGATTTGAGGAAGAATAGCCGCTTGGATGTGAGAAAACCACCCCCAATGTTTTCCAAGTTTGGTGCAAACAAAACTTTTAGCAATGACTTCTCACCAGGAGGTCCTAGTGGAGGTGCATCAAGTAGAACTAAACCATTACTCGTGGGCATGAAGAGACTATCTTGGGAAGAGATAAAATGACGAATAGAGAAGGGGCTTTGTTTCAATTGCAATGATAAATTCACAATGGGCCACAAATACAAACCAAGCAAATTTTCCTCATAGAGATGGAGTCGGAGGAAGAGAAAGACATAGGGGAGGAAGAGCAAGAACAAGATGAGGTCGAGAGGGGAGATTCTCATATTTATATCCATGCATTAGCGGGTGTTGCGGGATCTAGAACGATGAGAACACAACCTCACATTGGCAAGATAGAGGTAATGGTTCTTGTTGATAATGGTTCATTCTTAAACTTCATCAACTCTAAAGTGGTCGAGAGATTGGGATTGCCTATGACTTCTATCACTCCATTTGAGGTCAAGGTAGCTAGCGGAGAGAAGTTGATGTGTAGAGAAGTATACAAAAAGGTATGTTTGAAAACACAAGGCCTTGAGATTGTAGCATATTTGTATTCTTTGCCTATTATGGGGTTAGACATTGTATTGGGTGTGCAATGGCTAGAGGAGTTAGGGAAGATAGTCTTGGACTATAGAAAAATGACTATGGAGTTTATGATGGGGGGCAAATGGGTGGCCATGAGGATGAATGGAAAAGGGGGATGTAAGGCCGTGGGGCCAAATGAGATGGAGAAGATTTTGAGACAAAGGGACAATGTTTTGCTATTGTGGAAGATGGGGGCATGGAAAGGGAGTTAGAGGTAAGGTTCCTAATGACTTGAGGGGTTTGTTGGGGAGGTTTTCTAGGGTGATGGAGGATCCGAAGACACTTCCACCCTCGGGAGAATTTGACCATCACATTCCATTGAAGGAGGAAGCCAAGTTGGTTAATGTGGCCCCCTACCGGTATGTCTATTACCAAAAGACCGAGATCGAAAAGTAAATCAATGAGATGTTGTTTAATGGGCTCATCAGGCCAAGCACTAGCCCATTCTCAAGTCTAGTTCTCTTGGTTAAGAAGAAGGATGGCACCTGGAGGTTTTGCATTGATTATCGAGCCTTGAATGAGGCTACTATCAATGATAGATTTTCAATTCTGACCATTGATGACATGTTAGATGAGCTTGAAGGTTCAATGTTCTTCTTCAAACTTGATCTAAAGGCCGAATACCATCAAATAAGGGTGCATGAAGGGGACATTCACAAGACTACTTTTTGAACTCACAATGGCCACTTTGAGTACTTGGTGATGCCGTTTGGTCTATGTAATGCTCCTTCAACCTTTCAAGCATGTATGAACCAAATCTTTAAGCCATAATTGATGAGGTATGTGTTGGTATTTTTCAATGATATTCTTGTTTATTCGAAGACATTGGAGGATCATTTGGAGCACTTGTAGGTTATTTTGGGGGTGCTACTTGGCAACTCTTTCTATATAAGTTGTCTAAGTGTGCATTCAGCCAAAGGGAAATTGAGTATTTGGGACATTTGATCTCACATGAGGGGGTCAAGGTGGATTCAAGAAAAGTTGAAGCTATGGTGGCTTAGCCCAAACTGAAGACCATCACCGAATTAAGGGGCTTTCTAGGGCTCACAGGTTATTATAGAAAGTTTGTCAAGGATTATGCTTCCATTGCAAGACCAATCACCAACATACTCAAGAAGAGTAATTTTGTTTAGAGTAAAGAGGGGAAGAAGGCATTTGAAGCTTTGAAGAAGGCCATGACAACTACACTTGTCCTTGCTATGCTTAATTTTGAGAAGGCATTTAAGTTACACATGGATGCAAGCAATGTGGGGGTAGGTGTGGTATTGACACAAGAAGGGAGGCCACTAGCATTCATTAGCAAGGCCCTTGGTGTTCAAAAGAAAGGGTGGAGTATGTATGCATGGGAAATCCTTGCTATCATGGATGTCGTGAGGGTATGGAAGCCTTATTTGTTGGGGCGGAAGTTCTTGATAGTCACGGATCAACAACCTTTGAATAATCTTTTGGAGAAAAGAATCACCACTCCGGATCAACAAAGGTGGGTATCTAAGTTACTTGGGTTTGAATTTCAATTGGTGTATAGGCTGGATAGGGAGAATCATGTAGCCGATGCCCTGTCTAGGAGGGAAGATGGTGAGGTGTTAGAGGCCCTTTCGGGTCCTTCATGGAGAGTGTAGGATGAGATTAGAGAGTGAATGAAAAATGATCTAACGTGTAAGGAGGTGATGAAGAAATTAGATGCGGATGCTAAGGGAGTAGAAAATTATGAAATGCATGATGAGCTTCTAAAATATAAAGGGAGAGTAGTATGAGAGATTTTAGGCCACTTTCATGATACCAAGGAAGGGAGACATTCGAGAGTGTACCGCATTTGGGTAAGGGTGGCTAACTTGTTCTATTGGGATGGCATGAAAGGAGAAGTGAGGGAGTATGTTAGGAGATGTGACACTTGTCAAAGGATGAAGAGTGAGAGTAGCAAGCCTAAGGGGTTGATGCTACCCTTACCGAGCCCTACTCACACTTGGGAGGATGTGAACATGGACTTTGTGGAGAGATTGCCACTTTCAAATGGATGTGATGAGGTTCTTATGATGGTAGACCGCTTGACTAAGTATGCACACTTCATTGCAATGGTGCATCCATACACGGCCAAGACTATTGCTAAACTTTATGTGGATCACGTGATAAAGCTCTATGGGATGTCAAGAAGCATTGTGATGGATAGTGACCGTGTGTTCATGAGCAATTTTTGGAGGGAGTACATCAAGATGCATGGGATGGAATTGGCTCGAAGTTCAACCTATCACTCTCAAGATGACACCATTTGAGGTGCTCTATGGGAAGCCACCATCGGTGCTTGTGCCTGTGAAGTAGGGAGTTCACCTAATGAGTTGGTGGATATGGAGCTTAGAGAGAGGGATGAGATCTTAAAAGAACTCAAAAAGAACTTTGACAAGGGAAGAAGCATGGAGTCCTTTAAGTCAGGAGATTGGGTATTTCTCAAATACTTACCTAGGGAGCACAAGGTACTATCCAAGGCAACATTGAGCAAGTTGAGGGCTAAACATTTTAGCCCATATCAAGTGTTGGAGAAGTGCGGATAGCTTGCTTACAAGCTAGACTTATCAGCTGGGGTTCACATTCATCCTATTTTTCATGTCTCATGGCTAAGGAGGAAGGTTGGAGATCCAACCAAGGTGGTTAATGAATTGCCCATAGCAGATGAAGAGGGAAGGATGTCAATCCAACCTGAGAAGATCATGGAGTATAAGCTTACAAGGAAGGGTGGCCAAGTGAGAATCGAAGCCTTGGTTCAATGGAGGGGGCTTTTAACTGAAGATGCTACAAGGGAGAGTGTTTGGGTTCTCAAGGAGTAATTTCCAGTACTAGACCTTGAGGACAAGGTCGGTCTTGAAGGGGGAAGGAATGATGGAGATGTAAGAAGGGTTATCAGCAATGCTACTAGGAGGGCTAGGCGTGCCGAGGCAAGGAGGGTGGTTTTGGGGTGCTTGCATGCGCAGAGGGTGAGGCTTTGGGCACACAAGGCAAGGCCACGAGGACCGATCAATTACCACCTAGAGGTTGATCGAGTTGTTGGAAAATCCCTTGAATTTAGGGGATGAGGCAAATCCATTGATTATAGGGGATTGGGCGATTTGGAGGATGATGAATAAGTTGTGCTTCTTCAAATTAGGAAGTTTATCCGTTTGTTATTTAGTTAATTTGTTTCCCTTATTTTAGGAGTTGTTGGGATTGTTTCTTTAATTTTAGAAGTTTGATTTGTTTTAGAATTGTGATTTCAAAAGAAGTTGTTAGAGGGAATAAATGGGGGAGGGCCAGCCGAATCCTAACACTATTTATTTCGATTTTGCATTGTAATTGATTATTATATTATTTTTCAATAAAAGTGAAGCTTGTGCTTTGTCACCCTAATTTTCAAGAATTGAGTGCTAGTCTGAGTTAGTCTTGATTTTCATCTTCCAACCATTCGGATCTCGGTTTTCCCTCGAGGTAGCCCTTGATGCATCCATCCAACACGATCGTAAACACTTGAGCGCGAGTGAGGTTTCCATCAACCCTTCAACATCTCCTATAAACCTGCACAAGAAACTCAAGGAAAGCTTGAAGGGTATTAAACGCATCCGATGTCTAAGTTAGACGATTGACATAATCAATAAGGGTTCTCCGAGTACAGTTTTTACGTACCTTGGTTAAGAGTTACCTCAGTTATTTATAGAGTTGAAGAATATAGGCTAAAACCTTCGCCACTGTTTATTTGAACTTCTTCTTATCCTTTTTCTCCAGCCCAGGGTACTGACCCCAAAGGGATATATTTAAATTTTCCTATTTCAGTTGTGTGATCCAAATGGAAGCCAAACACATCAGATGGTTTGAGGGCTAGCAGTTATCTCACCGTGAGGCTAGATGGTCTTTAATGCATGGATTATCTACATTGTTTGGGAAAGGAGAAAATTAAACATGTTACACGAGTTATCGTGCTAATCTAAATGACAAGACACTTATGCAATTTATTTTTTGTTTTATTGACAGTGTAATAAAGGGGCACCCATAGTGGGCATCCCTTCCCCTCCCCGTGGATAGGGGTTATAAAGTGGCTTAATAGCCAATTCATGAGTCTGGTTGGTCTAAATTCATTCCAATACATGTTTAATGTGTTCGAAGCATCACCTAACATTATTGACCTATTTCCAAATTATTTTTTATTTTTCGGTATTATTAAATCAATAAAATTATCCTGATGTCCAAAAATTGTAACACTTGCTCTTACTTGAAGATATGATATATATATATATAAGCATGCCTGTAAAAAATCTCATCTAAATTCAAAGTATTTCAATAAAAAAAAGCCTTTATGTTTTATCGAAAAATTGATATTTCTTTATACCATATGAGATTTGGCTCTAAATGCTCTTGGCCGGGTGGGGGGGATGCCCCCTCACATGGGCATGTCCCTGGTGCCCAGGGCACACCTGCATGCCACTTGGGGGGGGGGGGGGGTTATCGTCTCCACCACTGCTGCTAGTGGTTGCAACGGCAGCGCAGGGGGGGCCTCACATGGGCATGCCCTTGGTACCCATGGCACGTCCCCATGCCACTGACGAGGGGTATCATCTCCACCACTGCTACTGGTGGTTGTGGTGGCAGCGGTCGCCTATTGACCATGTCCCAACGATCATTTCTTACGCTTGTTTTCGTGGCCTTTAATGGCCAGTCGGGAGTTACACTCAGAATGGCTATTACATAGCCCCTCCCCCTTTTAAGGATGAGATACTGGTACAACAACTAAGTGCAAATCTATCTATCAAGTATGATCTCTAGTCCTGGTTTTTTGGCTGTGGAATATGTGGATGTTGTTTTGGTATATTACCACATAACACACTCTACCATCGCCAGGAGGATTTCGGATAAATAACGATGACGATGGATAATCTGTGGAACAACCGCATTAGATCTACAATTTGCCAAGGAGGTACTTTCGCTTCTGCTGTATACTTTGATCTTGTATTTCTAGCGTACATTTGTATCAAAGACGTTGATCAATTGTTCTTGATTTGGGTTTGACGTGCATGCTGTGATTTCATTTACTAAAATCTTTTTCTACACAATGAAAATATTTCCTTTTTTTTTTTTGTGACGAGATAATTTTATTCCCTATATGTAACTATTGTTACTGAGGTTGGTCGTTATGGTGGTAGCTCCGCTGAACAAGGAATGGCTGCAAGGCATCAAGGATCCGTGCACGTGGAGGTGCTCTAGATCTAGATGCTGCGCCATATGAGGATCAATGTTCACTGGAGGTGTTGTGCACCCAGGTGTTGCTAGCCCCGTAAGAGGCAGCGGTGCACATCGAATGGGTGCTACGTTGTGTTCACTGATTTGGTGGTGCAACCACCACTGTGCTTTGAGTATTGAAAGGTTGTAGCGAGAACCATAGGTGACTAAGCATCTTGGTGTCGCCACCAACAATGGCGCACGGAGAAGTGCACATGGGCGGTGCAACAGTCTCTACCTTCCCCATATCTTCACACCCAAAGTTTGTAGTGTAGCCCATGACACTACGCCTGTCAAGGGTGCTACGACAACCACTATCGCCCACCAGGCCTAGCGGCAATTTCTGTCATGGAGGACCGCAACCCATGATGGCTTCACCTAGAGGTACAACGAACGCATCAATGCAATGAGCTTAGCCAGGGTAGGAATTGTGTTGTAGCTTGGGGGACATTTTTTAAAAACACTAATATAGCATGTAGGTAATTATAATTTTTCTTTATATAATTAAAATTGCCCCCCCCCCCCCAATATCCAGACTTCTAAAATTTTTATTGAAATTATCCCCCCAAATCTCAATATTTACTAACCTCACTTTAACTTTTCACTTCACCTTACATCACCTCACACAGTGAGTCGTGACAACTGATACAAAATCTACTTATTACCAATAAAAAGTATAAACCTCAACTTTCTCTTTCTCTCTCTCGTTGGGTAATGCTTTAGACTTCAGTTACTTCCTTCATTTTTCTGACTTCTGAGTTTCTATTTCTCTTTCTTTCTACTGCTTCAGTTCGCAACATTCTCTCTCTCTCTCTCTCTCTCTCTCTCTCGCTGGGTAACGCTTCAGTTCCCTTCCTTCATCTTTGCACAACAACCTCTCTCTCTCTTCCTCTTTCTCTCTCTCGCTGGGTAATGCTTCGAAAAGAGCCAGCCAAAGGCCCAGAAGGATAATCATACAATGATTACTGATACACGGTCTGACAGTGACTCTCATTTGTTCATATGTTCATTCACTTCTTCTTTTTTAATAAAGTAAGCTCAGTTTTGTTCTTTTTGTTTGCAGAAAAATGAGTTCTAATGGACTTTGTTACTGCCTGCTGGGTAAAAGGCAAGAGGCTAGAGAAGTTGAAAGGTCACTAAGTCATTGACACTGCGCTATACGTTCATCCAAGAGAAAAAGAAAGGGCTTAACTCAAATTTAAGGTACATATACTTGAATACCCTATGCAACTATGCTTCTATTCATTTATGGCAGACACTTTTGAGTTTAGACTATTTCTTTTGCTTTTGAGTTTTGACTTTGCTTTTGATTTTTGCTATACGTTTTGTCTAGATTCTAGAACACACGTTACACACCTACTTGGGCCTTGGCTACTTTGCTTTTGAATTTTGACTAGTTTTGACTTTGCCATAAATTCCCATAGTGTATTATGTATGTTTTTGCATTGAATTTGATCTAGTGATCTGGTATGAATTTTTCAATTCTACCGTGATGATTATTCTGTTGCTTTGTTGATAGTCTGACAGAACATTTGCATATAGTTTTTTTGTTCACTTAGTAATAAATACAAACTGTACAAAAAAATCTAACAGTTTTCTATCATTACTTATTAGGTACTTCTCACGTTTACTCTTGATCTATAAAGTTTTCTTAAATTATAGAAAAATATGAGCAAGCCAAGAACAATTGATTCTTTTTTTAAAAAGAAAGATGAGGATAATTCAGAGAGTAATATACATTTAAAGAGCTCGGTAACAACGGAATGTGATGCTTCTATCACTAATGAGCGTCCCTCTAAAACTTCAAGAATCCAACCTGAAGAGATGGATGCTACCTATTTGGAACGTGATCTAGAATTTCGTCCACAAATATGAAAATTTCCTACTAATCTACGAGATGAGATCCGACATGCCTATCTAAAAGTTGGTCCATATCAACCTAAACTTATAGAATATCCTTTTTCAAGAATAGGCAATCAATGTCGCCGATTTCAATTTTCTTGGTTTCAAAGATATTCAAATTGGTTGGAGTACTCACCATCGAAGAATGCTGTATTTTTTCTTCCATGTTACGTTTCTGCTAAGAAATCAACGAGCCTTCCAGGATAAGATGCATTTACCAATAAAGGTTTTGACAATTGGAAAAAAGTGAATAATAAAATGAATTGTCCTTTAATAGGACATGTGGGGAGAGATCCAAATTCACCACATAAAAATGCTGTAAAATGTTGTGAGGATCTATTGAATCAGTCAAGATATATTGACAAGTTAGTTGAAAAACAAGTATCACAAGAGATTGAGAATAATCGGTTGCGGCTCAAAACTTCAATAGTAGTGTTCGATGACTTACGTTCCAAGCTTGTGCCTTTAGAGGCCATGATGAAAGCACTGACTAAAAAATCAAGGTAATTTCATTGAACTGATAAAACTTCTGACAAGTTATAATGATCAAGTTAATGGAGTTATCATGGAAAATGCTCCATAGAATGCCAAATATACATCACCCAAAATTTAAAAGGAAATTTTGCATATATTTGCAAACAAAGTGTGAAATGTGATTTAGGAAGAAATCGGGGATGCCAAATTTTGTATTCTTATTGACGAATGTCGGGATGAGTCTAAAAGAGAACAAATGGCTATCATTTTGAGGTTTGTTGATAAAAATGGTTTTATTAGAGAGAGATTTTTTCATATTGTGCATGTCAATGATACTATGGCTCTAACTCTTAAAAATGATATATGTGTTCTTCTTTCTCGTTACAACCTTCAAATTGAGAATATTCGAGATCAGGGGATATGATGGAGGAAGTAATATGCGTGGTGAATCAAATAGATTACAAACTTAATTTCTTAAAGATTGTCCCTATGAATATTATATGCATTGTTAGGCTCATAAACTACAATTAATTTTAGTTGCAACCTCTAGAGAAGCCAAACATGTTCATCAGTTTTTTGTCCATTTGACATCCATTATCAATATTGTTTTTAGTTCTTCTAAACATAATGATGAATTACAATCTGCTCAAGCTGCTAAAATTGAAAGTTTGATCGCTTCCAATGAGATTGAGACTGGAAAATGGGCAAATCAAATTGGTACGCTACAACAAGCTAAAGATACTATATGGGGATCTCATTTTCAATCTGTTTGTAGCTTGATGAGGATGTTTAGTCCTACTTGCTCAATTATCAAGACTATCTCAAATAAGGGATCAAATTATTCTCAACGTGGTGATGCTAAAGCAGCTTACATGGTTTTAACATCTTTCGAATTTATTCTGATATTACATATGATGAAAAAATCATGGGAATCATTAATGCATTTTGTCAATCTGTGTAACAAAATTCTCAAGATATTATGAATGCCATGAGTCTAGTTTCAACCACAAAAGTACTCATTCAAAAACTGAGAGATGATGGGTGGAGTCTTTGCTTACTAATGTTAAATCATTTTGTGAAAAATACCAAATTGATATTCCTGATATGAATGGCCAATATACTAGAGCTCAAAGCAAATCTCGTCGTCAAGTTGACAAGTCATTGACAACAATGGAGCATCATTTTAGGATTGATATATTTACTGCTACAATAGACTTCCAATTGCAAGAATTGAACAATAGATTTAACGACTATGCAATGGAACTTCTCATTCTTAGTGCTGCTTTAAACCCTAAAGGTGCATATAAATCATTTAAAATTGATGATATATGCAAATTGGTTGAGAATTTTTATCCACAGGATTTTACTGAGCAAGAAAGATTCATTTTGAGAATTCAATTGCAACATTATGAGCTTGATGTGTTGACGCATCTAGATTTTCAAGATAAGTCTACATTATTTAAGCTATGCAGAGGACTAACAATTTTAGAAAAGTCATAGATTTATTATTTGATTGACAGGTTAATTCATTTAGTATTAACTCTTCCAATTTCTACTGCTACTATTGAGCGAGTATTTTCTGCCATGAAACTTATAAAAACTAGATTACGTACTCGAATGGAAGATGAGTTTCTTGCAGATCATTTGCTAGTTTATATTGAGAAAAAAATTGCCAAGAATTTCACTTCAGAGATGATAAATGATGAATTTTATTCCATGAAAGATCGTCGTCGAGCTTAATTTGAAGGGGAAATCCTAAGTTGATATTTCATTTTCTTTTCTTTTTGTAATGGTCTCAAGCAAACTATGCAAATCCTAACAAAAATTATCTTCTAAGATAATTTATGGACATGTATTTTTTGTATGCAATTTTATGACGTATGATTATTGTTTATAATATAGTTACGTTCAAAAACACATATTACTTATACTCACACATACCACACACTTTGTCAATCGCCCCCCCAAACACCAAATCATAATTCCGTCCCTGAGCTTAGCTGCATGCGTAGCCATGCAGACATTGCTTGCACCGCAATCTGCAACACAGTCGAAGGAGGAGCATCGTTGCACACTGTGTTGTGTGGGGCAACACTGCCACGATGTGCATCATGGAGAGTGGAGCGCCTTGCTACAAACAGAGTGGCACACTCCTGGACAGAGGCTTTGTCCTCTGTTGTGCGTAGAGTAGCGCGCACTATGGTGGTGTTGTGCACAAAGGAGCACGGCATGCTGATGGGTTCTCCAACATGTTTGGCTGCTTTGAAAGGTGGCACAGTGGCTAAGAGCATGGCGGCGGTTGTAGAAAAGTTTCTTTGGATGAGTAGTAACCATATTTAGGTTAGGAGTGTGGAAGAGGAGTTGTGGGTCAATTTTTTATGGCAAATGGTTTTGGGCTACAAATAAATTTGGGCTTCGTTTAAATTATCTTTAGGCTGAGAACCTAATTTAGACCATTTTGTTCATGTTCAAATCGGCCCCTATAGAAAACTCTTTGGTTTGGCCCTAGTAGTAAGAGTCTAGGTTTTGGTAGTATGCTCTCTCCAAGTCTAAAGTTCAAATCATCTCTAGAATCAGTCCTCTCTTGTAGAGGTCTTCTCCGGCCTTAGTGCAGGGGTCCTCACCTCACATCCCATGGGGATTTCTTTCATGAATACTAGTTTTCTCGCATTTTGTTTATAGAGGTCTCTATGGAAGACAACATTGATGAGCTTTGTCAAAGACTTTCACTGTCTGAAACAGAACAGGAGGCTTTACTGGTCGATGACAGTTTGTATGAAGACTCAAAACTCAGAGGTGAAAGGTGCCTCTTGGTCTCTGTGGTGACAGATAAGTATTACAATAAAGAGGCCTTCAAGTACACTATGAAAAAGGTCTGGCGTCCCGTAAAGAAAATAGCTTTTAAAGAGCTGGGTAACAACCTGCTACTAGTCGAGTTTGAGAACGATGCAGATAAGAGAAGAGTGCAAAGGGAGGGTCCATGGTCTTTTGACAAGCACCTAGTTCTGATGAAAAAATACGAAGGTGAGTTAAAACCTAACAAAATAACCATCTCGGAAGCAGCCTTTTGGATCAGATTATATGATCTCCCTCTACATGCAATGAATGAAAAAGTGTCGAGACTTATTGGTGCAAGTATTGGTCGTATTGAGGAGGTTGATGTGGATCAAGGTGAAGTTGCATGGGGAGAGTTCATCCGCATTAGAGTTATAATAGATATATCCAAGCCTCTGATGAGAGGTAAGTTCATTCATTTGGGATCTCATAAGTCATACTGGGTGCGTTTTGTGTATGAATGTCTACCAAATTTCTGTTATGCATGCAGTAAGTTGGGGCACATTCACAAAGACTGCAGTTTATGGCAGTCAAGCAAGCAAAACGTCCCTGAAGAAGAGCTTCCCTTTGGACAATGGATGCGCCAAGGCGGGTGAGGAGAAAAGGGGAAACAACACCGTGAGCAGGGGGTGGCCAATGCTCGAAACACAAGACCATCTTGAACCAATAACCAAGAGCAGGAAATGGGGCAACAACAGGCTGGAAATGGGGAAGCAAAGCTGATACAAAAAAGTGCGGGAAAAGAAGGTGTCTCTTCCAAGGGTACCAACATGGCTCACGTCCAACATTCCCTTGGGACTTTGTAGGAGAAAGCTGACATCCCAATACCCAAAATGGCAAGCACGCTTAGGGATAGGACTGAGATATCGAGTCAACAACCGAGGGAGCAATTTGCACCAACACCAAGAAAACCATCTGAGATGTTAAATAATGGAAATGTGGGATCAACTCCTAATGGAAAAGAGCCTAAGATGATTGAAAGATGTAGTGGGCTATATGGCCCAAAAGAGAGGCATGATGCAGGCCCACAAGCTGAACAAGAGGAGCATACCACGACTACTGCAACTAGATGGTCCAGGAGACAAAGGAAGGCTGCTACAGAGGAAAAGGCAGCTGTGACAATTAATCCAACAAAGAAAAGGAAAGAGACAGAATCGACAACCAATGCCCACCTATCTGTTAAACAAAAGCAAAGAAAGGTGAGTATAGATGTTCTTGAAACTCAACCAAAGATATCGGCGGAGGCTGAATTTTAGCCCTGCCAGACGCCATGAAAATCATAAGTTAGAACTCCCGTGGGCTTGGGAACCCACGAGGAGTTAGAGCCCTTCGTGATATGGTCATGAAGGAAGGTCCCGAGATCCTCTTCTTACAGGAAACAAAACTGATGGGAAGAGAACTTGACAGATTGAAATACCAACTGGGATACCACAGTTGTTTGGCTGTGGATAGGGTGGGTTTGAGTGGTGGACTATCCTTGATGTGGAGAAATGAGGTGAATTTGAACATATGTAGCTACTCTAATAGTCATATAGATGCTGTAGTGATGGAAGATGGTCCTAAAAGAGAATGGAAATTAATTGGTATATATGGACAACCAAGTGCAGCCAGAAGACTGGAAACATGGGCTCTGCTCAAAAATTTAAAAAGAGATGAGAATCAGGCTTGGCTTGTTTTTGGCGACTTTAATGAGCTGCTAAGCAGGCAAGAAAAGTTTGGTGGCAATGCAAGACCCGAGAGACAGATGATGGATTTCAAGGATTCTATTAATGAATGCCAGCTTACTGATTTAGGATATAATGGACAACCTTTCACTTGGTGGAAAAATCGAGATCAGCTGGGAAATATTTGTGAAAGACTAGATAGATTTCTATCCAATACCAAGTGGAATGAGCTGTTTCCTTTTGCAAAAGTGGTGCATGGATTTGCTACTCATTCAGACCACATCCCAATTATTCTGCAAAATGATGGTGTGACTGTTGTTAGAAGAGGACCAAAACCCTTCAGGTTTGAAGCAATGTGGGTGGAGGCTGCTGACTGTGAACAAGTTATCTCGAAGGCATGGACTAATAATCAAGAGCAAGAGGATATGGATGATGTCATGAGGAAGATAGCTGTATGTAGCAACAAGCTGACTAGGTGGAATAAAGCTCATTTTGGTAATGTTCAAAGACAACTACAGAAAGCAAAAACAAAGCTATAGAGACTTCAACAAACAGATCCCTCTCTCTTTAACAAAGATGCAATTCAAGAAGCCCATAGAGAGTTGCACTGCTGGCTGGAAAGAAATGAGATCTTATGGAGGCAAAGATCAAAGGCGTTGTGGCTCAAAGCAGGGGACCAAAATACAAAATACTTCCATACCAAGGCTTTTCATAGAAGGAAAAAGAATCTGATCTATAGATTGAAGGATGGAGAAGGGGGTTGGAAAGAAGGAGAAGCCAAAGATCAGTTAATACTCAAGTACTTCAAAGAGCTTTTCACTACTAATCCACAGGAACGCAACCTAAATTTCTTATCAGCTCTGCAAGGGAGAATTACAGGTGAAATGAACCAAGAATTAGTCAAGTCTTTTACTACAGCTGAGGTAGAGAAGGCCCTGCACCAAATGAACCCTACCAAAGCCCTGAGCCCAGATGGTATGGCACCTATTTTCTTTCAAAAATATTGGCACATTGTTGTGAAGTCTATCACCACTGCTGTGTTACATGCTCTGAATGAAGGTCTTTTTCCAACATCCTTAAACCACACTTTCATAACTCTGATCCCAAAGTCCAAAACACCTGAAATAGTATCAGAATTTCGACCCATTAGCCTATGTAATGTGGTTTACAAATTAATTTCCAAAGTCCTAGCAAACAGACTCAAAAAAATTCTCCCAACTATAATTTCCAGCTCACAAAGTGCCTTTGTACCCGGTAGAATTATTTCAGACGATATACTGGTTGCTTATGAGATGGTTGATTTATTGAGAAAGAAAAGAAAAGGGAAGGATGGCTTCATGTCTCTAAAGCTTGACATGAGTAAAGCCTATGATAGGCTCGAATGGAACTACTTGAAAGAAGTCATGGGGCAGATGGGATTTGACAACAGGTGGATCAACATGGTGATGCTATGTGTGTAGTCTGTATCTTTTTCAATCCTTGTTAATGGGGTACCTATGGGACCTATCATACCATCAAGGGGTGTCAGGCAGGGGGATCCATTATCCCCCTACCTCTTTCTTCTTTGCACTGAAGGGCTTGTGTCTTTATTACATAAAGCTGTCCAATCAAAGGAATTAACAGGGATCAGAATCTGTCGAGGAGCTCCTGCTTTAAGTCATCTGCTATTTGCAGATGACAGTCTTCTTTTTTGTAAAGCAACCCTCCAAGAAAGTGAAGCAGTACAGAAGTTGTTAGAGATCTATGAGCTGGCATTAGGACAGAAAATTAATAGAGAAAAGACTTCATTAATTTTCAGTAAGAATGTCCATCAAACCACTCAGGCTGACATACTATCCCACTGGAATATCCAAGATTTTCATCAGTATGATAAATACTTGGGGCTTCCACCTATGATTGGTAAGTCCAAGAGTCAAGCCTTCTCTGATATAAAGCACCGAGTGTGGAAGAAACTGTAGTGCTGGAAAGAAAAACTCCTGTCACAAGGTGGGAAAGAAGTGCTACTTAAGGCAGTGGCCCTATCCATCCCTACATACTCAATGAACTGTTTTAAACTCCCAACTTCCTTTTGTCATGAATTGGAACAAATGGGGGCTAAGTTCTGGTGGGGACAGCAAAGGGAAAAAAGGAAAATACACTGGGTCAGCTGGCAGGAAATGTGCAAGCCTAAAAGTGCAGGTGGCATGGGATTCAAGAAACTCAACTGTTTCAATGATGCACTTCTTGCTAAACAAGGATGGAAACTTATGCAAATGGATGATAGTCTCCTCTACAAGGTTTTCAAGGCTAAATATTTTCCAAAGACTACCTTCCTGGAAGCTAAAAGGGGTCACAACAGCTCGTATGCATGGAAGGGAATTTGGGCTGTGAGGTCAAGATTGGCACAAGGCTGCAGATGGCGAGTTGGGACTGGGGAAAAGATCAACATTTGGGATGATTATTGGATCCCAGGCTTTAAAGATTTAAAGGCACATAGAAAAGAAGAATGTGAAAGAGTTCAAGAGCTAATTGACCCTCATAGCAGATGGTGGGATGTCCATAAAGTTAGAAGACTACTACCTCCCACAGCAGCAGATGCAGTTCTAAAATTGACTATTAGCCTTTCCAAGATAAAATGATTTGGGATAGGGAGAGAAGTGGAAAGTTCAGTGTGAGAAGTGCTTACAAACTTTTCAAGGGTATGGAAGAGCATTCACAAGGTGAGACCTCAGAAGCTAGCAGACAAAGGTTGTTCTGGAAAGGCCTATGGAGTATGAAAGTTCCAAACAAAATCAAAATCTTTGCTTGGAGAGCATGTAGGGATAGTCTGCCAACTGCATCAAATTTAAAGGAGAGAAAGATTGTATCAAATGATCTATGTCAACTCTGCTCTAAGTCAAGTGAAGACATAAATCATGCTCTTCTTAAATGCCCTCAGCTGCACATGAGTTGGAAAAAGTTCCTCCCAGGTTCACAAGTCTATGACAGAGGCCAAACCTTCGAGGACATAGCTAAACAAATTCAAGATAGCAAGAAAGAAGGAGCCTTGGAGAGATTCTTCATGTTAGCATGGGGTAGCTGGTATAGAAGAAATCAATGGCTCTTCCAAGACAAAAAACTCTCTGCTGAGGAAGATTTCAACCAAGCATTGAGCATACAAACAAGCTTTGTGACAGTGAAGAATAGGCTTAGAAGTGACTCGAAGCCCAGCTTTAAATGGAAACCCCCACCCCAGGACACTCTTAAACTAAATATAGATGGCGCCATATTTCATGAACAAGGGGCTACTGGTATTGGCATAATACTCAGGGATAGTGCAGGAGATGTCATCATGTCAGCAACTAAACGAGAGGCAGCAGTTCAAGAATCCTGTGCTATCGAATTACTTGCTATTCTTAGAGGCCTCCAATTATGCCTACCAATGGGTATTCACAACTTGATCATTGAAAGCGATGCTCTCCTAGTGGTGACAGAAATCCAAACCTCTCAACCATTAGACTCATTACTAGGGAACCTGGTCCTAGATGTGCAACAAATGATGAGAAGGTTTCAGCATTGCACAATTGAACATGCTTGCAGGTTTTCAAATAATGCAGCACACACACTTGATAGATATGCAAGGAATGTGGATGACCTTGTTTTTTGGTGGGATTACATACCCCCATGTATTTAGAACATTATTTGGACTGAGAAGTCTATGTATTTTTCCAATTCATAATACAAAGTTCTGATTTCCTATCAAAAAAAAAAATCAGCCCCTATATAATTTATATATTTTTTTTGGAGAAGAGAACTGGGTTATAAGCCCAGCAAGCAAAGGCTTATCTGTAACTGGGGTATTTGTTTTAAAAGGAAAGGGCTTGATGGTGGTTTGATCCTAGATGATAGATACTAATTTCTGCTTAACCCTTGGAACCACTGGGCCGAAGCATATTCGTATTATTACTGTTGAACTTTTTATATTTTAACTTGTTTAGAAAATGTGGCACATGAATATTTATTTTTCTGAAATATATTTTGGCATAACTTTATAATATTTTATTGGTTACTGTATACATGTATACATGCCATTATATTATGGGATTATTTTCATCACATTTGTTTAACATTTTATTTTATGCTATAAATTGCCTATATTATTATTTTTGAAATGTGACAATTTTCGGTACATGTAATTGTGTGAGCTTATTTTATTATTAGAATTTGTTAGGCTATTTTTAAGAATTAGTCTTCAAATTTTTTGAATGTGATAAAATAGAGAATTAAGTAGCTTGAGCTTGTAGTATCCATGCTTATGATTAGCCAAAATGGATTTCTTCGATCTAAAATGGAATTATTTTGCATGTGACTAGCTCGGCATACAATTTTTCTCTTAGTGACAGTATAGTTGAGATTGATTTGGAATTAATCTCCTATACAATATAAATTTGTGCAAAAATTAAGTTAGAAATTAATAATTAGACATTGTGGTGTAAGAGATGATTAGGAAGCATATCGAATTTTTGATCTTGCGGTATGTGTTAATTATTTTTTTGACTTAAATTGACGCAGAAAATTTCTTAGATGTGTGTGCCATTAAATGCACATATTAAGATAACTGAGAGGAAAACCTAGAGATTGTGTATGCGACTTAATTGGTGCATTAATCTCCTCTATGAGCAATAGTTGGAAACAATTGGCGATTATTATGAATGTTAAATAGATCATCATTATAGTAAAAACCTCTAAAAAGTCTAGAGTAAAATTAGAAGTTCGCGTGAGATGCGTGCACTGTAATTTTCATAGAAGTTGAAGGGATCAACTATCAGATAGAGGTAAACCACTATTTTATTTTTGAGAATCTTGTTGGTAATAAAAGAAGTTGTGTGTTTTTTTTTGGATCGCAAAGATTAATTGCTTTTATATTTGAGGTTGAGCATTATAATCTTGAAAAAACTTAAATGAACTCACAGATAAGCACATACCCTCTAAAACTTGTTAGTATGTCTGGCAAGTAAGGACATTAAAATCTGAATGTTTAAGAGTGTTGAGGACATTCTTGATTGACGCATTTGTTTTAAAGGTTTTATCAGTGCACCTCTTTGTGGTATTAGCACTGGTAATCTTGCTCAAGTTTTATTTCTATCTAGTTAGAAAAAATAGGTTCTTGCAGATATATGAACTTAGGAATACTCATTGAGAGTAATGTAATACCAAGCACCAAACACCTTTAAGGTTTGCGTGGTAACTATCACAAAACTTTGAATAATTATGTATGACTTAACTAAGCCTAAAATTCTTGCTCGTGGTTGCACTAATGCAAGATAGGTTTCAGGCTAAGATAATTTCTCACAAATTTTCTTTTCACTCCTATTGTAGATTGGAGAATACGAAAAATATTGAGAAAGCAAGAAATAGGGATATCGCTAGCTGCTAAAATGTCATAGGTTGCATTTATTGCACAACGAGATTTTTTGGCTCTTCTAATGCGACATTTTGTGAAGTCTATTCCTAATTTGATTTAAGACTAAATGTATAAAATGGTGTTAGTGAGAATTCCTAGAGGTTTAGGAATTGGATGGTCAGTCATCGACTCAGTGATATTATTCCTCGGGTGGAGATATGATATACTAAAATGTGTCATAGAGGCATAGGATGATAGGTGTGAAGCTCGAGAAATTAAATGTTTTCTCGCTTATGAGACTCCTCTCCTTTGTTTAGTAGAGTCAACAAAAAGGCAATATGAGCATTTTCTATGTTAATGTTCCTATACATAAACACTAAGAACATGAAAAAGGAAATATTGTCTCATCATATAAATGCAATTCCTTTTTCTTTTTCTTTTTTTATCCAGGAGGAAAATTTATTTTTCAAATAAAATATTTTCTAAATCACAATTTTATGACTTATATGATGAGAACATGAATTATTTCACAGTTTTATGGCTTGCTGAGAATGAAGGTATAAGTGAATTATGGCGCAAAGTAGTTGTTACATCACACTTGGGTTGACGTAATATGGGGTTGCAGCCTTAATTCTAACTTGTCTTCTTTTGATCAAGTTCATTCACCACTAAGAAAGGCTGAGTGATTATTTAGTGCAAAAATGAATTCTATTAAAAATATGAAGGATCTAAATTTGAATATTTTTAGTTGAGTCAAGAAAATTACTCATATTCTCGGTGAGGGTGGGGTATTGTGGATTTTTACTAACAGTTAGTTTTTGAAAAGAATGTTTTATCCCACATTACCTTGATCTTAATATTTTCAAAATTTTTATAAAAGATGATGAAAAATAGTGGAAGTAATTCACCAACTAGTGAATGTCTAATATTAGTGATTGTGATTCCCAACATTTACGCGAACATTTATCTTCATAAATGCATGGTAGCTATATATCAGTATTCTCTTGTCATTTAGAGACTAGAAGAGAATATTTGTACTATAGCTCCGATAAAGGTAATGAATTCACATAGTAGAAATCATAACATAGAATATTAGATTCACTTCACTTATATGATCCAACCTAGGATTCTTGATTTGATTGACAAAGGAAAAATGGAATTGATAGAGGTATAGATCTATCTGTCGGCACTAATTGAGTTGCCTTTAGATAACCAATGATCGCACATTTATCGAAACTTTTCTTGAAAGAGTCAAATAGTTTATTCTCGTAGAGGAATTAGATGGTTAGTTTTTGTGATATTTAGGCACAAAGTACTGTGAGCGCATGATTGTTGCTTCTAGTGTTTTGGAACAAAAAGCTAATGAACGCTGCATACTATTTAATGCGGCTTAAATAAACCATATATTCAAAGACACCCAATGTGCCTAGTTCTTTTTTTTTTATTAACGGCCTATTGAATAAAATCAAGTTACTTGAACATTGTTGACAATCTTGGAAAAGTGTCATTCTAAAAGATATGACGATTTGACTATCTTAGATTATTAATTGTCACCTAATGAGTGCTTTTTTATACTAGGAGGTAGTGGACATGAGTTTTTGAAAGGTAGCTAAGACTTCATATCTTGAAAAATTGCATGTAAGAAAAATAGTTTCTAAGAGCTCTTGTTCAAAATCCATGAAGAATTAATGAGATGATAAATACCAAAAAATCTAGTTTTGCCTATACTATTTGGTGTTTTCATTATTGTTTATTCATGAGAGTTAGAGGTTGAGATTTTGTTAAGGGTTAAATATGGCTTACTTGTGTAAGTGAGTTTGTGATGCGATTTAGATTAATCATTAAGCATAATGGCTAGGCCATTGTGATTGTCCTTAGGGGCAAAGACCCTAATCACCTTACCCTTAATGAAAACTAAAGGTTGGTTATCTCACATGTTGTTGTTGAGTATAAGAGATTCCTATGAAAACCTGAAATTGCAAATTAAATTTGTTGAATGATATTTGTAGTCACCTTGTAGATTCTTAAAAGTCGTAGTTGGACTTATTGATTAGAATCTAAAGTTTATATAGTGAGTTTGACCCTAAGAGAGATTCGCGATGAATTGCTGACTTCATGGTTGTGCAAATATCTTTTATATATAAAAGCAGAGTTTCTTAGTGGGTGCATGTTTTGGAAAGTTACCACACATGATAGTGCACATGGAGAGAAATGGTTGTAAAACATCACCTGAGAACTGTGGTTTGATTATTTTTAGTTGACCATGTGATTTCTCTTCCTCTGATATTGCTCATTGTGAACATAATACTGATGTGTTCTATGATCATTTAGTGTGGCTGGAAGCATTTTTTTGTAACCACACACATTCACCATAAATTTAGGGGTTATGCTGAAAAATGTATGTCAACAAGTATAGATTAGCTCCTTCACACGAGCGATCGCTTTTTGCACTACAAATGGGTAGCAAGCAAAGATGAGATAATATATCACTTGGTACTTATCTAGAAAGGGATAAGTTGTAAGACACAAAAGATATGTCGCCTTAATATGAGCTAAGATGACGTCTATCATATTTAAGAGGATTGTGCATGGTTTCCCACAATCCATGTAGCTTGTGGTTTAGCCAGATGTGAGATCCTCTTTGACGCTTCGAGTAGTGACTAAATGGAGGGAGTTAAGTTCGGCGCTGAGATAGCAATGTGATATATGCTCTTTTTTGGAAAGAGAACTCCACCGTAGCATGTATTTTATACTATATATGCTTTTTCAACCAATAATAGAGGTGAGTGAATGAATCACTACTTCCTTACTACGTGAATCCTGTAAGTTATAATTGATGACCTTAATTTATTTATGCCCTTAGGAGACTTTGACTATGTCATGAGATTGATGTTTTAATGTCTACTACTTTGACATGTTATCTATGACCATGAATGATACGGTCTAAAGAGACATTGCTGAAAATACCACTGGACTAAGATTGAATGATTTGAGGGTGAGGGGAAGACTATTTGGTAACATCTCGATATAGATGTGTACTCATTGCTGGCAAGTTGTGTTGTTTCTTGTGAGTTGCGACACAATTATGCGTACATTATGTTTTATGGAGATTGAGTATTACTCTGAGTCATTGGGACTCAAGAGGGATTAGAAATGCTTAATCAAATGTGACCAAATGAGTCAGAATATAACAAGACATTTTGTTTTCAAGATATTGCTATGCTGGCTTTCTCTCAGAGAGATTTGATATAGTGCTCTCATTTTCCTTTTACAGGTGTGCTCGATGGCTGCACAACCTATTTGCCAGTATGAACAAGATTGATAACATATTGAGATATACAAACCTAGGGTCTTGCCCGTTATGTGCAAGTGAGAAATGTAATAAATGGGCACCTATAGTGGGAACTCAATCCCCTTCCCTTAGCTAGGGGTTATGAAGTGGCTTAATTGTCACTTCATGAGTCTTGATGGCTGGCCATTAATGGTTAGTTGGGGTTACACTTAGATGAATTATTTACATAGCCTCGCTCCCATTTGGATAAGGTGCTGGTACAACAACTAAAGGTATGCTTGGAGAGTGAGATGAGATGAGAATTTTTTGAATAGTAGTAAGATAGTTAATGAATAGCAATGAGATAGTTTGAGTTGAATATTTTTTGAGTTTTGGAAAAGGAGACAGAAAAAGTTGGATAAAAAATATTATGAAGTTAAAATATTGTTAGAATATAGTTTTATAATATTATTTTTGTTTGGCGATTTGAAAATGTTGAATTATTTTTTATTTTTTGTTTAAAAGTTTGGAAAATTTGTAATGATTAGTTTGAAAATATTTGTATTTGAATTATGTTTGGAAAGGAGATGAGATGAGATTTTTGGGATGAAAACTATTTCCAAACAAGCCCTAACTGCAAATATCTCTCAGTATGATTATATCTAATCCTAGTTTTTAGGCTGTGGAATATGTGAGTGTTTTTCTAGTATATTACCTTGTAGCACACTCCACCATCATTGGGAGGGTTTCGGAAGAACAACAACAACGACAGAGAATCCATGGAACAACCGCACTAAATATATGATTTGCCAACAAGGTAATATCACTTCTGCTGTGTACTTTGATCTAGTATTTCTAATAGACAGGAATATACAGAGCCATTTGCCCAACTAACATGCATGAAAGAATTCTTTATTACCACAACAAGTTTGGTATTGAACCTTATATTTATCATTCGCATCAAGTAGTATCAAGCATACATCTCGTACTTAAAGTGGCCGGGTGCTATAGCTACATCATACTAAATAATATTCTAATTAGTTCGAGTTTTCATTACGCAAGAAAGGGTTGTTGAGAGACAAGATCGATTTGTTTCACATTATTTATAATGAAAATACTACAGTCACAAAGAAAGAGATTATACAAAAGTAAACTCACAAATTAATCTATTTCATAAGATACATTATATTTACTTTATCAATAAAAATAATTTTATAATTTGACGTATTACATCAAGTCACGTCACTTTGTGAGTTTACTTTTCTAAACTCTCATTGTGCACTACAACAGAACCCACTCTTTGGGAAGAAATATTTTGTCCCAAAAAGTGCATTTTTCATCCCAAATTTGTCTCCAAAAGTCTATCCCAAAAGACCACTTTTATCCCAAAAACTATTTTTTATGACAAAGTTTTCCCTACTCGTTCAAAGACCGTTCCAACGGGTAAAATATCCCAGGATGAAATTATTTCATCCCTAAATCTCCTTTGAACGTCAAGGTCACATTCGAATGTACTGGCAATTGTTCAAAGGAATGATATGGCATTCAAATACTAAATGCATACCCGTATAGACCAATTTGTTTGCACAACCATGTTCTGTAATAGAATGAGGCTATTATTCGAACATAATATGAGTGATATGCGTTCCAATGTTGAGATTGTATATGGTTAGAACATGTTCTGTAACTAAACATAACATGATCATGCTATTTTTATTCGAATAGGATCAATACGCAATCAAATGGTGAGACCACATTTCGTTTGAACTATTATTATAAGTATTTGAATATCGAATTTTCATGCTATACTTGTTCGAATACAAGTATTATTAATCGCATCTCCATGTTAGCTTCATGCGACAATATTAGGTTAGGTTTGGAAGTTTTTTGAAACACAAAATTCTCATCTCATCTCATTTCATCATTACAATTTTTTTAAATTTTCACATAAAATACAATAAATAATTCAACTTTTTCAAATCTCAATTCAACTTTTTCAAATTCTAAAATAATAATAATATTAAAAAATAATATTTTATTCAATTTTTAACTTTCATCTCAAACTAAAAATTCTGATCTCAACATCCAAACCTAACACTCCTCCAAGTCTTTGCCTTGACCTTAGTTTCTCAATCTCCAATATATATTGCTCTAAGTTTTGATAAGAGTTACTTAATTTGCTCTTAGATCCTGAAAAGAGGTAGAAGATTTTACGCACCGCCCCAGACTTCTTAGATATCTAGAACAGGGTACCAAAACTTGAAAAAAATCTAAACGTCGCTCGCAAAGGATTCTTCAAAAGCAGAGTTGGTATAGAGTGCAATCATCTTATCATACATAATAAAAAGTAGCTTAAGCTATTAGCTATGAAATAAATATATAATTAATACTAAATCAAAGATTACCCAACTCTGACATAATTTGATTATGCTACAGAATGAGTCACCTCTCCATCATGATTAGTATGTGATTCAGTATATAAAGTTGTCAGGTTATACTCAGCAGAATTCTCTTCTTCCTATAAACATTAAAAATATAAAATTAAAAGAACGAAAGTGCATTTAAGACCAAGACCATCTATCGGTATGGGCTTCTCCTCCAGTGAATTTCATCAAGATTAACTGGGATGCAGCCTTGAGTGTTACCAAAAACAAAACTGGAATTGGTCTGGTGGCTCGTGACCATGTGGGCTCTATTTTGGCTACAAAGAAGCTGTCAAAACCTGGTGTCTTGGACCCCCTATTAGCTAAAGCTCTTGGTGGCCTTTATGCAGTTGGTATGGCAAAGGATTTGGGGCTCCAATCTATTATCCTGGAAGGTGACTCTCAAACTGTAATACAAGGCCTCCAGCAGTCTACTGATAGATGGGATAGTGTAGGATTGGTCTTAAATGATATTAGAGCTATGTTGTTGAATTTTAAGGAATGGCGGGTGACTTTTGGAAGAAGGAGTGGCAACCAAGTTGCTCACTGTCTAGCTAAGGATTCTCTTGAGCTAGCTGAGGATGTGATTGAACTGGTCAACGGTCCAGCTTTGTAATCTGTTTTCCTCCTTGGTATTTGATATCAATGAAGTTTCTGATATTCTATTCAAAAAAAAAAAAGATAAGGAAAAATAATTTAATTTATAAGTACTAGTTTCTTAGAGAGACAATAGAAAGATCTCGAGCCAGCATGATGATGGATCTTTAAGCTTGATCTATTTACTACATTAACATGACTTATCTCCTATAAAATGAAGAAAATTATTCAACGATATGAGATAGAAAAAATGAATAGAATATAATGTAATAATGCATTTACTTAATATGTCCGCTCTTCAAACATATTACATATTTTCTTTCACTCGTCTAGCTACATGCCTTGGAAATGATTTTGGTGCACCTACTTAGTATTTTCAAATTTCTACTAGTGTTCGTGGCATCTACTCTTATACTTAGAGTACGCATTATTCATTAGTTCATCAATGGTCTTGTAGTCCTCTCGTAGTCCGAAATTAAGTTCAAACTTATCTTTGAATATATTATTTTATAATATAATTAATAAAAAATTTGAACATCATACAACACACCAAGTTTTAATAGAAAACAAATATAAAGTATCTACTTACCAGACAACACTTCTTTACATGGTCCTTAACGTCTTGAGGATGCTTGGACCAAGAGGATGTAGCCATATGTGCATAGGATGCAGCCATATCTCCATTACCACCAGTGCGGTCATCATCAATCTTAACTTTGATTTTCCCCTTCTTGCACACTTTCTCCAACCAACACCTCTGGTAATACCTCGACCTCGATAAGATAGTGTAACAGCTGCATGGTTCATGAAAGAATGCATTTCAAATGTTTTTAATCATAATTAACATCTTATTAATATGTGTACTTAATCTTAATTAAAATATCATGCTATGATTCTTGGGATGCTAATATGCCATCGTCACTATGTGAGTCTAATGGAGAGTCATAATAGGTGTAGACAAACAGATTTATTTACGCTTAGGTGACATAGTTGTCTATAATTTAGAAATATCGAGTGTAAATAACGTGACTAGTACCATTTAAAATGATAATTTTGAACATGCAATCAGTATCAGTTTCACTTGACCATTCTACCTCATCATCAATTGATACATATAAGGATTCACTATTTTCTGCATTTGATACATCAGTAACTTCGGGCTCAATGTCTTCCCTACGAAATGAAACCATATGATATTGACTAAGATCTATAAATAATAAAATGGCAGGTTCATTTTCATGAAAAGCTTCGACGCTAGAAGGAACATCACATTCTTCATTTTCTTCTTCAACTTTTGGGATATTGTCTTAAATATTAAGATGGGCTTATTTATGCACCACTCGCCAGACACCCCCATACTCAGGATCATCTAAGTGAAAAACTTAATTTGCCTCGAAATCAAGCATGAAAGGGCCATCTTCATTTCATTTTCGGGATGTATTAACAATGACAAAATATTCATCAGTATGAATTCCCAATTTTGGATTGCTTATATCCAACAAATTGCACTTAAACAACCGGTCAATATATTCTCCCAAGTATCTTAACCCAATTATATGTGTGAGGACTCCATAAAAGTCGATTTTTTCCTATCCGTGAAATGACGACACCATTATTTTGCATTCTTCTATTCATTTCCGTATCAATGATGCGAAATCTATAACCTCGCACAATATATATACGATTTTGTTTACTAACGAAGTTTTTTTAAGGGAGTTTGTTTACTTGCTTGAAATAAATAGGATTATTTTGCAAGTATTTAAATAGATCCAAGCAACTGAAATATTCCTACAAAATCAAATAGATTAAACTCAATAATCAAAATCAACAAATCTCCAAGCATATAAACCTCCTAAATTCAAAATACATACAAAAAATAAACATAAATTCAACAAATGAAGATTGTCACTGCATCTCCCTCCCTCTCTCAACCCCCTCCCGCACGGTCTAGATCTCTCCCTCTCTCATGGAGTCTTCCTATCTCATTGCATCTCCCACTCTCACTCAACTCCCCTCTCTCTGTGTTTCCGTATGTGAGTCCCTCTCTCACTACATCACTCTCTCTCTCTCTCTCTCTACCTCTCTCTCTATCTCGCACGATCTCTCTTTCTCATGTAAGACAACTTGGAACCACTCTCTCCCTCTTCCCATTTCTCTCTTTGTCCCCCTCTATCTCAAGGCGTCGCTCTCTCTCTCTCTCTCTCTCTCTAAAGCAACAAGGGGTGCAACTAGAGTCTAAGGGTGAATGATGCGAGCTCCAGATAAATGAGATTCACATTCGAATGGAACCTACTCATTCGAACACGAAATTTTTTTTAGCACGACATTCTATGCGTGCTTTATTTGAGGGGCATAACTGCTCGAACCAACATGCTTTATGTTCAAACTAAATGAAAGTTATATTCTTCTGAACAGTAATTCCACAGTAGGGCATGCATTAAGGTTGGTAATCTTCCCACCCATGCAAAAGATATGGTGCCATATATTTTTTCAGTTCGAATAGAAAATAACACAATTCCAATAATTTCTCAATTTGAACAAATCGAGACGGGTTTTGCTATTCATCCTCCCCACACTTTTTAATATTTTTTAATATTTTTTTAAATATTTTTTTAAATTTATTTTTTAAAACTATTTATAATTTTTTATTCACTATTCATATAAAAATATATTTGATAAAAAAAATTAAAAAAAAATTAAAAAAAAGATGGAGTGTGGAGTGTGGTGTGAATAGTAGGAGGTTGAGTAGATTTTTTCAATCGAGACAGTGTCACGATACTATTTAAATTAATAGATTTATAATCTATTAAACTGTAAAGATATTATAATGCTTTAATATATATTTATATCTAATAATATATGACTATATAGATGTATAATACATATACTATAAGTCTATATAAACCTTAAAATACTAATATATATAGGTTACTAGAGATATAAAGTTAAATAGATTTATTACATATATAGTTTAATAGTTTAATAGATTTATGATATATTAAACGATATATATACATATTAAATAGCTTTAATATCTTTAATAGATTAAACGACATAAGTAGTTTAATGTATAGATTACTAGATTTATGTAGTATAACAGTATAAATATTAGAATCATGTAGATTTAAACTACAAATATGATAATATATATAGACATATATATATATATATACACAAAATTCATAAGCTAGCTTCCATCTGAATAGATATATACTGTTCGAACCTACTCACATGTTTTGTTCGAATGCTGATTAACGTGTTTGAACGTACTATGTTTTCTGTTCAAATACTTAATAACCCGTTCAAACGTGAATGAATGTGCACAAATACACGAATCCTTCTATCGAACACATTCTCCTCTTCCCAAACTCTAAAACGCCCGTTCGAATCCCTAACCCCGCATGCTACCATCCTCGTCGTTGCCGCCACTGCCGCTATCATCGTTCCTCACTGCCAAGAGGTACATGTTCCTCGTTCCACACCTGCACATCATTCATTGGATTGGTGTTGTTGGAAGTATAGGGTTCAAATCTTGTTTCTGGATCTGTTATGGACGTGTTTCACCGCCACCACCTCATGACTACCTACAACCAAAGAGTAAAACGGCTTGGGAGTTCTAGGAAATGCCTCCGATGCCTAAGTCAGTGGTTGAGAAGAAACTCTTTAATACTAGAAAGTCGGATGCCTTTCACGTACCTAGATTCTCCCCTTATATAGAGCTTTCTGCACCGTCCTCGTTCTTTTGGCTATAACGGTTATCCATTATCAAATTTAAATCTAGATATGAAGGTTCATCCTTTGGTGAATTCAAATGATAAACGCTTTTATCTTCTACCATCGTTGAGTGGTTACCCAGTTGGTATTGCCAATGGGTTGGACCTTCTCAATATTGATTAAGCTTTTCGATACTGGGGTGAACTTCAAACATGCACAAAGGCCCAGGCCCATGTGGCGCTAACCGGTCAGAATGTCCTCTCCAAGATCCAAACACCATTCCTTGATTTTCCAACCACCACACATGGTGGATGGCTATGTGAATGAGGGAGTGAGTTTTTTTGTTTGTTGGAGAAAAACCAACGAATGTTGAAAATTTATTGGTTTTGGTTTCGGGAACAAGTTGACTCAGACATTGATGTCTTTTTGAGTTCCTCATTCGAACATAGGTTTAGGGCATTTGAAATGGTGTCAAATTTCCAAATAGCAATTTACTTCCATTTGAATAACTAATAAGAGCATTCGAACATATAGGGGACTTTTATAACTAGTATGTTCAAATTTAGTAAATAGTGCGTTTAAACATCAAAGAACAATTAGTGAAAGGCTATTTGTCATCAGTTTGAACCATGTCTTGAACTGTTTCGACAATGACTCTAACTTTAATAGATTTATGACTTTAACCGTTCGAACCAATCGTTTGAACTTATTTTTTGAATAAGGACTTTGACAGTACGAATCATGACTTTAACCGTTTTAACAATAATTTTTGCAATTCGAACCATGCCCATGAATACATCATCTGTTTATAGTTTCAATCTGTAGAAATGTTGATCTATTTAATCTAAAGTTTGATTTTTCTTCGTGACACAAATTTTGTTCAATCATGTCTACTAGTAGATCAGGGGAAACATCCTCCAGTGCATAGAATCGAGCGGCCAGACCCATACTTGTTGAGAGGCTAGTTAGGTTGATCGACTTTGGCGACATGATCTGGGAGAGGAGGAGCATCAAGTCTGTATTCAGAGATAGAGGATGGGGTCTAATCTGCAAACAGTCAAGGGTTGCGATAGTTGAGATTCTAAACATCCCTTGTGTGCATAGTGCAAATCCTGCTTTCCTCCTGGTTCAGCAAGAGGATTGCAGTGAACAGCTTATGGAGTAGACACTACCAGAGGATAGGATATTTGTCGACGAGGAAATATGTCGATTGATTGTCGAGGATACAACTCCTCCTTATTGTGGTAGCAATTCGAATTTTTTTAATTTACAATATTTTATCAAACTAGTCAATTCAAATTAATCAAATACAGTACGCTTTTCAAAAAAAATAGATAAACTCTTCTATTTAATAATTATCTTCTATGAGTAACATTTTCATCTTTTTAAATACTATAAATTACTAACATGCACAATATTTATAATATAATTTTTTACTATCACATTTTATGTTTTTTAAAAAGGTCAAGAATAAATTATGTATTGAAAACCATTACTTCAAGAATTAGTTTGAGCAACATTGTTTCTCTATTTGAACTATCTGTTCAAAATTTCATATATTATCCTTCAAACAATTAGATTTTATTTTGAGTTCAAAAAGTATGCAATTCTCCTGCCAAGATGTCCATTCGCACTACAAGAAAAATGACCTTTTGCGACCTGTTATTTCTAGTGAAATAATTATTTTCAGTTAAAATGAATCTGTTTTTTTCTCAAATAATTCTTTTCGTCGCAAAACAATAGTCACAAATATCCATTTTTTTTGTAGTGTCGAACTACAATTATATGTTCATGTTCGAATGGAAAAATAAGTTCGTTCCAATGGTAGACAAGCCATTCGAATGGTAAACCTATTTCGAGATGATATATTTTCGTCCCAAATCAATATGTTCAAAAATATAAAAAAAAAAAAAAGAATTATTGTTGAACGCATATCAGGTGGCACTTTCTGCGATGAAACATCAATTCCATCCCAAAAAGTGACTTTGAAATTTGTCCCAAAACATTTTCATCCGAAAAGATTAAAGTTTGTTGTAGTGTGGTTAACAACCATTTTATTATAAAAGATAGCGGATTAGATTGGTAAGTAAAGATACAATTATTTTACAACTTTTACGCAACTTTTCAATAGGATATCATTATTATAAAATATAGCTAGATACTGTAATTAAGACAGTTACTTTACATGGATTAACACAACGTTAATTTTTCTAATTAAGTTCTAATTATTTAGAAACGAATTAATACCCTATTTGGTGTCATTTCCAAAATGTTTTATTTGGCTATTAAAACAGTACTAGAGAGTCTCCTATATATATATATATATTAGCTCTCTCTTGTTCCACCACCTCCACACAATCTCTCTCTCTCTCTCTCTCTCTCTCTCTATGCATGTCAATATATCACCAATCACAAATCGGAACAACTCTCAAAACACTAGTATTGAATTGGGCATCGCAGGATGCAAGATACAACCATATGTTCCAAATCCAACATAGGATCAGGATTTTTGTATCTCCCACCTTGTGAAGCTTAAATTCAGTACTCTAGCAATGGATTGGGAAGCATCTAGACCTTGATCACAGTTGGCTAATCCATCCAAGTACTTAGAGAAATGATTGCCGTAAGTTCTTTGTTCTCTTCACTTGATTGTAAGCTAAGTTTGATGTTGGTGGAATATGAGTAGTATTGCAACATGATATATGGATATATATTATTTTCACAGCCCATACTAACTATATCTCATCTTATATTTGAAATAACAGTCAACATCAAAGTTAGAACAAACATCGATTGTGCAAACAAGACACAATATGTGAAATAATTACTTATCTCAAAAGCTTAAGTTAATTGGAAGATGTAAACTTGCTTAGTTGTATTCTACTTTAACATCCCCTCACTTGTGGACCAGACTCTCCCATAATGAGTGGACCCAACAAGTGTAGAGTCAATATTCGAGTTTAGAACCTTTGCTCTGATAGCAGGTAAAATCACCACTTATCTCAAAAGATTAAGCTGATGAAAAGGTATTTTTATTATAGCTTACTCAACTCTCTGCTTTAGTTACCTTGTTGAGTAACTCAATAGACAAAATACTTTTGCATCAATTCTAAATCAGTGTGTCTATATATATGTGTGTGTGCGCGTGCACACGCTTGAGGTAAGGTTACCTCGCTTTTGTAGTGATTTCTTAATTTTCTTTCTCCGAAAGGGTTGAAGAATGGAGAACTGAGCTCAGACAACGCAATAATTGAAGATTCGACCTGGTAAACATGTTTACTACTTGTTATGATAATACTAGTTTTTATTGACTTTTGTGTTATCTCTAAAGTAAGGAAAATTATTAATGAAACCAATTGAAATTTAGACATCTAAAATCCTATGGTATCTATTTACCTTGTAAATGATCATAACTACAAAGTTTATTTTGGTAAATTATACGTACATATGTATATCTACGATGTAATCTTCCATACATTTAGTATTACCATCATCATGAAAATGCACGCCGAACATTCTAGTCAACCATTAAGGTTGTTAATTTTCTACTCTACGAGTCTTATTCAAACAAATTGCAGAAGGCAAATAAGGGGCATAAAAATGAGATAATTCGGTGTGTTGCATATATGCGCGCACACACACAATGAGATATATATATATATATATATATATATATATATATTAATTAATTACATAGTAAGTTACTCCTCTTTAGTATTTTTCCTCTATATTCATAATTTTATACATCTTTTCAGGCACATAAATTCGAATATAGAGGAAGAATGCTAAAGTAAAAGGAAGTGGACATCTATAGTTTCTAAAAGTAGTTGCAAATTAAATAAGGAAAAGAAATGATTCTCATCCAATATTCATGAAGGATATGCGACTGAAACAACGGAGCACTTCTTAGGGGTTTCATATGAGAGATTTCTCGGTTATGCAAATAGTAGCTCTGACCACGGTAGTGAACTAGAAAAGTATGTGTAGTTCACATTCTAGTCTCAAGAAGAAGTTAGAAAATAGGAAACATGAGTTGAAGCATTTTTGGATGAAGCTCATAAAAATCTACTTAATTACTTCAACATGTAAATGCCAATACTACTACTAGTGGGCTTAAACTTAACTAAAATTGTGGTATGACTAATAAATAATGACTCGGGTGAGATGGGTACGTAGACCCATATGTAATTTGCTAGAGGATCGATACAACATATATGGGTATTTACAGCGAGAAGTAATACTCGTGGCAGAAATACTTAAAATCGTAGCAAAAAGCTTTTTTCCACAAAAATCATTTCGACAAAAAAAAGTCACAAAAAGTCATTGATGGCAGCAAATTGTCGGAGTGGAGACAACTAGTCATAGCCCAGGAAATTAATCTTTTTACCAATTTTGGACTACAATATAATGCAACTAATTGGCAGATATACTACTTTTGCTCATGATATAGAGCATCATGTTTTAAATATTCCTAGCAATAAATATGATTGTATTAAACTTATTTATGGCATAAAATCTCCTTATAATTATTTGAATGGAAAATAAATACGAAAATTGACAATAATAAAGTTTTTATTCTATTACGTACATATACTAATAATTAAGATCATAATTAAGGTCTTGCACTTATATATGTATAATTGGCACTCGTCTACTTGAATTTGTAGAAGAAGAAAAAAGGATAAATCGACTGTTTATTAATCGTAATTGAATCTCGCAGCAAAAGATGCTGATCTTCTTGATCCTTTGTACATGATAAAAGTAATAATTTGTTTCTTGGAGTACTGCCATTTCCATAGATGAATATTTCTTCCATAATTATTCCAATATATGATAGCCCTTGAGAAGAGAAACCAGCATAACATAATCGTAGATTGTCAAAGTGAATTCCAATGTTCTTCCTACAATGTTAAAATTATATAATTACCCCTTAAGTTAGCTAGAAAAAAAAAGTAGCTAGAAAAATAATCATAAAAAACAGTAAAAATAATCGTTGTCAATAAAAATTAACAAAAATCGTCTATCTATAAGTATCATGTGTTACCATTCAATTATTCTCTCGTCCATCTCTCTAGAGAAGGGAGAGGTGAAGCAAAACTCTTTTACTCTTGAATAAGGGTAGAAGACAGATTCAGTCTAGCATATGATTTACGATCAAAGGGAAGATGATGAATGACCTAGCAAAAAAAAGGGCAAAACTTTGTTTGATGGTTGAAGAAAACTAAGTCATAGCGATAAAGGGAGGCAGGTTGGAGGAACTAATAGGTAAGGGTGACGAAAGTCTGGTAGGGAAGGTTTGCTCAGAGAGGAGTATCAATCAGAAGTTGATTGGGTCAACAATGACAAAAGTATGGAGAATCAGCAAGCCGGTCGTATTTTGTGAAGTAGGTTAGAATATCTTTGTTAGCACGTTTGCTACCCAAACTTATAAGCAGAGAATTTGGGAGGAAAGACCATAGTTATTTGACAACCACCTATTCGAATTGAAACTGTTTGAGGGTAAAATTCCACACACCAGCTACACTTTGAGAAGGAGATTTTCTGGGTTCAGATGCATGATCTCCCTTTGGATTACATGAATAAAGAAGGTGGTGAATTAATTGGTGAGACAATTGGAAGTGTAATGGACGTAGATGTTCAGTCTGATGGAAGCAAATGGGGACAGTTTCTCAAGGTCCAATTGCAAGAGGACGTATGATTATGGTCCAAGGGAATCGGTTGTGGATACGTTTAAAATATGAAAAGTTGCTGAGAATATGCTTTGCATGTGGACAATTCATTCATGGGCATAAAGGATGTGTAGTTTAGGAGAAACAGAGCAATTTGTCATTGTGTTAGGAACCTATGGTGAATTGCTGTAATGTACCCAAGAAATGATAGAAGCAGTAACAATGGTTTGCTTTAATGGAAATAAGAGATGGATGGAAGGTGTTTATGGAAATGCTGAAGAGAGTTACACGTATATTGACAAGGGACTCTTTAAGGGAACCCAACCTCCTTAGAGATCAAAGCATTTGATAATTTTCTAGAACTTCTCATCACATCCTCCACCTCCCACCTTAAGGGTGTCAGAGACTCTAACCGACACTATTTTTCTCTTCCTTCACTACATGACACGTGTCCATAGCATACACAAATTACAAGCAAATAAAAATACAAACAACTGGATAGGAAACACTGTGTTTCAATTAAATAAAACACTGCATTTGAATATCTAAAAACATAATAAGCTAAACGACTATGTTTTAGACTTCAAACATAAAATCCTAAACTAACTTCGAACTTCATCTTCATCTCCTCTTCAATTTCTTCTAGTGGCTTCTTTGACCAGAGCTTTATATCTAACCTTCCACCATCATTCCTCCACGAGCTTCCAAACAAACTCTTACTGTTCAAAGCACCTTGCCCACAAGATGTGGTATATCGAGATAGGCAAGAAAAGTAGAAATTATGTTTTTATCACCTAAAGGGTGTGCAACCCAATGCCTTAGAAGCCCATATATAGTAAAAGTATGATTCTTGAACTGCAGCAAGGATTCAATTATTGGAGAAGCTACAGCAAGTCCAACCATAAGGGTAGAAAATATAATACCATCCTGGAATTTGTTCAAGTTAAAATCCAGAACTTTATTCCAAGGCCTACGCATTTTACCATACACATGTTGGGGAAATCAACACAAGGGAATGAATAAAAGTGGAAATAAAAGAGCACACCTACTCCCACAGTGACACCAAGAATTTAACGTGGTTTGGCAACTGCTTTCATCTATAGAAAAGAGTTTCACTAATAAATAGTGGTACACAAGAAAATATTACAAATGAGAAGGATCACACTCCACTCAACTCAATTCTCTTTTTTTTTCTCAGAACTCTCCTAGCTCTCTCTCTTTTCTCTTCTTCTTTGGTGTGTCTGAGACTCTCGCTGGGAGCCTCAATTTATAGGCGAACATATATCGCCTCACCTGTATGAATGCATTCAATTTGCATTCAATTGTAACTGCAAATGCAGTTACCTGCTGAGCACTGAGCAGCCATTGTGGATTGCTTGGGATGGACTTCAGCAATTCTCCCCCTCTTGCCAATTTACCTAGATGCTATCCATTCCAGCTATGTCTCTGCATAGCTCAAGTTTCTCACTTGTAACCACCTTCATCAGCATGTCTGCTGGATTCTCTTTCGTACGGATCTTCACAAGTGTCAATAGTTGTTATTCCATCGCGTCGCGTATCCAATGATAGCGAATATCAATATGCTTGGTGCGGGAATGGTACATTGAATTCTTGCTCAAGTCTAGAGCACTTTGACTATCACAATGTATTTGTAGTCTTCTTGACTAATCCCTAGTTCTTGGAGAAAATGTTTCATCCATAACATCTCTTTCCCAGCTTTCGCTGCGGCAATGTACTTTGCCTCTGTTGTAGATAAAGGAACACACTTCTACAATTTGGACTGCCAAGAGACAGCTCCTCCTGCAAAGATGAAAAGAAATCCCAAAGTAGATTTCCTGCTATCCAGATCTCCTGTCATATCTAAATTAGTATAGCCTTCCAAAACTGGTTTAGTTCCCCCAAAACATAAGCACATCTTCGATGTACCTTTCAAGTACCTGAGAATCCACTTGACTGCTTTCCAACGATCCTTTCCTGGATTTGAAAGGAATCTGCTCACCATGCCTACAACATGAGCAATATCTGGTCTAGTACAAACCATTGCACACATCAAGCTTCCTACTGTTGAAATGTAGGGGACTGCTTCCATCTCTTCAATCTCTTTCTTTGAAGAGGGACATGAGCTCTTGCTCAACTTGAAGTGGTTAACTAGTGGGGTGTTGACTGGCTTTGCATCTCCTATGTTGAAATGCTTGATTATCCGTTCAACATATTTTTGTTATGATAGCCACAAGCTTTTGGCTTTCCTATCACAAACAATCTTTATGCCCAAAATTTACTGTGCTGGGCCTAAGTCCTTCATATCAAAGGACTTAGATAGTTCCTTCTTTAGTTTGTTAATCATTGACCTATCCTCACTAATGATTAACATATCATCAACGTAAAGAAGGAGTATGACAAACTTGTCATCCTGGAATCTTCAAACATAAACATATTGATCTGCAATAAGTCTCTTGTAACGATGACTCATCATGAATGAGTCGAACTTCTTGTACCATTTCCTTGGCGCTTACTTGAAGCCATAGAGACTCTTCTTTAGCTTGTAGACTAAGTGATCTTTTCCTGTAGCTTCAAACCCTTCTGGCTGCTCCATATAGATTTCCTTCTCCAAATCTCCATGGAGAAAGGCTATCTTCACATCCATCTATTCGAGTTCCAAATTTAAGTTGGCTACCAATCCAAGTATGACTCGAATTGACATCATCTTCACTACCGGTGAAAATATCTCGTCAAAGTCGATTCTCTATTTATGCTGGAATCCTTTGACAACCAATCTAGCATTATGCTTTATCAGCTTTCCTTAGCCATCTTTCTTCAGCTTGAACACCTATTTGTTCTTTAGGGCTTTCTTTCCTTCAAGAAGTTTCACCAACTCATAGGTCTGATTTTTTTGCAAAGAACTCATCTTTTCTTGCATTGCCTGCACCCATAGGTTTCTATCAACATGAGTTTGAACTACTTGGAACCTTTCTGGCTCCCCCTCATCAGTAAGCAGAATATAGTCTGATTCCGAATATCTCTTTGACGGAATTAGTAGGCGGCCTCTTGCCAATCTTCTTGGTTGAGCTTCATCAACCAAAGGAGGTTCATCACCATCTAACCCTTGTGGTGGTACACCAGCTTCTAGTGGAGAGGGTTCTTGCTCCCCCTGCTTGACACCCTAAACTTCTTCTTCTGCTTCTAGATCTCGATCTTGCATATCCTTATTAACTGTGGCGCATTATAATGGTGCAGGACTAAAGTATAGGAACTAAGCTCTACTGACATCGTGGAAGCTTCAATTCCTATGTGCTAGTTTTCATGGAACACTACGTCCCTACTTCTGACAATTTTCTTTGTCACTAGATCCCATAACTTGTATCCGAATTCTTCATCTCCATATCTAACAAAGATACATGGAGTTGACCTGGCATCGAGCTTCTGTCTCAGCTCCTTGGATAAGTGTGCAAAGGCTTTGCATCCAAACACTCTCAGGTGAGAGTAAGAGACATCTTTTCCAGACCAAACTTTTTCAGGAACTTCAAATTCCAGTGATGCAGAAGGTGATCTGTTGATTAGGTAACAGGCAGCACAAACAGCTTCACCTCAGAATGGCTTTGATAACTTGGCCATACTGAGCATGCATCTTGTTCTTTCCATGATGGTCCGATTCATTCTTTCGACTACACCATTGTGCTGAGGGGTATATGAGACTGTCTTCACATGCCGAATACCACAATCAGTCCAGTATGCAGCGAAATTTTTGGAAATATATTTTCCTCCATTGTCTGTTCGCAGGCACTTCAACTTCTTTCTCATCTCTCTTTTCACTAGGGCATGGAAACTCTTGAAGTGCTCGAAGACCTGATCCTTTAATTTCAAAACATATACCCATGCCTTTCGTGAAATATCTGTTACCTCCCAATGACTATTCTTCCATGGGACCACATATATCAGAGTGTACCAGACTCAACAACTTTGATCTTCTCTTCGTAAAGGAATTAAACGAGACTCTGCGTTGTTTGCCAAACAAACAGTACTCACAAGGGTTTAACATTGTTCCTTTGGAAACTTTGATGAGTGACTTCTTCACAAGCGTATCCAACCCTTTTTTACCCATGTGTCCGAGTCTCTTGTGTCACAGATTTGGTGATGCCTTATCTTCCATTGCATTGAGGCTATCAGAACCGATTTTCACATGGGTCTTGTACAACGTACCGCAAATATGTCCTTAGGCGACAACCATGGCCCCTTGTGACAGCTTCTAAGTGCTTTTGCTAAAGTAGCTATCATAGCCCTGTCGATCAAGAGCTGTTCTAGAAATCAAGTTAATCAGAAGGTTAGGAATGTGTGGAACATCCTTCAACACCATGGTGCAACTAGTGTTAATTTTTATCTGCACTTCACCAACTCCCACGATTTTCAAGGAACCGGCATTCCCCATCTTTACCATACCAAAGTCTCCTACTTTGTACGTAGTGAAAAATTCATTATGGAAAATGGCATGGTTTGATGCTGTTGTATCTACCACCCACTCAACATCGTGGCTTGTAACGTATAGACACATCTCCTCACTGGTGGAGAGTATCACCACATCTCCTGAAAAAGTGACAAGAGTTTCACCATCTTCTTTTTTCAGTTTACTGCTTTGACCTTGCTCCTTTAAAAACTTGCAGCAGTTTTTCCTCATGTGGCCTTCTTTGCCACAATGGTAACACTTTATGTTACCCGTCTGCTGGTTCCTACTATTGCTGTACCTTTCACGTGGTTGAGACTTCCCTCTATTTCTGTCTCTACTTCTCCCTCTATTATTACCTTGAGGCCTTTCTCTACTCTCGGTGACTAGGACATGAGACTGATTCATGCCAGTTTCCTTTCGTCTAGCCTCCTCATTAAACAGGGCATCCTTAACTATCGTCATGGTAAGTTTTTCATCTGGAGTAGAGTTACTTAGGGAGACCACCAGCGTCTCCCAATTGTCTGCTAACGAACTGAGAAGTAGCAGAGCTTGTTCTTCATCGCCAAGATTCAACTTGATGGACCCAAGCTGGTTAACTACGTTTTGAAACTCGCCAGTGTGCTCAGAAACAAAGGTGTGGCTCTTCAACTTCAAGTTAACAAGCAGTCTCATCAAGAGGGCCTTGTTTCGAGCAGTCTTAGCTTGATACATATCCTCCAATTTCTTCCAGATGTTATATGCATCTATCTCTTGGGTCACGTGGTGAAAGACACTATGATCAATCCATTGTCTAATCTGACCGATAGTCTTCTTATGCATCTTTTTCCACACTTGATCCTTAAATTCATCTAGCTTCTGCCCTTCATTTTCTAAAGGGTCAAACAGATTTTTACAGTTCAAGAGATCCTTTATCCGGGGTCTCCAAAGACTGTAGTTTGAGGCAGTCAGCTTTATCATAGCACCTGATGCTGAATCCTCCATGGATTTAGACTGAGTCTAAATACAAAATGCAAGTATAAGATTTTTGAGGTGGAATATCGCAAAACGAACAACACCATTGTGTCCAAAACGCCTGATTTTGTTGGAAACGAGTCTTGTTTCATCAAAATCGGACTCAAGTGTGTGCAACGTGCAACTAGAGCACCAAAAATTCGCAACAGTTAAAATAAATCAGTCTACTAAGTACCAGAATTTTAAATACAAAAAAATAACCAAAATAAATTTTTTTTAAAAAGTTATACAGTTATCCAAAAATACAGTAAAAATTCAAATACATAAACGAGAGAGAAATAATTTCCATAAACCAAATTGACAATAACCACATGTCACCTCCTCCAGGGAGCCGATCCTACAAGCTCCACAACCTCACCTGCACCAAAATCTACGGTACCATAAAGTGATACCGCAGGTAAGTAATAATCCAAACAATCCCCAAGATCAAAATACATTTAATGCGATCAACATGCATGCATATGATATACTATGCACCAGATCCAAAATATCATTTTTTTCCAAAAAATGAATATTTTCCAACGCACGCCAAAATTTCATTTTGGCCCAAAAACATAATCCGTCATTTTTCCAGAAAATTATTTACACGAAAATATTTGTCGGACACTGTAGGCGGGAATTACAGGCGGGACTCTACCACCATCCCTACCGCGTGCACCGTAGGCGGGAATCGCAGGCGGGACAACACCACCATCCCTACGCGTACACCGTAGGCAGGAATCACAAGCGGGACTATATCACCATCCCTACAGTTCCTTTCCACACAACACAAAAACCCATTAGAGCACTGTAGACTGAATCATAGGCGGGACTTTACCACCATCCCTACCGCGTGCACTGTAGGCGGGACAACACCACCATCCTTGCTTACCACCATCCCTACGCGTACACCGTAGGCGGGAATCGTAGGCGGGACTCTACCACCATCCCTACAGTCTCTTTTCCTTTTTTCCACAAAAATCCAGTTTTTCAATGAACACATGAACATGAATGCAATTACACGAAAACCTAGTTTTCAATTTACAAACATGAACATGCGTGCAATATGCAATGAACCAGACATATCCTCAATATCCAACAACTAACCAAATCATAATAACAATTCCAACAACCAACCAGATCACAATAACTAATCATATAAATACTCCGTCTTCAAGCCATCCACCCTCATAACTCCTCAGACTCAATACGGCACAACCAACCAATCACAATAATAATAAATGAGTCAGCGTAAAAATATATTAAAATCTCAAAAGATATTTGAGAAAATACTTACAGCACTATATAATAATTTTCGGAGGATCACGGGAGAGCTGGAAGTGCCAAAACAGCAACTCCACAGCGTAAAAATATTGTGGCCAAAATACACAGTATACTCAAATTCACACGGGGTCAAAAAAAGACTTGGAATTGATAGGGTAGGGCCTATGGAAAGTGGTGAAGCTAATGGAATCGACGGTTGGCCGTGGGTGGCAGCTGAAACGGCGGTGGAAGGCCAAAAAGGGGCAAATCGGAGATGAGTTTGGTTGGGCTTCTCCGGTGACGGATCGAGACCGGGATTGGGTGCTTTGGGTTGCTGAGATGCTGAGGATGAAGTGGTGAAGAGGTGCTGGCCAGAGGTAGAGCGACGGCGGCGCTGGAGCACAAAGAAGGCCGCGGCTTAGAGTGGCGCGTGCGAGCTATTGCCGGCGAGGGAGAGGCTAAGATCACGGGGGTGGGGTTGCCGGTGGCTTGGGAAGGCAAAGGGCTAGGCGGTGTCAGCCACGGCGGCGCGCAACGGTGGCTGGGTGGAGAGAAGCGTTCGGCCAAAGGAGAGAAAGGAGAGAGAGAGAAAGGCTGGTGCGCGCGGGAAGAAACGGGGAGAAAGGAAGAAAAAGAAAAAGGGAAAAAGAGAAGAAGGGAAAAGAAATGAGAGAAAAGAAATAAAGTCTAGTTCTCACATCTCGGGGTCCCAAAAATGATCCAACGAAAAAGATTTTAAAACTACTAGCTAAATAAAATAATTCAAACGCAGTGAAATGCTTTATTAAAACATAATAATTTTAAAGCTCAAAAATAAACTAATTTAAATTACAGCTCAATTTAAATGTCAAAACAGTAAATAATAATAAGAAAGGACATTAAAAAAACTAATTTACACAACTTAAAAATATTATAAAATAATATAGCAAAACTCCCTTAAATTTTAAAATAAGAAAATCAGTCTTTAAATTAATAAAAATAATCTTTTAATAAAATACACTAAAATCCGGGATATTACACGAGAGGCGGTGGATGTCACGCGCAAAGGACTTCTCTGTAGCGCGTGCAGCATGTGGTGCATGTGGGGGTAACGCGCTTGATCCTCTCCCGACGCGTGTGGTGCGTGCTGAGAGTGGGTTTCACTCTCTGATCTTTAGGTGGTGCATGGGAGCGCGTGTAGCGTCCCTTCGGCCTATAATTTTCACTATTTTTCTTGTCTCAATGAGACAAACATAGTGGTATGCTCAAAATTGCAAACTGAGCAACGCACTAAAAACGAATTTTCTAAAGAAAAAAAAAAACTTCTCCCAACAATCACTCTGATACCACTTGTTGGGGAAACCAACACAGGTGAATGAATAAAAGTGAAAATAAAAGAGCCAATCTACTCACACAGTGACACCAAGAATTTAACGTGGTTTGGAAACTACCTACATCTACAGAAAAGAGTTTCACTAATAAATAGTGGTATACAAGAAACTATTACAGAGGAGGAGGATCACACTCCACTCAACTCAACTCTCTTCTTTTTGCTCAACTCAACTCTCTCTTTTCTTTTCTTCTTTGGTGTATCTGAGGCTCTCGCTGGGAGCTTTAATTTATAGGTGAATGTATATCGCCTCACCTGTATGAATGCATTTTATTTGCATTCAATTGTAACTGCAAATACAGTTACCTGCTGAGCATTGAGCAACCATTGTGGACTGCTTGGCATGGACTTCAGCAACACATTCGGAAACACATTATGAATTATCAAGGGAGATTCACATCCCTTCAATACTCTTCCTAGGGCTGCTACCGGTTTTTTCTCCCACCACCCGAGGGGAAAAAATCTCATCCGCCCCACCCCCCACTTAGGCCAATACATTGGGTCTAAATAAAAAAATTTGGTCCAAAAATATTTTTTTAAACCCAAATTATAATATAATTTAAATTTATAAATACAAAAAGAACTTAAACTCATTATAGTTAGATTTTAGATTATCTTGACTTCTTATTATATAGGAGGCCAAAGTAATCCAATGACTTGAATAATATTTTAAGTCTTTAATAAATTGTATATATCTATATACAATATATTTATTTATATATATATATATATATATATTTTTTTATATATGTGGAGCGGAGCGGGGGGTGAGGCGAGGCCCCGCTGCCCACCCCTAACTCTTCCTGGTTCTCCTTCCATTTTTAGTTGATCTTTGTCCAAAAGTGCATCCTAAGCATTTCCTCCCAGAGCTTTCTTGTGTCCAAGTAACTCAAATTTATTCGGTAATTCAAATCCCCTAACCAAATGTCCCTATCATATTGAAGGTCCCAATCCTTTAGGTATATTTCCCTTGCACGCTGGTTACCACCGTTTTGAAGTGCTTCAACTTCTTGAGAAGTAAACTTCGCCATGGAGACAGATTTCACGCGATGAGTAAATTCACGACGTATCCCACTGCAAGTCATATAGACGAAACTCCAAAAATTCGTACAAACTTATTGAGGACCCAAGCTATTGCAGTTGATGCATCTCCGATTGTGCATCGAGCGGTTTGGGTGTTCCACTATGATCTTGGAAATTAAGAGGGTGTGGGTCTTCTAGGGAAGGTGCCATACAAGACATGCATGGAGTAGGTCGGAGATTGGATCCGTGGGCCCGCCGAAGAGAGGAGCCTTTTCTTCGAGTTTAGATTCTGAGAGTACAACCATTTGTATACTATTGGAGATCTTCCCATTTTCCATGACATAGTTGGGAATGAGAACGGTGGAGCCATCGTAGTTGAGCTTCAGTGGAGCACAAAGAGTGAGACCGAGCTCTAAATCGGTCTTGAGCAGAGATTGGGGAGGAGCTTCCTTTGTGTACTGCCGCATCACAGCTAGGGAACAACCATCCTTGGGCTGTCCTCCGATGACTATGAGATGCTGCTGGTCAGGCGAGATGCCCTTTTTGTCTTGGACCTTAGCCTTCACGTGGTCGATGGTATTGATGGTATCGACAGTAATGTTCTCTTCCTCCCTCTGTCGAGAATCAAGCTTATAGCCTTGTCTTGATTCAACCAAGAGTGAGGTGTGGGAAGAGGTGGAAATCATCTTTGCTAAAGATTGCTCAAGCACTGATTTTTCTATAACGATATTCTGATTACGAAATTTGTTCTGATTTGCCATTAAGGTCCGCGCCATCTCCACCAGTTGATTCAAGTGATTGTTGATCTCCTGAAGACTCCTCCTAAGAGTCTGCCTGCGCTGTAAGATCTCTTGTTGCTATTCGAAAAGTGGGTCGTCCTCCATAGATCATCGACTCTAGATACCAATTGTTAGGAGCCTATGGTGAATTGCTGTAATGTACCCAGGAAATGACGGAAGCAGTAACAATGGTTTGCTGTAATGGAAATAAGAGATGGATGGAAGGTGTTTGTGGAAATGCTGTTGAGAGTCTCACATATATAAATAAGAGATTCTTCGAGAGAAACCCAATCTCTTTACAAATCAAAGCATTTAATAATTTCAGATCTTCTCATCACGTTATCCATGTCCCACCCCTGGGTTTCACAGATTCTAACCGACACTACTTTTCTCTTCATTCACTACATGACACGTGTCCATAACAAAGACAAATTAATAAGCAAATAAAAATACAAACAACTGCATAGGAAACGCCGTGTTTCAATTAAATAAAACGTTGCGTTTGAATATCTAGAACATAATAAGCGAAACGACTATGGTTTAGACTTCAAACATAAAATCCTAAACCAACTTTGAACTTCATCTTCATCTCCTCAGTTTCTTCCAGTGGCTTCTCTGACCAAAGTTCACGTCTAACCTCCCGCCATCATTCCTCCACGAGCTTCCTAACACAAGGGAGAAAACAGAACAATTATGTCCATGGCTGGGAGTAGACCCAAGCCTTAGAAATTAAAATTACAATCGTTACAACAACTAGGAGCATTATAGTTTAAATTCCTTACATTATGGGGGAAGTAGATGCAGAGATTCAGTATAACAGGTTTGAGATGGATAGCTACAACAATGAGAAAATTTTGGTTTCAAAGAAATGAATGTGTTTTTTTAAAATAAACTCTGCAGCCCAGCAAGGGTTAGACAATCAGTGAATGACATGATAACAAAGTTTAGATCGGCTCTAGAATTATTACAGCCACAAAAGACAACATCAACTACAGAAACTAGTATTTTTTTTTTTTTTTTTTGATAACCAAACATTCATTCATTCATAAACTACAGAAGCTAGTGAATTAATATGGAAGAAGCTTGACCAAAATTTTGTGAAGGCCAACTGGTATGCAACTGTAGATAAGAAAGATAGAAAGCTGATGGGAATAGGGATTGTAATTAGAAATGAAGAAGGTGAGATGTTGGCAGCAATATGTGATCAAAAGGCTAATGTTAATCAGATTTGGCAGAAGTCTAGCTCTTTGGAGAGCTTTTGAATTTTGTTAATTTTTCTGAAAGACAAAAATTGTAGTGATGGAGTTCTTTGATTAAATGAAAAAAAATTTATTTCTTTCAAAAATTAACAAAAAAAAAGAAGAAGTAATTAATGGATAATAATTAATAATAAAATAAAAAAGAAACAGGTCCTAAAAGGACTCCCTACATGGTCCTTATAAATGTACATGCTATGCAAATTGAAGAAATGTTGAAGTTTGAAATGTAAATTGAGAGTTTTGTTAATATGGGGTGTAAATTGAGGAAATCTGGTAACTCGATAGTTTGGTGTCCATTGAGGGTTATGATAATTTAATGTGAGATTTCGAAAGAAGAATCGTATGTTTTGACGTTATAACCTTTTGTGGCGGAAATGTTTTGCCCTAATAAGATTTTATCCTTATTAATTTCAAATTTCTCTGCTAAAAGGTCTTCGTGATGCGATATTATATGCTTCCAAATCGTGGTGACAAGTATTCCATCACATCCAAAAGTGCATCTGTTTTTATTTTCGGATGAGCAATTATTAAGTTGGACAATGCTACACAGTGACCCTGTTCTCAACTTCTCATCGATGGGCTGACCGCTTGTTCATCTTTTTTTTTTTTTTTTTTGAACATATATTTTTTAATTTTTTAAACATTTAAAGAAAATACATAATTTCACTCGTTGCAACTTCTATAAACATTTGAAAAAAAAACTAAAATCCACTAGCGGTCAAATTCATGGGGCTAGCTAGCATTTTCCTATTATGTAATTATGATCTTCTTGCTTGCCCTTAGTATGTTGTATTCACAATTTTCCAAAACAACTTTTGAGTCCTAGTTAACCCAAAATTTAAACTAATTTTAAAAAAATATATTTGATTATCTAAGTTATTTAAAATAAATTTACTTGAAAATCTATTAGGTTTTGTTCAAAACTTTAATAAGTGTCAAACACCATTTCAAAGGTTGTTGGGCGAAGTTGTCATATTTTCTATATTTTTTCAATGCCATTTTATCAAACTAGGCAGTCAGATTAATCAGATACACGTTTTTCATGAATAAACTTTTCTGTTTAATAATAATCTTGTATAAGTAAAATTTTCATCTTTTTAAATACTATAAATTACTAACATGCACAATATTTATAATATAGGTTTTCACTATCATATTTTATGTTTTTCAAAAACCTGACAATAAAAAATGTATCGAAAACTATTACTTCAAGAATCATATTGAACAACATTGTCTCTTCGTTTGAACTACTTGATTTCGTTCAAAATTTCATATATTATCATTCGAACAAGATGATTTTCTTTCGAACGAATCTCATTATTTCTTGTCGAGAAATAAAAAAAACATGTTCGTTTCAACGGTACAATAACCATTCGAATGGTAAAACTATTTGGGGACGATATATCTTCATCCTAGATCAATCTACTCAAAAATAAAACATCTTGTTCGGGCCACTTCACTGTCAGAACTGCATATTATCTTAAATTGGAGATGGAACAGCAGAAAAGGGGTCAGTGTTCCAGGCCTCTTAAGGAGGCAGTGCCGTGGACCAAACTCTGGCAACTCAAGATACCCAATGCCACTAAAACTTTCCTTTGGAGAGCCTGTCTTGATGCTATCCCTTCAAAAGTTAATCTCCTAAAAAAGAAGGCCATCACAGATGAGATCTACCCACTCTGCAAGCTACATCCAGAAACAGTTATACATGCTCTATGGACCTGCCCCTCGGCTCAGGATGTTTGGAGCCACAGTGCTAAAAAAATCCAGAAATCCAACTCATTTGCCGAGTCTTTCAGATGCTTAATGGAATTGTTTCTTGAGATCTTAGAAGAAGAGGAGATGATGGAATTTGCTCTCATCGCGTGGAAGCTCTGGAAACGTAGGAACGAGATGGTTTTCAATAATGTCTTCCTCCATCCCAATTCTCTGCTTCAGTTGGTCACGTCCCTCATGGAAGACATGAGACAGACTCAACAATCAACCATCCAATTCCCCGCTGCAGGCAACTTCTCTCCCCAATGGGAAGCCCCCCCTAGAGGTCACCTGAAGCTCAATTGGGCTGCTGCCCTGGATAAAATCAACTGCAAAATAGGGATTGGGGTTGTGCTCCGGGATTGGGAAGGTAAGGTGAGAGCCACCTTAAGAATGAATTGCCCACTTTTCCCAGACCCTCTACTAGCCGAGGCTTTTGCTGCCTTTCAAGCCTCACTCTTCTGTAAATCACTCGAGTGGCAAAATCTAATTGTAGAAGGTGTTTCCCCAATCCTAGTCAACTACCTTGAGGCCAAGACAAGCTCAGATTCTTATGTTGGTATTTTGATCAGGGATGCCAGGTCTACCCTTAACTCCTTCACCAACTGGTCTGTGAGGCATATCACGAAAGCTTGCAATCACCTCGCTCATGTTTTAAGCATTAATGCTCTTAGCATATGTACAAGTATCATCTCTGTGGATGAGATTCCCTCTTGTATCCAATCTCTGATTTCAGTTTAATGATAAGTGAACGCAATTTTCAAAAAAAAAAAAAAAGAATGCGTGTTAGACTGCATGTTAGGACTTTTTGAATTTTGTCCCTAAAATTTAAATTTGTTAAATCTTAAGAATATACACACCAACTTCAAATGCGTCCCTAAGTGTTAAATACTTTGTAGTGGTTATTAAAGCATTTTTCATTTATAATGGTAGGAAAAGTTGCCATAGAAGTATGCCGACTCACAAGTATATTCTTTTTTTTTATATATAGTAAACATAGGAGGCAATTTTATTGAACTGAATTATGGCATTCAGCCATTACAAGAGGTTGAATACATTCAGCAACACAATCAATATCAATAAACTCATGTCCTAAACTCAGCCATTTGAGCAAGACAATGAGCAACACCATTGAGTTCTCTTTTGACATGCTGTATTTTCCATTGAGCACCACATAGAAGAGTAGTGATATCTGAAATAGTGCACTGCAATTTTCCAGCAGAAGAAACAACACTCTTGACAGCATGGACTACTTGGCTAGAATCACCTTCAAAAATTAGAGAGTCAAGACCCAATTCTTTGCAAAATAAAATAGTAGAGAGTAAACCTCTTGCTTCAGCTAGCACAAGATCAATGCAATAAAATCTTGGTTGCATCAAACTAGCCAAAACAGAACCATCAGCCTCTCTTATCACCACTCCAACACCAATCTTGTTGAGATCGGATTTTACTGCCACATCCCAATTCACTTTCACCCAAGACGATGGAGGTGCTTCCCAACGAGTAGCAGGCTGCATATTCTGAATTCTTGACCCTTCTGACATTGCTCTTGCATTACAAAACTCCTCTACAGCCTTGACAGCATTATCAAAGAGCACTTTAGGGGGTTGGAAAGGGCCATCATGGATAAGAGTGTTTCTTCTAAACTAGATTAGTCTAGCTATGGTGGAAAACAGCACCAATTCCTGACCTGGTAACCTATCAACCAGATACTAAAAAACAGATAAGAAACTAAGTGCTTGAATGTTTGCCTTTTGAATAGGCTTAGAACACAAAAGTCATACATCCTTGGCAAAGGGACATGACCATAAAATATGAGCTGGTATCTTCAAGCATGCAAATAGGATAACAAGAATTAGTAATCACCTTCCTTTTACATAAATTAACTCAAGTGGGCAGTGAATTTGTGTCAACACTCCACAAAAATTGCTTAACAGCATTTGTTGTTTGTAAGGACCAAATCCTCTTTTACACCAATCCTTGAGCTCCATTAGTTGAAGATTCACCATGTTTTCTTATTAGGAGTTGTTTATGCAGGTAATAAGCACTTCTCACTGAGAAATGCCCAGAAACAGTGTCATTCCATATTTTTTTATCAGATGTAGGCAGGATACTGACAGGCAACTTAAGGATTTCCTTAATATCTTCCTCTTGAAAAACTGTATGGAGAAGATCCATATTCCACCATTTCAATTGAGCATCAATAAGATCAGCCACCACTGCATTCTCATGGAGAATCGACACAAGAGATTGAACTCTGAATGTATAGGCTCTATTCAACCATTTGTCCTTCCAAATTTTGACTTGGGTACTATCATCAATTTTCCACATAAGGCCTTCCTCAACCAGAGGAAGAGATTGAAATAGACTTCTCCATAAGTATGAAGGCGTTAGACCTAGCCTGCATGAGAGAGAGAAGTGTGTGGGAAATATTTAGCTTTAAGTATTCTACTGGCAATGAATCAGGATACATTCTCAATCTCCATATCTGTTTTGCTAAAAGGGCTATATTAAAACTGTGTAATTCTCTAAATCCCAAGCCCCCACAAGATTTCCCTGCACATAAGGTTTCCCAACTTGACCAATGAATCTTGGACTGATTTTCCTGATGACCCCACCAGAAATTTACAAAACATAAATGCAATTTAGAACATAGTATTTTTGGAGTAAAAAAACACTCATGCTATATGTGGGTAATGCCTGCAATACTACCTTAATTAGTATGTCTTTACCTGCCTTTGAAAGAAACTTGTTTTTCCAATTATCCAGCCTCTTTATTACCCTTTCAACTATACCACTAAAAGCCCTTGTTTTGGATCTCCCAACAATAGATAGTAGGCCTAAGTATCTGTCCAGATTAGTAGAAGCTTGTAAGCCAGCCACCTCCATGATGTGTCTCTTAGTTTCAGCCTTAGTGTATCTATTGAAGAAAATGGATGTTTTATCTTTGTTGAGCTTCTGGCCAGAAGCAGCCTCATAGATACTAAGAATGTGGTTCAGTTAGATCCACTCCTGCATAGTAGCTTTACAAAATAAGAGGCTATTGTCAGCAAAAAATGGATGGTTCAATCTAATTTAGCCTCAAGCAATTGGTACTCCAGTCAAAACTTGAAATTGTTCTACAACATATAGTTTGGAACTTAGAGCCTTAGCACACAGGATAAACAAATATGGGATAAAGGGCATCCTTGTCTAAGGCCCCTCTTGGGTTTGAAACAGTCTTGAGGAACTCCATTTACCAAAACTGAAAAAGATGAGGTAGAAATACATGACATAATCAGCTCAACCCATCTGGAATTAAAACCCAGTTTCACCAAAACAACTTGAATGAACCCCCATTCCACCCTGTCATAAGCCTTACTCATGTCTAACTTTATGGTTATATATCCTTGCTGCCCATGGAGTTGAGTAGTCAAGGTATGAAGAGTTTCATAAGCAGCCATGATATTATCAGTGATCTATCTACCAGGCACAAAAGCACACTGGTTTTGTGAAATGAGAAGAGGCCTAATGGCTTTTAATCTGTTTGTAAGCATCTTTGTAATGATTTTATAAAGGACATTACATAAACTTATTGGTCGAAATTCAAAGGCACTCTTTGGATTTTTGGACTTTGGAATTAAGACCAAGTAGGTATAATTGATAGCTTCAATATTTCCATTAGAATTGAGAAAAGACAGGATAGTATGACAGACCTCATTACCCACCACATCCCAATTGTCTTGATAGAAACAGGCACTGTAACCATTTGGTCCAGGAGCTTTAAATGGTCCCATTTGGAAGATTGCATTCTTAACATCCTCCTCTGTAAATACCTAAAGAAATTCTTCATTCATAGCATCAGTAACTTTAGGTGAAAGATCATGAAGACAATCATCAATTTAAGAAGGGTTAGAAGAAGTGAACAAATTCTGATAAAAATGAGTAAAAGCAAGACCAATCTCTGCATCAGTATTACACTGAATTCCATTCTCATCTTCCACTTGCCAATTTTATTTCTTTTCTGTCTATAGGTAGCACTCAAGTGGAAAAATTTTGTATTTCTATCACCATTTTGTAACCAGTGAACTTTGGCCCTTTGCTTCCATTTTAAGTGTAAATTCTCTTGAATTATGGAGATCTCCTTCTATAAATTACTCACTTCAGAGACTGAGGCTGCTGTAAGATTGGACTAACCCCTTTCAAGCTGGCACATTTTCTCCCTGAGATGTTTATCAGAAACTAGATCTTTAGAGTTAGCCCATCTTCGAAGAGATTTCATACAAGAGGCAAGTTTATTGTTCAATGAGGACAAATTAGCAGATACTTCACCAGCCTGCAACCAAGCAGTTTTGATAGCTACATTGTAATCCTCATAGGAAGCCCATCTAGCTTCAAATCTACAAGGCCTCTTTAATGGACCAATAGGTCCATGGCTATTAGAAAAAGTCATGAGAAGAGGGTAATGGTCAGAGGTAACAGCAGATAGTAATCTTATGTCAATCATGCCAAATTCCACACACCAATCAGAAGATGCCACTGTCCTATCAAGTTTCTCCTTAGTGAATGAAGAATCTAATATGTTGTTAGACCATGTGCATTTTCCTTTAGAAAATCTTAGATTATGAAGCTAACAATCATCTAATGCATCCTTAAAAAGGGCAATCTGACATTCACTCCTAACTGCACCCCCCCTCCTTGTCACTATGAAATAGAATCTCATTAAAATCACCAAGACAAAGCCACCTATTAGAATTCAATGAATAAAGATACCTTAAAATATTATAGCCTTCTACTCTTTTTTCAGTAATGGGATGGCCATAAAAACATGTAAGCATCCATGGAGGGTTTGGAGAAATACTATCAACCCAACAATTAATATGCCTTTGAGAATAACTTTGAATCTCTATTGCACAATCAGACTTCCAAAATAAAGCCAATCACCCATCACGACCCAACCCTTCAACCAAAAACATATTAGTGAAACCAAATAAGTGTTTTAAACATTCCATCTTATTCTTACATAATTTAGTTTCCATAAGAAATAAGATATTTGGCTTTTTTTCATTAACCATAAGGTTAAGGTCATGAACTGTCAGAGGGTTGCCAAGGCAGTTTCAACTTAAAAGCCTCATTTCTCTTAGCGGGGTTGAGAAATAGCCTCTGTCAATATTTTCACATTCCTCAATTTCCTTTTGAACATCATCTTGTCTTCATTACTACGATTGCCAATAGGAAAAAATTTCCTTTTCCAAGTTGCCAAGTAGGGGTCAGAATGAGTGGTGGCCTTATCTTTAGCATGTCGAACCTTACACTTGAGATGATGCAGTGAATTGATGGACCTAAGGGATCTTTCTGTGCAGAGGCATCCACCAAGATAGTACCATCCCCATCATCAGGAAAAGGGACTTTAGCAGGAGAATCATCACCAGATGGGGTAGGAAGTCCATCTTGTAGTGCGAAATCCCTCTCGGAAGAATTGACATTTGTTGCAGTTGTAGCAGTTATAATAGCAGGGTTGGTGTTCACAAAAGGGCAGCCAATCAACAGATCTTCTGCATCTCTCTTAGAAGTCCATGTGTTATTCACAACTCCAACTGTCTCATAACTGTTAAAACAGTTGCCAGAAAGAGAGGATGGAGATAACTAATTTGTTGCAACAGAGGATGAACAAATTGTTGAAGACCCAGCAATGAATTTCCCCACTCCTCCTCCTGCAGCATTAGATGATGCACGCATCCATGTACCATATTGCATGGTAGAAGTAGTTTCTATCTTGTTCAAACACCCAACACTGCCATGCATAATAACACTACAAGAAAAACAGAAGTGTGGCAATCTCTCATACTTAAAAGGCACAAAAACTTGGTGTTCCTTCAATGATAACATAGTACCTCTTGCAAGGGGTTTGAATAAATCAATCTCTATAAGAATATGCATATAAGGTCCCCAACCAGTTCCATTCTCATCAACCTCCACATGAATCATATTCCCAATCAGTCCCCCAATTCTTGAAGCCACCTTGTAATTCATGCATCCAAGCAGTAAATGATGAAGCTGTACCCAAAGATAAGCATGAGAAAATACAAACTCAGTGGGAGGAGTAAGTCCATCAAAGAATTTTAAACAAATCAGGTTTTGGTCAAAAAGCCATGGTTGGCCATCCCAAATTCTCTTCATATCCTGTTTAGAACCGAACTCCAGGAGAAACAAATTCTGACCCACTTCAACAATACTAATGGTTGCACCAACTTTCCAAACTTTGAGCATAGTTATCTTGAAAGCCTCACGAATTAATTCTCCTTTCACACATGATCTTCCCCACAAGACAGAATTGGCCTTTTGTTAGAGTTTGGTCAACATCATCATCCAAGACCATAACACCCTCCTTTTCAATGTTTGTTAGACTAAGTTTATTCCAATGTGAAATAAAATCCTCAGCCATGCTGACAAACCAAAACAAAGCAGATGACAAATAACACACTAAAACACAAATGCCCACCATTCGAAAGTGAAGGCATAAACTTCCTCCTCAAGATGCTTCAGACAGAGAATTGAGAGAAAACTACCAAGCAATAACTACTTCCTGAATCGTTAGACCTTGACTCACAAGTATATACTAGAGACGAGACTTGATGAATAAAACTCTGAAAAATTGGACACACATTTAATATAAGGGCAGTGCTAGCAGGCCGCCCAACATTTACCACTCGTTGTACTACTTGTGTAATTTTGTTTTTCATTTTCTTTTAAATATTTCTTTAACATCCTTAATCATTAAGCAAAAATTTAAAAATATATATATACAACTTCATTAATAGTCACTTCCTTAATTATTAAGAAAAAAATAATAAAAAAGAAAATACTTGTGTGGCACTTTTGAGCGCTAAATTTGAGGGACGAAGTAGTATTTTCCTTAATATAATCAGTAGGCCCACTCACTGTCATTGCTCTAATCAATTAATTAAGACAAAGTTCAAAAAATGATTTTTTTTTCCTTGATTCAAACCTATTGATACCGTTTCTTATGCGCATGTAATTTAAAAGATTAGTTCAGAGTGGTCAAATAATTTGCTATAACTAGTCCCTCCCGGTGCCCAGTACCTAGCCCCGACATACATAATAGTTATGAGATTAAGATCAAATGACAAGTGTTGGTTCGACTACCTCCCCATTATTCGGCCCCCACGCGCCACCACCGATCCTATTTGGTTCTGTTTGTTTATTGGTTCTGTTTTGTTTAGTGTTTGTTTTTGTTTAGTGGTTGTTTTTGTTTCAAGCACCACACTGAGCTTTGTTTAGTGGTTGTAGCAGTGTTGTTTTGTTGGGTTGGTTTATTTGCTTTTCTGTCTTTATTTTTTTTCAGCATTAATAATAGAAATAGGCTATTGGATCCTTTTGGTGTCCATAGCAGTTGAGTCTTGTTCTTACTTTGGGAGGAGACGGTGTGATATGACTCCTCCTCATAGGGAGGACGGAAGGTGATAGCACTTCTCTTCTTTTGGAGAGAATTCATTTAGGCTCTGTTTTTACAGAGTACGATTCTCTCAAACAAACATAGTTTGTTTACAGAGAGTTTATAGAAGTTAAGACAAAGTCCATCATAAAGAAATTTATGTATGGGGTGTTTCAGAATAGATGCGTAGGTTGACTTGTAGTCTGAGTTTTTTCCCTGTATTGATAAGTTACATATGTAACTTCAGGATTCATTAATGAAATGAAGTCTATTTACATAAAAAAAAAAAATAACAAGTGTTGGTTGTCAGAATTATTTTTCTCACACGAATCTTCTATGGGAGTAAACCGGGGGCGATAACCCTTCCCCATGGACATATAAAAACAGCAGCCAAGGTTGAGTAAAACTTAGAAAGAAAGCTGAGAGATGGCAATAGCGGTCAAAGGCTGGTGAGGGATTGAGACTCCATCCTCAGCGAGACCTACTACACCAACATCAACAATAGCTGGACGTACAGATGACCTCGCTGATATTGTGGGCACAAAGATCCATACAGCAATTGCTAAGTTATGAACCAGTTTGATCGATGATATAGAGAGGATCATGATGCCTATCGTTGGTTGACTGATGAGTGAAATGCAGGGTCGTATTGCCAGTATGGTGGAGATTATTAGAACTCTAAGACTGTAAAATAGGGAGCATGTTACTTTTGTATCTTTTGCTATTTTCTAAATCTAGTTCATGTTATTAAAATTATCAGTTGTGTGTAAAAGTGTTTCTACATATGTTTTGGTCATTTTCAATCAACAATTATTAAGTAATCTTCTTGCTTGCCCTTTAGTATATTGTATTCACAATTTTGTAAAACAACTTTTGAATCATCATTAACCCAAAATTAATACTAATTTTAATAAATTATATTATATTATCTATATTATTCAAAATAATTTTACTTCGAAATCTCTTAGGTTTTGTTGAATCAGTGTCAAACATCATTTTAAAGGTCGTTGGCAAAGTTGACAACCATTACTGCCTTTTGTTTGAACGACATTTTTTCTCTATTCGAACTACTGTCTTTTGTTCAAAATTTCATATATTATAATTCAAACAATCTGACTCTCGTTTGAACAGAGTTCATTATTTCGAGTCCAAAAAGTAGGCAATTCTCCCAACAACATGTCCATCCTGACTACTATAGTACATTCGAATAGAAAAATATGTCCGTTCCAATGCTAGACGAGCCATTCGAATGGTAAACCTATTAGGAGACGATATATGTTCGTCCCAACTCAATATTCTCAAACAAAAAAAATACTGTTTGAACACATATTGGATTGCTAGCACTTTCTGCGACGAAACATCAATTTTGTCCCTAAAAGTGGCTTTTTATGACGAATTTCAATTTGTCTCAAAAAGTTTCATCTCAAAAGATTAAGCAATTTGTTGTAGAGTGGATAACAACCATTTTATTGTAAAAGATAGGGCATGTTTTGTTCAATGTATCTCTAAGAAGGATTAGATTGGTAAATAGAGAGATAATTATCTTACAACTTTTACCATCTTTTCAATAGGATATCATTATTATAAACTATAGCTAGATACTATAATTAATACAATTACTTTACATAGATTAACACAACATTAATTGTCCTTATTAAGTTCTAATGTTTGGAAAAGAATTAATACCATATTTGGTGTCATTTCCAATTTTTTTTATTTGGCTATTAAAACATTACTCCTATATATATTAGCTCTCTCTTGTTTCACCACCTCCAAACAATCTCTCTCTCTCTCTCTCTCCCCCCCCCCCCCTTTATGTGTGTGTGTGTATGTGTGTGCAGGTCAATATGTTACCAATCAGAAATTGGAACAACTATCAAAACTCCATACTGAATTGGGCATCATAGGATGTGAGATACAACCATATGTTCCAAATCCAATATAGGATCACGGTTTTCGTATCTACCACCCTGTGATGCTTTCCAATTGACTACTCTTGTGAATTGGAAAGCATCAAGATCTTGATCACTATCAACTAATCCAAGTACTCAGAGAAATGATTGTCGTAAGCTCCTTGTTCTCTTCACTTGATTGTAGGCTAAGTTTGATGTTGGTGGTAGATGAGTAGTACTGCAATTTGATGATATATGGATATATATTATTTTCACAATCCAAGCTAACTATATCTCATCTTATGTTTGAAATAGCAATCAACATCTAAGTTAGAACAAACATCGGTTTGGCAAACAGGACAAATGATGTGAAATCAACCTTATCTCAGACACTTAAATTAATGGGAACATGTAAACTTATTTAGTTGTATTATACTTTATTACTTCTCCTCATTTGTTGGCCAGACTCTCACCTAATGAGTGGACCCAATACGTGAAATATTTAATTAAATAGAATAAAGAGTAGAGTCAAGATTCAATTTCAGAACCTCTCCTCTAATAGCATGTGAAATCACCACTTATCTTAAAAGATTAAGCTGATGGAAAGGTATTTTTATTATTGCCTACCTCAGTGGCCTGCTTTAGTTACTGGTTGAGTAACTCAAGGGACAAAATACTTTTGCATCAATTAGATATCTGTGTGTGTATGTCTATGTGTATGTGTTTGAGTAAGGTTACCTTGCTTTTGCAGTGATTTCTTAATTTTCTTTCTTCAAGAGGCTTGAAGGATGGAGAACTGAACTTAGACAACAAAGTAATGGAAGATTCGACCTAAGAAGTATGTTTACTACTTGTTTTGATAATACTAGTTTTTATTGAATTATAATCTCTAAAGTAAGGAAAAATTAAAGCAATTGAAATCTAGACATGTAAATTTCTATGGCATCTAGTTACGTTGTAAATGATAATAAATACAATGTTTATTTTGGTAAATTATATGTACATATATGTATATCGACGATGGAATCTTCCATGCATGCAGTATTACCATCATCGTGACAATACACGCCAAACATTCTCGTCAACCATTGAGGCTGTCAATTTTCTGCTCAATCAGTCTTAACCAAACAAATAGAAGAAGGCAAATAAGGGGAATCAAAAGAGGATAATTTAGTGTGTTCCATATGCACGCGCTCACACACACACACACATATATTTACATAGTAAGTTATTCCTCTTTAGTATTTTTCCTCTATATTCAAATTTATGTACCTCTTCTCAGGCACATAAATCCTAGTATAGAGGAAGAATACTATAAAGTAAAAGGAAGTCGACTTCTAAAGTTTCTAAAATCAGTGCAAATCTAATAAGGAGAAGAAATCTAATGCTTCTCATCCAATATTCACGAAGGATATGCGAGTGGAGCACTTATTAGATGTTTGATATGAGAAATTTCTTGATTCTACAAATAGTAGCTGAACTAGAAAAGTATATGTCATTCACATTCTAGTCTCAAGATGAAGTTAGAATATGGGAAATAGTTGAAGAAATTTTGGATGAAGCACATAAAAATCTACTTAATTACTTCAATATGTACCAAAAAAAATATGCAAGTACTGCGATTATTGACGAAATCCACAATAACACAAATTTCACACAAGTCAATCGTTTTATTTGATTAAGGCAAATAACCTAATAAAGTGTTATGCAAGTTAGTGTGCGTGTGACCAAGCCTTGCATGCCATATCCTACACTTTATTTGCCATTAGTGCATGATTAAGTGGATTAATTGAGCAAGTTAGACAGAGATTTATTTTACAAATAAGCAGTTATTATGTGAATGGATAGTTAGGGATATGTTGGGATTAAAAAGTGATTGAATTGGACATATTATGGGTTTAACAATTATGTGTTGTTTTTAAGCTCAAGGACGCATACAAGCAAGGGATATACTAAAGGAATTTATGCAACCCACTCAGTACACATGTGCTGAACTGAAGTGGAAATGGATGATGGAGAGAGAATGAGTAAAATCGTCTAAATGGTAGCAACGAAGAAATCTGTTATGCCAGCTGGACAAGGAGAGGAGCATGAAGAGAAAGAAGGCCATTATGTTCTGAGAGTATATGAGGAGGAGGGCTATGCTATTAGGAGGATTCGAGAGTTTTCATATTTTCTCCTCTTCTTCCATTTTACGCCAACTTTACTTTAGGTTATGCTTTTTCTTGAGTCTTTAAAGGAAAATCCTGTAAAGACCATGAGAGGCTAAGTCTTCAGCCTGAGCTACAAGATATGGATTCTCTTTTTCTAAACTATTTATTAGAGTGATTCTGATATGATAAAATTCCATTCTATATTTTTGCAAGTCGATTTTGTTGAGATAAGTCAAAACCAGAAATTCATGTTCTTGTTCTACTGTTGACGTAAGGCACAGCAAAAACTTGGTAATATTTTCAAGGTTTCTCACAGTTGGAATTCATAGTAAATTTATTTGCATTCTATAGATACTTAGGACTGGAAATCTGGTTTTAAATCTTCATTTTCCGATTGTTAATGCTTAGAATAGACTGACAATTGAGTTATATAGTTCAACCACTTAATCAGAGTTTGGAAAATGAGGAAACATTTTTGTAGCCCAAGTGTTTAAAATTTTGTTTCACTGGTGTTGATATTGTTGCAACCTTCACATTTCTTGCACCCATTTTACTAATACTCATATTACTCATTTCTTTCAATTTGACAAGCAATCAGAAAACCAATTCCCCTTCATTCTTAAACTTTGTTTCATCCAAAAATCAAAACCATCCTTATCATTAATAAATTCCACATCAGTACATACACAATTTTTTTTATCGTTTCTCTTTAGCTGTATAAACAGCTCTTTTACAAACAAAAATCTCCACACAAACATAACTCAATACAAATTTGCTCTACATGAATATTGTTGTTCATGTGGAAATGACCTTGGATTTATCCTTGTATACAACATGACTGCTTCTATGCTTGGAGGTAATGTTTGCAGCTCATCAAGTTTTTGGCGTCGTTGTCGGGGACAACTGGTGTTTATCAGAGCTTTTCTTTGCTGCTGAGAGAACATTTGTAGTACTATGAACCTCTTCACAGCTTGGGTGACATTTGTTCTTTTTCATTTTCTCTGATTATTTTTCACTTTCTTTTATTTTCTATCTTTATTTGTATGTCTGGTTGGACTAGAGACCACACATCTCAACTAGTTAGGACAGAATCACTAACATCTTCTAATTGTGCATCCATTTCACTTGAATCATCATCTGACACTCATAGCATCATAGTTGAAAATGACCATCATGATAGGGAAATGGTAAATCAGAACATGACACTTAGAGATTATTTACAACATGTCAGAACAAGCACACCCTCATGCATAATCCAACCTTTGAATGCAAACAATTTTAATTTCAAAACTAGAATGATTCCATTGATCCCACATTTTCATGGTATGGAGTCTGAGAATCCTTATCTACATATCAAAGAGTTTGAAGAGGTTTGTTCCACATTCATGGACCAAACCTGCACTGAAGAGGTTATTAGACTACAATTGTTTTCATTTTCTTTGAAAGACAAAACTAAAACGTGGTTAAATTATTAAGACCTAAATCCATAGGCACATGGCAGGAAATGCAAACTGAATTTTTGAAGAATTTTTTTCCTATGCATAGGACAAATGCACTTAAAAGACAAATTATGAACTTTGCACAAAAAGATCCTAAAACTTTTTATCAAAGCTGGGAAAGGCTCAAGGATCTTTTAAATGCTTGTCCTTACCATGGTTATGAGGATTGGCGTGTGATCAGCTTTTTTTATGAAAGCTTGACACCCAAAATGCATCAATTTGTAGAAACCATGCAAAATAGAGAGCTTTTCAACAAAGAACCTGCAGAAACATTTGACTATTTTGATTACCTAGCTAAAAATGCTCAATCTTGGGACATTGTTGATGTGTATGATAGGTCTAGGCATGCTGAGTCTAGTCATGACAAATACACTTTAAAGGAAGATGATGATTTGCATGCTAAGTTAACCTTGTTGTCCAGAAAAATAGAAACCATGGAATTGAAAAAAGTAAATAAAGTGCATGCTGCCCCTAAAAGTTTTGAGAAGTGTGGCATATGTGAGAATCATGGGCATTCAACCAATGAATGTCCCATGATCCTTGCTTTCAAAGAAGTGTTGTTAAACCAATCTAATGCTGTAAATATGGTACATAAATCATATTCTAGTCCTTACTCTAATACTTACAATTGACCAATCTAATGCTGTAAATATGATACATAAATCATATCCTGGTCCTTACTCAAATACTTACAATTCAGGATGAAGGAGCCACCCAAATTTCGGTTGGAGAAGTGACCAAAATGCAGCTCCAGCAACCTTAGCTCCAGAACTCTCCCAGGCACCTCCAATGCAAGAAAAAGGAATTGAGCTTATGGCTCAGCAAATGGCAACCACCTTGTAGCAGTTCATGCAAGGACAAGCAACAATCAACAACCAAAATTCTCAAGCAATAAATGACATCTGGAGCACACTTTCAAAAATGACCACTGCCCTAAGCTCCCAATAGAAAGGAAAATTTCCTGCACAACCTCAACCTAATTCACAAGGTTAGCCACCTCAAGAAGCAGTTGAGAGTTCAAACATCAGGCAAGTGAAGGCAATTACAACTTTAAGAAATGGTAGAGTGGTGAACATTCCAGCTCAAGGTTCAAACAAGACTGGTAAGGTCTCTAAACTTGTTCAAAATGAGGCTGAATAGAGTGAGGTTGAACAGTGTGAAACTGAAACTGAAAAAATTTCATATCCTATACCTGCACCTTTCCCTTAACGGTTGGCTCCTCAGCACAAAGACAAGCACCAATCTGAAATCTTAGAAATATTCAAACAAGTTAGGATTAACATCCCTTTGCTAGATGCTATCCAACAAATTCCTACATATGCTAAGTTTCTAAAAGATTTGTATATTGTAAAAAGAAAATTAAATGTGCAAAAGAAAACCTTCCTTACTGAGCAGGTCAGTGCCATAATTCAAAGCAACACTCCACCAAAATATAAAGACCCCGCTTCACCTACAATTGCTTGTGAATTTACTGCCTTACAAGTATATGAGCAGCTTGGTTTGGATGAATTGAAATCAACTCCAATCATTTTACAACTAGTTGACAGATCAATTAAGATGCCAAGGGGGGTTGTTGAGGATGTTTTAGTTCAAGTAGATAAATTTTTTTACCCCATGGATTTTGTAGTGCTAGATGTTCACTTGACACCAAAATCCTCTTTTCAAGCACCTGTGATTCTTGGGAGATCTTTTCTTACTACTTCAAATGCATTACTAAATTGCAGGAATGGTGTTTTAAATCTAAGTTTTGGGAACATGACCCTAGAACTAAACATTTTTAATATTTGTAGGCAACCTCAAGATTTGGAAGATGTACAAGAAATCAATTTGTTGGAAATTTTCCTTGAGGGAGAGACCTATTTGGCATATCAACCCACCAACTTGCAATCTGAATTAGAAGTTATTTGTGACTTCATTGACACCTTTACTAATGTTCCTTCTGTTTTTATGTTAGGAACTAAAGCTGAAGCTAATTGGAGGCCTAAGGTTTAGCAGCTCCCAACATTGACAGCAAGTTTGAAGCCTTCAGTAGATGAAATTCCAACATTAGACATGAAACCACTACCATCAGACCTGAAGTATGCCTTTTTAGGGCCTGACAACACATTTTCAATGGTGATATCAGCCCAACTCACTCCTGACCAAGAAGGTAAACTACTATAAGTTTTGAGACAACACAAGGGTGCTATTGGATGGACAATTGTGAATATCAAAGGTATAAATCCTCTTGTGTGCACTCATATGATTTATTTAGAGGAAAATGCTAAAACTTCTAGGGAGATGCAAATGAGACTTAATCCTACCATGAAGGAGGTTGTAAAAAAAGAAGTCTTGAAACTACTTGATATGGAGATTATCTACCCTATTTCGGACAACAAGTGGGTAAGTCTCATTCATGTAGCTCCACAAAAATCTAGTCTCACTATTGTGAAAAATGAGCAAAATGAACTAATTCCTACTAGAATTCCTACTGGTTGGCGCATGTGCATAGATTATAGAAATTTGAATGTGGCCACTAGGAAATATCATTTTCTTTTGCCTTTCCTTGATCAAGTCTTATAAAAAGTTGCTGGCCATGATTTCTATTGCTTTCTTAATGGATTTTCTAGTTACTACCAATTAGAAATAGCACTTGAGGACTAGGAGAAAACTATTTTCACCTGTCCATTCGATACTTTTGCATTTAGAAGAATGCCATTTGGATAATGCCCCAGCTACTTTCCCAAGATATATGCTTAGTATTTTCAGTGATATGATTGAAAATATTTTGGAAGTATTCATCGATGATTTTTCAGTATTTGGCAGCTCTTTTGATGTGTGTTTAACTAATTTACAAGTTGTTTTAGCCAAGTGTGAAAAGAAACACTTGCTGCTTAATTGGGAAAAGTGTCACTTCATGGTTCAACAAGGCATAGTTCTTGGACACATTGTCTCCTCTCTGGGTATTGAAGTTGATAAAGCTAAGATTGAAATTATTTTCAAAGTTCCTATACCCAAAGCAGTAAAAGAAATCAGGTCATTTCTTGGGCATGATGGTTTCTATATGAGGTTCATTCAAAATTTTAGTTCTATCTCTAGGCCTTTGTGTAAATTACTTATGCATGATGTTGCCTTTGAATGGACCTCGAACTGTCAAAATGCTTTTGATAAACTGAAAATCTTGCTTACCACCGCCCCTATCCTGCAGCCCCCTATTTGGTTTATTCCCTTTGAGATAATGTGTGATGCTAGCGATTTTGCTATAAAGGTTGTTCTTAGACAGTGTAGAAATAAGCTTCCATATGTCATCTCTTATGCTAGTAGAACTTTAAATGGAGCCCAAAAGAATTATTCTACAATAGAAAAAGAATTACTTGCTATAGTCTTTGCTTTAGACAAGTTTCAACCTTACATTCTTGGTTCTCCTATGGTTATATTCACTGATCATGCAGCTTTGAAGTATTTACTGTCTAAGAAAGATGCTAAACCACGGCTGATCCAGTGGATTCTTCTTCTTCAAGAATTTGACATTACAATTAAAGACAAAAAGGTTGTTGAGAATGTGGTTGCTGACTACTTGTCCCAGCTTACATTTGCAGAAAAAGAGCAACCTGCCCCTATCCTTGACTCTTTTCCTAATGAGCAATTAATGTTAGTTGGGAATTTGCCTTGGTTTGCTAATATAGTTAATTTCTTGGTGACAAGTCAGACTCCATCCCATTGGAATGCTCAAGACATACAACGGTTTATGTATGAGGTTAAATCATTCTTCTATGATGATCTTTATTTGTTTAAATATTGTTCTAACAAATCATTAGGAAGTGTGTGCCTAACCATGAAATACAATATGTGCTTTCATTTTGTCATACTGAGGCTTGTGGTGGTCACTTTTCTACACATAAAAATGTTGCAAAAATTTTACAAAGTGGTTTTTATTGGCCTCATATGTTTAAGGATGCATATAGCTTCTGCAAGATTTGTGAGTCATGTTAGAAATTAGGTGCAGTCAGCAAAAGGAACATGATGCCTTTACAACCCATTTCAGTCATTGAAATTTTTTTATTGTTGGGGGATCGATTTTATGGGGCCATTTCCTTCTTCTTTTAGTTATTTGTACATCTTAGTGGTTGTTGCTTATGTTTCTAAGTGGGTTGAAGCCATTCCATACAAAACAAATGACCAAGGTAGTGCTTAAGTTTTTGAAGGAAAACATCTTTGCTAGATTTGGCATGCTTAGGGCTGTCATAGTGATAATGGAACTCATTTTTGTACAAGCCTTTTGCTGCCCTCATGAAAAAATATGGTATACACCATAAAGTCTCTACCCCATATCACCCTCAAACAAATGGTCAGGCTAAATTAGCTAATAGAGAGCTTAAGCACATCTTAGAAAAAATAGTCAATCCTAACTGAAAAGATTGGTTTTTAAGGCTGACTAATGCACTTTGGGCCTATAGGACAGCTTTTAAGACCACTTTTAACATGTCCCCCTACCGTTTGGTATATGGAAAAGTATGTCATCTTCTAGTTAAAATTGAGCATAAAGTATATTAGGTTGTTAAGCAATTCAATTTTACTACTGATCATGCTGGTTCTGTGAGAAAGTTTCAAATTTTAGAGTTAGATGAGCTTAGACGAGATGCATATGATAATTCCTAGTTTTCAAAGGAACATATGAAGATTTACATGATAAGCACATCCAAAGAAAAACTGTTGAGCCTAACAAACAAGTGTTACTTTACAACTCTCACTTCCATCTATTTCCAGGCAAATTAAGATCGAGGTGGAGTGGTCCTTACGTGGTTAAGTCTGTATTTCCTCATGGAGTTGTTGAGATTGTTAACCCTCAAAACGGCAACAGCTTCAAAGTCAATGGCCAACAACTTAAACTTTTTTTTACTAAACTCTCATTTGAGGACACTTCCATTCCTTTGCAGGATCCTATTTATCCTACTACTGTTTAGTACAGTTCTGTTTATTTTTTTTTATGATCTGCTTTCCTTTGTTTCTTGCATTTCATCCTTACAGGGTCTACATTGTTTTGTTTCAATTTTTTTCTAGACTCTTTCTTTTGCTTTCAGTTTCCTTTCAGCCATCTCAGGTATCCCTTTCTCCCTACTCTTTTCAATCCTTTGTTCCTATTTTGATCATTCTCTCAACAATGAGGACACTGTTCATTTTGAGTTGGGGGGTAAGGAGAGTCCTCCACCAACTAGTCTCTAATGATTAATTTCTCTGCAAAGTTGCTGTTTCCATAAAAAGAAATGTGTTGTTTTCAAACTTCTCTACTTAAGATTAGATAGTTCCAATCTTGGGTTACACCAATTCCCACTGGTTTAGATTTAAGTTCAACACAAAGCCATATGAAAATCTTAACAACTCAAACTTAGGCAATGTATTTCAAAGTTATTGATTGATGACCCTAATAGACACAAGCATTTGCTTTTGTTGTTTTGTTCGATATTAATTAGTGGTTTTCATCCAAGCAACTAACAAGAACTTCAATGAACCATATCATAATGGCCTAGGAAAAGCAAATGAGAAACTCCATTATAGTTTTGCAAACTAAAAAAAAAAAAAAATTGGTGCAAGTGCATTGGAAAAGGCTTCCTATCACCGGGATTTTTTTCAAGAAAAAATCTTTTAAAGTATGATAGCGTGAAAGCCACTAGTGTAATGGTTTTGAATTGGAGTAAAAGCCCATTTGGTTTTTCTTAAAGAGTTGCTGGTTTGAAATTATTGTGAGAAATCTTGAAACCAACAAATGGCAACCTGATCACACACTTGATGCACTCAAAGATTTGCAGCTTTAATACATTTCCCGTGTGTGAGTTCTTGAGAATTTTATAAGCGTTCATGTTGAATTATAATCTGACCTAACTTCATTCAAATACCCAAGACTTCAACATGATTTGAACTTTAGTAGAGATTTTTGAGTTCAGAGATTTTGGGAGGGCAATTTAATCCTTCATTATTTGATAGCATTATTTGCTAGAGACTAGCAAAAGGCTAGTTGGGGGGGGGGTAATGAATGATAAAAAAAACTGTTAATTTGTGCATGATTAAGTGGATTAATTGAGTAGGTTAGACAGAGATTTATTTTACAAATAAGCAGTTATTATGTGAATGGGCAGTTAAGGATATGTTGGGATTAAAAAGTGATTGAATTGGGCATATTATGGGTTTAACAATTATGTGTTGTTTTTAGGCTCAAGGACACGTGCAAGCAGGGGATATACTAAAGGAATTTATGCAGCCCATTCAGTACACATGTGCTGAACTGAAATGGAAATGGATGATGAGAGAATGAGCAGAATCGTCTGGATGGCAGCAAGGAAGAAATATGTCATGCCAGCTGGACAAGGAGAGGAGCATGAGGAAAAATAAGGCCATTCTGTTATGAGACTATATGAGGAGGAGGGCTATGATGTTAAGGGAATTCGAGAGTTTTCAAATTTTCAGATTTTCTCCTCTTCTTCCATTTTATGCCCACTTTACTTTGGGTTATGTTTTTTCTGGAGTTTTTAAAAGAAAATCCTGTAAAGACCATGAGAGGCTAAGTCTTCAGCCTGAGCTACAAGATATGGATTCTCTTGTTCTAAACTACTTATTAAAGTGATTCTGATATGATAAAATTTCATTCTATAGTTTTGCAAGTCGATTTTGTTGAGATAAGTTAAAACTAGAAACTCTTGTTTTTGTTCTACTATTGATGTAAGGCACAGCAGAAACTTGGTAATATTTTCAAAGTTTCTCATGGTTGGAATTCATAGTAAATTTATTTGCATTCTATAGATACTTAGGACTAGAAATCTGGTTTTAAATCTTTATTTTCTGATTGTTAATGCTTAGACTAGATTGACAATTGAGTTATAGAGTTCAACCACTTAATTGGAGTTTGGAAAATAAGAAAACATTCTTGTAGCCCAGGTGTTTGAAATTTTGTTTCATTGGTGATGATATTTCTGCAACCTCTACATTTCTTGCACCCATTTTACTAGTACTCATATTACTCATTTCTTTCAATTTGACAAGCAATCAGAAAACCAATTCCACTTCATTCTTAAAATTTGTTTTATCCAAAAATCAAAACCATCCTTATCATTAATAAATTCCACATCAATGCATAAACACTTTTTTTTGTTTCTCTTTAGCTATATAAACAGCTCTTTTACAAACAAAAATCCCCACACAAACGTAACTCAATACAAATTTGCTCTACATGAATATTGTTGTCCCTGTGGAAAGGACCTTGGATTTATCATTGTATACAACATGACTGCTTCTATGCTTGGAGGTAATGTTTGTAGCTCATCACCTGCACTTTATTTTCCCTTAGTGCAATAGGAGAAATGGAAAGACTTTTGGAGTAGATTGGGTGTAGATCTGTAACACTTCCTTCCCGTAGGTTAGGAGTGTCACGTGTTTTTTATAAAATAAACCTGGCAAGAGATCTCATATTTTAAATAAAACAATTTAGGATTTATTTCATAAAAACTTCATCTAATAAAAATGTCTTCCAAAATATTAATGAATAAACTGAATAAAAGTCATGTCATAAAAGTAATTTTTTCATTCTAAAAGGTTTGAAACTAAATCAACTGCTCCTTCTAATCCTGGTCTGCCTGCTCGTAATCGTCATGCTCACCTGGGTGGTTAAAAATATGAAAATAAACTAAAATAAATCGAATACTCAATAAGAAATCCATCACAACGTTAACATACTAAACATAAAGTTTTCATAAAAATTTTCATGCTGAGAACTTAAAATTCATGACTGTTCATACTGATGTTTATGCTATGCATGACTGATTTATCTGAATTAACTGACTGATTTGACTTAACTGATTGAACTGACTGACTGATCTGATTTAACTGACTGTTCTGACTGACCAACACACTTAACCCTGTGTGCGAGGTTGTGCACCGGCCCCATGTCCCGCTGCAACAAGGGGAGCCGCTGATAGTATTCTGGCATACTATGGTGGACCACGCTTGAGTCCATGGCTTGCACATCCACCCTGAAACTGAACTGCATTGGTACCATGCATCTAAATGACCATCTGATTGACTGAACTGATTTTATCTTGCACTTGAACTTAAAATAGCTTACGTGTCTTATGACCATGAGATGCATGACATAATACATACATAATTATAATTTCTGAATTTGAACATGATGCGGAATGACATGACTATATGCTATGCTGGATGACATGTTTATATATGACATGAGTGATACATAAACAAAGGTTGTCAATGAATTGGCTTGAATAATACTTAAATATAAGCTGACTGTGATGATCCTAATTTGTGATCAAATTACTTACCTCGCTGCGCTTCTTCTTAAATCTCACTTCGTAGCTCGTCACCTATACGCAATATTAACTATCACTAAATCTGTCTAGAACCAACATGTACTAATAACCTACTTAATTAAATTCATAATCTAGAAGATAGTCAAATAAATCTTTTGCTTAACACTATAAACAATAAATCCTAATATTTTAAATTACTTAACATACTAATAACATATTATAATTTAGTAGAATACTTGGGCTATTTTAAATAAGTCATAAAACTTCAATTCTTAAAATAGTTTTCCTTTCTTAACATAATTATTCAATCTTATAAGAAATCTAATAGATATTATTATTGTTTAAATATTTTTAGCATACTAATTTTATTAAAATTCTACTAAATAGGCAAAGGAATATTAACAAGGTATTAGGCTCAATAATATACTTTAAAATATATTTCAAATTCTTTCAATACTTTTTTATATATAAAAAAAAAAAAAGCATTTGACTAATATATTTATTTAAGTAAAAACTCACTTTTAAAATATTAAGCCCAACTCAACTTCAAATAAAATGACGTAATAGTCCCCATAATTAACATATAGTTAAATGTAAATTTATAAGTGTAATTTAAAACAATCCACCAAGATATTAGATTAAAAAGAAAGGGTATAAAAATAATTATGGTATTTAGTGGAGGGGCTTTTTTTTGGAAAGTCTAATACACTAGGAGAATAACCCATGGTAGACTTGTCAACTAGCATAAACTTTCAGCAAAGGAAAACAAATAAAAGGCAAGCTCTACTGGAGAAGGAAGGCCGTGCGAGAGAAACAGAGAGCTCACCGAGAGGGCCACGCGACGGGGATGGGCTATGGCAGCTCTGGGTGGCCGGGAGTGAAGGCGAAGTGGTTGGGTTCCTAGGCCGGGTGGTGTGACGCCGAGAGAGGGAGAGAGAGCTGGCGACAAAGCTTACCGAGAGGGAGAGGGAGGGAGAGAGAACTGTAAAACCGAAACAAGAGGGAGAGAAAGAAGGGTGGTGGCGCCAGTAGTGGGCTATGGTGTTCGTATTGTGCTTGAACCGTGGCAACCGTAGGAGGTTTGGGCAGTTGTTTTCTGTGGAGTTGGATGGTTGAGGAGGCTTGCGTGTTGCCGTGCATGGGAATAACCGGTGCTCTATTTTGAGGGCTAAAATAGGGCTATATCTCGTGCATGACAGCGGCGCACAAAGGGGTTTACTGTGCTGTCCGAGGAGTCGGTTGGTCGTCCCTTGAGGTGTTCAACAGTGGCGTCGGCGTGCTATGGGCAGAGGGGCTGAGTGTGGGCTAGGCAAAGGCTTGAAATGGATCTCGGTCTGCGGCGTGAGGGAGAAGTGCTCTGCTCAATGGTGCAAACATGGCTGCGTCCGTGCAAGAGGAAGGGGTCGTGAGTCTTGTTTGGGTGTTGTTGCTTGGGCTGGTGGTTTCTCCAGTGTAGGTGGCTCTCGGCTGCTCTCTCTTTTTTTTCTTTTCTTGGACGTACAGGTGTGTAGGTGTTGGTTGTGGCTTGAGGTTTTGGTTGAACTCTAACCTTATGTATATATAGGCATGGAGGTAAACCCTAGAGAAAACAAAGGGAAGGCAGTTTGTGCAAGGGGTTGTGCATGAAGTGTAGAAATAGACGTAGTGACGTGCATGTGTGACTAACTGAGAGAGGCGTGCATGGCTTGAAATTCACGGAGGAAAAACAGTTAGGCATTTTATGATAGGATTTTAGAGTTGATTTCCTATTAGGATTATCGATTAGGGGAAAAAGATGAGTATGAGGTTAGGTTTAAAAAAATACCAAGAGATAGGGATGAAGTTTACGGGTGGAGATATGAAGATATAAGGTTTAAATTTAAAACAAAATTCTAGTGGTTATTGCTTCAACATGTCATAATAAATTACTAAAAGATAAAATGATAATAATCTTATAAAAAAAACAAAGTAAAATCTGATGATGATGATGATGATAATAATAATAATAATAATAATAATAATAATAATAATAAATACATAAAACTTATCTTATGGCCTAAATTTAGGATTGGGTTGTTACAAGATCACCATCGACCCCATAATTCTAACGCAATTGTTCTTAAAATTATTGACAATAAAATACATGGATAGAAGACAAGATAACATTTATGTCTATTGTAAATTGAGAGGCCTACAACACATTTTAATTAGTCTAACTTTTCTTCATCAATGTTATTTGAATTCGATTAGTATGTAGACTCAAAAGAGCAGTTGGAAAAATGATTTTCTTTTTTCTTGATTCAAATATATTGATATCGTTTCTTATGCGCATGTAATTTAAAAGATTAGTTCCGAGTGGTCAAATAATTTGCTATAACGCTAGAGTGTATCACAATTTTTAGGAAAATCAACCAGTTGGAGCAATCTCAATTTCCTAAGCATATAGAATATCAATGGAGATATTTAAGTTCTTTAACTCATCAGTACAACTAATCAAGAGAAATTTGTACATTGATACAATAAATTGGTTATGTCCCATATATACGGTCCAACCACAAGTACTATATGATGAGAGTATGCACCCGATGGTGACAAACAAAAATAATAAGTTTTTATACAACTTGGGTGGGTGTATTTGTGCTTGCCAAGTATTATGGTTTTTGTTGTTAAGGTTTTTGATTGAAACTTTAACCTAATATGATGTGGGGGTCGGGGTTCAAAATTGTTGTGATGTTCATGATTATATGATTTTAGTTGTTATTTGTAAGTTAATGGGAATGGATAGTGAGTCAAATCCAAATATTAGCGTTAGTGCTACCCTGCCCCTAGCCCTGGCCAAACTCCTACGCCTACCACTACCACTACCTCTACATCAACCCCTACCCCTCCTACACCCATGGGCCCACCAAATAAGAAACAAGTTTCAGTTGTGTAGTCTCACTTAATCAATTTAGAGGGTGGTGACCCCAATAACCCCCAAGCTAAGTGTAACCATTGTAGTAAAGTATATAGATGTCACCACAAAAGACATGGTACATCCCAATTGAAAGTCCACTTAGAAGAGCAATGCAAAACAAGTTCAATTAGAAGTTCTTTCCAATAAAAGAGTCAATCAAGACTGAGATTGGACTTCAAAAAATGGCAAATGAGAGTAATAGGGGGAATGTTGAAAAGGTATACAAAGGATGATCCGAATGATTATAGGAGACACCTAACTCTTATGGTCATAGTAGATGAGCTATCCTTTCGGTTTGTGGAGGGTGAAGTGTTCCAAGCATATTCCATGTACTTGGAATCTAGATTTAACCTTCCTTCTCGCCACACGGTGATAAACGATATTATTAAACTATTGGGTGTACATAGAGAATTGTTGAGAAATCAATTAAGGAGTCAAAGAGTTTGTCTAACGACCGATACATGGACATTGTCCAAAATTTTAATTATATGTCTTTGATGGTACATTTTGTAGATTTTGATTAGAAATTAAATAAAAAGATTCTCAAGTTTTGTTTAATTTCCAATTACAAGGGTGAGACCATAGGGAAGGCCTTAGAGGTCGCAATAAATGAGTAGGGGTTGGAGCGGGTTGTGACAATAACAGTTGATAATGCCTCTTCTAATGATATTGTTTTGGGGTAGTGAGTGTTTACATGTGAAATGGCTGCAAACGGTTTGAAAGATGTGAATGATTCGGTTGCAAGGATTAGAAGTGCGGTGGGATTTGCAATATCTTCACCCGCTAGGCTTGATAAATTCAAAGTTGTTGTGAAGGCTGCAGATATTTAATGCAAGAAGGGGTTTGTCTTGATGCTCGTACAAAATAGAATTCAACCTTCTTGATGTTGGAGGCGGCCCTGGAGTATAGAAACGCCTTTGACTTATTGGGTGAGGAGGACACCCATTTTAAGGATGAGGGGGGTTTTTTGTGCATTTCATTCAATGAATTTTTTCCAGTAAGTATGTCAGATGAAAGAACAATTGGATGAAATGTGCGAGAGTGACCAAACTAGGGTACGAGAAATGGCAATAAGCATAAGGACTAAGTATGACAAGTATTTGGGAGATTTTAGTAGGATAAACATTTTCCTATATGTGGCTATTGTTATTGACCTCTAGTATAAAATTGACGGTATGGTGTATGGCTAAAGATTGGTGAACAGGAAGGCATGGGCTGATCATATTATGGTAAGTGTTAGGGAAACCCTTAAAGATTGTTTGATAAGTTTGTGGCATTCAGGGGTGGTAATTTTTAGACATCTACACCTACTACATTGCCTCCTCTTGAAGTCGGGATGGGAAAAAAGAGTAGGTTGGGATGGGGTGAGAGGTTGGAGCAAGTTGTCAAGCTTCGTCAACCTTCAGATGGCCAATTGGAGTTAGATAGATAGTTAGCAACAGAGATGCACCCATTTGTTCATAGGTTTGATACGTTATCTTGGTGGAAGGTCAATGTCGTCACGTATCCCATCCTTGGAGACATAGCCCACAATATTTTGGTCATTCATATTACTACCATAGCCACAGAGTCTGCTTTTAGCACTGGGGCACATATTGGATTCGTTTCAAAATTCATTGTCTCCTACCACTGTTGAGGCATTAATTTGCACTATGAATTGGATTAAAGGGAAACCAATTCATATTCCAGATGTGGTAGACTTTGTGGAGGTCGATGAGGAAAAGGGTGGTGATCAACCTAGATCCAGTAATCGCTCTTAATTCATGGATTTGTTTTTGCTTATAATATATTGTGTTATTACTTATATTCATTTGACTGGTCTTAATTTCAAATTTATTTTTTGTAGGGACAACTTCGGCAAATGCGGCTACGTCCACATCGCCTGCAATATAACTTAGTAGCTCAATCCACCATTGCCATTGGTTTATATAATTTGTCTCTCAATTATTTTTAGTATGTATATAATGTTTGTAATTCTAATTATTTTTCTTGTATTATTTTCAACTTTTATATTCTCACTGTCACATGCCCAATCATAATCTCAATGATCTCAATCTCAACTTAGTTTGTACTTTTAACTTTTTAACATATCATTTTAAAGTAATAACAATCTCAATGTTTTTATTATTTTTTTTTATTATTTTATTTTTAGGGTTTTATAGTCTCACTTGCCCAACCCTAATCCCAAATTCCCAATGATCTAATCTTGAATCCTTGATAGAAAGGCTTACAACCAGAAGCTTATGATCTCATCTTGATTTGTACTTGTAGTTTTAAATTTTAAATTTTTTTACATATGTCTTTGTTTGTAATTATAATTTGTTTTTCATTAATGTTTCAGGTTTATAATCTCATAGCCTTACTTGCCCGCTAACCCCAAATTCCAATCTCAAGACTCAAAGTCGATGTCAAATGAACTCAGCAGTTATAAGTCATCTTGCTAAAATTTGTTATTTCATTGAAACATTATTATTCATTTAAATTATTTGACAATTTGTAATATTTTTATATTAATTTGTAATAGTTTTAGATTAATTTGTATTATTGTAATAGTTTAGAATTATTAGTTACAACTTAGAAGTTACTAACTTAATAGTTAGAACTTAGAATTTTTTGTTTTATGCTTTAACAAGTTTTGTTTCATTTTATCTAATATTTCTAATTTTGTTTTTAAATTTGACAATTTATAATATTATCTGGCCCCAAAATGGCCCAGAAACTAATTCTAGGCTCATTTTTGGGCCGGACGGGGTGTGGACGAACTAGGGGTCTAAATCTATCCCTGACACCCAGACGTGGGCCCCACCCAAAGGGTGCGAGACCAAATTCCAGAGGGCAAGCCCCCCCCCCCCCCCCAATGCCAGGGGCGGGGCAAGAAGGGAACCGAACAATACGCCTGCCTCGGGGGGTTGCAGGTAGCACCCCTAATTTTCTACTACAATGACATCCTACATCATTGTTTAAGAAGTTAAAGTATGTAAAAAAACATATAGTATAGTACTCATTTTGTTCATCTTTTGATTTTCATTTTTTATTTAGGTTATTTTTATAATTTTGAGTGTGTATGGACACATTACAATCACATTAATACATGAGGAGATCTTGAGAATATTGAAGGATATAAGAATATTGAAAGATATAAAGATATTGAAAATATTGTAGTTAGAACAAATAAGTATACTTTTTTAATATGAATAAAAATAATATTTAAATGATATAGAAAAATAACATATAAGTTGATGTATAGTACATTGCAAAAGTGATTAGCTAAAATAGATCAAATAAGTTTTTGTTAACTAAAATACATAAAAGTTTAGGTAAACCATTAAGGATGCTCTAAATGTAATAAATATCCAGAAAGAGATGGAAAATAATAAAAAAATAAAAAATATTTACATAAATGAATAATGCATACCAAATATTTACACGCTTTAGCTCATATGGATTTTGCATTTTTATAATCCAAATTCCAATAGATGGTGTTAGCTATTTTACATTTATATGCAATATGAATAAGCTATTATAATGGCCTATTTGGGGTTGCATTATGAGTCTTTAAAAATGTTTAAATAGCTATAAAAACTCTTTGCTGAAAAAATTAAGTTGTTTGGCTATAACATATTAAAATACTTTTTAATCTCAAATAAGCTAAAAAGTACGTTTGAGGATGATGTTTTTGCTCAAATATGTTTTTCCAGACAATGTGGAATGTAGTTCCAATTTTAAAAAACTGTCAATAAGTGAAAATACCCGTATAACTTTAAGATAATTACAACTTTCAAAACTTTCAAGAATATGGTTATAATCTTTAAAAAATAAAAGGATCTTTTATGTCATTTCTACCTCAGATATCACTTTTTTAATTTATTTCCAAACAAATGTAACGTGTTTAAAAGTATTTTAAATATATTGTTACCAAACGATAAATAAATTTTTTAATAATAGAACTTATTATTTAAGTTATAAACCCTAAGTTATAAATTATATTTCTCACCGCAATCTCATACATGCATCAAGTGTTTTAACAAAACAATTTCTTAAAAATAAAATTAAAAAAATATATGAAAAAAAAAACACCAACGGGTGGCCACGTGCCAAGGCTGCGTTGCAACCACCTTAGTGCTTTTGTGTCATACCTCCCGATCACTACGTCTACGGGTAGTTTGGAAGGTAAATCCACTATAATATGTGTTTTTTATAGTCTCTTATGGTTTCTTATTCCTTTCTGTACAATAGAGATCGAAGACTTCTTTTCTGGGGAAGATAATATCCTGGAACTCTTATACTAAGGTTGAAGATGACATCTGTGTTCTCATAATAGTCCCCTCACCCGTCTCCCAGATCTCAGATCCCTTTTTATTGTGGCACTGTCAGTAGTAGGTGAGGAAGTCAATTTTATGTCACTTATCTCTTGCGTGTCTGACTTGCTTTCTCCACTTTCTCTTTTTTCTCTCTTTTATCTTCCCATATGACATTTGATTTTCCTTATCCCTCATTGTCTCTTCCCACTTGCCTCCCACTTTAGGAGTGCTTGATGGTGATCTAAGCTACTCAAGAAATATACATCCGATCGTGAATTCCCATATGTTTGTTTCTGTGTCCGTTAGCCACCACCCTTCATGTGCTTCTTTCTTTTCGGTTTCTTTTAATTTAAGAAATTGAGTTTGGCAATTTTTTTATAGGACAGAATTTTTCTATTTTAAAACCAAATTTTCATTTCTTATTATTTTTTATTTATTAAAACGTTGAAAGTACTTTAAAATTTAAAATAAACAATTAAAAGGGAGAAGTCTGACAATTTAAAAGGGATGGCTAAAAATGAAACTCTCAGTCCAATTCAACCTTTTCAAATCCGAAAACAATAATGCTATTAAAAATAATATTCTAATAATATATTTTTTTAACATTTATCTTTTATCTAACACCATATCATCTCATCTCATCTCTAAATCCAAACTAATGAAACCTTTATTATACTAAACTTGGAAAAAGTTGGGACTCCGGATGTGAAAGATTATCACCTCATTTCTTTGCAAAGGGAGACAAGTTATTGACTCAGTACTAATTGTCAATAAATGTTTGAAAAGTAAAATCAAAGCGGGATTGCCAGAGTTGAAAAAGTTTGAAATAGATACACACTAGTAAAATATTATCCGGAACTCTCAAATACATGTAAGAATTTAGGAGAATCTGGATCATTCATTCAGGACAACGGAAATATTAATAGATATAGCATGGATCATAATCAAAAGAGAAAAAGAAGAGAGCATTGTCGTGCAATGGAAGTAGCGAAGATAGAACGCAGCGTGGGAAAAGCAACATGGATGCTTTAATAAGTTCAAGGAAACTTATCAAAAAATAATAATAATAATAATAATAATAATAAGTTCAAGGAAAAAGCCAAAAAGCCACAAGCAGGGTTTGATTTCACAAGAAAAACTTGCTCAAAAAAAGAAAGAAAAAAAAAAAGGACGAGATCCTTATCATTCAACGATAATATTTTGCACATTTAAAAATAAAAATCTAAAAAAAAAAAAAAAAGGAAGGGACGACAACAACAACAGCAGCAACAGTATACACAACTCAACAGAAACAGAGCTTCATTAAATTTGAAACTGAAAACAGCAGTTCTACTAAATTATGTCCGTCCAAATGGGCCAACTGAGCACTTACACCATTGGGATTTAATAATCAAATAGATCAAAAAGCAATTATAACATGGGAAAAAAATACCTAGATTCCAAAGGCTGAAACAACAATTAATATACATAAATTCTTGAGGTTACACTTCTCAAAAGACAATCCTACATATCAGAAATGGTATTCTTACATATATATTATATGTATAAGATGAGACTACAACCGAAGACATTCTCACAAAGATATACAGACTGGTTTAGTTAAAGGCCAAATCAATAGAATAGCAAAAAACCTTTCCCATTGGGGCCACTGGACATTAAGGTCCTTGTGGACCTCGAAGATGAACTGAAAGTTCTTCCATCAGCATCGCTTAACACTCTTTTGGCTACAGCTATATAGTCACATTCTTGAACTTTCAGATTCAAAGCAAGTGCAAATTAGGAACCTATTGCACCTGCAGTCTAACGGTGCCAGCTATGGAAATGGAGAAATTCCATTAAATACCTCCAACTTACTGCAAAGGGAGATGTAAATGGTAAGTATGAAATAAGAGAAGTACATACTATCTGTAATTAGTAAGAACTAACCAGTTCAACAGGATAAATCGCTGGTCTGCTTCTTGGTAACAAATCCAGCAGTAACTCCTGGTCTGCTATTGATGTCATATGATGACAGGACCTTCCTCTGAATCAATCCATAAAAATCAAATGGTCAAGTTCACTGAATGGTAATCCAAGAAATGCAAATGTAAAAGCCCACACTAAGGAATAAGTACAGAACCTGTCCAAGGAAACTTTTCAGTTCTTTTTTTTTGTATTTTACTTTTCTTTCATCTCCCCTCCCCTCCCCTCCCCCCCCCCCCCCCCCCCCTTCTCCCATTTCACTTTCATCACACTGTAAAATGTGACACTTTTATCACCCTTGGATCATCTTTTATTTTTTAAAAGAAATATTCAAAGGTTAATGGGCAGTACCACCTCATCATAATGGCATGGAAGTGGGATGACAGTGTGGCATTGAAAATTTTCCTTTCTAGAATCATACAATGCATATATTTTTGTTATTGAATAATAAATTCTGGTGTGGGCATTCACATATTTTGGACTACTTAAAGATATTTGTGATTGATTATTCACCATCTCTATTCCGCATCTCCATTTCTCTAAAGAATAAGAACAGTTCTAGAACGATATCTAGTGAAAACCCAATCACCTATTAGCGAAATAGGTACTGATATTTACCATTATTCACAAGTTTTCCATCATATAGGTAATGTGTCTTTGATTGTAAAATCTTTTATCTAAAGCAACAATACTAATTCTATAGTAATGAGAGTAAAAGTATGATGAGAAAATTAAAAAAGAGACACAGGGTATGCTGCAGACCTCAAGACTCAGCAGAACAGAGAATTATAATATTGAATTCCACCACCATGGATCATTGCTTAGGGATGGCAATTTCTGTATTATGATCACAAAGAAAAACATTTGGTCTGTATCTTGCATCCCCTAAAACTGTATCTAGCATTACCCTATGCTAGCTGATGTGGCAAAATTTTATATCAGTAGTGCATTTATTGTGTCAATAGGCCGGCTTGCAAATAGTATTTTTCATATAAAAGCACACAATTCTGCAGATAGACTAAATTCTAAAGGAAAAATGAGTCCTGAGAATTTAAACCAAAATCTTCTTAAGAGACATGAGATGTAAACGCATAACTAGAAAGAAAGAGATATGTACCACAGAGTTATGATCACAGAAACAATGAAAAAGACTTACATATGGCTCAAAATCAGGGCTAGTCAAGTTAACAGTGAGGTTTCTCATCAACAACACGACCTGCACAAGTCACCAATTGAATTATAAGTGCAATACATCTTTTCAAATAACAAAACACAAAGTTCGGACTTCTTTTATCTTTTCTTTCTGTAATATTCAGGAGGGGGGACACTGTATGTTAGCAATTTCATATTGGCAATACATGAGACTATTATAAAGCAAAGCAACTCCTGTAACTGGCCCCCAGCATGTATTGTCAACCATTATTCTTCCCACTGAAAATATATTTCTCTATGGCGCTGCTGGAATATCTAAGGCATCATTCTACAGATCTGAATACATTATTATTCACCACAGACACCAACATACCAGGTCCTTTGAAATGGATTTTCTACATGGTAAAAATAAAAGTTGCCTCCCTATTTGGGGTTGGGCTCAACCGATAAGCATCTCAGTGATCTGCTGATAATGAAATAGCGTATCTTTGCTAGTGGCTCTCACACTAAATTAGTGGAACTGAATTCAACTCACAGTTTCAAAATTTATGGGATCCATTTCCTTGAGCTTCTGCACATGGCCATCGGTTTCTGGATCAAAAACACTCCCAATGAAGCTATAAACTTCAGCAAAATCTGGTATACCTGCAAAACATAGACAAATATAGCCCAGATTTATCATTATTCTTGCCTCAGTTTTAAGTTAGGTGACGTAGGGAATTAATTAACTACAGGCTAGAAGATTACCATGAAGCACAGAAGCTTGGTTCCCTTGCCTTGGTATTTCAGAACATGGAAGTGTTATACATGAGCTTCCAATGCCACTAAAACCACTGTTACTAATCCTTGCCACCCCCTTTGATGCAATATCAGCTGAATCAGTAACATAGTATGGCATGATAAGTCACAGAAAGTTCCCCAAATAAAGTGAGTCTACCAAAATTATCATCACGACAAGTACAAAAAAAGGAGTAGGCATGCCTTCAGTTCCATGAAGACTAGTTAAGTCATCATGTGACGTCACAATTTTGCTTGATGAAGCATTTACCAGCATGGAGGCATCATCCCACGGAGAATATCCTGGTGCAAGATTATTTAGCAAAGAAGGATAAGCCATGGATGCTTGTAGTGGCACCAAAACTGCCAATCCAAGAAATTGCATGTGAGAATGTCAAAAAACCAATATTGCAGTTTTAGAGGAAAGCAATTCATTATCCTAAAGTCAGCCACACCATTTTTGGACGCTTTTTGTGGGTAAGGATGAGATGCCTTTCGCTTAGGGCGAGGAGGAGGCACATGTGCGATTGTCCCATTCTTTTGGACCTTCAAGAAGTACTTTTGGGCATGACTTCGAATCTGCAAAACAAAGATTACTTAGAAACAACTGTTACCCCCCAAAAAGGAAGAAATGAACATGAAAATGAAACCACGAGGGTAAATCAATGTACTCGAACCTGAATTACTGTCTTTGAACCCACAAAATCTTCAATTTTCTTCCAGTCACGGTCAAACCTAAATAACACCAAAAACAAGGGGGAAACAAAATTAAAAAATTAATTACGTTTCAATTTCCATAGAAAAGGCCTTTTGAAGAGACCGCTTATTGAAATATAACAAAATAGATTGTTAATTCAGTCGAACTCGTTACGATAGTCCTGTAGGCTGTATCAGACCTGAAAGTCTCGGAGCTAAAACAGAATTACTAAGCGGTAACAAAAATTTTCCTAAAAAAGGCAACCATACAGAGTAACAGGGTCGACATTCAAAATCACTATAAAAAATTTTTAACCAGAAAATACGATGAAAAAAATAGGAAAGAAAGAGAATTAAAAGAGCTAAGACGGCCCATATGATTGAGAAATTAAGAACAGCAATCAAATCACCACGCCTAAGTATAATTTCCATGTGAGACTAAAGATCAAAAAAATTCACATGCAGTTCAGGTATATTTCCAGAAAGTAGTCAATTCGCTTTCAGTAATAGATTCAGGCTAAGAGTTTGCGTTCAACCGCAAGAAAGTTAATTTGTATGATGATGTAAGGGAATCCGAGAGGAAAGTTTGAACCGAAAAGGGAGATGGAGGAAAGCACTAAAGAGAATCATCAACTCACAGCTGAAGTGCTTCAAGGAACTTGTCGTGCTCTTCCTCGGTCCAGCTCTCTCTGGACTTGGTGATGGTGTACGGCTTCCTAACCTTCTTACCGGAGCCATCGCCGGTCGTCGATGTGGCCATGGATTGAGGGTTTACAGAACTGTGAATTCAGGTTGAAACGCGTAGATAAAATTCGAGAGAGGGAGGGAGAGAGTGAGAGCTGTGGCGGGCAGGCCTAGGTGTTTGTGCGGTTGGTAATTCAACCATTTGAGGCCGCTCATTTAAATGGCCAGTATAAAAACATCGGCAAACGACGATTTAATCGTCTGTTTTCTTTTTCTTTTTCTTTTTCATTTTTTCTTTTTTTTTTCTTTTTTTTTTAGGTGAATTGACGATTGCATCGTCTTATTTGTACGAAGTACGAACCATATCCTTAAGAATTCGCTATCGAAAAATTACTTTCATACTATCATCATTTAATATAAATAATTTTAATCGGCATTACATTTTATAATATAAAAAAAAAAAACCACATATCCATACTCAGAGTATTTAATAACTATTCTTTCATATTTTTAGATATTTTATTATTTTTTAATATTATTGTATAACTTTTATAATATTTTGCTATGAGATTATCCACCTATTTGAAATTTTTGTTGGTAATAAAACTTTGATTTATAGGACTTTATGAAAAGAAAAAGTTTTATTATTATAAGAGTACTGGCATGGACTTGCCAATTGCCAGTCAAATTTAAATTTTGACTAAATTTTTTTTAAATCAACTGTATTGGATTAGTCAAATTATTTCAAATCAAATTATGAATTACAGTAAATTAAAAATTAAAGCTATATTTGATAAGTTACTATTCACCAACCAAAAGATATATTTTATTAAAAAATATTCCTTTTCTCTTCCTTTCTTTTTCATGATAAATAATTTGTTTGGACAGTAAAAATTAAATTATTAATTAATATATGCAGTATATTTGTAAAATATAAAAAAATTATTAAAATATATAATATAATATTATTATTTTAACTTTAGAATTACTAGTCTAATGTAGATTAACCTCTTCAAAAATTTTGACTTCAGACAAAACCTCAAGTTTTAATCATAAATATGCTCTAAAGTTATTTATAATGTTTGATAAAGATATGTCTAAATATATTCAAAGTTGTTGCAGTTGTTTTTAACTTCTATGTGGATGTGCTTTTCTACAACAGCTAAAATTTGGAAGTTTTTTAGAAAGTGAGTTTTCACCATTTTTTTTTTTTTAAATGCTTAAAACACTTTTTATAATAATTTCTCTATTAGTAACTAACCACAATAATTAGTAAATAATTACTCTTTTAATTAGTAAGTCATTAATGATTAATCAACTTGGAATTTATGTTTTCATTTTTTATAACCACAATAATAATTATTGTAGTAATAGAAGTAACAAATAGAGGGGTGTGGATCTTCAAAGTTTTCCTAAATCAATTATCACATTGCTACAAAGTAAAATTAAAATCTAAAAAAAGATTTAAAATAAAGTTCGGTCCGACCCAAACCAAGAAATAGGCAGATCAGCCAACTTGATTGGTGGTTGAATAATTTTATTTAAAAGGATTTACTAAATAGTAATTAATAGCATTACGTTATTTTTTGTCGCATCGGGATGATCATTGGCCAGACGTGAATCGTTGTAGTTCTCTACTCCCTGAGATAGAGTATGAAAACTCTGACTTTAGGAGAAGCGCGCATGTATGCAGTAACATGATGGTGATCATCAGGTAGACGAAAGCCAGACTTTTGGTGGCTCGAGTACTGACAGATTAACATGGTTGTACAGGAGTACATGTACTAGGCGTGGGACCACAAGTAAGTGAGGATTGGATGGAAATTGTCAGAGACTGGTATTGGATTGATCATTTTAATTTTTTAACTTTTAATTAATTCCTTAATATTTAAAATCTGAATTACTCGTTATATTCTTTATAATAATAAAATATTATTATTTATATTTATTTAATTAATTTTATTTTCATTTTCAATAACTCTCAATAATCATATTTATTTTTATTTTTACAATTCAATAATTTATAATATAATAATCTCATATTTACATTTTTATACATCATAAATAAAAATCTCTCACGTACAATCTATAAAAATCTATATTTATAATATAATAATCTCCAGATATTATTGACAACTACAGAAAGTGCAAGACACGTCATTATTCACTGCAGCACATATGACTCGAACCTACTTGAAAAAACTTATCAAGAAGCAGAGCACAAAAGGAAACAGAAATCTAGAAGTCTTTTCCCCCAAAAAAACCAACTGTGCGGACGAATTCCCTGAGCCTGTCACCCTAATGTTTTCGAGCTGTGAAAATCCACTAAACAGAGCACCAAAAGGACTTCCAGTCGAAAATATATGAGGTCGAAGCGAGCGAGCTTGGCGACAAATTGATCGAAACCCAAAGCGAGATCCCAAAAAAAAAATAATAATAATAAAAAAGTGGGTGTGAAAACTGAGAGGGTGCGATACGATCAAGTCCGAGAGGGTGCCGACAGAGGGAGAGAAGTAGAAGAAGAGAGGGGGAAGAAGAAGAAGAAGAAGAGGAGGAGGAGAAAGAAGAGACGCGGGAGAGAGAGAAGAAAATGAGCCGTGGAAGAGAAAGTGGGGCCGAAATATAATAATAATAATAATAAAAGACATTCTTGTTACGATACTTTTTATACAAAAAAAGAATTATAGAATTATTGCAAATCATATTTTAGATAAAATTAATCTGATTAATTTAATATGAGTCAAATGTGGACGATATTAATTAAATTGAAAGATGAAAAGGTATTTAGCTAAGTGAATGTCAATACTCTTAGGTCTCGTTTGGTTTAATTATGTAATTTATATGAGATAAAATATTTTGTTGAAAGGTAAGTAAAATATTATTGTAATATAATTTTTATTTTAGAATTTAAAAAAATTAAATTATTTATTATATTTTATGTGAAAATTTTAAAAAATTGTAATGATTATATAAGATGAGATGAGATAGTTTAATTTTATGTATATCGATGGTTGAAAAAATCATAGGTGTACATGGTGCATATGGCCGATAGCTAGCTTGGTGAAACGTCTTTGATTAGGCCCGTTCAACTAGGTCGGGTTTTTTCTCGGCCTGGTTCGGAACCTGTATAATCCAGTTCCGGTTAAGGGTTCAGACCCAAAACAAATTCGGGCCAATACTCATATAGAAAAATCTAGGTATACCTGATCTGGGTATCAAGTTTACAATCCAGTACCTAGATTTTTTTTCGATTTGAATGTTTTGATATTTTTTTTGTTCGTTTCTAGTAACTAAATAGACAGAAATTCAAAAAGAAAATGCATATTATGATTTTTTTTGTTTTGTTTTTGGCACTCACGTCTATATATCATTTTCACTTTCAACTTGAAAGGAAGACTCATTTCAGGACTACATATCAATATTGAATACTCTTTACCGTATAGCCAACGCTTTCCAACTTCAAGGTGGTGACAATTTTTCCAATTCTTGGACTTTGACCAAGTAAAGAAAAACGAATGTATCAGATGGGTGTGATTGAAACTACACTGAAATAAAGAAAATTACACGGAAGTATATCTATATCTATATATATGTTGCCTTGTCGTAGCTTTTCTTGTACAAAGCAAAATGATCAGGATTGTGCTCAAGGGATGCTTCCTCGGTTTTCTGGCACTTACCACTCTAGTCTTTGCACGGAGTAGGCCTATTATGTCAAATTTATCATCCATTTTATGATATTTTTTTGCACTCTTCTTTGCGTGGTTTTTTATTGGTAGTTAAAGAACATGTAAGTTTTGATTTAAAAAAGTAAATAAATAGAGTTTGAATGCTATATCGACATTTTTTTTATAAAAAAAAAAAATTCATAATATGTAGGTTTTGATTTTTTTCTTTTTTCTTTTTACAAAAAGGAAAAAAAATGACAACCTTGAACCCGGGTTCCGGGTTTTTAGAAAATCAATTTCAAACCAGATTCCAGCTCGGGTTTGACTCGGGCTAATCCGGTCCAAGTTCAAACCTGGTTCTAGTCCGAGTATACCTAAGTTCTCGGCCAGAACTCGAATAAACAGTCCTATTTGTAGTGGCGCGTACATGGGCGTTCATGTGACATGAAGTTGAGCATTTGACGATGTATATATGGACATTATGTGGGGGCAAATGTAGCACTTTGAAGGCTCATAGGCAATAGATGATATTGGTCATGTCCGAGGGAATATGCTAGGGGAGGAGAAGTAGCTAGAGCTCTCTACTCAACTTATGAAACAAATTAGAAGAGTGGTGGAAGGGGCTTCATATGCCCCCAGGACCTATCGGGCCGTACCATGGGCTTGAATCACGGCTTAGCCCAATAACCTAATCAATCGAGAGTCCAATCCATTTTAAATATTGAAAGAATAACAGCCTGAGAGCTTCAGGCAAGAGAAGTTATCGGTTTATTTGGAATAGGTGATGCCTCCAACATCTTCAGATTTGAATTTTAAATAACAAATGAGATAGTTATCGATTAGCAATAGAAACATCATGGGCTCTATTTATCCCATCCAGGTATGACAATGAAACCTACCTGATTCTTTGGCTAGAGAGAGATTCTTTGTTGTTATTATAAACTTGGGCATCGAAAACGTTCTCTTGAATCCTCAAGCCACACACCTCTTTGGTTGCATGTGATCGTGTGTAAGAAACTATGAAACACATCTTTAACAGTGGATTTCAAAGAAAAAGAAAGAGAGAAAATGTACGAGATTTGATCAATTAGGAATTGATAGAAAACATTTTGTTGATAATTATGAACTTAAAATTAATATTTTTTTTAGACAAAATTTTCAATATCAATAATAAGTTATATAAATAAAATAATAGTTAGATAAGCTAGTTTCTCGTTTGTTGTATACTCAGCGACCAATATTTGCTTGTATGCTTTTATACGTAAAAGAACGAAACTCGTGTACATAATTTTAAATTGACACTATATATTTTAAGTTAAAGTTTAATTCAATTTTCCCACAGAAAATCAAAGATTAATATTTCGAAATGAAAAAAAAAAAAATCTTTATACTAAATAATACTCTAAATATAACACCCGTCACATGTTATAAGTTATCATTTATAAAATCTATAGAATAGTGTTACATGCCACACTATCATTTTACAATGTGATAAATGATAATTTTTTGATATCTTTTATTTTTTTTAAAGATAAATTCTAAGAATTGATGGACAATACCACCGGAATAAAAGTAAAATGAGAATACGATATATAAAATTTTCTAAATTGATATTATTGTTGAGAAATGTTTTTCCGTAACTTTTTATTATAAAATATATGCAATATACGTGAATTTATAAATTTACTGTTTTATAAAATTTCACCGCATAATTTTTTCATTATTATTTGAAAATTTTTACTTATCATCTTTACATTACACATCTAATATAATTTTTTATCCTTTTATTTTTTTTCCTTAATAAGTATGTGATGCAAAAATAATGTGTAGAAGAATTTAATTAGCTTAGCAGAACAACACTAAAAAAGAATTAAAAAAATTTTTAAAAATAAAAATAAATGTAATGTATAGGATGATGAGGAGTCTGGCATCTTTTTGTTTTTTACAATTATTCTCAACTCATCTCAACTTATCTCATCATTATAATTTTTTCAAATTTTCATATAAAATAAAATAAATAATATAATTTTTTTAAATTAAAAAAATATATTTTAATAATATTTTATTTAATTTTTAATTCATTCCATTTCAACTACAAAACAAAGACATTATTTATTGGGTACGGTTACTATGTCGCCCCATCTTGACTGGCAAGTGTAAATTTTTTATTTTCACATTTTTAAACATATTTAAAAAATAAAAAAATATACTAATATATTTTAAATCACTTGCTTAATTATTAAGTAAAAAAAAATAATCAACGGCTAAATAAAGGTGTAAAAAGAAGTGGGCAGAGTGATGTTCTCTTATTGATTTACACCTTAGAGCATTAGCATTGGTCTATGCATATGCATATGCAAAATTACCTCTTTTGCATAACCATTTGGCCATTCAAGCAAAACTCCCACATTGGCTTATGCATATTTGAGACTAAATAATAATAAAATATTTTTTTTTTTTTTATTATTAATTTTTTTCTAAAATCAAAATTTTTATCTATATTTTGTAATTAACATCCATTATATATATTTGACATTAATAATACAAATGCAATAATAAAAAATATAATTTTTTTATATATTATATTAAAAATATATTAAAATGAAAAAAATATATATAATATATTATAATAATAAAATGAATGTGTATGTGAAGATTTGTTGTGTTGTTGAGGAAGGGAGAAGAGGAAAAGATTGAGAGAGAAAGAGTGGAAGGAGAGAGAAATAATTTGGATAACAAATGTTCACAGTTAGCTAAATTTATGCATATGCATAAGCCAATATGGATGTTTTTTTAGTCATATTATGTAAATATAATTTTACATATAGATATACATAGACCAATACTAGTACTCTTAGGTGACAGCCGAGCCACTTTGAGAACGCGGCGTACGAAATCGAAGAAGGGATTGACTGTTATTCCTCGACAGCATCGCCGATGTTTTCGAGTTGGAAAAAGCTACCCCTACCGCTCCAACGTCCCGCTCCCAGCTCCCGCTTGACGTGGCAATCACATGGAATAAAAATTAAAAACCAAATAACACTTCCAATTTTCTCTCTGGTTGAATAAAGTAAAGTTACGAGGTCGTTCGTCTTCTTCAACAAAAACCGAAAACAGAGCCTCCCTTTCCTTCGTCTTCTTGTACATCTCCAAGTCCTAACCTTTAAGTCTTGGTTTTTCCAATCAAAAGTTGAGCTTCATGGGATTAAAAGGAGGTGATTCTGCTATAATTTTTCTGTAAATTTCTAGTTTTCACACCAAAAGAATAGGAAAAAAGGGGAGGAAATTTTCCAGTTTTCACACAAAACGTTTAATCTATTTGTAGTTTTGTATATCACTAAATTATCTCCATTAAACGTGGATTGCTTAAACAAAGCTTTTATGTACTAGCTCTGTTGTCTACCCACACAAGGGATTCTCCATTAAAGGTCCCAACCAACACAGTTCTAAAATCCATCAAGTTCTTAGCAAAAAAATCAATATTCCTCTGCGATTCAATTGACCTGTAACATTCTAGATTACAAATAGACGCCTGGTCATTTCACACTTTTTTGTTTTTTGGTACAAAAGATAGAACTGCAAATCAATAAAAAAAACCCACACAAACTCGCCTATTCTTTGCCGAAATGAGGGGCTGTCAATGCTACTCGTGCACAAAGGTTTTCGGATTCTAGATGATGGAGGAGGACAGATGGAACACCAGAAATGGAATCCTTTGCCGCGCGGACTCGATGCCGGTGCCAGACCTGTCTGACGAAAGAGACGACGGAAATGAGGTGCAGGGCAGGCTGTCGAGGTTGGGATTAGTAGAGATGCAGATTCTGAAATGAACAAGATCTCTTTACTTTATTATTTTTTTAAAAAATTAAAGTAAACACGTGGCTGCTACATAAAATGCCACGACAAGCGGAAACTTTGAGCGGGAGGAACGAACGGGGGCTGTAGAACTACCCTTTGGAGTTTGGCCCGAATAATCGAGCAACGAAAGCAGAAGAACTGGGTCCCATCCGCGATCTGCGAGGCAACGTGTGCCGTGTGCGTCTCGTCCACTAGTATGCGGAACGAACACTTTCTGCCGTGTCGTTCATTGTGTACCTTTTTCGCTGCTCTGATTGGGTGACAGCTGATTTGGGGAGTCCAAATTGCTCGGATTTGGATGACCGCACGATCTAAAAGAGATGACTATATATCCGACGGCCAAAACGGGAATGACCTCTAGCATGTGGTTGATAATGGACCTCACTAGAGCCTAACCGTGCTCAACTATCGTTGCCAATCTTTTCTTCCTCTTCGGGGACCTAGTGACACGTGGCATACGAATTATCCACTCACGAATTGACATGAATTAGTTGGTGCTAAGCCAGCCTGCCGACTATGTCTGTCTATAAAGGTTCACGTGATCATGATCGAATCCTATTGGTTCAAGAGCAACTGACTTTTAAGGGTGCAATTCGGTCGGTCCATTTGATCCGGTCTGATCTAGTCTGGTGATATTATTTTCTTGGATCGAGCCAGATCAAACACTCATAGAGACTGAGGATATGTTTGGAAAATATGTTTTACCTAAAATTTTCATCTTCATCTCATCTCATTTTTACACTTTTTCAAATTCCCATATAAAATATAATAAATAATTCAATTTTTTCAAATCCTAATATAACTTTTTCAAATTCTAATTCAATTTTTTCAAATCTCAAAACTAAAAAATAATATTTTAAACTTTAAAACAAAACACAAAATTCTCATCTCATCTTCCAAACATATCCTGAATCGAATATGTGGCTATTTGTTTGGTGCGATTCGTTCAGTCCGGCTTAATTATTATTATTATTATTATTTAAATTAATTAATAAAAAAAATTATTTAAAATATTAAATTAAAATTAAGTGATTGATTAATCTAAATTATATAACTAATTCAATAAAAAAATATTTTATATAATCAACAATAATAAATTAGATAAAAATTATATTATTAATTTATATAATTACTATATAATTAGCTAATTAATATTATATATTAATTAATTGATAGAATATTAATAAGTGTTAATAACATATTAAAAATTTTATATTGTTAATGGTGATAGGTTTGAAAATTACATAATAAATTGTACAATTATTATATAAATAATATATATAAAATATATTTTTTATTTTTATTTTTAATTCAGTCCCGGTCTAGTCCAGGATTGAAAAACCTTGGACTGAGACCCAATCAAAACTTTTCAGTCCTCTAAAACATGGATCGATCTCAGTCTCGGTCTAGGCCGACCATTTTTCACCCTTACTTTCAATATAATTTTACCAAATAGTAGTATTATTTGAAGTTTTGATATAATTTAAATAATATTTTAATTCATATACTTTATTAATCTCTCAATTTTAATTTTAAATTTTACAATATCTAAATTTTTAACTTTAATCAAATCGATCCCTCAGTTAACAATCTGTTACAAATAGGGGTGTAAATTTACAGGACTGAACCGATTTTTCCAGTTTTAAATCGGTCCAATCCAAAACTGGTTCCTATAATGTGTAAACCGGTGGGAACCGGTACGGTTCGGTTTTAGAATTTTTCAAACCGCACCGATTGATAAAAAAATATAAAAAATAATATTTTATATATAAGTTTTATACAAAATTAAAATTATACAAAATATTTTATATATATTAATATATATAAGTTTTATATATAATGTATAATTATATACGAAATTTTTATATATAATATATATAATTATATATCATATAAGAAATAATTTCATATTATAAATTATAAATTATAACATAAAATGTTAATCTTAATGTAATTTGTTTGATCATATGTTATTAATATAATTATATATAAGATAATGTTATTATAATTTATAAAATAAAAGTTTAATGTTAAAGATAAAATTTTAATTGATCATATGCTTTAATTTTTAAACATAAAATATATATATTAAATTATATATATTATATATAGTCTAATATATTATATAGCTATACTACTATATAAGTTTATAACTAATACTAACAGTCTAATATAGACTATAATTATACTTATACTAATATAGTTACACTAAATCACTATAAGTTTATAACTAATACTAATATATAACTATACTAATAGTATAATATTAATACTATTATATAGTCTAATATATTATATAGCTATACTAATATATAACTTTATTGCTAATACTAATATAGTTATACTAATACTAATCACTATAACTAAATCACTATAGTCTATTAAATGTATTACAAATATATATAAATTATAATTATCAATTTCTCAAACCATTAAAAAAAATTTAATTATCATTAAAAAAAAAATAGAACCACATTACTTTAGGGAAACGGTGCCGTTTCCTCTTGAATAAACCCTAAAATCACTAGGTTAGGTTTGGGACCAAAGATAAAATACAAAATTCTCATCTCATCTCATCTCATCATTATAACTTTTTTAAATCCTTATACAAAATATTATAAACAATTCAATTTTTTCAAATCCCAATTTAACTTTTTCAAATTCTAAAACAATAATAATATTAAAAAATAATATTTTAAACTTTCATCTAAAACAAAAAATTCCCATCTTACTCCCCAAACCGAACCAAGTCTCCAACACACGAACGTCTCTGCCTCTCTCTCTCATCTCTGCCGCCTCACTCCCTTGTCTCTGCCTCACTTTCTCGTCTTTGTCTCTATCTCTCGCAATCTACATTCTGCCCCACTCAATCGGTCTGGTGCTGCCTCAGTGCCTCACTCTCTCGTCTCTATCTCTGTGCAATCTGTCTCACCTCTCGTCTCTCGTCTCTCTTCCTCAGCCTTACTGATATGAACCTACGGGAAAAGAATCCGTTGAACCCATAATCAATTTGAAAACACACCCAAGAAAGTCAAAATCAAGTCAATGGATGGAGAATCTAGACCCAATGAGAACTCGTTTCAAGAACCTAGATTATACTAAAATCTAAACCCGATGAATAACCCAGCTCAAAAATCCAGATTACAAGGAGGAACGCCACAAAAGTTATAATTTGCCTTTGATAAGTTCAAAAGTTCAATAAAAAACAAGAGAAATAAAAACTCAACTCACAATGAATAAATGATCAAAATTCATAAATTGATTAAAATGAGACTACAATGAGTATTTAAAGCCAAAACCTAATTGAAACCCTAACCCAAATAAACCATTGCTTCCAAAAGTATTCTCGAATGAACAGTGTCGCGGTTACAGTACTTTGCTATAGTGATCACTACAGTACCTCTCTTTAAACCCTAGTTTCTAACATGTAACTTTCCAAATAAGCCCTTGGCCAAAATACAAGACCTTCCTAAAAATCCTAGTTCATAAGAAATTAAACATATATGGACCAAACATCTAAAACCCAATTATTCTAAACTCATAAAATAAGTCATTTAAATGATTTAAACAACTTTACAGCCTTCAAGTGCCCAAGGCCGTTATGTCATGTTATTGCCCTCTTCCATAACTTGTATCAAATGATTCAAAATTGGATCTTCATCTTTCAAGCCCATTTTGAATGTTGGGCTTTTACTTGACTCTTCCAAAGTGGATTGCATCTATCCTTGCATTACTTCCTTGATCTTCTTAGCTCTTAATCTTGTAATATGCCCATATGAAAGTTGCAAATGATCTTTAAAACTAGGTCTATTTTGATTCCCATCATTCCGCCTCTCCTCAAAAGGATTTGACCTTGAATCTCCACCTGAATCAAAGGAAAAAAATGTTAGTAATGTTGAAAATAGCAGAAACATTATACTTACCAGGAAGGTCCACTTGATATGCACTATCATTAATTTGTTCAAAAATTTGAGAAAGTCCATCCAAGCTACTCCTGTCATCAATAGGTAAATGCATTAAATCTAAAGGAGTAAATGGATTTAGTCTATACACAATTTCAAAAGGTGAAACTTTAGTAGTGGCATGAACACTCCAATTATATGTAAACTCAATAAATGTCAAACAAAACTCCATCAAATGTTTATGAAACACATCTAAAGTCTTCCTTACTTCAAAATGATCACCCCAATTATATGTGAACTCAATGAATGTCAAGCAATACTCCCACAAACTTTTATACAACATATTAATGAATGGCAAATGATATTCCCACAAACGTTCATGCAACATGTCAATGAATGGCAAATGATACTCCCACAAACATTCATGCAACACATCTAAAGTCTTCTTTGCACCAAAATGACCACTCCAATGATATTCAAACTCAATGAATGTCAAGCAATACTTCCACTCATGGTCACACCACACGATTAAAATCCTTTTCATACCAAAATGACCCAACAAACCACATCCATGCACTAGCATCTCACGCATAAGACTAGTAGGCTCACAAAGTTTATTCTCTCTAAACAAATACCAATCTAATTTATAACACTTACCAAACGATGCTCTCTCACATGCTCCATACACACTAGTAAAATTATCATCATTAGCATGCAATTGCTTATCATATTCAAGTCTTAATAACTTTGTATCTAAAATGATGACAAGGACATACATTCTTGCTAAAGTATCAACCACAAAACTTTCCTTACCTTATGTATACTTGATTACATGAGGAAATATCTCAATGAATTGCACCAACTTGGCATGCATTCTATTCAACTTACCTTGTCCCTTCATGTGCGTCAAGGACTTATGCTCTTCAAAGAGAGGTCGAGTAAGAATTGTTGCACCTGACACAAAATTAATGTAGTGCTTTATCTCCCTAATAGGTGGCAATCCACTAAACACACCACTAGGAGTCATGACCTCATATCCCTACAACAAAGAAACAACAACACTAGGCAAAGAGTCGCTAAATTCGTTAGTATAAAAGCTTGTCTTAGCACAAAAACTCACTTTTATTTCTTTTTCCTTATGTGGCTCATCTCTTTTTTCTCGACTCTCAGCCACATCTCTATTTTCTTTTTCACTCTATCTTTCTCTTAATGTTTCAGTCTTATTCTCTTTTTTCCTCTCACTCACTTTTTCCTTTTCACTGTCTTTTTTCTTTTTACTATCTTTTTCCTTTCACCCTCTTTCTTTTTGTCACCTTCTTTTTCTTCATCTTTTTTTGAACTCTCAATCTTACAATTATTTTTCAACTTATTCTTTTTTTTTCTTGAGATTTCATACTCACCCTCATCTTTCTCCTTAGGTGGCTCGATCTTCCTCTTTGTTACAGCTTGATCATTTTTGTCCCCCTTTGGTTTCCAAGGAGTGCTAGGAACCGAAGTATACCTTGTTGTACCCTTTCTCTTTAACTGCCTCTCCACCTTCATAGCCATGTGCACCATGTCCTCTACCTCCACATAATGTTGCAACTCAACTACATTGGCTATCTCCCTATTCAACCCACTCAAAAATCTAGTCATCATGGCCTCCTTATCCTCCACTACATTAGCTCAAATCATAGCCACCTCCATCTCTTTATGGTAATCCTCTACACTTTTAGAACCTTGTGTAAGATTTTGTAATTTTCGGTAGAGGTCTCTATAGTAGTAGCTAGGTACAAATCTCCGCCTTATGATAGCTTTCAACTCTCTCTATGTTTCTACAGGCCTCTCAAGATTCCTCCTCTTGTTGGTCACTAATTGATTCCACCAAATAATAGTATAATCAGTGAACCCAATTACCGCCAACTTCACTTTCTTCTCCTAAGAGTAATTATGACAATCAAACACCAACTCTATTTTTTTCTCCCACTCTAGATAAATCTTTAAGTCAGTTCTATCTTGGAAAGATGGTATTTTCATTTTGATGCTTCCAAGGTTCCTATCTACTTCATCTCGACCCCTTGGGTTTCCCATAAGTCATCTTTCATGCCTAACTCCTCTATGTCTACCCAATCCAACTTCAGATGTTAGGTCTTCTTTATCCTCATCATACTCATCATTCTTATACCCATTCTCAATACTAGGCTCACGTCGCCTCCTATCTCTCCTACCATACAGATTTTTAATCAGGACTTCTTGTTAATCCATCTTATCCCTCACTTCATCCAATATCAAGTTCAACTGCTCAAACTGTTGTTGCATCGCTTGCAACACAAGGACAAGTTATCTGTCATTCCCTTTGGTGATTAGTCACTTCTATGAGACATCATAATGTGCTACACAAAATGGATGTTAGTGGAAAATCTCACACATTCCCTTACGTGTTTCCACTCGAATAGTAACACTCCACTCATGTTTCACTCTTAATTGACTTTTTCCCAATAATAGTCTCGCACTCTCTTGCCTTTTACCTCAATAATTTTCTCACTCAAGTTCTTTAAGAACTAGTTGAACAAAAATCAAGACAAGACAACCTTGTATTATTCCAACCAGTAATATAGATCCATGAAACAAGAACAAGAAATAAAGAAGGAATAAAATGATACAAGACTCAAAGAATTTATACTAGGTAAAGAGTAATGATAAAACAAGATACTGCTAGAAAAATGTTTTCAGCCCTTTTGATGATAAACTCAATCAATAAATGTCTTTCTTTCTTTTTGTTGTAACTATGTAACAACCTATTAGTATGCTACCTTTTTTTTGAATTTTTTTTTTGAATTTTTGTTTTGTTTTTTTTTTTTTCCTTTCCTTTTCTTTTCTTTTCCTTTCTTTTCTTTTATTTTCACAAACTGAAATGATCACAATCAAAGGAATAAGCAATTGAAAAAAACCCTAACAAAGAACAAGACAAGGCAAATCAAATAACAAGATAACCCTAACCAAATAATAAGGAAACCCTAGAAAACAATGAGAAATTCAGCAGCCCTAGGATGAAGGAAATTTCTGCAACTTTCTTTTTCTTTTTCTTTTTTTTTTTCAAATTTTGTTTTTGATTTTTTTTTTTGCTATACCCTAGAACAATGAAACTCTAGAATTCAATATGCACGAAATAAATGATAGAATCAAACCTGATTGGAAACTGAGTTCTGAATACCAAATGATATGAACCCGCGGGAAATGAATCCCTTGAACCCACAATCAATTTAAAAACACACCCAAGCAAATCAAAATCAAGTCAATGGATGGAGAATTTAGACCCGATGAGAACTCGTTTCAAGAATCTAGATTATATTAAAATCTAGACTCGATGAATAACCAGTCTCAAGAACCCAGATTATAAGGAGGAATGCCACAAAGGTTGTGATTTACCTTTGATAAGTTCTAAAGTTTAATCAAGAACAAGAGGAGTAAAAACTCAACTCACAATGAATAAATCATCAAAATTCATAAACTGATTAAAATGAGACTACAAGGAGTATTTAAAGCCAAAACATAATTGAAACCCTAACCCAAAATAAACCCTTGCTTCCAAAAGTACCCTTGGATGAACAGTGTCGCAGTTACAGTACCTCGCTATAGTTATCGCTACAGTACCTCTCTTTAAACATATATGGACCAAATATCTAAAATTCAATTATTCTAAACTAATAAAATAAGTCCTTTAAATGATTTAAACAACTTTACAACCTTCAAGTGCCTAAGGCCTTTATGTCATGTTATTGCCCTCTTCCATAACTTGTATCAAATAATTCAAAATTGGATCTTCATCTTTCAAGCCCATTTTGAATGTTGGGCTCTTGCTTGACTCTTCCCAAGTGGATTGCATCTATCCTTGCATTACTTCCTTAATCTTCTTAGCTCTTGATCTTGTAATATGCACATATGAAACTTGTAAAAGATCTTTAAAACTAGGTCCATCTTGGTTCCCATCACTTACCCTCTCGTCCCTCAGCCTCACTCTCCGTCGCACATAACGTAGCCGCAGCCTACCAGTGTTACCACACATAGACCCTCGACCTCACCACGCACAGACCCTCGACCTCACCTCACGGTAATTTGTTTGTGTTTTTTAAATTACTTTGAAATCTCAAATTTGGTAAATGATTTTATTACTGTTTGTGAATTCGAAATTTTGGACTTTTGTGATTGTGTTTGTGTTAAGAGGGTTTTGTGATTGGTTTGTGTTATTACTAATTAGGATTTTATAAGAAAATGGGATAATTTTATCTGGTTTGCCACACGTTTTCTGCTTCTCCAAAAACAAAAATATTAAAAGTTTGGTTTTGAAACCTTTATGAAACACAAAAAAACATCTCTTAGCTTATGTGAACTGGGTGTCTATATATGTTGAGTTTGGTATTTGAATCATCATTTGGGGAATGAATCAATGATCATGTAGGCAAAGGTAAGACCTGTGTAACTTACCTCGATCCTACACATAGATTAGTAAGACATTGATTTATTCATTTTCCAAGAATGCTAGATCTTTTATTCAAGTGCTTACCCCAAATATAAATATATATATATGTATATATATTTTTTATAAATATATTTTTAATGACAATCTGTCAAACTTACATTTTAAAAAAATAAAAAAATCAGACTGGATCGGATCGAAAATGGGTAAAACCGGAAGTATCGGTTTATAAGGGTAACCGGTGCGTAATTGATTTTGAAAAATGCAAAACCGGTACATATCGGTTCTGTCCTAGATTTTGTGGTTGCGATCATTGACCATCGATATAAGTTGGCGATTATAGAAGATTAGATTAAGGACATCTTCTGTAACGAGGACATTGATCAGTTTATTAGATCACTTAAATGTGATATTGATGATCTATATAACCATTACAAAAGCAGTGGTTAGTCTTTAACAGAAGGTGCTAGCTCCTCACATCCAACTGACTCGACATCTTCCTGGGATGACACACATGCACAAGCCACAAATTTATTGCTGCTACAACGATATCATCAAAATCGTGAATCGAGGAATAATATGCAATATAAGTCTGAGGTTGAGCATTACTTTATAGAAGATGTCGATGCAGCTAGTGGTACATTCCAGAAATTAGCTTGGTGCTAGATGAATTCTAGAAAGTTTTCAATCCTTTCTTGAATATCTAGGGATGTACTAGCCATTTCTATCATTACGGTTGTCTCTGAGTCGGCGTTTAACACCAGAAGTTATGTTTTGGATGCTTATCGGAGTTCATTGTCTCCAACCACTGCCAAGAGCTATAGGCTTGAATCAAGTAATTTTATAATTTTAAATGATTTTTTACATAATTTTAATATTTTCATTATTTAATTTATAATTTATTTATTTTTGTAAACCTATCTGTGAATCTCAAACTAATTGTGATTGACTGAGACAGACGCACCATGAGATGACCCATTTATTGGTGAAAAACTTAAAACCATAAATATAATCATGCAAAACTCGTAAGAGTTAGAGGTGGATGTGAGTTCGTAATGTGTCATATTTTATGTCATATATTACTTGGCTTCTAATTTAGAAGACTATAGTTAAATAACTAAAAGAAATGGTGCATTTGATTAATACAACTTCATGCAGGAAAATTGAAAAAATCATTATCGAGTCATTAACTCAAATGCATGGACTGTCAAGACTAATGCGGGGGATTGTAGCTATTTTATTTTTTAATGAAATCTATGATATTATTAATATTTTGGTTCTACAAATTTAAATTTCTTGCAATTTGTAATTTTAAATTTAAATTTATCGTTTGCAATTTGTAGTTTGATTTAGTCATTGTATTTAAATCTTAGCTTTTTAACTTATTTTTTACAGTATTTTAGATTTTTTTTTAATTATTATTTTTAAATATTTTTAAACAGAGGTGGGCCAATTTGAATTTCAGATTAGGCCTTGGATATTAGGCCATGGGCCCAGGCCCAATCTGAGTAGGATTGGAGCCTAGTTGATGGGAAACCTACTTCTACTCCGATCAGAGTTCCAAGCTCTGACTCAAAGCTTCGAACTCTGATTGGAGTCGAACTCTGACTCTAATTGGAGTCGGAGTTGGAGGTCGGAGGTAAGCATTCTGACTCCGTCGGAGTCGGAACCCACCCCTACAGGCACAACACCTGGATTGCATATTGGGGTGTAGTGGGTCTAGTTTGGTCCGATTTAAACATATTTTAGAACCGAACCAGTATACATTAGTTTTGAGATTTGAAGAACTAATAGCACACCGGTTAAATCCTTAAACCGGTACTTCCAATTTTTTCAATTCCAATTTGGTTCAATTCGATTTTTTTTTCTGATTTTAGTATAGTCTTTGATTATGTATGTTAGTGATAATATGCTAGTATTAATATGTTATTGTCTAAGTTATTTAGATATTTGATTATATATGTTAGTGATAATATGATGGTTATATACACTTTTTATATGAGTGTATATGTTCAAATGTATAGAAATGTATTTATAAAAAAGAATATATATTATAATTTATTATGCTATAAATGTATTTATCCTTAATATATATATATATATAGTTTATATTAATAACATATGATCAACTGTTCATGTTTAAGATTAAAATTTTAATCGTATTCATATAACTACTAATACTATAGAGATTTATATAGTTATTTATATATGGTGGATTACTAATAGTATTAAGTGTTAGTATTAGTATATATAAATATATATATATAATAATATCATATAGTGATATAAGTTTTTGATTATATATGTTAGTAATAATATGTTATTGTTTTAGTTATTTAGATATTTGATTATATATGTTAGTGATAATATGATGGTTACATACAATTTTTATATGAGTGTATAGAAATATATTTATCAAAAAGAATATATATTATAATTTATTATGCTATAAATGTATTTATCCTTAATATATCCAGTTTATATTAATAAAATTTTAATGATAATGTTATATCAAATGTTATATTAAGATTTATAAGATTAATTTTATGTTATATTAAATCTTATATTAATTTTCTGTTATTAGACTATTATTATACATGAATAATATGATTTTTAAATTTAATGATATATTAATAAGCAATTTAGCATATAATATAAAATTATTTTACATATAATTATAAAAATTAAATATAAAAATCATATATGATATAAAAAGTCATATAAAAATATTATATAATATAAAAAAATAATATATATATATATATATATGAATTGGTATGATTCGATTTTGAAAAAAATGGACCTGAAACTAGACCAAACCGGTTATGAATTGGATCGAATCCACCAATTTGATCCGGTCCATCGATTTTTTTTTGACTGCATGACTCAGGAGATGCAACCTGGGTAGCTTAACCCAGGAGACACAACTTGGGTCGTAGCCAGACTGTCACGCATGGGTCCTCCCAAGCATCGTTCATGATGTCACATACTTTTTCACTTTTTGGATTTTAGTACTAAAATATTTTTATTCTCAAATGGCACGTGACAGTCCCTAATCGGCAATTATGGGGCATTTTGATTAAGGACGACAATATGTGATACGATCTATTAATTAAATATAAACATAATACGAAATTAACAGTTTAAGTTTGATGCTAATAGGTTCGTATAAAAATAAATTGACTTATTAAAACACATTTTATAAAAGGGTCACTAATAGGTCAATCTGCTAGTGACTCGTTTTTATCCATTAAGATTTTTACTAAAAATTTCATTTATACCATCTTTAAAACCTAAAAACCAAAATACCCTAACACTAACTGTAATATTGGATTTTAATTTGGATTTGTATTTGTATTGTATGGATTGTAATATTAATTTTATTATATTTTAAAATTTAAAAAATATTGATATTTTTCGTTATTAGTTAGTTTTATATTTTTGATAGATATTGTAATTTTAATTTTTATATAAAATTATGTTAATCAGGTCAAAATAGTTATTCGGGTAAGTTCAACCTATTTACATAAAACAGGTTGTATCGACCCAATTCTAAGTAATTAATAACAGATCAAAATTGGTTATATCATGTCAATCCTTTATTTTAACGAGTCGGTTTAAGATTTAAAAATAGGACCCGTTAAGTTTAATGAGTTGTATTCGAGTTAACTGATATAGTACGATGTATATGACTTAGTATGACACAAAGACGATCTATTAACACGATTTGTCATCTCTAATTTTGATAGATCTATGACGGTGTTTTAGTGGAGGGATCGATTTGATTAAAGTTAAAAACTAGAGGCTATAAAGTTTGGTTAAAGTTAAGAGACTAATCTGTCTAAAAAGGACTAAAATAGTATTTGACCCTTTTAACAAAAAATGGTGTTATCACTCAACTCTATGATTTTGTCCCCTCAAATTTACCACTAGTGCAATTGTATTATTTTTTTTTTGTCAAATATTTTTTAAACATATCTAAACATCTAAAACAATGCATTACTTTACTAATAATAATTTCCTTAACCATTAATATAAAAAGAAAAAAAAATTAAAATAACCAATCAATAACTTTGAGATGTCAAAATCATGGAATCTGGAATCAAATATCATTTTCTTTATATAAAAAAAAAAAGAAAATAAAAACAGAATGGAAATAAGATGGGAAAGGGCGTTAAAAGAGCTAAGACTACACATGTGATTGTGGGACTAAGAACAGCAATCAAAGTAATGTTATATAAATATATATATATATAAATCTATATATTCTTATCTCAATTATAAATATATTATTTTTTATCATCCTCAGAACATTTATTTCTTTTATTTAAAATATTAGAATATTACATCATCTTAATGAGATAAAAATAAGATAAAAGTGTAATATGTAGCATTTTTATTTTCAAAAAGTATTCATTTCACTTAAACCATACAACTTCAGGCTAAAAGTTTCGTTCAACAAGAAGATATTAATTTGTACGATGCTTCAAGAGCGGACGAGGGTCTAGCATGTAGTATTTTTCGACAAGATTAAGAATTATTCTTTTAATAGGTCATTATTCATTGATCAATTTAAAATTTATTTATTTTATAACTGCAAGAATAATTGTTTTAATAATAGAAAGTAGGGATGTAAAAAAAATTGAAGTATTAGTTGAACCGGATTGGACCGGACTGAAACAGTAGATTAGGTACGGTTTGTAAACGATCTAGTGTGTCTCTTCTTAAGAACTGAAAGTAGGGGTGTAACCGGTCCGGTTTTAGATAAAATTTGGGACCGAACCGGTATGACCGGTTTTTCATTTTTCAAAACCGATTACACCCCGACTATCCTCCTAAACCGGTACTTCCGGTTTTACCGGTTTCCGGTCCGGTTTTCCGGTTTTGTTAAAATATAAATTTGACATGTAATTAAAAATCTATTTATAAAAAAATAAAAAATAAAACTGCTTTAAAAATTTCTGTTATAATTTTATTAAAAAATCTGTTATATAAAAAAAAAAAAAAAAACTGTTTCAGCTTTACTAAATACTATGACTAAAAAATCTGTTTTGTAGTAAAAAAATCTGATTTACTAAAAACTGCTTTTCAGTGAATCAGTGAATCTAAGTAATTTCACAAAGACCAATAGGCAATAAATCAGTGAATCACAAACCCAAATAATTTCACAAAAAAAATAAAAAATCCAAATCAATGATATATCATATAAACGTGATTATCTAAGTAAACAAAAACCAATAGGCAATAAATCACAAACCCAAAAAATCACAAACCCAAATAAATGATATAAATGTGATTATCTAAGTAAGCAAAGACCAATAAATCACAAACCCAAAAAATCACAAACCCAAATAATTTCGGATAAAAAATCACAGATTACTTAAACAAAGACCTATTTATCTAAGTAAACAAAGAACATAAATTTCGGAAACTACCCCTAATTTTTGCATGATTTCTTACTCTACCACCCAATCACAAAACTGAAAACCCTAACATTAGTGTATCATGAACACAATAAACAGAGTCACAAAAAATTCTAAATTTCGGATTCAAAAACCCTAATATCACAAATCACAAAACCTAATCACAAAAACTCTAATATCACAAAAATCAAGTTCACAAAAATCCTAATATGTAATTTCAAAAACAAAAAACAATAAAAATAAACAAACTTACCATTACACGTTGATGCAGAGTCGGAAACTCGGCAGAGAGAGTTGGGAGAAGAGAGAGTGAGAGACGGCTCGAGAGTTGAGAGTGAGAGACGTGGTCACGTGAGAACCGAGAGAGTTGAAAGCAGAGGAACGGAACCGGGAGAGTTGAGAGCAGAGGAACGGAACCGGGAGAGTTGAGAGTAGAGGAACCGGGAGAGTAGTTGAGAGCAGAGGAACCGGGAGAGACTGAGAGTTGAGAGCAGAGTGAGAGACGAGGCAGGGAGAGTTGAGGACGAGAGAGTGAGCGGCGTGAGTGATCCAGATCGTGATTCAGTGATTTAGGTTTAGACTTTTACTACTTTAGGAAACGGCGCCGTTTGGGTTTAGTTTTAGGAAATTAATATAATATTAGTATAATTATATTATACATTAGTTTAATATTAATAATTTAGTATAGTTACATTAGTATAAATGATAGTTAAATTTTTTTAAATTTTTAATACATTTAATATAATATTAGTATTAGTTATAGTGATTTAATATAACTATATTAGTATAAGTAATAAATATAACTATAGTCTATATTAAACTAATAGTATTACTATTAGTTAAATAGTTATAGACTAATATATTAGTATAGCTATATAATATATGAGACTATATAATAGTATTAATATTAGACTATTAGTATAGTTATATATTAGTTAGTTAAATAGTTATAGACTAATATATTAGTATAGCTATATAATATATGAGATTATATAATAGTATTAATATTAGACTATTAGAATAGTTATATATTAGTATTAATTACATTGATTTAGTGTAACTATGTTAGTATAAATATAACTATACTCTATACTCTATATTAAACTATTAGTATTAGTTCAATAGTTATAGACTTATATATTAGTATAGCTATATAATATATTAGACTATATAATATTATTAATATTAGACTATTAGTATAGTTATATATTAGTATTATTTAATTATTAATATTAGACTATTAGTATAGTTATATATTAGTATTAATTACATTGATTTAGTGTAACTATGTTAGTATAAGTATAACTATAGTCTAGACTCTATATTAAACTATTAGTATTAGTTAAATAGTTATAGACTTATATATTAGTATAGCTATATAATATATTAGACTATATAATAGTATTAATATTAGACTATTAGTATAGTTATATATTAGTATTAATTACATTGATTTAGTGTAACTATGTTAGTATAACTATAGTCTAGACTCTATATTAAACTATTAGTATTAGTTCAATAGTTATAAACTTATATATAAGTATAGCTATATAATATATTAGACTATATAATAGTATTAATATTAGACTATTAGTATAGTTATACATTAGTATTAATTACATTGATTTAGTGTAACTATGTTAGTATAAATATAACTATAGTCTAGACTCTATATTAAACTATTAGTATTAGTTAAATAGTTATAGACTTATATATTAGTATAGCTATATAATATATTAGACTATATAATAGTATTAATATTAGACTATTAGTATAGTTATATATTAGTATTAGTAATAAACTATATATTAGTATAGCTATATAATATATGATCAATTAAATTTTTATTTTTTAATATAATTTTTGTTTTAAAATTTGAATTATTTATTAATTATACATTATATATAAAACTTATATATATTAATATATAAAAAATATTTTGTATAATTTTAATTTTTAATAAAACTTATATAGAAAATATTAGTTTTTATAAATATATATTTATCAACCGGTCCGGTCCGGAAAGTCCTAAACTGGAACCGGACCTGTTCAAAACCGGTTTACGAATTTAGAAACCGGTTCCGGACCGGACCGGTCCTGTTCGGACCGGTTTTGCGGGTTAAATTTACACCCCTAACTGAAACCGATTCTAAACTGATGTAATACCGGTTTTCATATTTTGAAAATCGGTTTAAACCGAATTAGACATGTGAAAAATGGTTGAAACCAAACTAGACCGGTATATATATTTATAATTTTTATATTATATATAATTTTTTATATTATATTATATATATTATATGCTAAATTGTTAATTAATATAACATATGATATCATATAAAATTAATCTTATAATTTTTAATATAACATTGGATATAACGTAGAAATTTTGATTTTATAATATAAAATTAATATAACAAACAATTTTAATCTTAAACATAAACATTAATATTAAGTTATTAATGTAAACTTACTTTTATTTTTATACATGGAGGGATGATTCAATCCTTGGTTCTCTTAGTGAGAAACCAATATGTTGCCAATTGATCCAAAGAATCTTTGCGATGTAAACTTACTTTTGATATAAATATATTTATATTTATATATATATATATATTAAGGATAAAAACATTCTTGGCATAATAAGCTCCGGTTTGGATTGGAAACTCATATCAATATATCTCATCTTATCATTATAATTTTTTTAAAATTTCACACAAAATATAATAAATAATTCATTTTTTTCAAATCACAAAACAATAATAATATATAAAAAAAAATATTCTAACAATATTTTATTCAACTCATCTAAAACCATCTCAACTCATCTAACTTTTTTTATATATTCTTTTTGTAAATACATTTTTACACATTTGATCATATACACTCATAAAAAAATCTAGAACTTATATAGACAATAATTAAATTCTATGGGTTAATTATTATAAAATAATGTACGTATACTATAATATAAATAGAATAATAGTTTAGTATATGTAACCATTGTATTATTACTAACATAAATAATCTGTAAAACTAGATTAGACCAGACCGAAATTGAAAGTTCTGGTTTTAGGAAGTGAATCAGTTTGGTATTAATTCTTAAATTTTTAAAACTAGTGCATACCGGTTTGGTTCTTAAAAATGTAGAAAATCGGACTGAACTAGACCGATTACACCCATAATAGAAAGTAACAGACAAAGTGGTAGGGATATCCAAAAATTTTGCCAAATTATTTACCACATTACTGCAAAGTAAGATTAAAATCTAAGAATAGATTAAGAAAAAGGTACATCATCCATTATAACATTGTGTTATCACAAATCTTGTAGCAATTGATAGAAAGATGATCGATTGACACAGTAGTGAAGCACATGTAGAATTTCCAAGCAATGTTTTGAATTTCATTTCGTACTACCGTACTGGCCAAGTATCCGGTACATAGAAGACCCTTGTTTTGTACTGGGCAGAATTTCGGCCGTCTCGGTCAGTACTGGCCGATATACAAATTTCAGCGTTTATTTTTATTTATTTATTTTAATTTTTTTAAACTGCAGACTTATTTTTAGATCCCTAATTTAGATCAGACTACTTATAATTTTTATATATTTATATATAACTTATTCATATATAGATTATTATTTTGAAATATAATTTATTTATAAATCGACTATTCTAAAATGATATTTGAAACAATACTGATATCGAAATATCTCATTTCAATAGTTCGACTAAAACGATATTCAAAATATTGATTCCAAGGCTCAAAGGCAATGGATTGGGCTTGAACCACCTAGAAAACAATACAAATTAGAACTTCTTTAAAATTATATTGGTGTCATGTGTGGAAGGGAGGAAGGGAGAGAATGAGCTGAGAACTCTAAACTGTGCACATTGAAAAAAAATTGTCTCACCACACTGGTGTGATGTGGCATGTCACGTGTCAAAGATTTATAAGATATCTTAAACATTTTTACAAATAAGAATTTGAAGAATAATAAATGAAAGTCGAGTCATGTTCTAAACTATAAAAAAAAAAAAAAAAAAATCTTGTCTAAAAAACAAATTAAGGCCAAACTCAATTTCTTAAAATTAATAAATAATAAAAATTTATTTTTTTTAAAGAACCTAAAATGAAGGAAAATGCTACTGGAGCCCTTCAAATTTACCACTCATGCATTTTAATTTTTTAGTTTATTTATTTTTACTTATTGTTTAAAAAAATGTCTATTAGTATAATTGTATATATTTTTTTATTTTTTTCTTAATAATTAAGAATATTAAAAAAATATTTAATAAATAAATAAATAAATAAATAATTTATAACTAGCGGTATATCCAGCGATATGCTATCATGATCCCAAAAAGAAATATCAACACTCCTAGGTGGTGATTGTCGGTGGTCACCTAAAGTGACACCGATCAGCTCGAATAGCTTAGCTCAAGTCGCCCAAACAACATACTACATAATGTGTAATCACTATGAATTACTCCTAAAAGTGGCCTTTGCACAATTTTTAGGATGTGATAAGGAAAAGATTTAAGAGTAATGCTGGGTATAAATTTTAGATATACAAACTTTGTGTAAAGCTTTTGTAAGTAAGTGGGTTCATCAGAAAAAATTGGTTTTCTTTATACATTTTCACAATGGTGTCATTTTTTTACAAAGAGCCTAGGGAGGTTTGTATACTTGTAGGAGAGCTGCTACGGATTAGTCACTGTTCACGACTGATCTGTAGTACACCTTACATGTCTCTCTCACGTAGAACACTCTTATTTTTTTTTTCGTTTCTCTCTTCTCACCCGTTCTCCCTCTCTTGCCTATTTTTCTCCTCACCTGGGTCCCCGTCGCAGCCCAGATCAACCGCTGCCGTCGCTAATTCGGCCTCCCACCGCAGCCACAGACCACCACTAGTGAGGCTGTCCTCCTCCCCCAGCCCGAGGCCCGTAGCTCATCCACACACACGCCCGTTGGCCCACCCACATCGCAGCTCACATTCACCGCCGCCGCCGTCGATTCAGCCTCCCACCACAGCTACAAACCACCACCACCACCAAGCCCGTCCTCCTCCTCCAGCCTGAGGCCCGTTGCTCCTCCGCACACACGCCTGTTTCTCTCTCCCTCACATGCCCTCTCCGTCTCCCTCACGGCCAAATCTTGACATCTCGAATCGGCTGCCGCCATCTCGACAGTCAACGGCACCTCAACAGTTGACACCTGGAGATGGGTGACAGGTGGGAGGCATTGGGCGAAGGGGGGGGAGGCTGTTGGTGATTCGGGTAGTGGGAGGAGGAACTAAAAATGAGATGTGAAATGAGATGGAACTGGGTTTTGTTGTAAGGTTATTTTAGTCATTTTAATATGGTGTGTGTTGGCTGATTCTAGATAGTGGTTTATGCGAATATTAATTCTACTTGTAGCTGTTGAAATTTAATGTCTGACATGACATGAAATGACATGTATGTCATTGTTAAACTTTTAATGACTGAAGCTTATCTAATATTGTTAGTTTTCTAATGACTTAAGGACTTCTAACAGCTTAAAATTCATACTTTGAAGGGAAGTAGAATTGTAGATGAAGAAGAAAATCGGTTCACTCTCTACCCTATAAATATATGCATATGCGAATCAGATTGTGTATTCAAAGTTAAAAAAAGCTCTAGTGAAAGAAACCGTTTAATGATATTTACGTAATTTTAAGATCTAGATTAGAGAAGAGTTGTGCCTATGAATTCCGGTACCTTTTTTTATAAATATTTTAATCTAGTGAGAATCATAAAAGTCAAGATCCTAGACTTATTTTACAATGTTATGTAGCTTATTTATTTCATGTAAACTTATATGTGATATCAGAGAATAATTGTGACACTATGGTATTTTCTTACCTTAGATCTGTGCTGCTATGAATTAATTTAGAAAACCACTTACAATTTCATATTGTCTATTTTATTATTGTGTGAGACCAGTAGTTGAGTTTGCTATTTGGTTACCATTGATTTGGTACTAGTCAAATTTTAGATGAATACATGACCTTATATGTTTTAACAAAAATCTTATCTATCTTTTTTTTTTTTTTTTTTTCTTTGGCCATTTACCAACTTGAAGCATGACTACCTTTCGATTATGACAAGGCTACATGTATTTGTATGGGACTCTAGTACTTGAGCTGTAGAACATATTATATGCTTGATGTGTGTAATATAATATTATCATTGTGTACAAACTTTGTTGATTTACTTAATTTACAATTTCTTTTATTATGAAATTATTACGTACCTGATTTTGAATAAAGCATGATATTTCGGCTTCTTTGATATTGATTCTTTTATTTCATGTGTTAAGGATCTGTACATGAATTTTTTTTTTCATTCAATTATTATTTGTTTTATGACGCCATTGTTCGACTTGAAATTCATTTTATGGAAAGGTTTGGTGATCACCAAAGTGATTCAACTAGAAGGATTCATGGATCTGGGGCCGTATTTCATTGATCTTAATACCAATGTCCCTAGTATTTATTAGGATAATGGCATTGCAAACTTTTAAACGGTTTTTTAATTTTTTAAAATATTTTAGATTGCCCCAAAGGTGCACTATATTTTAAGTGATTAATAAACCTGTAAAAAAAAAAGGCACCCATAGTGGGTACTCCTTCCCCTTCTCTTGGGGTAACTACTTCATAAGCCTTGAATAGGCTTGCAACCCGATCCGACGACCAGGTAGCTCGAAAGTGACCCGATCCGACCCGGGCCATTCGGGGCAGGTTAAAAACCGTCGATTTTTCCCCATATTTATTTTTAGCAAATAAAAAGAAAGAAGAAATATCCTGCTTAATTTCTTTTTGTTTGTTTTGCAAAGAAAAGATCAGAGATTCGACAAACAACAATATTGCAGCCACCAAACTCTCATTACACTAAAATCTTCATCAACATCACAATCAACATCAGCATAATATTGATTTGATGAAATTAGTTTGCAGTTTACCCTATAGTTTCCAAACCCAAATGAATATGCACAAGAATCACTAAAATTACAAAAAAAGACAGTACTACCATATACAAATGTTTATCAGTACCACAAATTGTTGCTACTGGGATGGCTTAAACATAGGGGTACCGCCCACTAAAGACGGACCCCAAGAGGCAAGATCCAACCAAAGTTGGAGTCTTTGTTGGGGACCCATGAACAAGGCAATTTGCTGAGAGAGGCAACTCCTTTTTGGAATTCTGTTAGTTCGAAAAGAAAAAGAAGGAAGAATAGGAGAAACATGGAGGTACTGTAGTCATGGAGAGTGAGATTCTCCTTCAAGAATGCAACCATTGCGGTCTACTTCTTGAATGTCATCGTCGCTTTTCTCTTACTTCAGAACTCCTTTCCAACTGAAGCTCATAATCGCACACACCATTTCCTAGAACTTGGCATCGATCTAGTTGCTGCATTGCCCACCTTGGATGTGAAGGATCTCACACATCTTCGCTTGAAGTCGGGAAAGGAGAAAACGAAACATAGAGAAAATAGAGTGAGAAAGGAGGAGAGCAAGGGTAGAGTGAAAAATGAATGGAAATGAATGATGTGTGGGGAGGAAGGGAGCTAAGGAGTCAAGAGTATTATTGATGAGTGATGTTGATGTGGCTTTGTGCAGATTTTTCAAATTTTTTTAAATTTAGGGTACAACTATTGATATGGCTTTTTCCTGCAAATTTAGGAATGGGCGCTGCTTTTCCACGGTGATCAGTTTCGACCGATAATAGATGTAAAAAATCCTATATTTGCTTTGATCCGATGAACCCGATTAAAGTCGAGTGGGCCCATGTCGATTCTTTCGGTTTAATCGGGCTAGACCCTTTTGTGCACAGGCCTAGCCTTGATGGCTAGCCCTTAATGGCCAGCCAGGAGTTACACTTAAAGGTACTATTTACATAACCTCTCCCCCTTTGGATATAAAGGTCTCATGACTTGTGACAGAAAAGGTGTAAAGCTCTCTCCCAAATTCTCTCTAGTCTTGGTATTTAAGCTGTGGAACATGTGAGTGATGCTCTGGTTTTCTACCACATAGCACACTCCACCATCAATGAGATGATTTGAATGAATGACAACGATAGAAAATTCGTGGAACAACTGTGCTAGATCTACAGTTTACCAACAAGGTAATATCTAATAGATGATCACAAGAAAGCAGCCTTGGTCACAGTAAGCCTTGATCACAGCAAGCCTTGATCACAGCAACCCAGCAAATCTGTTTCTCCTTGATCTTTATCTAGCAACGATATTTAGTTTCCTTAATTTTAGCTCATGTATTAATTTGTTTCATATGTATAGCAGAGCAAATCAATTGCTCTTTTCTTTCTTGTCCATATAGGCAGACATGTATAAATAGAAACTTCCTCTGTAATACACTTGTGACATAAACTTACAAGAAAACACTAAGTGTTCAAATTTCTTATATGGTATTACGAGGCCTTCTCCTCAAACGAGTTTGATTCTTTCCACGTTCTTCCACTATGTCTCAATCTACTCCCATTCTTACCAACTCTCCTAATTCCAACACTCCATTCAAAACGAATCTTGTTGCCATTAACGCCCATGCCCAACTTCCCTACAAGCTCAACTCCTCTAATTTTCCAGCATGGCATGCCCAATTTGACAGCCTTGTCATTGGGTATGACCTTTAGGGCTTTATTGATGGCTCAAATTCGTGTCCTATACTTCGGACTAACCCAACTGCTGAAGCTCGTGTTGCTTGCAGTCGCTGGATTCATCAAGAAAAACTTCTACTTAATGGCATTTTTGCTTCCGTCTATGAATGCATCATGCCCTTGATCACTGCCTCTGGCACTTCAAGAGAAGCTTGGCTCAAATTGACTCGTCTCTATGCAAATCGCTCTCGTACGAGAGTGATGCAACTCAAGGATACACTTACCTTCTTGACTCGTGGCTCCAAAAGTGTCACTGAATATCTCCAGCAAATAAAAACCACTGCTGATGACCTCGCATTGGTTGATTCTCCTCTCACAAATGATGATTTAACACTCTATATTCTCAATGGCGGATTTGATTTCCGTGATATTGCAGGTCCAATTCGTACTCGTGAAACTCCTCTCACGTTTGAAGAACTTCATGTCCTGCTTGTTAGTCATGAAACCTATCTCAAACGACTTGAAACGTTGCAGCAAAATCCTATTGCCACAGCAAACTATCACCAGAAGAAGTCATCTGCTTCTTCCAATCACGACAAATTCAACCTAAATGGCACTCACTCAAGGCCCAACCAGCGTCCTCTAAGCCACAACATTCTCCTCAGTCCCTCAATAAGAATTCTGTGGTCTGCCAATTTTGCTCTATCCCTAGTCACATAGCTCGACAATGCAAGAAGTTCCGGAATCCATCTTCACCAATTGTCAACTGTGCTGCCACTGGCTCTTCGACAGACAAGTCTTGGATTGTTGACTTCAACGCCTTGCATCATATCACCTCCGACATGTCCAAGCTTTCTATCCATTCAGAATATGATGGCACTGATGAGGTCATAATAGGCGACGGATCAGGTTTAAAAATCTCTCATGTTGGCAGTGTGAATTTTCAATTACCAACTAGAAATGTCACTCTTACCAACGCACTGTGTGTTCCTACCATTCATAAAAATCTGATATCTGTCCATCAATTCACCACGACTAATAATCTATGCTCTTGAATTTCACCCTTATCATTTTTTTGTGAAGGATCCGACGTCGGGGGTGATACTAATGCAAGGACACTGTGACAATGGTATCAATAAATTATTGGCTTACAGCAATGGCACTTCGAAGGTAGCATTTTCCATTGAATGTGTTTCTTCAGAGATCTGGCATAACCGTTTGGGTCATCCCTCTTGGCCTCTTGTTCATTATTTGATCAACAAGTTTCAATTACCATATAATAATCACCTCTCTGAATCTTTATGTTCTGCATGTTCCATTAATAAAAGTCATAAACTTCCATTTCATGCTTCAACCATTTCCAGTTCCATGCCTCTTGAATATTTGTTCACATACGTCTGTGGTCCTGCTCCTCACATATCTCTTGCAGGATATCGCTATTATGTTCATTTTGTGGATCACTTTACAAAATACTGCTGGTATTTTCCCATGAAGTTAAATCTGAAGTCTCCACAATTTTTCTCCAACTAAAAGCCATTCTTGAAAAGCAATTTCCTTACTGCTTAAAAATATTTATTCCAACAATGGGGGGGAATTTTTTGCTCTTAAAGGCTATCTTAGCCAACATGGAATCAGTCACCTAACAACGGCTCCTCACACTCCAGAACAAAATGGAGTGGTTAAATGCCGCCATCGCCATATAGTAGAAACAGGCATGTCCTTAATCCACCAAGCAAATCTTCCACCCTCATACTGGAATCTAGCTTTTCAAACCTCGGTTTACTTGATAAATAGAATGCCAACCCCTTTATACTCTCTCAAATCTCCCTTTGAGGTCTTGTTTAAATCTAGTCCCAATTACCACAAACTTTGAACCTTTGGATGCCAGTGCTTTCCATGGCTCAAATCATATTCTCAACATAAAATGGATCCCAAGTCCCGTCCTTGCATTTTTTATGGCTATTCCACTTCACAAAGTGCGTACAAGTGCTTAGATCCCTACACTAATAGAATTTTCTTGTCTCGTCATGTTCGATTTAATAAGACTGTTTTTCCACTCACTCTCAAACCTCTTACTACTCTACCTTCTCAATCTTAGTCCTCCTTATCTAAGCTTTTAATTCTTGGGCCTAATATGCCAACTCAGTCCACAAAGACATTCAGTGATCACGCTGCCTCAGGTTCATTGTTGGATGCCACTAGTCAATAGATGCCATCATCTCCTTGTGATAGTATCTCCTCTATGCAGCCTTTACATGATGAGATATCTCCACCCACGCAGGCTTATTCCAATTTAGCTACTGGATAGGATGTTGCACTGCGCCAAATTAGCCTTCTCGCATAGTTACACGCTCCATGAATAACATTCATAAACCCAAGAGGGTCTTCATGGCTTCCAAACACCCATTACCTCCAACTCTAGAACCTACTGGAATTCACCAAACTCTCAAAGACCCTCACTGGCGTTAAGCTATGAGCAATGAATTCACAACACTTGTTTGGCATGGAACCTAGAAATTAGTTCCTCCTCATCCTCGACAGAACTTAGTTGGCTCAAAATGGGTGTTCCGCATCAAAAGAAACTCTGATGGCTCCATTGACCGCTATAAAGCGCGCCTAGTTGCTAAGGGATTTCATCAACGACTGGGAATTGATTACACATAAACATTCTCCCTAGTTGTCAAACCTGCCACCATATGCATCATACTTTCACTTGCTGTGATGAATGGCTGGTCCATTCACCAACTCGACATGAATAATGTCTTTTTGCTTGGTTCCCTTAATGAAGATGTGTTTATGGTGCAACCTGCAGGTTTTAGTGATGCCTCCCATCCTCAGCATGTTTGTCATCTTCAAAAGTCCATCTATGGACTGAAACAAGTGCCGCGGGCTTGGTATTGTGCTTTTCATGACTACCTCTGCAGCTTTGGCTTTATAAAATATGCATCTGACTCCTCTTTGTTCATCTACAATCAACAAAGCACAATGGCATATTTTCTTGTTTATGTTGACGATCTGATTCTCACTGGAAATGACACTAAATTTCTCTTTCAAGTCATTCATCAGCTTGGTCTTTAGTTGTCATTGAAAGACCTCGGGCCCCTTCATTTTTTCTTGGGTGTCGAAGTAATTCCCACCACTGATGGTTTATTTCTCACACAGCACAAATACGTGCATGAGCTCCTTCTCAAAACAGATATGGATGGAGCTAAAGATGTCATCACTCTTCTGGTAACCTCAAGTCGACTTCAACTGGATGATGGTTCAAATGTCATTGTCAACACTACATATAGGAATGTTGTTGGTGCTCTCCAGTACCTGTCACTTACACTGCCTGACATTGCTTTCCCTGTAAATAAGCTTGCTCAGTTCATGCATGCACCATCTAAAGTTCACTAGGTTGCTGTCAAGAGGCTCCTCAGATACCTCAAAAATACTCTCTACCATGGCCTTTAATTTTGTCGTGCATCCACTTCTCAGCTCCTTGCCTACTCAGATGCCGATTGGGGAGGGAACCTTGATGACCGAACTTCTACCTCAGCCTACATAATTTTTTTTAGAGTCAATCCCATTTCTTGGTGCACTAAAAAACAGCGAGTTGTTGCTCACTCTTCCACCGAAGCGGAATACAAGGCACTTGCGAGTGCCACTCTGAAATCGCATGGTTGAAATCTCTCTTCTGTGAACTTGGTGTCACCTTTCCCTCCACTCCAAATTTTTTTTGTGACAACGTTGGTGCTACACAATTAAGCTTGAATCCAGTTCTTCACTCTCGGATGAAACATATTGCCATTGACCTTCATTTTGTGCGAGACTATGTCAACAAAGGTATACTTCAAGTTGCACATGTATCCACTTAGGATCAACTTGCTAACTTAATGACTAAGGCCCTGTCTCGTACGCGATTCCAGCTTCTACGTTCCAAGATTAGTGTCACTGATGGGAGCACAATCTTGCGGGGGCGTAATAGATGATCATAAGAAAGCAGCCTTGATTATAGCAACCCAGCAAATCTGTTTCTCCTTGATCTCTGTCTAGCAACCATATTAGTTTCCTTAATTTTAGCTCATCTATTAATTTGTTTAATATGTACAGCAGAGCAAATCAATTGCTCTTTCCTTTCTTGTCCATATAGGTAGACATGTATAACTAGAAACTTCCTTTGTAATACACTAGTGACAGAAACTTACAAGAAAACAGTAAGTGTTCAAATTTCTTATAATATCATTTTCGCTTTGTATTTTGATCTAGTATTTCTAACATTGGTATTAGAGCACCAATAAAGTTGTTCCCGATTTGTATTTGAAGTCGTGGTTGTGATTTTCCTCACTGAAATTTTTTTATGATGATAAAATTTTACTCATATGTCGATAACCATGGTTGCATGAGAGATGCCGACAACCATAACATAGAACAAGAAGTTGTGCATGCGAACAGGTGGTGCAGTACTAGTACACACTAGGCAGTTACCATCCTTTTTTCACTTGGTGGCATTCTAGCTGCAGTACCGTATGCAGGGAGGGAGTAACGCTGCCTTAAGGGTTGCACTGGTTGCAGTGCCCACCCATAGGTGCACAGTGCACTTCGATGATGATGTGCTTTGGTATTGTGCCAACCGGTGTTGCTGCTAGAACCAGTCACGTTTTCCACACCGTGACGGGGTATGGTGTAGTGAGCAACTTCGGCGAGCGATGCACACTTAGAGGTACAAAGAGCACCTAGATGCAGTGGGGCTGCCTTTGTTGCTCATTGACCCATGTACCATGGTGGTGTCGCAGGCTTTGTTGTTGGAAGATCTGCGTACAGGGCTACATGTAGAGCTGTGTGCTCTGCTGAAGGTGGTAGCATCGCTACAGGCGTTGCCTTTAGAAAGATCAACTAATGGCAGAGCACACAAAGTTGTGCGGTCGCCCCTATGTGCAGAGTTGCTCATCTGGCCAGTGCGACAAGCTTTGCTACTGGAAGAGCTTCACATGAGGTTGGTGCGGCAAGAACTGTTGCGCCTATAGCCACGCGAAACTGTAGTGTGACAATCCATGCAGATGTTGTGGGCACCTAATGGGTGCAGTTTGCAACACAGACGGTGGAAGTGCAGCACCACAAGCTATGCTGCATGGGGAACTGCTTCTACAATGCAGTGCCTCCACAAGGAGATGCGAGGTCACCATTAAATGCCATCCACGCTGCAAGGCGACAACAGGCGGTTTCAAGAAGTAATGGCTACTAAGTTTTTTTTCCCGTTACATGAGCAGTAACTGATGCATGGGGAAGAAAAATAGTTCAAGTTTTTTGTTTGTTTGTGGGCTCCAAAATGGGATAGGTTATTTTTTAATTGAATAATGCTACTTTGCCCTAAGACTGTTCATCTGGGTCGAGAAAAAACCCGGCCTGGTCCATAACCCAATTATCCAAGTTCTAGCCCCCCGAGTCTCTCTCTCTCTCTCTTGTTACGCTTGCAAAAGAAACCCTAAGTCCCTGCCTCCACCGCATCATGACACCGTGAGCTATGACCCCATTGCCATCGCCGCATCTCTGTCGTCGTCGGCCTTTCCCTTTAGGGTGTTGTTCACTTGTTCGGGTACTCTCTTTCTCTCTCTCTCTCTCTCTCTCTCTCCCTATAACTATGAATTTGTGTGTGAGTATGTAACTATGATTCTATGCTTGTTCACTATATTTCTAGGTTTGGCTTTCTGGGTTTGTTGTTGAGAAGAGTACTGGACCTCCATATTGCCCACATTTGTTTTTCTTTTCCTGGATATTATGTTGCCAACTTGTTCACTATATGTTCCTTGTTTAGCCTTCTAGGACTTCATGTTGTTAGACTAAAATCCTTTTATATATGGATGTTATTCGAGCTTTTAGCTTTCACTCACCTCCCCTTTGTCTTTAGGGGATCTAAGAAGCTAGAATTTGATTTTTTTGGATTAATATAGTATTGAGGGGCAAGTATATAAGAGACTAGAATACAACTTACTAATTTCTTTTAGCTTTTTTTTTTTTTTTTTTTTTTTTTTTCTGATTTCTCGTTTTACCATGTTGCTCATGAAATGTTGGTCCTTTTGTATGGGGTGAAGATTTTGCAAATTTGTTTGCGAGTTTTGATTTATGAGTAGCTCTTATTAAATTATGCATGTGTAATAGATGTGTGAACATCTGTATGGTTCTGTTTTATGTTGTATTGTTTTATGTTTTTATTCATATGCAACCTGTATCGTTCTATTAGAATGCAGTTTGGCTCAACTATAAGGTTGACTTCATGCACATTATATGTTTGATATAATTGTACTTTGCAGTTTGGCTTCAGTGACTAATAATGTTTGAATGCATAGAGTCATAATTAAACGTGTCATTTTTTGCATTTTTACTATAGCAATTGCGAAACCCCCTTATGGCAATCAAGGACTCTGGAAATCCAACCAAGCCAGCCCATGACTATAGCCATGGACATAAAATAAGCAGTCCAAAACATCTACCAATATTGATAGCCCAAATGGCAATCAACGAGTGTTTGATCTTTTAACCAAAAAATTTAGAATTTTTGCTTGCATTACACAACTTTTTGGAATTTCATACTTAGTTCTTTTTTTTTTGTTGCTCTATTGAGACTAGAGTTCATTATGTTGAGTGTTAGTTGTTAGAATCCAGATTATATTGAGCAATTTTGTGTTGTTGGTTTATTTCAACTTGAACTGTTTGAAAGTGGGCTTCATTGAGCAATTTCATATGATATGGACAATTATTACTATTTGATTATTTATTATATTGTGTTTGACGGTTTTTATTACTCAATAACAGATGAAAGAAGATTTTGTGAGTTGTAATGTCGGTAAAACCTAGGGGGTTGGTGGTGACTCCTCGTCTATTCCAGTAGATGTGGAGGAGCATGAGTGTCTTCCAACCCATTCATCCAGATATACACAACAGGCTATCCATTCAATCCCACCTTTACCCAAGAAATAAAAAAGAAACACCAAATAACCAATTGGTGGTTAGGGAACACTTTACTAAAGTATCACCTATTGATCACGATAACCCAAAAGCTTAGTGCAATTATTGCGCTAAGTTTTACAGTTGCTATTACAAGAATGAAACTTCATATATGATACACTATCTCCAGAATACATGTAAAACTTCCTCTCTTAGACTTAAAGGAGATGGAAAAAGTCAATCATTTATTATTAAGAGGGATGTGGAGGGAAGAGTGTGTAACTTACAAGGTCTAGTAAAGTATGATGCAGAAAAACTTAAGGTGCCAATCGCTAAGTTTTTTGTTGGGTGTGAATTGCCTTTTAGGCTAGTGGAGCACAAAGGGTTTGTCGAGTTTGTGGCTGATTTAGAGTCTCGATTATTTTGCTATCTTGAATCACTTTAAAAAGAGATTGTATTAAGCTGTATAATGAAGAGAAGATACAACTAAAAAAGTTGTTGGATGGTCAAAGAATCTATCTAACCACCGATACCTGGACATTGGTGCAAAATGTGAACTACATGTGCATTACGGCACATTTTATTGGTTGCAACTGAAGATTGCATAAAAAAAAAAATTTGCCAAATTCCCAATCAGAGCAGCGAAACTATTGGGAATGTGTTAGACTTGGGGTTGCATGATTGGGAGATTAATAAGATTTTGACCATCATAATTGATAATGTCTCATCTAATGATGTTGCTGGTTATTACATGAGGAGAAGGATAAACGGTAGTGATTGTACCATATTGGGTGGTGAGTTTCTTCACATGTGGTGTACTGCCCATATATTGAATTTGACTGTTAAGGACGGTTTGAGAGATGTATATGACTTTGTAATAAGGATTAGAGATGCTGTCAGATATGCTAAGTCTTCACCATTAAGGTTTGCCAAGTTCAAAGCTTGTGCAGTAAAGGAAAATATTAGTGGAAGGATTATTTATTTGAATGTTCATACTAAATGAAACTCCACATATTTGATGTTGAGTACCACTAAAAAACATAAACAAGCCTTTGAACGCTCTTATATATGTGTGGATAATGAATTTGTGAACCCCATTATTGATGATTGGAAAAAAGTACAAATTTTTGTAGAATTGCTGATAATATTTTATAATGTTATATTGAACATTTCGGATTCTTTGTATGTGACGGCTAATCTATACTTTTAGAACTTTGTACAATTAACTATACATTAAATGATATGTGACATAGTCATGATATTTTCACTAGGACCATGGGCATAAATATGAAAAGTAAGTATGAAAAGTATTGGGGTAGTACAGATAGGTTCAACTTGATGATATATGTTGTTTTTGTGCTTAATCCACAATATAAAATGATGGCAATGAAGTTTTGGTTGAGATAGTGCAAATGGGATAAGTTGGTGGATAGGATAGAGGCTAAGGTTAAATTCTTGTTAAGCCGCTAGATTGAGTAGTATAACAAATTTCGTGTGGATAGTAGGGGGAGTTCTAATGTGGCTCAAGAGAGGCTAAGCACTACTTCTACTACTACTATTACCTCGACTAAATTTGATATCAAGTTAGAGAAATATTTTCAGGAGCAAGTTTTGATATTTTGGATTGGTGGAGAGTTAATGCTACCAATTATCCTATCCTTGTTGAGATAACACGTGATTTGTTAGCCACCCTCATTCCACTGTTGCCTCGGAGTCAGTATTTAGTACTGGCGGACACATCTTGGATCATTTTAGGAGCTCATTGTCTCTAGAGACTGTCAAAGCTCTCATTTGCACCCAAAATTGGTTAAGGACCAAACATGTCGACATCTAGGAGTTGGAAGAATATGTATAGTCAATGGATCTTGAAGGTAAGTTTGAAACTTAAAATATTTTTTTAATATCTATCTAACTCAGTTTATTTAACTCAATTTTTAATATTTTTTTAGATGATCATCTATATTCATCTTCAATAGAGGCTACTGTGAGTCTTTCTTCCCATTCGTGCTAAAAAAAATTTAGAGTAAGTGCTTTCTTCTTGCATAATCAACCAACTCTTTTATTTGTTTTGTCAAAATATATAAAAAATTAGAGTTTTAGGATTTTTGAAGTAGTAGGAATTAGAGTTTTACTTAGAAGGGTGATGGTCTTATTCCCATTCAACCACTTGGTACACCCCAACTCTGACAAAGAGGCAAATTTTAGTTTCAACATGATTAGATACTTGAACTATTTCTCTGATATCTAATAACTGAACCGCATAAAAATTTTATTTTAGTCATTACATCATGAATGCATTCAAAAGTTGAGATCATGGCTTGGAAGCTTCCAGTACATTCAATAGCCCGATCCACCCCTCCGTCAATCATCTCAGCAAGGACCTATTAATTAAAATTCCAATGTTAAAATAATGACAATGTGTCTGGAATCAAAACTCTACTAGTCACAAAATGAAAAGGGTCATAGTGTTCATACTAACCTACTGAACGGGCTTGTCATGATCTTTTGGATTCACAAATTCGATGACACCAAGTTTCTTGGCTGTCAAAGAGATTGATAATATAAGCAATCACCAATACATAAATACTAACTCAACAACCATAGGAACAAAGTATTACTTATAAAAAAGAAAACATTAGGAACATTGCATCTATTAGATACCTTCAAAGTATTTAAATGTTCATTTGTTCAATCAATTAACTAACCTTCCCCGAAGTGATTGGAGTTCAGGTCAACACCAGTGATTCTTGAAGCCTCAGCAATCCTAATCCCTTCAGCAGCCTAAATATCAACAAAAAAAGAGATTAATTGAGAAAAAGAATCACAATCTTGCCCATATATTGATCCTGCCCCACTGGTCTCTCATTGGAATGGTTGATGGTTGCAAGCTGTTCAGATTGGGTAATGAAGTCATTACCCCTGCTGGTAAAAGGACTGCAAAAGCAATAATGTTTTCCATGTTTACCAATTCAAATTCATATATTAGCAAAGTTATTGTTAGTTTTCTAATTTGTGTAAGGCAACATATATAAGTGCATTAGGTTGACTGAAAATATTAGCAAATTTCATGGCCTACACTTGTAGCCTTTCAACTATAAATAGGATATCCAAATCTTGTTTCCATTTCATATTGAAATTTGCATGCCTATATATGCTGATGATCCAAATGAAACATATCATAGGCAATCTAGCTGCACATTAGGTTACTTTTTATGTGCACAACAAATGCTCCTTTCCCATATAGCTTGCAACAACATCAAATACTAGTTTTTGATTCAGCCAAAAAAGCTTGTCACAACCACTAACCTGTGATTGTTGGAATAAGAGTTAATTGATGAAAAAATTTCTTATTTTTTGCATACAATTTGTTGTGTATTAGAGTTTGATTAAAGCAATGTATGTATTTTTTAATATTCTTAGCAAATTAGTTCAAACAATATAATATGAGTGGATTGCATTGCGTATGTCACATGCATTTTACATGATGAATATTGATTTTTTTATTTTTACATGCATTTAGTTAAAAAGTTAATTAATTGTTTATAGGCTTTTGCTGTATTAAGAAGTAAGAATAAAAGAGATGTATATTGGTTTTCTATTAATAATATATAAGCTTTTGTAAAAAACAAATAATAAAAAAAACCCCGATTTTCAGGTTTCAAAAAATCCCGATTCAACCAGGTTTCGGCCCGAGTCTAACCTGAGTTAACTCGGTCCAGGTTCCGGCCTGGGTTTGAAACCCGGGTTTTGGTCCGGCTATACCTGGGTTCCCGGGCCGAAACCCGGATGAACATCTTACTTTGTCCACTCAACTTACCCATTCATTTTGACCGCTCATGTATTTAATTTTATTTTTTAATATTTTTTACTTACTGATTAAGAAATTGATTGTTAGTGTATTAATATTCTTTTTAAAATATTTAAAGATGTTAAAAAAAGATGAAAAAAAAAGATGAAATAAAAGAGATAGGTTTTGTCTAGGCAGGGTGCCCAGCGATCAATGTTGGGCGGTAGCCTAGCATTACCCTTTTTAATTTTATTGTGGCTCAGTATGTATTCTTGTTTGAAATTAAAAAAAAAAAAAAAGGAGAAAGGCTTGGACTTGATTTAAATCACCTTTTGGGCTGAAAACTTGTTTTCGGCTTATACTGGTTTAGGTCATTTTTTTTAAAAAATCCAAGAAGCGGCCCATATTGTTTTTTTTAATGAAATCCAGCTCATTTTTTTTTTAAAAAGGCGGCCATTGGGCGATTTGGGCCATGAGCCCAACAAGTACGGGCGTGCTCTGCAGCTAGGCGCCCAAGAGGGTGCGGCCCACTAGCTATCCAAGATCAATGGCACAAATGTTTTTTGACAAAATGTTTGGGTGGTGTTTTGAACCCAAGACCTCATACATGATTATTATTATTGAATACATGTTGGCCATGATATTATTTTGTCACATTTGTTAGACATTTTATTTTATGTCATAAATTGCCTATATTATTATTCTTTGTGTATAATCAATATTTGGATGAAATGTGATTTGATTATTTTGTACATGTATTGTAATTACATATAATTGTATGAACTTATTTTATCACTAGTATTTTCTAGGCTAATTTTAGAAATTAATCTTTAAAGTCTTTTTTAGATGTGAGAAAATAAAGGATTAAGTAGTCTGAGTTTGTACTGTCCATAGTTATGATTGGCTCAAAATGAATTTCTTCGATTTGAGAAGAAATTGCATTTGCATGTGATTAACTCAGTAGATTGCTTATCCTAGTGGGAGTATAGTTGAGAATGATTTAGAATTAATCTCCTTTACGATATAAATTTGCACGAAAATTAAGGTATAAATTAATAATTAAGCATTGTGGCGCAAGAGATGATTAGGAAACTTAACGAATTTTTGATCTTGCGATATGTGTTAATTATTTTTGTTTTGACTTAGATTGATGTGACAAATTTCTTATATGTGTGAGTAATTAGATGCGCATAGGTTAGTAACTTTGAGATAACCATAAGAAAGCCTAGAGATTGTGTATGCGACTTAATTGTCGCATTAATCTTCTCCATGAGTAATAGTTAGAAACAAATGAAGATTATTATGAGTGTCAGATAGTCTTAGACCATCATAATTGTATAAACCTCTACATCTAGAATAAAATTGGAAGTGTGCGTCGGACGCATTTACTACAATTTTCATAGAAGTTAAAGGGATCAACTATAAGATAGAACTAAACCACTATTTTGCCTTTAAAAATCTTGTGGGTAATAATGGAAGTTGCGCGTTAATTTTTGTAATACAAAGATTAATTGCTCCTATATTTGAGTTTGAGCATTATAGTCTTGAAACAATTTAGATTAACTCACAAATAAGTACATACTTTCTGAAACTTGCTAGTATGTTTGGCAAGTAAGGATATTAAAATCTGAATGTGTAAGAGTGTTGAGGACATTCTTAATTGACACATTCATTTTAAATGTTTTATCAGTACACCTCTATGTAGTATTAGCATTCGTAATTTTACTCAAGTTTTATTTCTTTCTAGTAAGAATAAATAGATTCTTGCAGATATGTAAACTTAGGAGCACCCCTTGAGAGTAATGTAATACCAAACACATTGAAGGTTTATATGATAACTGCGACAGAAGTCTGAATTACTAGGAATGACTTAATAAAGACTAAATATCTTACTTGTGGTTGCACTGATGCAAGATAGGGTTTAGGATAATTTCATGCAATTTTTTTTTTTTTGTGGATTGAAGAATATGAAAAATATCAAGTAAGCAAGAAATCAGGATATATTACTAGTTAGTAGCTAAAACGTCACATACTGCATCTGTTGCATAAAATGATATTTTTATTAGCACTTTTAATGCGATATTAGAAAAATCTAAACCTAATTTGATTTAAGACTCATTGAAAACAGTGGTATTAGTGAGAATTCCTACAGGTTTAGAAGTTGGATAGTCACTCATTAACTTAGTGATATTGTTTCTCGGGTGGAGAGATATACTAAAATGTGCCGTGGAGGTATAGGATGATGGGTATGAAGCTTGAGAAATTGAAAGTTTTCTTCCTAAGGAGATCCCTCTACTTTATTTAGAAGAGTCAAATAAAAAAGGTAAATATGAACATTTTTTTATGTGAAAGCTCCTATTCATGCACACTAAGGACATGGAATAATAAAAAATATTGTTTCATCACATAAATGCTATTCTAAATTTTTTTTAAGGAAAGTATATTTTTTAGTTAAAATATTTTTTCAAAGTTAAAATTGTATGAGTTATATAATGAGAATAATTATATCGCAGTTTAATGACTTGTTGAGAATTGAGTTATAAATGAATTATGACACATAAGCAGTTATTACATCACATTTGGGTTGATGTAATATGGAGTTGTGGCTTTAATTTTGATTTGTCGTTCTTAGATCGAGTTCATTCGCCTTTGAGAAAGGCTGATTGACTATTTTGTGTAAACGTGAATTCTATTAAAAATCTAGATGATCTAAACTTGACCAATTTTTGGTTGAGCCAGGAAAACTATTTGTATTTTCGGCGAGGGTGAGGAGTTGTGAATTTGAGTAACACTTGTTTTTTTAGAAAGAATGTTTCATTCCAGATTACCTTAATATTAATATTTTCAAATTTTTTTTTAAAGATTACCAAAAATAGTGGAAATAATTCAAGAATTAGAGTGAGTATAAATTTGAGTGATGGTGTATCACTAGTGATAATATCTCCCAAAATTATAGAATATAAAAATCCTCATAAATAGCATAGAATCGACATATCAATATTATCTCGTCGTTCAGAGACTAGAAAAGAATATTTATAATATGGTTTTGCTAAATGTATTGAATTCACATAGTACGAATATCAACATAAAATTTTAGATTCATTTCACTTATAAAATCCAATTTGGGTTATTAATGTAGTTGACACAAGAAAAATGAAGTTGATAGAGGTATAGATCCATCTATTGGCACTAATTGAGTTACCGTTCGGTAGCTATTGATCGCATATTAATTAAAACTCTTATTGAAGGAGTTAAATAGTTGATTCTCATAGAAAAATTAGATGGTTAGTTTTTGTGATATTTACAAAAGCGAATGAATGCTGCAGGTACTATTTACATGCGACCTAAACAAATTATCTATTCAAATATACCCAATATACATAGTCATTTTTATTAACGACTTATTAAATAAAATGTAGTTTTTTGAATGTTGTTGACAATCTTAGAATAGTGTCATCCTAAGAGATATGACGAACTAGTTGTCTTAGATAATTAATTGTCGCCTAATAAAAGGTTTTCCATACTACGAGGTGATGAACACGAGTTTGTGAAAAATAGTTAAGACTTCACATTTTTTCTAACTGTGTGTAAAAAAAAAAATAGTTTATAAGAGTTCTTGTTCAAAATCCATAGACAAATAATGAAATAGACAATACCAAAGAATCTAATTTTACCCATACTATTTGGTATTTCCATTATGGTTTGCTCATGGGATTTAAAGGTTTACAATTTATTAGAAGGTAAATATGACTTACTTGATTAAGTGAGTTTGTGATGTAATTGTCATTAAAAGTAATGACTAAACCATTATGATTGTCTTTGGAGGCAAATGCCTTAATCGTTTTACCTTTAGTGAAAAATAAATTATGGTTATTTCACATGTTTTTTTTAGTACAAGAGATTTATATGAAAGCCTTGAAGTTTTAAATTAAGTTTGTCGAATGACATTTGTGGTCACCCAGTATATTCTTAAAGATCTTAGTTGGACTTGCTAATTAGAATCTAAGATTTATATTGTGAGTTTGACCTAAATGAGAATCACGATGAGTCGTCTCTGACTTCATGATTGTCCAAAAGACTTTTATATATAAAAGCAAAGTCTCTTGGTAGGATCATGTTTTAGAAAATTACTACATATTAGAATGCATATGGAGAGAAATGGTCATTAAACACTACTTGAGAGTTGTGGTTTAATAATTTGTAATTGACCATGTGATTTCTCTCTACCTCATGGTATTGCTCGTTGTGTACATGATACTGATGTATTTTATGGATTGGAAGCATTTTTTTGTAAGCACACATATTAATCATAAATTTAGGAGTTTGGGTGAAAACGATATATCGGCATGTTTAGAACGGCTCACTCACACAAGTGATCACCTTTGACGCTACAAAGAGGTAGCGAGCAAAGATGAGATACTATGTCACTTGGTATTTGTCCAGAGATGGATAAGTTGTAAGATAAAAAAGATATGTTGTTTTAGTGGGAGCTAAAATAAGGTCCATCATATTTAGAAGGATTGTGCATGGTTACCTACAATCTATGTAGCTTGTGGTTTAGGTAGATGCGAGAATCTTTTTGACGCTTCAGATAGGGAGCAAATAGAAGGACTCATATTAGGTGTTGAGATAGCGACTAGATTAAGATCTGTATGGTGAATTAAGATAATATATACGCTCTTTCTTTAGAAAGAGAACTCCACCTTATCATATATTTCATATTATATGTACTTTTGCGACAAATAGTAGAAGTGAGTGAATGAATCCCTACTTTCTCACTGTGTGGGTCCTTTAGGACATAATTGATGACTTTAATTTATTTATGCCTTTAAGAGACTTTTGACTATGTTACGAGGTTGATGTTTTAGTGTCTACTACTTTGGTATGTTATCTATGATCGTGAATGATACGGTCTAAAGAGACATTGTTGGAAAAATGACTGGGTTGAAACTGAATGACATGAATGTAAAGGGAAGACTTAACACATCTGTATTAGTGTGTACTCACTGCCGGCAAGTTATGTTTCTTCTTGGAAGTTGCGACATAGCTGTGAGTATATTATATTTTATAGAGATTAAGTATTGCTTTGAGTTATTTAGACTCGAGAGGGATTAGGGATGTTTAGTCTAATGTGACCAAATGAGTCAAGTATAATGAGATACTTTTAGGAATGTTACTATGCTAGTCTTCTCTTAGAGAGATTTGATATAGTGCTCCCATTATTCTTTTACAGTTGTGCTCAATGGTCACGCAACTTATTTGCCAATATGAATAAGATTGAGAACATATTGAGAGAAACAGACCTGGGGTCTTGCCCATTATGTGCGAGTGAAAAATGTAAGAAAGGGGCACCAATAGTGGACACCCCTTCCCATTCTTTTGGAGGTTATAGCCACTTCATAAGTCTTGACGGCTGGCTATTAAGTTACATTTAGAAGTACTATTTACATAGCCCATTTCCTCTTTGGATAAAATGTTTCATGGCTTGGGACACAAAAGGTGTAAATCTCTCTCTCAAAGAATTCTCTCTAGTCTCAGTATTTAGATTGTGGAACATGTGATACTTTGGCTTTCTACTACGTAGTACATTCTACCATCGACCGGATGATTTTAAATGAATGACGACGATAGAAAATCTATGGAATAAGCATACTAGATCTACGATTTACCAACTCATAGATTCATTTGGGTTCCGGTCAGGGTCTAATCTTGGCTAATCTAGTCTGAGTTTAAAACTCAGATTGTAGTTTGAGTATACCCAAATTTTCAGGCCAAAACCTGGATGAATAATTATAGTTCAGAAGGGCATAACGAGGACCATAAATGGCTACCAATGTTTGTTACAAATTGAAATAATTGACATTTTTTTTTCTTTTTTATTTTTGGAAAAATCCCAATTTATTGTGAGTAGGCTACAAAATACCATAAAACTGCATCATTTTTTTTGTTAAAGGTTTTTGTGATGAGTAAATTTTCTTGTTAAATGTAGGATAACAATAAATAGTCACAGAGCAGAAATTTCAAGATATAATTTTCCAAATAAGTGTTTTTTATGTCCCATTATTCCCAAAGAGAGATTTTTATACAGTACATAAATATTCAAACAAACGTATGCAATCATCCAAATTGGTGCTTTTTGTGATGACCAGGAAAAATTTAAACGAAATAGAGCAAAACGATATCAAATCGTAAAAAAAATCTCGAGCCTCATTTTAAAGCCCTGAAACTCAAACTCAAACTCAAACTCAAATTTAAATTTAGTAAATGATTTCTTTAATCGAGTCAAGTATTTAAAATATTCCAAGTATTTTTACAAATTCAAAATTTATTTTAAATGAGATACTTTTAGTGTTGTTGAACCAAACTTAATTTCTAAAAATAAGCCTCTTTAATTTTTGAAAATTCTGTAAATAAAATAGATTTTTAGTAACTCAGTTTATTTAGATGAATTTAGTTCTCTTAAAAATATCTGCTGAAATTCATCATCTTATTTTATGATGAAAAATATTATCTTAGGATCAAGAAAATAAATTGAAATTTTAAATTTAGTCTCATTCCATTTCTTTTGTTATTTTCCTATTTTTTTTTATCATACTTATTATATGTATTATACTTATTATACGTATTTTATATTTTCTATAAATATTCTCAATCATTTTTGAGTGCAATTATACCGATAGTAATACACTGAATCCCATCAAAATTTCGTAATTAAGTATGTTTGGGCGAGATCAGTATTAGGATGGGAAACTTCTTAGAAAGTCTTGTGTTGCACTCCTAAAAAAAAAAAAAAAAAAAATCTCAATCATTTGATTACAAAAGTAACCCCTTTGTGCCGTGAAGCCAGCCCCGTGAAAGGCCCAAAACCTTAGGGGATAATCCAGTCCAAGGCTCAAAACTACGTCGTTTTGAGACAAAAGCCTAATTCCCCTCCCCTTCTTTCTTCCCTGCGCCGTCTCCCCCTTCCCTCCCGTGATCCACTGCACTTTCTTCCTCCCTCCTATCTCACCGCACCACTCCCAAACGTTTAGCCAACGCACGTAACGGCTGCCTCAAAGGGATTTCTCACACGGTAGCGTTCTCTCTCTCTCTTTCTCTCTCTCTCTCTCATTTTTTCCCCCAATTTGTCTCCTTCCTCCCTTTACCGAGAACCCCCACCTCACAGCCTTACCGCGATCTGCAGTGGAGCCATCGAGTAGACACCTAGCACTTCCTAGCCCATTCCCCCCCACCCCCTCCACGCACGGCCAGCCACTACCACCGTAAGTACCTCTCTTCTTCCTCTACTCAATTTCTGTCCAAGAACTGATAATTAATGGCAGTTTAATTTCCCCTATTATTATTCTCATTTTATAATTTAGATTATGCATACTGAAGTGTAAGATTTTGATGGTATGTGTTGGTGTTTTGGTGGTTGGGCAGAGAAAGATTATGGTTTTGAATAGAGTCATGTATTTGTGTTGGGTTGTAACTTGTAAATATGTATGTATTGTGAAAAGGCTAAGGGATTGAGTATAGCATTCGTGAAGATTGGTTGGGCAGATTTGAGTGTTGGGTGTTTTATGCATGAACAATGGTTGTGTGATTGATTTGTGTTGGGCTCAAGTGATAAATGAATTGAGTATTTATACCTTTTTATTGGTTCTTCGTATTGGGTAGATTTTATGCATATTGAATGTAACATGATGTTTATACGACTATATAGTTTTGATTTTGTGGAGCCATGAATGAAGCTTATAATGCTTTGGATTGTGTTTGTATTGGTGCCTAAAGGGTATGGACAAGTTTTATATATTGAGTTGTATTGAGATGTTTGATATGAATATATGAAGTTTGGATTGAGATGAATTGTCTTGAAGTGTTGGGACTAAGGCTATGTTTGGCTAACCAACTACTCTCAGATACTGTTGAAAGTTTTCGTACGAATGAGAATACTCTTCCATCCAAACGAACATTTCTCATAAATTGAAACACTTCCACAGAGGTAGTCTACTGTTTCAAACGTAGGTCTCAACAGAAACATTTCTCTCGGAAAACATTCCGTCGTCCTTTGTGGTGGTTGGGTTTGCTAGAGGTGGTCGCCAATGTGAGGTGGTGGAGGTGCAATGGCTTGGGTGGCCGCATAATGCGGCGCATGGGGAGAGAAACAATCGAAACCCATTTCGGTTGGGTTACCGTGGGAAGAGAGAGAGCTGCGCGTGGGGGAGATCGATGGTGGCTGGTTTGGTCGCCGGCGTGAGGGAGAGTCGCCGGTAGTGGCGGTGAGCCTGGGTGGCCCTGTACGGTGGCGCAAGTGGAGAGAAACGACCGAAACCCATTTCGGTTGGGTTGCCGCATGGGAGATCAATGGCCGCGCGTGGGGGAGATCGGTGGTGGTTGGGGGAGTCGTCGGCATGAGAGGGAGTCGCCAGTGGTGGCGGTGAGGTTGGGCGATGCTCGGGCTGGGCTGAAACCATTTCGGCCGTGGGTGAGAATTGGGCAGAGGAGAGAGAGAGAGAGAGAGAGAGAGAGAGAGAGAGGGAGGAAAAAAATACTATTATATATAAAAATAAAATAAAATCATTATAATTTTTGTCGCTATTATATATATAAAAAAAAATGCATTATAATATTTATTATTATATATAAATTAAAAATAAAATCACTACAATATTTATTACTATTATATATAAAAATAAAATAAAATCACTATAATATTTATCACTATTATATATAAAAATAAAATAAAATCACTATAATCTTTATCACTAATATAAAATTACAATATTAAAATTATTATAATATTTATCACTATTATAAAATCACTATAATATTTATGGGACCCACACATTTTTCAACTTCCTGTCCAAAAATCAACAACTCAACATACTTCATACATCCAACCAACTCAAAACACTTTCAATGGGACCCACAAACGCACTCTAATCTCTACTCATAACTATTCACAATACTTCTCAACATTTCTCGCTATCCAAACACAACCTAAGTGATGAAGTTGTAATTATATGTGAAGTGTAGTTGGGTTAAATTATGGAAGTTGTGAATTTATTATGCATGGTTTTAACCGTCTTATGCAGTTGGATGTGAGTTTTGTGATGAAAGCAATAGGTGGTGTATGGTGGTATGGGCTGAAGTGTAAGTGAAGTGTTGTAACAGCCCGCCAGAAATTTAGTGCATGAATTTCTTTAGACCTTAGGTGTGATACCCCATATGATAAGGATAAGAGTAGGTGGTGTATGACATCCCACATTACTTGGGAAGGAGAAGTTCTTGCTCTTTGCCCTATTGGAGCCTTACAAAGAGCAAGAACGTTGGAAAATCTCGGAAAGATTTCACAAATTGAGCGACCGCATAAGAGTTTTAGTTTGTTAGCATAATTTTAATTATTTAAGGTACTTAGGAGTATGAGATTGAGAAACCGTTTGCACCATTGGGCTCTGATGAATATTTATGATTTCGTGGTAAAATATTACGTTTTTAATTTTCCAGATGAAAAGTGCTGAGAAATGCACTTCTTCGTCTCAACATCGCCTCTCCATATGAGACAAGGTGAAATCCATTTGTTCCACTCAATTTGTATGGATTTTAATGATTAATAAACACTGCTGTTTGCCTTTGGTATTGATCCAGTTGTGACGAGTTTTAGACTTTGGGAGGAAAATCAAATTTTGGGATTAATTTTGGATTTGATGGGTTAGTTTAGAAGAGGGAGTGAAAGTGATGGGCTTTGGTGGGAGAGGGTTAGTGCAGAGACTGATTGTGAGTGGTGGAGATAAGGGGTGGAACTTGTGGAGTTAGGCAAAGGAAATGGGGAAAATGGGCAGCTGAGATTCGTGACCCATTTAAAAGAGCCAGGATTTGGTTGGGCACTTATAATACTCTTGAGGAGGCTTCCTAGGATTACCAATGAAAGAGGCTCGAGTTTGAAGTGGCTATGACTGCCAATGCCGCCTTTAAGAAGAGAAGTAACGATGTGGCATCTTCATTGTCTGCTGTGGCATCTTCATCTTCTGCTGTGGCATCTCAGTCACAGAAAACCCACATTCTGGGTTCTGCTGTGGCAGCTTCATCTTTGCTTGGATGAATGAACCCCTCAATATACCCTGCCTATAACTTTTGCAGCTTAGGAACTATTACCAGCAGTTTTGTTTAGTGTTTTCAGCGTGATGTTGTGGACTGCTTTTAATATATTTATTTAATTTTGTTGCTAAGAGATGAGAAAGGGATGAGCCAACATTGTGATGAGAGAGTCCTCTGGGTTTTCCCGTGCTATATGAGCCATCCAGAGGGTTCTCAAAACTGTCCTGGAGAGGTATTTTCCTGATGAAGAGTGAAAATTTTGGCCCATTTCCTCAGAATCTCTGTTTATCTCTCCATTGTAATGTCATGAATAAGAAAATGAACTGAAGTTTTATATGTGATTTGCGCGTTGAAATGTGTTGTCTTTGGCCCTGTGGTTGCAGGTTGAGAATGCCATTGTACTGTTCTTTAGTTCATGTTATTGACTCTGAATTTCCTGTCAGTTGAATAAGCACAGACCTCATATTCTCACGTCTTTTCACTGAGATGTCTTGTGTTTGGGATGAAAATTACTTCTTCCATGATTTTATTCTGTTTAGCTGCTTTTTCTCTGTGGGATGGAAAGCAAATAGTGAATTTGGACTTTCTAGCATGCTAAACTTCATGCTTGTTTATGTAGATGGTGAGCATAGTTATGTATATGGCGGACAGATGTATTGCTAGTCTAATCTGCTACTTTTGAAGCTTGAAACGTTGATTAGTGCTCTACCTTTGTAGGTTCTTGTGCTTTAGTTAGTTAAGGACAAAAAAAAAAGGGAGTTAGAATTTGATACATGTTTGTATATGTGTATATCAAGTTTTTCACCAATCATTAAGTAGAATTTGATATATGTTTGTGTATGTGTATATGTTTGATATATGTTTGTGATCTACCTTTGTAGGTTCTTGTGCTCCATCCAACAAATCCTCCTTACAACAGCATCCAACACAATTCTCCGCCACCGGTTTGCAGCAAACCCCAGTTGCCGCCGCCATCCCTCTTGAACCCTAGAAAATAGCTGTTACAGTCAAGACCACTATCAACAAATGAAGCGGGTCTTCAAGATCTCTGACGCGGCCCAAGCAGAGCTATTTTGCTTCCCAAAACCAAAAACTCTTACCTCCTCACCATTCATCTTCACCCTCACCAAGTCCTCTAACCACCGACTTGAGACTCAAGACCACAATGTCCAAACCCAATATCCCTCCAAAGCCAACTTCTATAGCATCGTCAGCTTGTTCTGGGACAAATTGTCCCCCTCTGATTCCCGAGCCAGGGAGAATTTGAGAAACAAGGTGACGCAGTTGAGAGTCGAATTGGTTATGAATTTCAATGATGCTGATAAGATTGCGAGTGTTTTGAAGGAGAGGGGGGACTCTTTATTTCGGAGTTATTCTGATGGCTCTGCTTGCATTGAGCTTTTGAAGCAGCTGGGTTCGTGGCCTCACCTAGCCCTCGAGGTGTTTTTCCCAGATTCTTATGTGTCGGCATTATTTGATATCTTTGCTTGCAATTTTGTTCTTTTGTTTTCTAATGGAATTGGTTTGCTTGATGTAGAATTTATGTGTTAGTGGTTGTTTAACTATTTGACCTTTTTTTTAATATATTTGTGGTGTGTAAATATGTATCTTATGAGCTCTTATTGGAAATTGAGGGAAATGGGTTTGTTGTGCTTTTGGTAGCATGTATAAGGGTTTACATGCTTTCAGAAAGATGAGTGGAACAAGGCATGTTGGGATTTCCATGAATGAGCTGATTTTGTTTGTGGTAATGTTTTCTATACAATGAGTATTGATAGTATCAAGTACTGTGGATTGGTAGTACAAGGAAGACATTGGCGAGTCGATTATCTTCATTAATAAGAATACTAGATTCAATATTATAAAATTATTGCAAACCTCCCATTTTCTTTTCTATTGCAGTTTTTGGATTATTATATGATGATTTTTGAACTTTCCATATATATAGAAATAGAAGCAGATAAACTAGAAATGCCATCTCTTATCTCAATGACATCAAGAGATGCTAAACGACTGGAACTGGGACATGGTTGGAATACAATGAAGGAGAGCCACTTTGAGGTTCCCTATTATTCATTTATGGTAGTTGGAGCCCATGGTTGCAGTAAGCTCGTAGTTAATGATTCTTAAATGTATCTTAATGCTATCTTAGAAAGAATGGACTGTTTTTGTTTTCCTGGAGGGGTCTTATATGTTGGGAACATATGATCTTTAATTCCATGAACATTTTAGATAACTTAAATTGACTATAGTTCTGTTTTGACATTCAGGTTTTTAATTGGAGGAGAAAACAGGCGGATTCTGGCCTTCCCATGACTTCCGAGGAGTATGCTAAGGGTATCACAGTTGCTGGTAGAATTAAGGATGTTGGTCTGGCAGTTGAGCTGTTTACTGAGGCTACCAACAAGCGAATCACAACAACATCTACTTATAATGCACTTATGGGTGCTTATATGTTCAATGGTCTTGCTGATAAATGTCAGTCATTGTTTCAGGACCTGAAGAGGGAAGCAGTTTTTGGTCCTACTATTGTAACATATAACATTCTTATTTCTGTGTTTGGTCGTTTGATGCTAATTGATCACATGGAGACAACTTTTCAAGAAATAAAGGATTCAAATCTCTCCCCTAACAGAAGCACATACAACAATTTAATTGCTGGATATGTTACGGCTTGGATGTGGGATAGTATGCAACAAACTTATGAGATGATGAAAATCAGCCCTGTTGATCCTGACATTAACACCTACTTGCTAATGCTTCGGGGTTATGCACATTCTGGTAATTTAGAAAAGATGGAGGAAACATATGCATTGGTAAAGCATCATGTTAATGAAGAAAACATTCCATTAATCAGAGCCATGATATGTGCATATTGTAGGAGTTCTGCGACAGATAGAGTCAAAAAGATTGAATTGCTAATGAAGCTCATTCCGGAGGAGGAGTATAGGCCATGGTTGAATGTGATGTTGATTAGGGTTTTTGCTCAAGAAGATTTGTTGGAGGAGATGGAGAACTCAATAGATGAGGCATTTGAGCACAAAACCTCTGTAACAACAGTGGGTGTGATGCGTTCCATTGTTGCGAGTTATTTTCGGTGTAATGCAGTGGATAGGCTTGCTAAATTTGTGAGGCGTGCAGAATCTGCTGGCTGGAGAATCTGTCGGTCCCTGTATCATTGTAAGATGGTCATGTATGCATCACAGAGGCGCTTGCAGGAAATGGAGAGTGTCTTGAATGAGATGGATAATTTTAACCTTGATCACACGAAGAAGACATTTTGGATAATGTACAAGGCCTACTCTATGTGTGATAAAAAACACAAGGTCAAGCAAGTATTAGGATTGATGTGTAAGCACGGTTATGAAATTCCTTTGCATGCATTTCCGTCGTAACTTACCTTTCAATGGCAGCATATTAGATGCCAGAATTGTAAAAAAACAATCAATTGATTGTTGTGATAGATTCACTGCACCTGTGTGATGGGATTTAAGGTTCAACTAATTGAAAGGTACACAGCTAGTCTCATACTTTTCTTGACAGTCTTATCTTATTATTATTATTGCTACAATTACTCTTTGGTCATATAGGATTATCGGTTCTAAATTCGCATTTAGCTATACAGTTGCAAAGTAAATTTTTTTTATCGGTAACCCTTGTGAAATTATTTTATCACAACTCTAGACCTTTTAGTTTAACTGCTTATGCTGGGCTGTGTACTGAATGTTTTTGCTTAAAATGATGGAAGGCACTGTTTATTTATATATATATTTTAATTTTTATAGGAAGTTTGTATGATCTAAAGCTGTTCACTTCCATTACATAATAAGTATGACTCAATACTGATGAATATAATTGAGTTATTGGCACTGTTTACCATTCATACTTTGCATCAAACACCAATGTCATAGACCCAATACCATGCTCCTTCCGGATTTGCAATCTTTTATCAGAAGCATATATAGGACCCCAAGTATTTAGGCTGGCCTTATGAAGAGAAGTATAATTTCTTAAGCAGTTGAGTTGAATAACCAACTTGCAAACTGATGTCAACCTTTCATAAATTGATCCTGATTCCAGATGGAACAGCGGATGCAGGAGACAGCTTGTAATGATGCCTTGGTTGATGCAGTAACTGATACTTGCTAATTAGTGAAGCCTACCATATAGTTTGCATAGTTTTACTGATAGAGAAAAGGAGGAGTCCTTAATTTTTCTGTTGTGTAGGATATGTAACTTTGGAGAAGTAAAAAGGTTGATGTAGTGCAACCTTGGGAATCTCCAGTGTCTTGTACTTGCTAGTCTTATTGTTGCCTGTCTGTTTTGGGAGAAGCATCTTCCTCCCTTTTGCATGTTCAGAGAATGTATTGAGACTAGCATGTGATAATTTTTTTGATAAGTAAAAGATTATATTAATGAGAATAGACATAGCCCAAGTACATAGAAGTATACAAGAGTTAAAGCTTAGGAGGAAGGAATAGAAACAAGAAAATTCATGAAAATCTAGGCCATTGAAATCTACAGCTATAGCCCAAAGGAATAAAGTTTTAACAAAGAACAATCTAATCTCCTCCAATGAGCGCTTCTTATCTTCAAAAGTCTAATGATTTCATTCCTTCCATAGGCACCATAAATACATATAGGAACCATCTTCCACATCGCTGTGATTTGTGGAATGCCACCCAGATTCTTCCAGCTGGCTCGAAGCTCAACAACTGTAGTAGGCATAACCCAGGCTAACTCCAATCTTCTGAAGACCTCTCTTTTTGTTCCTGTTTTGGATAACAATTGACTTCAGAATCACTATCATGAAAGAGAAAATTCAATATAATCACAATTAGATCAAGAGAAAAACACCAGCGATGAAAGACTGATATTACCGGAAGCCATATTATGATAGAGATCACAAAGTTGCAAATACAAGACAATTTTTTTTTTATAAGTAAGAGATAAATTTTATTGACAAATTTCAAGGTCACCACGGTAAGCCAGAAACTGATCATACCATGTAGCTTTGGATGACATTCCCCGGGTATCCCAAAGTTTTATACTTTGGTCTTTACTATTTGGTATTAAATAATGGTCATTGTCATGGCTATCAATAAATGTAATTCCCTCTAGGTGTCGCATCAGGACCCCAGCTGGCCTATCTCTAGCAACAAAGGAACGTCTGTCCCACAGGGACACCTACATATAAGTTGTATTTCTTCCTGCACTTTGAGTATACTATATTTGAAGGCAGGGACTACTTGACACCGGCTGCTGAATTGGCAGCTTCATATAGTAGTTTAAGGGAAAACTGAACTTATCCCATTGACAAGGACGGAAAAGTGCAATTAATCCCAACTAGAAATACCGTTTGTAAGAGTAAGATTTACATTACAGAAAGTATCATCACTCCCGGAATAAATAAGATGGCCACTTTCATCGGCAAAATATACAATATTCACATCAGACTGCAACACAAAATGCAATTCAAACTCAAGACACTTTAAAGGATCTATAGTCCCATTCAATACAAGATCGCCGTTTAAATAAAAGTGTTCTTCCACAATTTCACTTGCAGTAAAACACAAGGTTACACAACGGGGATCCATTCTAAGTTCCCCCCTCCTTTTTCTGGAGTCTGGAATCTCTGATCTTTTCAATCTCAACATAATTAAAAAAATACTACTTATCAGAACTAAAACTATACAAAACACACTGCTCTGCGAATAGCAGACTTTGTTAGAGTAACAGTATATTGAGGATAACACAGTAGATACCTTATACAGGAAGCGCTTCTATTTGGAGTGAGGCTTAGCTCTCTCCATAGCAACTCTTAACCAACTCAAGTGCAGCATAACATTAGGTTAAGCAGGTGAGATTTAGGATTTGAGAGAGAGAGAGAGAGAGAGAGAGAGAGAGAGAGAGATGATGAAGACATTTTCAACATGTAAATCAGATATAAAGGAGCACAAGCTTTATGTCTTTATGCATGAGTACACTGATAAAAAAGGAAATCAATAACCTACCAGAAAACTATACAAATCAAATAAAAAAAACATAGAAGTGCTTATGAAAAAGGTAACAATACCGTATGTGCCAAAATTCTAAGGGAAAGCTTATTCGCTTCAAGATCATAAACATATATAGAATTGTCACTACTTTCAGCAACAACTTATCGTCCATCTGTTGAGAATTTTATAGAGAAGATTCCAAAAGAGTATCCCCCGTCATAATCTGAAGAAAAATCCAAACCTTCATGGATCTCCTGTGAAACATGTATACCCCAGATGTCAAGAAAGAAATACAGTGGAGAGGGAATGGAGTGATGCAAGCAGCTGCAGTCAGAGAAAATAGTGATCTGAGTAGGTACAGAAAAGCTTCCTTGGCAAGCCCAGAAGGGCATAAGACCAAATATGGTGACCTATGCTTGTTACAAGTTGTGATAATTGACATTTTTTTTCTTCCTTTTTTGGGAAAATCACAATCCATTGTGAGTATGCTACAAAATACCATAAAAGCTGTCTATCATTTTCTTGTTAAATGTAAGATAACAATAAATAGTCACAGAGAAGAAATTTCAAGATATAATTACCCAAATAATTGGTTTTTATGTCCCAGGATATTCCCCACATTGCATGTCCTTAGATACAAAACTAAGCACAAGGATGTATTCATGTGTTACAATAGTATCTGACTGTGTTTGATAAAAATAAAATCATGCGTTATAATGCGGTTATAACAACTTTTTTTTTTTTTTTTATATAAGTAAGAATATATATATATTTTTAATTACAATAGGTATAACTCAAGTACACAGGAAGTATGCACGGAACTAGAAGAATAACTTCTTGTTGCAATAACAACTTTTTAACATCTATTTCAGGGAAGCCACATTAGAATATGCAGTGTGGATCGAGGATGGACAGTTCAGAAGAACATTCTTGCCAAAAGTTTATGATGGACAGCTACCGATACATCACTTTCTCCTGATCACCGCCATCTTGTTAGTTCCTGTCTTTTGGCCCTTCTATTTAAAAGGAATATTTATATATATTTACACTTCCTAAATTTGTGATGCTAGGGGTCTGGCCTCTTAAAGGAACTACCCAGATCTGGAATATGTGTAGGTCTATTGAACACATGTACACTACTTTTTGCAGTTTTGGAACAGTGTCCTCTTTCATATGAAGAGAGGATACTGTTGAGTAAAAGTTGACTCAAAGTACATCAACCCCAAGAAACGACTTTCAGGGAGTAAAAATGGATGAAATTGTTAAAGATATCACTTTATTTTGTCTTTGGGTGATTTTAAGAATGCTCAATGTTCCAAAACAGCTACTGGTGATTGGGGTCACATATATTTATTAATAAATAATTGTGCTGAATGTCTCTGATGAGACAAATTGGTTCTTCTGCTCCCTGTTGGAACTTGGAAGTATTACTTTTGAGTTTAGCATCGCTGGTTCTGCTGTTGTTTATGTTCATTTATATTGAAATCTTGGGTACAAACCCAAAAAAGAAAGTAATTGTGGTTTTTATGTGACACTTGAGTTCTTTATCTCAGTGCCAACTTAGTAGTTGCCTAGTGGCAAGAGTGGATGGTTTTATAGAGAGAACGATGTTCTGCATGGACCACTTCACAAAGATGGAACTTGAACAATCTCTGTATCTTGCTTGCTGCTGGAAATCTGCGAAATGTTTTGTGTGCACTTGCTTGCGTTTGATATAATCCTTACTCCGGTTGGACAAATAAAAGATTTAACTTACTGGAGTGGAAAACAGTCCTCTTGCACACATATTCATGGTCTAGAGTAGTAAAATGATAGAAAATTCCTAGAAAACTCATCACAAAAGATGTATCCTTTAGAACATGACACCAATTGGCTGATGAGAATCTCCCTCTTCCTGAATAATTAACACTCCCAACCAGCCAACATCTTCACCGTGGAAACAGGTAACTCCCCCGTCTGCCAGGTGTGACTTGGCTTAACAGTTCATGGGGTCCTGATTATAATCTCATGAGCTGGGAAATCTCATTGTCTACATATTTCAATGGCTTGTTGGATCTTTGGCTATGACTGACTTCATGGATTGTCTTCCCCCCATCTCGAAGGTTTGCTTCTATGTCCAGTCTACTCATTGCATAATCCATTTCATTAACTGTAGCCCCGCTGGCTGTTACATACATTTTAGTTTAAGATAACACCCGACAAGTGAACGAAAGTAAAATAAAATAGAAAATGCGATGAAAAAGAGGAGACAGGAGAATGGGGGAGAGAGACTTTGAGGGCTACATTTTCTTATTCAAAATTGTGATTAAATATATAAAGCATAAGTCCCTATGTTTAGGCTAATCACACAAAAATGAGATAATGTAAATATCTTGATTATTATGAAAATAAAATCTCATGATTTGATAATTACGAAAACCAAATCACTCAAGATAATAATCAAATCAGATTACAAATAACCTGCTAAAAAAGGCTCAGCTAATAAAGATGAAAAATGCTGTCTACCGAAGAGAATGGTGCATTTCTTCAGGGTGTTTTTTTTTCCCTAAATTTTACTTTCGGTCTCCGTACAAGGATCCAACAAAGAGACTCGGTTAGATTTGGATACTAAAACAAAATACAAAATTCTCATCTCATCTCATCATTATATTTTATTTCAAATTTCTATATAAAATATAATAAATAATTCAACTTTTTCAAATTTTAATTCAATTTTTTCAGATTCCAAAATAATGATAATATTAAAAAAATAATATTTTAAACTTTCATCTAAAACTAAAAATTCTCATCTCACTTTCCAAACCTAACCTGTCGTTGATTTGAGACAAAATATGGTTGAATGGCAATGAAGATTCTATGAAAGAGGTAAAGCCGGTGGAATGATTGAACAAAAATGACAATATTCAACATGATTGAGCTTGAAGTTAACCAAGGGCTTTGATACCATGAAAGAAATTGAAATAAAATAAAAATTGTGATAGAGAAGAAAAAGAGAGAAGAATGAGAGAGAGATTTCAAGGGCTACATCTTTCTTATTTTAAACTGTGATTGAATGCAAAACATAAATCCTTATTTAATAGAAATTGTATGGAGATGAGATTAGATAAATATCTTAATTATTATAAGAATCAAATATCTTGATTTGAGAATTATGAAAATCAAATCTCTAAATTAGGATAATAATCAAATAAGATTCTTGATTTGATTTTCTCTCTTTTTTTTACTGGCAATTGGTGACCTAGAATCTAACTAATCTCGGAGGTGCAAAGATTCTCAGTAAAGAATTTTCCATAAGTGCATATCAAATTTCAAGAGGAAGTTCTCTCAATCCGATGATCCCTAAAAATTGTTTGCACAAAATAGAATTGACATTATCTCCAACTATAAGTTGTTGTACATATGTGTATATGATACTTTAGCAATTTCATGTCATCCCATTCGTATTATAATTTCAGTCCTAACACGAAAGGGGACTGAATTTTCCTCCAAATGGGATTGAAGGAAACTTTCTCCAAACCATATAAAAACTTGTCATGTGTGCCTTAATCACGTGAGAAGCATATGTTTCTTTTTAGTGAAGGGGCATGTCAATGTTTTAACGCAAGACATTTAACATGACCAAGGAAGACATGACAATTTTATTGATGGTTTGGTGGAAGACTCTTATATCCGACAGGGATAATACAATACTTTTAGCCACTCGGGCCGCTCCCCACAAAATAACAAAATGAACAATTAATTAAATTATTGTTCATATTCAAAAGTAAAATTTTATTGTAAAAATTATCCCAATTACTTTACTTTTGAGTTTTCATTTTCTACAGTTTTCACTTCCCTCAAACACCCTTTCACTTTCTTTTTTGTGTTCAGTTTTAAAATATGTGAATGATGAAATATTATTATTAATTAACATTAGTTAGTGTAATTGTAAAATATAAAATAAAATTAAAAATATAATATTATATTATTATTTTGACTAATCTAATGTGGAGTTATGGCTAGAGAGATTTTGGATTTGTAGAAAACATGTACTTTTCATCAAATTTTGAAGATAGCTTTGATGAAGCTAATGCTAATGCTCTTAAACTTTCTTTTGTTTTGGAAAAATAATTGTTCAAAAATGGCGGCAGTATAGTATTGAATTCACTTTCCCATCTATTTTATCATATACCTCTAAGGGTGAATTCGGTCTGGTCTAGTCTGTTTTGAGGAGATTTTGTGGACTGGACTAGACCAATTCGAGGATTTTTTAACCCTGGACCGAACCGAATATGCATAAGGACCAGTCTAGTTCGGTCCAATTTGGTCAGGTCCGGTTTGGTTGGTCCTATTCAGTCTAACCCTATACCTAATGGGCCAATAGCCTAATCAGATTCCTATGTCATTTCAGCCTAACAGTAAAAATTCACTAACATTTTATCCAATTTTAAGCCAAAAAATATCAAAAAAGAACTTGAAAGAAAAATAAAATAATCATAAAAAAATTGTCTATATACAATAAATTTGAATAAAGGGTTTTACTAAAAAAAAAAAAAATTGTCTATATCCATCCAAACAATTTAAATAAGGTTAAAATTAAAAATTATACTAGATAATGAAAGAAAACTGAAATTACATTCACAAGCAAATTTGGCTTCTAAAAGAAAGAGAGAAAGAAAAAAAAAACCATGTCCAAGCATAGATAATGAAAACTAAAAATTATATAGGTCCCAAAAAACTGAAAAATTAAAGGGTCTACAAAAATAAAATTAAACATAACTCTCGCATCTCAATACAAATTACAATTTACATCAATACAAATTATACAATTATTCTCCTAGCAGCTCCTATGTCTTAGCCTCCAACATCTTTTGGCTTAGCATACTTTTCAGTTTTCACATTACACTGTAAAGTGTAAACAAAGGAATTATTAGCAAAAGTGAAAATTGAAAACTAACAAGCTAAAACAGATTCACCTCATTAACTTGCATTGGTTGTAGACATTGTATTTGACGCATCCATAAAATTTTCACCCTCCCGAGCAAGTTCTATATAATAAAGAAATAAAAAAAATTATATAAATTTACATAACATATAGATCATAAAAATTATAAAATGAAGTAAATAAGAAACATACTCATTTGTCAATCAAAATTCTCCACCTCATCCATTAAAGTCCTAACGTTGATTGTAGTAGAAAAAGAACGAAGCCAATTCTGTATACAAATGAGAGCCTCAACCATTATCGAAGATAGACTATTTCGAAAAGGATCAAAGACATGACCCGCTATGCTAAATGTAGATTCATAGGCCATTGTAGATATCGGTATTGCAAGTACATCACGTGCAACATTTGAAAGCACGCGACATCTAAATGAATTAACTTTCCACCAAATAAGAATGTCAAAACTTGCATTAGTCTCTTCACAACTTTCAACTAGGTACCTATCAACCTCATTCTTGCTTTTCAAAGAGTTTTGTGACTGTAACCGTTACTTAAATATGGTCATTTTTTCTGCCGTCCTATCCTTAACTCTACTACTACCACTACAATCTGTAGTATTTACTTATTCATGATGAAAACTTGTGTGCTATCGTAAATCAAAACTGTTGCCTTCATTATTATCATCGTATGCCTCATACATACGGGTTAAAGTATTTTTCACCCTCCAACTCAAATCAGCCTCTTTTGTTTGATCATTGGCATACATCACTTACAATACAAAGTCAAAATATTGCATCTTATACTAATGATCAAGAATAATCCTAACAAACAACAATATATTCATATTATCCAAATTGTCCCAATATTTGTTAAATTTTTTCTTTATATTTGTGGCCATTAATCCCACCACGAGGCTTCATTCTTCACACTCCAAGTCAATTGTATCGGCTATTCTAACTAACCCCAGAAAAAATTAGTTGCAAGTTACATATTGACCCTTCGAAAAACATATAATTGCATAATGAAATAGTTGAAAAAACCTTACAAACAACTTTACCTTTTCCCAATCGTTATTATTGGGAGGCCCTAACTTCTTTGACGTTCTCTTATTCACCACATCATCAAATTTGTCATCATCGTCGTCTCCAATACTAGAAAGGAACCCCGAATCTTCTTCTTCCAACTGTTCAAAAGCTTTTTAAAATTTTAAAACCCTCTCCAACATAAGATGGGTGGAGTTCCACCTAGTTGGTACATCTAAGCAAATGCCACTTTTGTTTGCAATATCTTCCAACCCAACACATTTCATAAATATATTCCACCTTTGAGGTGAGGATTTAACATATTTTACAACATCTCTCACCTTCACAATAGACCCATCAAATTCCTTCAACTCCTCACGGACGATAAAGTTTAAGATGTAGGCAGAATATCGACATGCAAGAATTCATATTCCAAAACAGTGTCCCTTCTATACTTGATTTTTTTCTTCAAATAAGAAACTGCTCCGTTATTAGAACTTGCATTATCAAGTGTGATTGCAAATACTTTTGGTCGCCCTCAATCATGCAAACACATCTCAATGACCCTACCAAGTGTATCACCCTTGTGATTCTCAATCAAATAAAACGAAAGAATTATTTTGTGTAGATTCCAATTATCATCAATAAAGTGTGCAGTAAGATACATATAGTTGAGGTTTTGCATGGATGTCCATGTATCCGTGGTGAGGAAAATTCATTACCCTTGAAGAGCATTTCTCAACTTATTTTTTTCTTTCATATACACACTAAAACAGTCATTCGCAACTGTAACACCGGATGGAATCCCTACCCATTTTGGGCAAACAACAGGCATAAACTTCTTGAAACCCTCCCCTTCAACATGCCTAAAGGGTAACTCATCAAGAATAATTATCTCTGTTTAGGCTTGTCTGCAAGCCTCAGTACTAAATGATATGGGCACAAATCCCCCACTACTAGATCCTTCACCCGCCTTCCAACCGAGAGTAGTTTGGGATTTATCAATCTCATTCTTAAACCGACATTTCTTATATTATTTTTCAATGTGATACCTCATGGACTTTGTACCATTGGTCTTTATATCACATGCATACGAAGTACCATAGTAATGACATGCAGCCCTAGGTTTAGTTGGATCATGCACCTTTTGGTATTACTGTAAAGTGATCCCAAACCATTGATAGGTCTACCCCTATCACTCAGTTTAGTACTACTTACATTGGGTGAGAGTGGAGGAATGCTTTGCCTATGTGTAGCTTGTGTTGACTCTACATCATCTGTTGTAGAGTTTTGTGGAATCAATTCTAAAATAGAGTCCATCTAAAAAAATAATCAATCATTAGTAAAATGCCACTTTAGCTTATGTAAGAAAATGGGAGAAGAATAAATTATTAGTACCATGTTGATCAAATTAATTAGGACCTGGTACTCAAACAGCTTTTTGGGCAAGCCAATTTGTTATTAGAGACACAAAATCTGGGCTAAAGAAATATGCACTGCCGGGCCAAAGAAAAAGTATAATTAATTTTGCAAGTAAGAATTATGGTCTTGAAAGGAAGAAGAACATCATGTATATATAAACATGATGGATTAATGAGGAATCCAAGCATGCATTGGATGGATCGTATCGATATGAAGTCAAAGCCTTCATATTCCTGCATGCAATAGCTTCTACTTTGCCATTTATGAATTAAAGCAAAGGACCGTTATGAGTCAATGGCTTTTTAGCATGCAATTTAATTAATAAAATGGAAAAATACCAATCACTAAATTCAAGAACATGATATATTTCTTTTGTTTATAATTTTTTTCATTGATATCATGTTTTTTATATTCAAATAAGTACTCCACATTCACATTCAGTTTACAAATAAAATTAAAAGCATAATTAATAATTTTGCTTGCAGATCGCGCAAGGTGCATGAATGGATTATGACTGGTTTACGAGAATTAAAGAAGCCAGTAGACCTTTAAAAAAGCCATCTGCAAGCAGGGTCTTAAATCACCACAGCCAACCAATGAAGACAGAGAGTAAGGATCGGCTCAAAGGGAGTGGCAATAAAGGGCCAAAGGCTACCTACTAAGGTCTCCACAGAGAAGGTCCTAAAGAAAAAGGAAATTATTTCTATATATAAAGGCTACCTCATGCGATGGAGGGGCTGTCGGCTGGAATTTTCAGGAGACCCAACGGAGGTACTGACTGGGCTGCTGGAGAGTAGGGGTGTAAATTTAAACCGGAAAACCGGTCCGAACCGGACCGGACCGGACCAGTTTTACCGGTTTTGAATCGGTCCGGTCCGGAATCGGTTCTTATATTTTATAAACCGGCCGGAACCGGTCCGGTTCCGGTTTTGAGATTTTTCGGACCGAACCGAACCGGACCGGACCGGTTGATAAAATATATATAAAAAATAATATTTTATATATAAGTTTTATATAGAATTTATAATTATATGTGAAATATATATATATATATATAATATAATTATATATCATATATGAAATAATTTCATATTATAATTTATAAATTATAACATAAAATGTTAATCTTAAATATAAACATTTGTAATTTGTTTGATCATATGCTATTAATATAATTATATATAAGATAATGTTATTATAAAATAAAAGTTTAATCTTAAAAATGAAAATGTAATTGATCATGTATTATATAGTTATACTAATATATAGTTTATAACTAATACTAATATATACTAATATATAGCTATCTAATAGTCTAATATTATACTAATATCAATTTTACATTTTAAAAAAAACTGGAAAACCGGACCGGACCGGACCGAAAACCGGAAGTACCGGTTTAGGGGGATAACCGGTGCGTAATCGGTTTTGAAAAATACAAAACCGGTCATACCGGTTCGGTCCAAAATTTTGTCCAAAACCGGACCGAACCGGACCGGTTACACCCCTACTGGAGAGGGGGGGGTGTCGCGCGACTATTGGGTTTTGGGACTTGGGAGGTTGAAGTAAATATTGGGGATGGGGAGGGGGTAATTGGGGACATGTGGGGTGACGAATTGGCGCCGTTTGATGGTGATTATTCTTTTAACTCATTGAAAAAAATAATTAATGATAATATTATATATCTAATAGTGTTACTACTACATATAGTATATATATATATTATAATGATATGGTGATACTAATAATATATGTTATATATTATGGAATATATATTATATATTATATAATAATACATTGATAGTAAATTATGGACTATACTATACTAATAGTAAATTAGTAGTATATCGTCGTAGACTCATAGAGTCATAGTGATATAGTCATTAGTAATACTCATTAGTCATAGTGATATTGATACTATATATAGACTTGTAGTTATAGACTTACATTGATTTAGTTATAAATTTATAATTATAGTTATAATGATTTAGTTTAGTTATAATTATATTGTTAATGTTAATTATTACTTTGTTACTAACTTAGAGCATGTCAATGTATTATAATTTATGATAGTTCTACGTTAAAATGCATAATGAGTTGTATACAACTTTTTACATTTTGGATATGAAGCAATAAGCATAGATAATTTAATTATCTATACATCCATACATGCTTTATATTTACTTGCAACTTAGGTCATAGATGTAGAAGTTAGTAATTAGTTAATGGTGAATTAGTGACAGATTAATTAATTGATATTGTCATACATTAGTTAATTACAATTTACATTAGTTATTTTTAATTGCTTTATATTTACTTACAACTTAGATATTTTAAAAAAAAATATCTAATAACTTAGATAGATGTAAATGTTAGTAATTAGTTAATGGTGAATTGATGATATGTTAATTGAAAATATACAATTAATAGAATATTAATTTGTAATTACATATTTAAACTTTTATATTGTACATGAGGTAGGTTAGATGAAAATTACATAATTTATTATAAAATTATTATAAGAAAAAAATATATAAAAAAAATAAAATTTTGTTTTATTTTTTTGGTCGGTCTGATTTGGTTCGGTCCAAAAACCCTCCAACCTGGGATCAGACCGAAAATCGAAAATCCTATTGTCCTAGGATCGAAACCGAGCAAGTTTTTTTTTCGGTCTGGTTGGATTTCTCGGTCCGAACCAACCGACTTACAACCCTATATACCTCCTTGTTCAACTTGATAAATTTATCACCCCAGCTACTTTGTCAAAAAGAATAATGATACTTTTCCACTCAACTTGCCCCCTCATTTTGACACCTCATGTATTTTAATTTATTTTTTAAATTTTATTTTTTACTTAATAGGTAAGGAAGTGACCATTAGTGTATTAATTTTTTTTTATAAATGTTTTAAAATGATAAAAAAAATATGAATAAAAAAATTGAAAAAAAAATAAAAAAGATATTTTGGCCTAGTAGTCACTTGGAATGGGCTACTCTAAGTGGCAGAGTAGCACCACTTTTGTCAAAAAATACCAATCTACACTAGAACCCAACCTCATTTTTTGATATTTTTTTCACCAACCAAGAAATAGAAAGTCAACCCAACAAAGCTATAATCCCTCATGAGCTGGACCTCCCCAAATGCATTCACCACTAGATTAATTCTTTTCTTAATAGAACAAGAAAAAAAAAAAATTTTCTGTTGTTGGGTTATGTGGAGTTTGATTGTGAGCTGAGAAGACGCTAAGCCAAGAGTTCACTCGATATGGTGCTCAAGCAAAGACCAGGTAGAGAGTTCACTTGAGTAGCACTCAACATTGGGCTCGAGCAAAGCATAACTCGAGAGTTTGGTTGACAAACCACTTGATCGAATATTGGACAGAGAATTCACTAGAGGCGCATTCGATACTCTATTTGAGCGAATAACCCAGAAAGTTGCCGCCTTAGGGTTTTTCTGCCATTTACTATATATATATATATTGTTATATGAAAGAAAGAGCATCAGATTGAACAGCACAGAGAGAGCGACGATTTTGTGAAGCACAAGAGGAGAGAAGCCTTAGAGAGAGAGAGAGAGAGAGAGAAAGAGTTGAGATTGTGAGGAGAGAGAAGCTCTTGTAACTCACTGTGCTTTGTAATCCTCTGAATGAAATCCCTTGTAGCTCTGTGGAGGTAGGCACATCGCCAAACCACACAAATCTATGTTGTGTGTGTGATTGATTTATATGTTTCCACATTTATTGTTTCACTATCGTTCTTGTTATTGATGTGTGTGGGTGTTTTTCACAATAATTGGTATTAGAGCTCCAAGGTTTGGGGATCGGGGTTGAAAGAGAATGATGGCTGAAGAAGAAGTGAAGGTTGGAATCAAGAAGTTCGATGGGACAGGTTATTAAGGAGAGAACCACCTAGATCTCATGGCGGCTTTGTTAGGCATGTATGAAAAGCTGTTAGAGAATAACAAGGTGCATTTGATGAAGAAACTATTCAATCTAAGAATGAAAAATAGAAGGTATATCTATGGCCCAATATCTGATTGAATTTATACCTATCACAAATCAATTGTCATCTATTTAAATTAAATTTGATGATAAGATTAGAGCATTAATTCTGTTGGCATTATTGCCATATAGTTGGAAAGCCATAAGAATGATTGATGGTAATTATATTGGTAAAATGAAATTAAAATTTGATGATATCTGAGATTTGATCCTAGTTGAGGAGGTGTGCAGAAGAGATTTTGGCGAGCTTTTTGTTGTGCCAGAACCACTCAGAACCACATCCAAACAGAAGATAGAGATAATATATAAGTGGTTCGACAATTTGCCTATGTCTACTGGTGCGGAAACAATAGATTTCAATATGTTTATGCAAAATTATAAACACTTCAACGATACAATCTCTTTATCTTACAAATGGCCTCTTCTTAATATTTTTCCCACACTTATTTCGTTACAACTGATCTCCTTTTATAGGAGAAACCTTAGGATACAAATAGCCACTATTATTGACAATTAAGGGACTATTGTAGCCAAACTTGATATTGGAGAGAGTGCAGCAGACAAACAAGCTTGACATTGAGAAGGGTGTAACAGCTATCCAAGATATTTGAGGGGCTAATGTAAATCGTATTCACACTTGGGTTGATATTTAACAATCACCCCCTCCACCCATGTGTATCATATTAGGATGCTACAAACTATTTCTTCCTTCAAACGATTTCATCCTCTTATCGAAATACTCTTTCTATCTGCCATGAGAGATTTTCGCTATCAAATGTGCTCTAAGGCACCAATGCACTCGAAGGTACTCAGCAATGTGAGATATTGATCAGTTCCAAACAGTGTTGGAATTTGATCCTTGTGACGACTTTCGTCAACATATCTGCTGGATTATCTGTAGTGCCAATCTGCTGAAATAGAATGTCCCCTTGATCTAATATCTCACGTATGAAGTGAAAGCGTACATTTATATGCTTTGTTTGAGAATGACAACTTGATTCTTGGCCAAATGAATTGCACTCTGACTGTCACAGTAAACGATAACCTCTTGTTGTTTAAAGCCCAAATTTGCTACCAATCCTTGCAACCAAATGGCTTCTTTCACGGCTTCTGTTACAACCATGTATTCAGCCTCTGTGGATGATGGTGCAATTGTAGATTACAAAATAGATCGCCAACTAACTAGTCCTCCAGCCATAGTGAATACATATCCAATTGTCGATCATCGTTTGTTAAGATCACTTGCATAGTTTAAGTCAACATATCCAGTTACTAAACTATTTTCACTCTTTTCGAACTTCAAACCAAGATTTGTGGTTCCTAGAATGTACCACAGAATCCATTTAGCCGCATGCCAATGTGTCTTTCCAGGATTATGGATATATTGGCTAACTAAGTTGACGACTTAGAAGATATCAAGTCATGTACACACTATAACATACATTAAGCTTCCAACAACACTTGTATATGAAACATTTTTCATATAGTCCCGCTCTTCATTACTTTTAGGAGACTATAATGCACTTAGCTTAAAATATGGGACCATTAGAGTACTTACTGGCTTCGTCTTCGAGTCAATGTTGAAGCGTTGTAGTACTCTCTTCAGATATTGTTTCTGAGTGAGGTGAATTGTGCTCTTCACCCTATCTCTGTTAATCTCCATCCCCAATATTGTTTGTGCTTCTCCTAGATCTTTCATTTCAAATTATTGACTTAGCTGAGCCTTCGATTGATCTATCTCCACTTTGCTTTTACATGCAATCAACATGTCATCTACATATAAAAGCAAATATATGAAAGATTTATCTGTAAATTGTTTGAAATACACATAATGATCATATTGGCAACAAGTGTATTTCAAGTCAATCATGAAGCGGTCGAAACGTTTGTACCACTACCGAGGTGATTGCTTCAAACCATAGAAAGATTTCTTCAGATTGCAAACCCATTTTTCTTTACCAACTTCTTTAAAACCTTCCAGTTGAGACATATAAATCTCCTCCTTCAGATTACCATGTAAGAAAGCCGTCTTCACGTCAAACTGGGCTAACTCAAGGTCATATTGTGCGACCAAAGTTAGCAATATCTGAATGGATGAATGTTTCACAACAGGAGAGAATACCTCACTATAGTTAATTCCCTCTGTCTGAGCATAGCCCTTGCCTACCAATCTAGCTTTGAATCGCACACCACTTTTAGCAGCTTGATCATCTTTCTCATTAAAAACTCACTTACAACCAATTGACTTCTTTCCTTTTAGAAGCGGCACAAGCTCCCATGTCTAGTTCTTATGAAGAGACTGCATCTCCTCACTCATTGCACTTTTCCATTCAGTTTGTTTACTAGATTATATGGATTCTTTGTAAGTGATTGGGATCTGATCTCCTTCAACTAGAAGTGCATCTGTCATAAAGTCTGCATAGCATGCCAGTAAATGTGTCTCTCTTCTCGGCCTGTTTGTTGCAATTGATTCAGGTTGGCTTGGAGATATTAAGACTGGACTATCAACCTCAAGTTGTCCTTGCTCTCCATTAGTGACTCCTGAATCTTTTGGAGTAGTAAACTCCACCTTCTACGAATCATAAGGTGCTTCGCTATCATGGCTCCCTTCATGGGAGTCTTTATGCTTATGTGACTTGAGCATCTCAGACTCATTGAAAGTAACATCTCTACTGACTATTACCTTCTTTGACTCTATGCACCAGAGTCTACTCTTTTACACCAGTATTAAAGCTTAAAAATTTTGCTTTCTTAGCTCTAGGATCAAGCTTACTTTTTTTTAGCATGATAGTAAGCTAGACATCAAAAAATATGTAAAAAGTCATAATCAGTAGTATATGTACCTTTTCATATTTCAATGGGTGTCTTCCCTCCATTGGCAACTGTGGGTAATCGGTTGATGAGGTGGCAGGCATATGTCACAGCTTCAGCCCAAAATTGTTTACTAAACCCACCATCCAGTAACAAATATTTTACTTTTTCTAGCAAAGTACGATTCATCCATTCTACTACACTATTTTTTTACGGTGTTCCTCATATAGTAAAGTGTTTAACAATTTCCTCTTTCCGGCATACTTCCATGAAGGGGTCTAGAGTGTATTCACATCCATTATCTGATCTGAGTCGCTTGATCTTCCTGCCGGTTTGAGTCTTGATCATTTTTTTTCAATCAAGGAAAATCTTCAACACTTCATCATGTACACCCATACACGACGAGAATAATAATCAACAAATGTTACAAACCAGTGTTTACCTCCCAAAGATGCATTTTTGGTAGGTCCTCAAACATTGGAGTGCACATAGTCAAGCATCCCTTGTGTACTATGGACTACGGTTCCAAACTTGATCTGCGTCTGCTTCTCTAATACACAGTTTTCATAGAAAGACAACTTACCAGTCTTGGCACCTTTGAGTAAGCCTTGTTTTACAAGTGTTTGCAAAATTTTTCTCCGACGTGTCCCATACTCATATGCCAAAGCCTGGTGGTGTCTACATCAGTCTCATCTAGCTTCTCACAGACTATGGAAGCTCTTCCACTAACAGTACTTCCTTATAAGAAGTACAGATTTCCTCGCCTTAAGCCCTTCATAGTCACTTGAATTCCTATTATCACCTTGAGAATTCCATCTTCTATAGTGATTCTGAATCCTTTTGAATCTAGAATCCCAAGTGAGATAAGATTCTTTCGCAAGTTTGGAACATATCGAACTTCTGTCAAAGTCCTGACAGTTCCATCATGCAGCTTCAACCGGATGCTACCTATTCCCCGAGCCTTACGACCATTATTGTTGGTCATAAGTACTGCTCCATCAATCTTTGTGAATTCAGTAAACTAGTCCCGATTGGGACATATGTGATAGGTACACCCGGAGTCCATAATCTATTCGTCAGAATGACAAATGAATGATAGACCTGTCAAGACAAGATCTGCATCTTAATCTTTGTCTGCGACATTGGCTGTGGAGGGTTGATTCTTCTGTCGTCCCTTTAGCTTGGGACAATCCTTTTTCCAATGCCCTTTGTTGTGACAAAAGGTACATTCGTCTTTAGCGAGTCTGCTACTGACTAATGAACCACGTGATGTGGCCCGTGTTCTCGATTGAGAATCATTCTTCTTTCCTGAATACCTTGACTGTGGTCTCCTTCTTGCTGTAAATGCTTCATTTGATGTATTTAGCTGTACCTCTTTATCTTTTTTGTGATACTCATTACTTATCAAAATACTAGATACTTCACTAAAACTAATTTTTTCCTTCCTGTATAAAAGTATGGTAATCAAATGCTCATACGTATTGGGTAGGGAATTTAACAAAAGTAAAGGCTTATCTTCGTCTTGGATTTCTACATCCAAGTTTTATAGGTCAGCAAGCATCTTATTATAACTATTGAAATGTTCAGACATGGAATTACCTTCTCGCAATTGAAATCTAAAGAGCTTCTTCTTCAAATACAAACGACTCTCAATACTTTTTGTTAAGTATTTTTCTTCTAATTTTCGCCAAAGTTCGCTTGCTTTTGTCTCTCTTATGACAAAATACTTCTGATTTTTGGCAAGGCACAAATGGATTGTACCACAAGCTTGTCGATTAAGCTTGTCCCAATCCATATCTCTCATGTCCTCCGATTTCTCTTTCAGAGTAACATCCAATTCTTGTTGGATCAAAACGTCCATGACTTTACATTGCCACATGCCAAAATTATTAGTTCCATCGAACTTTTCAACTTCAAATTTGGCATTTGACACCATGGACTTATGCCCAGAGTTGCTAGTAATTTCAGAACTCCTATCACTTGCAATTTCTCCTCCTGATTTCATCTGAAATATTAATATTTCTAGAAAATGAATTTCATAATTTCAAACATACAGATGAGTCTAGAATTATCCAAATAGTTAGAAAGCACTATTGGATTGTCGATATCGGACTTCGGATGGCTTAGATCAAGCCCAAAACGGATCTAGAATTTTGAACGGTCTAGATTGATCAGAAACAACAGCCGGAGCGCGTGGGGGCGCTTGAGGAAGTGTCTTTCAAGCGTCTTCTTCCTCTTGAGTGTGTGGGGGAGCGTGAGAGCGTGTTGTGCACTCGTCTTCAACCCCTAGACGACTGTTGGCACGTGAGTCACACCTTTCGACCTTCTAGGAGCGTATGTGGGCTCCTTCGACGTCCGTTTTCAATGCTGTTTGCGGAAACATCTTCATCTTGTCAAGAAAAACCTCCTGGTGTGGTCAAAAGTTGATTTTGAGCAATTTCAATTTTCTGGGTAGCGAAAAATCGAGGCTCTGATACCAATTATTGTGCCAGAACCACCCAGAAACACACCCAAACAGAAGATAGAGACAATATATAAGTGGTTTGGCAATTTACCTACGTCCACTGGTGCGAAAACAATAGATTTTAATGTGTTTATACAAAATTATAAATATTTCAACGATACAATCTCTCTATCTTACAAATAGCCTCTTCTTAGTATTTTTCTCACACTTATTTCGTTACAACTGATCTCCTTTTATAGGAGAAACCTTATGAAACAAATAGTCACTATTATTGACAATTGAGGGGCTGCTGCAGCCAAGCTTATGAAAGGAAACAGTTGTGTGAAAGGATTCTTTCACTAAATTGAATGAATTACAATGCACATATGATGGTTGTTATATTCGCACTTGAGGTCACAGCTCGATATAGAAGGAGAGAAAATAACAAACTTTAATAAACCTAATGACGTGTTACATAACAGAGTTATACATGTGCCAAATAATTGGATGTTCTAGAAGATCATCTTCTAGAACTTTTAACACTCCCCCTCAATATGGACTATATATATTCAATAGTCTCATCTTGAAAATTAGAGCTTCAAATTGCTATTGCCGCAAAGCTTTGGTAAAGATGTCTGCCAGTTGCATATTGCTCTTGACATGCAGCATTTTGATCAATCCGGCTTGGAGCTTCTACCTCACTATATGACAATTAATGTCAATATGTTTTGTCCTCTCATGGAAGACAAGATTGGCTGCTATATGTAATGCCGCCTGGTTATCACAGAATAATAGTACCGGATGTGGATGAGGAACATGCAAATTTTTGAGCAATTGAACCAGCCACATTAATTCACAAACTGTTGACACCATGGATCTATACTCTGCCCCTGCAGAGCTCCTAGACATAGTTGATTGCTTCTTGGATCTCCAAGAAATCAATGACTCCCAAAGAAAAATGCAAAAGCTAGTAAACACTCATAGAATCCACACATCTAGACCGGTCTGCATCTGCAAAACCCTTCAAGTGCAGCTTTGATTTAGAGGATAGAAATAAACCTTGGCCATGAGTCCCTTTAATGTATTGCAGCACCCTATTTGCTGCTGCAAGATGCGTATGCCTGGGTTTATTCATGAATTGAGATAGGACTTGCACTGCATACTAGATATTTGGTATGCTAATGGTAAGGTATATCAGTCGGCCAATTAACCTTCTATATGTTGTTGGATCATCCAGCAGATCCCCTTCTGTTCTACTAAGCTTTAAATTCTACTCCATGGGAAATTTCTGCACTTTACTCCCAAACATCCCACTATCCTCAAGAATTTCCAATGCATATTTTCTTTAACTGAGGGTTGGTTTGGATTCAGAGATAAGATGAGATGGTTTTAGATGAAAAATGAAAGTTAAAAAAAAATATTGGTAGAATATTATTATTGTTTTGAGATTTAAAAAAATTGAATTGGAATTTGAAAAAGTTGAATTGTTTATTATATTTTGTGTGAAAATTTGAAAAAGCTGAACGATAAAATGAAATGAGATGAAACACTTTTTGAATCCAAACAGAGTCTGAGTGTGATGCCATTAACTGACCTAGCTATCTCAATACCTAAAAAAATACTTTAAAGGCCCTAAGTCCTTCAATTTGAACTTGTTGTCCAGAAACAATTTAAGCTCCTCAACTACACTCATGCCATTAGATGCTATCAAGATGTAATCTATGTATATAAGCAAGGTCATAAATGATGAACCAGTGACTTTGGTGAGCAGTGAATAATTTGCAGCAGACTGAGTGAATCCATGAGTGATTATAGTCCCTAAAAATTTGCTAAACCACTCTCTAGAGGCTTGTTTCAAGCCATAAAGAGACTTGAGTAGCTTACAAACCTGCTAATTCTCCCCCTATTTAGCAAGACCTGGTGGCAAACTCATATAAATTTCCTCATGAAGCTCACCATGTAAAAAATCATTATTGACATCTAATTGAATGAGATGCCAATTGAAAATGGAAGCAAGTGCCAAAACTGTCTTAACAGTCACCATTTTAGCAATAGGTAAAAAAATTTCATAATAATCGAATCCCGCTTATTATGTATAACCCTTGGCCACTAATCTAGCATTGTACCTCTCAATAGACCCATCAGACTTGAGTTTAACCTTGTAAACCTATTGGCACCCAATAGGAGATTTTCCAGTAGGTACAGTGGTGAGTTACCAAGTTTGATTAGCTTTTAGGGCTTTATCTTAGTTGCCAGAGCCTCTCTCTAGTGGGGGTAACACACAGCCTCATGAAAAGATTTAGGTTTAGATATGCTAGATAAGTTCAAAACAAATTCTCTATGAGGAGGTGCAAGGTTAAGAGAGAGTAGTAGCTAAGGGATGAGGATTACCTGCTTGTACAGAACCATTCTCAGAAAAGGAAAGCTGGAGTGAGGTCTGAGAGGGAAGGAGCCTATAATGAAATTTAGACAAATAGCCAGGAATCCATCTGGTTCTAGTAGAGGTACGAGTAGGCATGACAGGAGGTATAGATGGGGAAGTAGGGGATTCAATGTGTGGAGCATCATGAGATGGAGGTGAAGTGACAATAGGAGATGCAAGAGTAAGATAATGAGGAATATTAGGCAAGCATAAAGGGAGCACAAGTGAGAAATTATCAGTAGATGGAGGTGGTAAAACAGAAGTGAGAAAAGGAAAAATAGACTAATGAAAGACTACATCCCTAGACACAAAAACCATTTTAGTGGCAAGATCAAAAAGCTTACAACCCTTTGTGGCATAAGGATAGCCAATGAAAACACATTGTTTAGCACGAGTGGAGAATTTGTGTCTATGACTAAAAGGAGTGGTAATATAACAAAGGCTGCCAAAAACCCGTAAATGGCTAAAAAAGGGATTGTGCTTATAAAGGGCAGCGTATGGGGAGATGACACCCATAACAGGGGAAGGGATCCTATTTATAAGCTATGTGGTAGTCATGATACAGTCACCCCAAAAAGAAAGTGGGACACTAGATTGAAACTTAAGAGATCTAGCAATGTTTAAAAGGTGTTGATGCTTTCTTTTAATTCTAGCATTTTGTTGTGGCGTTTCAATGCAAGATCTCTAATGTATGCAACCTTTTGAATTGTAAAGCAGTCATAAGGAATTTTAGTCCATTGTCAGTGCGAATACTCTTAATGGCAGATCCAAATTGAGTGTGGACAAGAGCAAAACACAACTTGAGAATAGATCTAGTATCAGATTTGTGCTTCATTAAATAGGTCCAAGTACATCTAGTGCAGTCATCCACAATAGTAAGAAAAAATTTAAAGCCAGAATGAGTAGGCATAGAAAATAGCCCCCAAATGTCACAAAATGTCACAATGGATGAGATCAAAGGGATTAGAAGCAATAGAGAAGCCGACATTAAATGGTAAACGTTTTTGTTTAGCTAGAGGACATGTAGTATAATGAAAAGAGTCTGAACATGTAATGGTAGAGTCTAATTTTTGTAATAAATTGATCCTAGAGACTGAAACATGCCCAAGGCGAAAATGCCAAAAATCAAAGCAACAAGGTCCAACAGGAACACTAGGGACAAAATTATTCAAGGCTGCTTGTTTGTAAGAGTATAGGCCATCTCGCTCTTCATCCACTCCAATCATCCTCTTGCTGGTAAGGTCTTGAATCAAGCATGAATGAGGCAAGAAAACAAGAGAACAGTGAGAATCAAGACTCAACTTACTAGCAGAAATTAAGTTGAAGTGAAAAACAGGAATGCAAAGAACATTGAGCAAAATCAGGTCAAGGGAAAGCTGAATTGCGCCTATATGGGAAACAGATACAGAACTACCATTGGGAAGTTTAACAAGAGAGGAACAAGTAACATAAGAAGTAAATAGAGAGGGATCATTTATCATATGGTCCGAGGCACTTGTTTCTAGGATCCAAGTGGTAAAGGGGCAAGAGATAGGATGAGAAGAGGAGAGGCATGCTGTACCTAATATGCTGTAAGAAAAGGCTAAGGCCCCGTTGGGATTGAGAGTTGAAATGAAAGTTGAAAGTTGAATAAAATATTGTTAGAATATTATTTTTTAATATTATTATTATTTTGAGATTTAAAAAAGTTAGATTGTTTATTATATTTTATATAAAAATTTGAGAAAGTTATAATGATGAGATGAGATGAGTCGAGATCACTTCTCAATTCAAACGGAATTAAAATTGACAGACTGAGCAGCATAACCTGTAGGCTTCACAGTAATGGAATTCAACATGGAGATGAGCTGTTGGTATGGCTCGATGGTGAAGGACATAGCAGGGGCTGGCACAGGTGGAGAAACATTAGATGTTCCTTTGCCTTCCAATAAAGTGAGAGATTTCCATGCTTTGGCCAAAGAGACGTGCTACGCATCAGCCACTATTCACGGCTGATGCGTAGCACACCAACATAGTTTTTATACCTTTTTTTTTTTTTTTTCACCCGTTTCTCTCTTCTCCCTCTCGCATTTCTCTCTTCCCGTGTCCCCCATTGCAGCCCAGATCCGGCATCGTCGCCGCCGGTTCGGCCTCCCACCGCAGCCAACGACCAACGCCACCGAGCCCGTCCTCCTCCCCCAGCCCGAGGCCGTAACTCCTCCGTACGCATGCCCGTCGCCCCATCCCACTCACCCACGTCGCGGCTCACATTCGCCGCCATCGTTGCCGATTCGGCCTCCACCCCCAACCCCCGAGGCCAGTAGCTCCTCCACACGCAGCTAGTTTCTCCCCCTCTCCCTCACGGTTCATTTCTCTCTCACGGCCAAATCTGTGCCACCGGACAACCGACGCTACCGTCATCTCGCGACAGTCGACGGCACCTCGACAGTCGCCGCACTCCGACAGTCAACGCGCGAGGATGGGCGACGGGCAGAGGCCTTGGGCGCGGGGTGAGTCCGTGGTCGACGCTGTGAAATGAGAGGGAAATGAGAGAGAAGTGAGTTTTATTAGAGGGTGTTTTTGGTCATTTTACATAGGTGTGTATTGTGTGATATCAAATAGTGACTGATGCCAATATTTTCTCTTGGCCAAATAGTTGTATTAGAAATTGTTTAGTGGTGAAGTATCTGAATTGGGAATAACATAATTTCTAAGGTTTTTACTTTTTCCTTTTTTGGGACTTATGTGCTTCCTCAAGAAATTCAAGAGAAGCTATGTCACGCAGAGGAAGAGTATTTTAAGAAGGGATTTGCTACACAATCTCCTATTATTTATCCACACTCCATATTTTTTAATATTTTTTAATATTTTTTAAAATTTTTTTTTGAATTTATTTATTTTTAAATATTTCAGATTTTTTATTCACTATTCATATAAAAAATATTTGATAAAAAAAAATTAAAAAAAAAGTGAAGTGTGGAGTATGATGAATAGTAAGAGATTGGAAAGATTATTTCTTTTAAGAAACAGTTTGCAGCTTTGCAATCATCTATGCCAATGCTTGACCTTGATTTGACTGTGGTAACATCTCTCTCCCTCTCTCACACGCACACGTGTAAATACATTTACGTACTTTTTGTGTTTTAAGGGATATATGAATGCTCAGTGTTGGAAGTACCTATTTTCATCATTTCTGCCTTGTATTTGGCAGGATATGGTGCCACCCAAAGATCCGTACATTCAGGTGAGAGTCCTCGAAGAGATCGGAGTGGTACTCAATGATGATAAGACGACCAATTTTGCTTGCCACTCTATGCACTTTCTTAAACGAACTGATGCCGAGCAATTCATCTCACGGGTGGGTTCTCCATTAATTTATTTAACTAAAATTCTCATAGCAGAATGAATGGCCTTTTGGAATTTTTCTAATCATCTCTCTAGATCTCCTTGTTATCAACAGGGTTTAATGGAGGAACTCACAGGCTGATTTAACAACCTTCTTTGTTATGCGGTCTTTTTTTTTTTCCCTCAAAAGAAGATACTGTAAAGAAGAAATAAGTTGAATTTAAGCATTTGCTACCTGTTAAGGTGACACTTTTGTTTTCGTTCAGTTTTATCATGTACGGTGAAAATCTTTCCCCTGGATGAATAGGGCTCTATAATATTTATTGTATACTTTTTTGTAAGAACATAATTGCTCACATTTTTTTTCATTTGTCATGTTATCAACACCAAGCCAGCGGGTTAAAAGTGATAATTTATGTTCGTGTCATGTCAAGTCATGAGTATTAGATTTTATGGATCAATTTAAATGCAACCCATTCAATTTAAATCCTAACACGATCCGTATAAATAATAGATAATGTGACAGTTTTTATAACTTATTTAATAATTAACTTATATCAGGTTAGTTTGGACATGACTTGTTTAACCCGTTTTATATAAATGGGTGGAGTTGATCGATATATTTATTTTTTAATCCATTTTATATATAATACAAGGATAACTATATAAAGCATTCACAGTTACAATTGGATTTATGAAAAAGTATTTTATCATCATTATTCAAACCAAATAAGATATAAGAACATTAATATTTTCATAAACTAAAATCACATCAATTTTTCTTTTTTAATAATTTAAGATATTTAGTAGTCAAATAATAATATTAATATTGCATCTCAACAATATAAAGACATATAAAACAAACCATTTATAGAATTTATTCATATTATACATCGGCAGAACCACATTTTCCTCTTTTTTTTTTTCCTAAAAAAATTATATACCTGAAAATTGCCCCATCCCTCCCCAAAAAAAAACAAAAAAAATAAAAAAATCTGTTTATACATAGAAATGCCTCTCCAATTTTTTTTTTTTTTCCTATATGCTCCTTTAATTTCTATATATAATCTATTTTACTATAATGTGGTTCCTTCAAAATTAATTTCTTTGCACCTAATAATTCTTTCAACTTAATAGGTAAATTCTGAAAAAAGCTTAAAACTAAAATTAAATGTATGAGAATAAAGAATTTATTAATATGGACCCCAAACTTTTTGAGTATACTATACTAAGCTTCTTAATATGAAATTCAAAGTGAAATAAACATTTTTATTCTTTAGATTTCATTAAGTAAGAAAAAATTTATTGGAGACCTCAATTGCAGTATTATATACTAAATGTGGCACCAAAACATCTAGATTTTACATAAATTTATATAAACTAGCTTACATATTAAAATGAAAAATAGGTTTATGAAAGATCGTGATTTGTTAATTTTTATTGCGAAAAAATTTTTTAAAAATATCTTTACAAAAATGATAATGAATGATTTTTTTTTTTTTTTTGGAAATGAGAAATTGGAAGTTTTTTTGCTCCCAGTTTAATTACCGTTATACCCAACATTGTCAAAACTAGTTTTAATCAAAATATTTTACCTCAATGTAACTAACAAAAGCAAAATCAACTTTCACAAAATTTCAAGGAAAAAAAATTCAAATTCAAATTTATTTTTAATGGATTAATTCCACCACTTCTTCAAATTCCAATAATAATTTCTCTGAAAAACTTTGTCAATCCAGTTTTAGTGAGTTCACTACTTTCACAAAACTCCATAAAAATAACCTAATTTTTTTTCTTGAAGATTTAAGAAAATCTCACGAAAATTGGAAGGTATATAACCTATTTGCATACATCATTATATGTCTATTTCTCTAGTACAGTACCGTACACCAAGAGATTCAAATCCACCGCATCAATTCATTAATCCCACTTGAATTGATTCAAGATATGAATCACTTCGGAGAAGTTTATGTAAAAACTTACCCTTACCCTTTTAAGACTAATTAAACTACCTAAACATGTGCAGACGTGTAATCCTTCCAGGCTTAGGGTACAACTATTCAGTACGTATTGAGTCTATTGACCCCACACTTGCAACCATCTTTGTTAACATGGGACATAAACCTTTTTATATTCACGAGTGAGATTTGGCCGGCCCTCAGCTGTGCAAAAGCCATGTTAGCCAAAGTGGGCAACACTTGCATCATCTTCTTGATGATAATGTCTGAGGGCTCTGCTCAAGGGAGTGCATGACAAGAGGAGCCCAGCATTCCTTCATAAGTTTGCCAATAGGTTTTTAGTCTATGCGAAGCAGACGATCATTGTTCTTTGCATTCCTTCATGTCATGATCATCCTATTCAGTTTCTACCTTTTATGCTCCCTTTACCAGAGGAAGACACCTGTAAGGCTTGTCTGCTCTTCCCCAATTACAAGGGCTCTTCGGGTCCATTTCATGGGAGACAATCTCATAAATTCTTTCTCAAGGTGTCGTGTTCATCTGCGTTATAATTATGTGGAGGATGCACTCAGTTGAGTTTGAGGAATAATGTTATATACAGTCATGAAATGTATAAATACTATATAGTCATTTTGAAAAAGAATGAAGTCTATTATTTAAAAATTATTATTTATGTAGGTCTTGTATTTATTCATTTTTTTCCAAAGTGATTGTGCGGAGTTTGTACACTCACGACTGCAACTATCATTTCTCTATATTTTATGTCTACAAGCAACCAATTTAATATTCAAGTGAGTTTGAAATTATTTACGAGTTGCTTTATTTAATTAAAATAAATTATTTTTATTTTATTTTATAAATTTTGACAAACTAACATTTACTTTGCTAATATCTTTCTAAAGTTTGTAAATACATTTATTAATTGTTATATTAATAATGATTTAAGTAACATGTTTAGTATTATGATCACATTTTTTCTTAGATTATGTTTGGAAGGTGGGATGAGAATTTTGTGTTTTGTTTTAAAGTTTAAAATATTATTTTTTAGTTTTAAGATTTGAAAAAGTTAAATTGGAATTTGAAAAAGTTGTATTGGGATTTGAAAAAGTTGAATTGTTTATTATATTTTATATAGGAATTTGAAAAGGTTGTAATGATGAGATGAGATGAGATGAAAATTTTGAAGAAGATGGAACATCCAAACATAATCTTAATCTCTATAAATATTTTAAATATTTTTATTATTAATATAGAATGATTGTAAAAAATAATTTATTTGAATTAAGTTATTTGAGTTTACACATACTTATACGAGTCAAGTCGAGTCAAATTTTATATAAGTTGTATTGTTTAACAATCAAACGTAATTTTGTGTTCACGCATGACTCATTTAATAAACGAATCGAGCCGAATTCGAATTTGATTCAGCTGATCTCGAGTAGTTTGTTGAGTAATATTGTTTATTTACAACCTTAGTTATGGGAGAACCTAACTTGTGCTACTATCAAAAAACTACTTTGGGCAAAATTGTAAGGATAATATATTTAACACTCTCTAACGGGCTCAACCGTTGAAGTATATTTGACAGTCTCTGTTTTGACACTACTTAAAATCATCACTCGTAAAAAACACTTAAATTGATAAAAAAAAAAAAAAAGCATCTTTAATTATTCATATTATACATTTTTTAACATTTTTCACACAATTTTGTTAGATTCAAGATTCCCGGATATAGAACATCAAAAATCGGTGGAAATTGAGAGTCTCTTCAAATTAAAATAGCTAATAGACAGTAAAAACAGAAAATGAAGAGATTGGAGAATGGACTTGGGAATGGTTAAGAAATTCCAAGCTTGGGTAGTCTTTGTAAATCAGCTTTGAGTCACTTAGCTCAGCAGGTCATCACAATAGTTATAATTGCCAAGAAGCAAAATTATACAAGAAAAATGATATTTGCAGTCATGAATATGGAAGAACGTACTCCTTTTGAAAAAAGTGAGAAAAAATAGAATTTACATGAAAAAAATTAATTTTTTAATGATAGACTTCATTATTTTTCAAAAAGAGTACTTGACGTTTGCACAATCCATAACTGTATCTAGCATTATTCATTATACAATATCAGCTTTTGCTAAACAAATGTTTGAGAAATGTTTTGGTCAAATATATCACATTAAGTTATGTTAGTTTATAAAAATTTTTTATATAAGATTTACGTATAGACGTAACACTTTTCATCAAATACAATCAGTGTAAAAAACAAACCTTCTATAATGTTGACTAACTTCTAAATTTTTTTTTGTTGTAAATCAGATTTTATCAGGTTAGAACTGCGAGACGCGTCTCCCATGTCTAGGAAAAACAGAGACGGTTTCTGTACAAGAAAAATCTTGTCATTTCCTTGCAAGTATGGTGGCTGTTTCCTAAAATATCAACCACCTAGCTCTTGAAATATATCATTATTTTCGTCATATTTTGTCAGCAACTAAACAGTTACATGACGTGCAGTTCTGCCTTTTTGCATGTGATCCAAGCAACAAGTATTGATGGCTCCGCCCCCCTCAGCAGTATATAAATATGTGGCAGTGGCACATCATTCTCCCCCTCGACCCTCTACGCTCACTTTCTTCTGCACCAAACCAAACTTGTTTTTCTTTCGTTATTTTGCTTTCAAGTTCAGGCTCTTTTGGCTCTTGTTTAGTTATTTCAGAGTTCGGAACTCCTCAATTCAGCAAAAATGGCTACAAAAACTGCAACAGCCAATCCTTCAAATAAAGGGAACGCTAGGCTTCCTGCAAAGAGAGGTCAGATCAAAGTGAGAATAATTTCCAAGTTTGTGAAGATGGTAGTCGGAGCAGCTTCAAAAGCAGTAAGAGGACTGAGAAGAAATAAAAGGGTGATAGAGGAAACTGAACTCCACAACGATAAGGCTCCAAGCGGCAAGCGCATGGCTTACCAAGGGCATTGTGATATCTAAGCTAAGCTGAGATCATCAAAACAGCATCATTTCTCGAACATTGTTGTCCAACGCTCTCTATATTTGCAGTACTGATCCTATTATTTAGCTGCATTCTATCAATAATGTATTATTCCTGTAGGCTTGTGACAATGGCCATAGATTAATCATTATCATACCCAGTTCTCTCTCTCTCTCTCTCTCTCTCAATTTGATACTTGCGGTTTTTCTTGCATATGTGCGAACATTCCATTCTCTGGTTGTTCAGAAGCAAAGCTTTATGAACAAGACGTAAACATCTGGGTGTTATGACTTGTTCATTATTTGGTCAATTTCAGCGGTGAAAGACCAAAAGATATCAATTGTATATGAACTCTATTTGTGGCAAAATGGCCTGATATTTGCATATAGCAGAAGTGGCGGTGCATATTCACGTGTAGCGTAGATTGCTCTTTTTTATTCCTTCTCATATCCTCTGTTTTCCTACTACTATTTTGTGCACTATATGATTGGTACAATTTGGACAAAAACTCATCACTCTGACCAAAGCAAAGATTAACATGTGGACCAATCCTTATGTTTGGTGTTGGCTGTGATAGTCAACAGACCAATTGATGGCGAACGTGAAACCCAACAATTAATGGCGAAAGTGAAACCCAACAATTAATGGCATTTAATCAGGGAATAAATTCTCCTGTATTGAAAAGGAAATATAGTTTACTTTATTATAGGCTTACAACAACAAAGAATTTTGTGCACAAATTCTAGCTTTAATTTGTATTTCATATGGTTTTCAGAGTTAACAATGTAGAATTCAGAAGCTGTTTTGGGTGGTCTTGGGATTACAATCTTTATAGTCCTTTCTACTTTAGATAATAAAAACTGGTGCTAGGCTCAAAGTCACACTCTCCTATACATATAACGATTATTACATTAATAGGAACACATAAACCTTACAAGAGAAATAAGGCTTTTGTTGCTGCATCTGAAGCACATTTGTGCTTTTGCCAAGTAAAATGTTAAAAGCAATAATAATAAAAAACTACATCTTTATACCCAACTAGTAATTGGGCATTAAAATAAGAGAACTGTTATAGATACAAAGAAATTACACAAAGTAAACCCATAAACTGATGTGACTTCATAGAATCTGTGAGACCTACTTTATAATAAAAGTAACTTTACAATTTGACGTACCACATGAAGTCACATTAGTTTGTGGATTTACTTTTATGTTATCGCTAAAAAATTTTTCTTAAAATAAACTTGGACTATGAAATCATATTACCCAAAACAAACAAAAAATGAAGATGAAGATGAAATGAAAATTTGATTATGTTTTCCATGATATTGACACTTCTTCTCTCCCAAGCAAATAATAAACATGACCTTTGATATACACATAAATGCCCACTTCCCTAATCCTAATTTACTTGAGGCTCTCATAATTGAAGAATATTCATCCAAGAATCATTATACACAATTTTAAGTGCTACGTTTATCATTGAAAGGGTTCCTGTATTATATATATTATATTTTTTACTTCGTTTGGTTATCAAACCCATCTCAACTCATTTCAATTTATCATTATAATTGTTTTAAATTTTAACACAAAATATAATAAACAATTCAATTTTTTTAAATTTTAAAATAATAATAATATTAAAAAATAATATTTTAATATTATTTTATCATCTCAACTCACTTCAACGTACAAACGCAACCTTGTCTTTTCCTTTTAGAAAATCTAAGCCGTTACTTTTTGCCTCTTGGGAGAGAGAAAAAGTGCTTAATCAACCATGTGATTATCGTACGACAACTTTTTTAACCTAGGAAACATATGGGACCACAAAGCACGACCAAGTTTTTGTTCCACTCTCTACATTTGTGTATGTCTTGAGTTATCTTATCTGATATGGGTTTCACCATTAGCAAGCAAGCATGCATGAAGCAGCACTAATTGAGGAGCCAAAAAAACAGTATTTCTGTCATTATCCTGTGAACGTGTTGGTACCGTACCATAGTTGTTGTAACCCTTATTAATGATTGTGCATTGTTGGTAAATTTGTTTCAGGCCATCGACTTCAGATGGGGTTTTTGTGCTCTCTCTCGAAGAACATAAGAATGAAACCCTAGTTGTACAAAACTAAGAATGATAATAGATAAACAAACAACAAAGGATTCCCTCTCCATTTCACTTTAAATTGATAGTTAGTATCTATTTAGTTTACAAAAAATTTGTGTACAGTTACTTTTACGTATTTTTTCGTACTCCACTGTGATTGGTCAAAATAGTTATTTTATATTAAAAAAAAGTAAAGCAACTAATCACATCAGTAGAGTACGCAAAGAGTACGTAAAAGTGGTTGTATATTGCAGAACTCTTTAGTTTATAATATGATATATTTTGATTATTGCACTTGTTAATTGATCATCAAAATATTCTCAAATTTTATACTAAATAATTCTTGAACTCATTATTAATATTCTCATATTAAGAATAAGGGGTATTCTCTAGTGTCATACTGAACTAATTGAGATGGAGTTGCTATGTAAAAGTGGCATTGTCCTTGTCCTGTAGACCCATAAGCTTTAGCCAACTGACCATAATATCTCATATTTTACATTAGGTCCTGTTTGGATATATAGACGATTTCATCTTTGTATAAATAATTTAACTTTTTAAAATTTTAAAATAATAATAATATTAAAACATAATATTCTAACAATATCTTATTCTATTAGGTTGTCATGTCTACTAGAAAAATATGGAAATAATGAGGTTGTTCTGGAAACGAGGCTTTATCCCTGTCCTATAGGCCCATAAGCTTTTCTTAATCCATGTATTAATGACCTAATGTTTCTAACGGAGCACTGATGTTTTCCACTGACACCTAAAACTCAATCCCACAATATCCCATGTATTAATCACGCGAGACGATTAAGGCCTGGTAACTGGTTTGGATACCAGTAATCTCACATCTCATTTCATTCTATCTTAATTTAATATTTAAATATAAATATTTTTGAAGTTTAAATTTTCAACTTTTTCATCTAATCATTATATTTTTCTAAACTTTCAAACAAAACACAAAAAATAATTCAACTTTTTCAAATCTCAAAACAAAAATAATAGTAAAAAATTATATTCTAATAATATTTTAACTTTATAACATTTTTATTAAACTTTTTCTCTTTCATTTTCCAAAGTTTCATGAAACATCTCAACTTAAATAATTTCATTACTATTCCAAATCATTTCGCTATCATTTACGTATCATTTCATATCACACTATCCAAACAAGGTCTAAAATACTATTATTGCACACTTTTACACAACAATCTAATTAATTATTAATTTTTCTTATAAGTTTTTGATGGATTTGAATTAAAATATATATATTTTTTACTGATATCATATTTCATAGCCTGAGCAACTCTGCGATGGGTCGATTCGTTCTTGCGAATATGGAGGAATGAAGGCTTGGGGTCATGAAAAATACCTCAAATGCTTAAGTCAGTTTGGATTTTCAATATATAAAATACCATAGATAATTAGTGAATGATAAATAAGAATTTACATTAATAAAGAACAATTACATGAATCAAAAATAAATTAAAAACATCCTCAATTGTGCAAGTTTATCCCTAGCTTTACTTAAGGACTTAGCTGTCCATTTGAAAAAAAAAAAACTCTCAAAAATCGATCATGGTGATGTTGCTCCGTACTCAGGTCATGCTCTCTTCCAACGTTCTGCCACGCAACATGTCATTCATGCCTGATCATGATAATAGCTGACAGCCCAGGGTTCACGCCGTGGCGTGGTCTCGGCCTAGCGCGCCCACCTTCGAGGTTTATTCAGGGACTAGGGTTGTCCTTGACCTTGCGTATATGGATTGTCGGCCAATAGACATGTCAGACCTTCTGACTCAGGGTCTACGTCCCGAGCGTGCTACTTTGTTGCTTCTTTCTAGGCTTCCTGGGTCGACCTCGCCCTTCTTGGCCCGGCCCATTCTATCATTTTATACTGATTTTCTTCTACCGGCTACCCTTAGACCCATTGGTGCCTCCTGGGCTAGGCCTGTTTGGTTTGGCCCGACACTAAGAACGGCCTCCCTCACAATTTTATTATGAAATTATGAAATAATTATAAATGAATTGTAACTCTATCCCTTATAATTAATCAGATTGATAATGCATACATTCAAAACTGGGCCTTTTTTGTGCCCTCTCACGTACGGCTGATGTCCGATGCACACGTTTGCCTAAGGAATACATCAACAGGTTTGCTTCTGCTTTATATTTGCAGTCTCAGTAGTTGGATTATGCAAAATAATTTTATTGCATGTTGGGTTTGAAGGAGACATGGCTGTCTCTTTTGGTCCCTGTAATGGTGTGTTTGTACCCATGAGAAATCATCTTTCATTCACACGTTCGTTTGGATTCATACACAGACTTTATGTTCGTTTTGGGAACCCACATGACTCGATGCTCTTTTGAGTTGTTTCGAAGTCTTTTGTCGAAACATTTAACAGCCCTCAAATCCATCCACGTCAGTGCAGCGTTCCTTTTCTAGTGGGACGGTGATTTCCCCTTCAATAATTGTGCGATACAAGTGAGGTTAGGAGTGGTGTCAGCGTGGGGGAGGGGGTTGCAGCTGAGTTTGAGTGAGTGATTGTCAGTAGTTCAATTTTATTCGTTTTACTTTTATTTGAATATGAGTAGTGCTCGAGTTTTTTTATTAAGTTTAATTTAATATTTACGAACAACTCATTTAATAATAGCAGTGAATTCGAATTTATTCACAAACTATTTTTGATTAAGCTAATATTATATTTTCACGAACAAATTTTGCTTTTTGCTAATATGTTTATAAAGTTCATATATACGTATCAATAATTATATTTGTAAGGATTCAAGTAACATATTTAGTATTAGGAACTTAATTTCTCCAAATCTTTTTAAATATTAAAAACATTCTCATTATAAATATAGAAATAATACTATAAAAATGTAACAAATACAAAATTATTCGAATTTATACGAATCAAGCTGAGCTTTATACGTGTTTTATGGTTTAATAATTGATCATAATTTTGTATTCAAGAATAGCTTTTTTAATAAAAGAATCGAATCGAACTCAGTTTAATCAAACCGATCTCGAACGGCTTGTCGAATGTCCTTATTTATTTACAGCCATAGGTCTCACCTCTCGAACAAGCGACTTCGGGTGTCTGCCGAAGCAGGCGTGGCAAGCAATTTAGATAGAGAATCGTAAGATCATTCCCGTTCAAGAAAATGATGCTTTATTGAAGCATATAAAATTGAAAACACAATTTTCTTTAGGCCTTGTTTGGTTATACAGATGAGATGCGATTAGATAAAAGTTGAAAGTTAAATAAAATATTATTAGAATATAATTTTTAATATAATTTTTATTTTAAGATTTAAAAAAATTACATTTATTATATTTTGTATGAGAATTTAAAAAATTTATAATAATGAGATAAAATAAAAATATCATCTTGATAACCAAACTAATTTTAGCTTTCCTCGAAAATTGTTTAAAAAATAAGATAATTTCATTTTCATAGTAAATTGTCTCATCTCTATTTATATGCATCATTCTTACTACAGAAAAAATAGGGTTGTTTTACTCCTCTAATACCTGAAATGATTCTTTGATTATAATTTTTTGAAATTAATCATTTTCAAATTATGACCCGGTTGTACAAACTTTGGCCCAAATAAAAATTTCTTGAAATTGTTTCTACACATTCTAGGGGAGATACATATCATTGTTTAACATAATAAAAACTTTATATACTACACTATTATCTCGCACACGGTCTATTGTTCTGATGTGACAATATAAATTAACCTTGATTTAAAAAAATAAATAAATTATCGGTCCAAGGTTGGACAATAGGACATTAGCATAGGAAAATAAGAATGAAGTGAAAAATATAACATATAAGGATAATTCATGACAATCCTATTGTAGGGAGTTGTCATTTCAAGCAAAGTTGGAGAAGAGCAAAGACATGACAGTTCATCATCCATCGATAAGAGGACACAAAAACCCATATGCTCACATAGCCATTTTAGTGTTGGGGTAACTTTAAGTTCTGACAATTCTTGCTCACCTTTTCTTTTAACAAGATAATGCACCTTAGAAAGTGAGACTTTTAGCCCTTTTTCCACTTTTTTTTGGGCCGAAAGACGTTCGGCCGGAAGCAACTCTCTTTCAAGAATTCTTTACTAGTTACTAACGACATGATTCCTCTTATTAGTGATATTAAGTATCACTTCCTATCTTTTAAAAAATGAAAAGTTAAAAAAATATATCGTTCTATAAATCGATGCGTGCATATTTTGGTATAATAGGCAGCGGAGATGCAAGCCTACAACAACATCCCTTTAATTCAAATTCTATCTTCTTTGTTATCTTTTCATAGTGGCAAAGATCAATCTCTTTTATTTGTATAATTAAGTTCTTTACTTTATCAACTCTTGATGTATTTGGTCTTTCATATATATAAAATAGTAATCAACTTGCACAAAAAAAAAAAAAAAAAAAAACGAGGTGGAGGCTCGGACAAAACATACATAAGAATAGAGGTAGATGAGCAGAAAGCATCAAGATATACTAGACCTAGATAGTTTATTAGAAGTAGCATAAACTCAAAGGAGCACTGGCAAATGCCAGTGAAGTTTAAAATATAAATAACTTTGTCGAAATGATTTGTATTGAACTTGTCAAAAACATCTAGTTTAAATTTTGAATTACAATAATTATAAACTCTTTTCCAAATTTGGAGAGACATTGTTCATCTATCAATCTATATTTTATTCCCAAATAATCAACAATAAAAATTAGGAATTATGTATCTGCTGTATTGTGAATTTGTGAGGAATTATATTTCCCTTATGTACTATAAAATACAATAAACATTAGGGAATAAAAAAGTTATTAATTTTTTTTTAAAAATATAATATTATATTATTATTTTGACTTTGGGATGATTAGGCCAATGTGGACTAATTTCTTCAATGGCTTTGACTTTAGCCAAAACCTTAATTTTTAGCCAAATTTTAAACTTGACTTTAGCTAGACTAATGTCAATGCTTAAAAATAGTTGTATGCTTCAATCAATTCCCAATGACAAATCTCTCTCCCAAGTTCCCAACCTCTCTTCCTACTCTAGGTAAAGGAAATGGTGCAGGAAATGAAATACAACCTGCAAGAGAGCCCTATCTTCAAGTAAAAACAGTGCAGTAGTTCCAAAAGCAAACTCAAAGCTAGTCTATAATCATCTTTGTTTTGGTATGTATAAATTTTATAAAAAAAAAAGGTACGTATATATAGTCCAAGTATACAGGATGCATACAAGTAAGGAGATAAAGGGTCTCCTTACCTGAGTCCTCTACTTGGATTTTATAGGGCCTTTTTGGGCCTCCATTTAGAAGCACAGAAAAAGACAGTGCACACACTTCTTCACCATATTGATCAGTCCACTAGCAAATCCAAGATGAACAACTGGCAATCAATCATATGGGGTATCACAGAAACAGTCATCCCACCCGAACTACAGCAAATGATGCGCTTTAGAAGATCGTGACCTCAATAAATATTACCAATGTTTATCGCTGCTTAATTTAAATTTAGGGAAAAGGCCAAGGAGAAATAATACATTATTTGATGAAGATATTTTGAACGGTCAACCATTATTTCAAGCGCCCAGATCATTTTAAAGAATCATTAACAGCATTTCCAAAACTAAATGTGACATGGAAGTTGATGCAATGAGGACATTCTTCTGATATCAGTACATATCAGCCACTATATACGTTCTATCTCTGTTTAAACTAGTTGCAGCTCCTCGTTTTATTGGCTAACTACTAGACAAGAACTAGAGAATCAAAAGGAATGCGTTGCACTAACTCAACGCATGCAGCCCACCAAACAGAATATTAAAACAGACAGAGAGAGAGAGAGAGAGAGAGAGAGAGAATGTCAGTTTTTAATTTCTCGGAAAATTCTCTCTCAAGGTATTCTATTCTATGGCCAAAGTTGTTTTTGTCACTTCCATGCTTTAAATAGATGCTTTATCATGTCAAAGAGCATTGATCCTTTATTTCTACCAAGTAACAACTATTGCCAGAGTTGCTCGTTCACTTTCGTGCGTTCATGAATAATAATGGACCTGTTCATGCAAGCTCAGTGGAAGCAACCAGAACATCTCTGGCAACAATATTTACCAATAACCCATATTAACACTCATTTCACGTGTGGGCCAAACTCTCCCTCAATGGGTAGTTCAATACGTGGAATATTTAATTAAATGGGATAAAGTGTAGAGCCAATAGTCAAACTCAAAACCTTTACTCTGATAGCATGTGAAATCACCACTTGTCTCAAAAATTAAGTTGATGGAAATAGATAGATTTTATTATTTATTTTATATTTTAACACAATAATTTGTAGAAAAGCATGGGATTGAGCACCAAGAATGAAGAGAAAAATATGAAAAATCCATTTTCCACAAACAAAATATTTATACACTGTAGAGATAACATTATAAAGACCCTTACAATATGAGTTGGGTTGTTCTGCTTATACTCAGTTTTCTTTGATTCAACAATCTTCTCCAAAGTCTGTTGATCCCAGACCTCCATTGTTTCTTCAAAATGAAAGAAGTCATGTGAAACTCATAATGAAGTTAAATAAATCAAAGTAAAATAGCAACCAAAGATGGTAAGTTTCCTATTCAATACCTTGGTCATGCTTGTCACTGTAAAGATCAATCTTTTCCCCCTTCCTCTGAACATTCAAATCATGTGAAAATTTGCATTTGAAGCCTTTAGCACACTGAACCACTTTATAAAATTGACATAATATGGGACTTGGGATCAACTCCTGATCACCAACCCAATTATTACAAATTGTGCACCGTCCACAAAATGAGTATAACAAAAGAGTAATGCTAGACAAACGCCTGCATTTTGCTTAGACAAAATTCATGTATTTTATCTTTTTCATTTTTTCTTTTCACATATTTTTAACATCTTTAAATATTTTTAAAAAATAAAAAAATATCAATACATTAATAGTTAGAATTGTTCATCCAAGCCAGGTTTTTTCCCAACCCTGTCCAGTTCTAGGAAAATCGGATTCCAGTTCTGGTTCCGGCCGGGAACAAATCCGAGCCTGAACCCAGGTTAAGTTACAAAACCAGGTTTACAACTCGGTACCTTTTTTTTTTTAATTTATTTTCTTGTTGCAATCATAATATTGTGACATATGGCCAAAGACTTCTAAAATTGTTGAATTTTTAATGTATTTTTGAGTACTAGCTTTGCCATTTTAGTGTCATTGACCGATAGTTCTTTTAAAATTGATTATGAAACAATATTGGATTTTTTTTTATTTATTAATTCCATCTAAAATTGATTAGGAACTCTTGAAATTTATGTCCCAATTCTATGACTAAGGATGAGAAAATTGTAAACAAAAAGTAGATAATTCTTTTTTTGCAATGATTTCACACTCTACCCCTTAAATTTATAGGTGTAGTTACCATGAAATATTATTACCTTCCAAGGTGGCCACCACTGGATCTTAACCTTTCAATTTATTATTGCAGCAGCAGATGAAATCATGAAACAACACGTACAATTTACTATGGAAGCATGCATATTCTATGCACCAAATGCAAAGAAATCAATTCTCCAATGGTCCTTTAAAAGAATTATCAGTCAATGACACTAAAATGACAAAGCCAGGACTGAAAAATACATTAAAAATCTACAGTTTCAAAAGTCTTTGGCCATATGTCACAATATTATGATTGTAACGAGAGAAAAAAAAAAGGAGATTAAAACTCGGTCCAGGTTCCGGCTTTAGTTTGAAACCCAAGTTTCTTGGTTAGAATCTGAATAAACAGTTCTACTAATAGTTATTTTTTTAATTAGTAAATAAAAAAATTAAATATATAAACAGTCAAAATGAGAGGGCAAAGTTGTATTATGGATAACAAAATTATTTAGTGACGGCAAGGGAAAAAGAACCAAAGAAATAAGATGTTTACCAACAGGCATTTGGGGCTGACTGACAGCAATCTTGAACAAATCGTTCAGTTCCTTGTCTCGGGCCTTCCCTTCCTCCTCCTTCTGTTAACCATACAAGTACTTTAACCAGTTACAAATGAAAGCTTCAACCACGTGAAGTGAACTACGTTGTATTGGACCCATCCAAGTAAAAACTTTCGATGACTAATGAAAAACGTGAAATTCATCGGTCTACTTTATTTTCTTAGCCCATCGAATAAAAAAAGAGAGTCGTTACCAACATGGTTAATTTCACAGTTTAGAATCTTATGAACTGCTAGGATTTGATTGGTGTACTTTTTATATTCTAGTGATTCTTTAAGCTTAATTCAAAAATTAAATATTCTCCGCTCGTGTTTGGCTTGTATGAATGGCGAGCTCTAAAGTCAGTTTGTAGAACATGTGATTCGTGCTCGACACGAATTTAGGATTGTAATGAGTCAAATGCTTAATCAAGCTTGGCTCAACTCGAAAATCATCATTCTATGAATGATTTTTTAAATTTTCTTATTTTTCTCAATTTAAGAAATAACAATTTAAACAAACCAAATTACGATTTGTTATGTATTAGTCAAATATAAAAAGTAAACTACTACAATATTACAATTTTTTACTTTTTTTTTTTTTTTTATAGAATCCCTTATTAAAAACCCTCACTTATGAGGGAGGAAGACCTTGGTAAAAATCCAAACACCTGGGATTACATATAGACCAAGCCCAGGCATCAAAAGAAATAGAGTAGTACTACACAGAAGCTTCACATTCTGCACACCACTTAAAAAATATGTGATTTTACTTTTTTATTATCATATTTCATGAAAAAAAAGAAGAAGTAAAATCACATATTTTTATGTGGTGTGAGGAGTGTGGGGCTTATGTCTAGAATTTTTCAAAAAAATAAAGACCCAAAACTATTTTGTAAAAACCCAATAAAAATTCTATCTTGATTGAATATAACGTAAACTCTATCTATCATTACGTACAAGACCACGAAACCAACTCTTATCATAACTATCCCTAATAAAATCCAAAGAAACCCCCTGACCTTCCTTTACCAAAAAATCTGCCACCATATTCACTTTTTGAAAGACATGTCGCACTTGAGCATTAAGCGAGTAGATGAGTTCCTAAGCATCCTCTCAAAACTCTCATAAATACCAAAATCTGCAAACTCCCAACAAGAACCATCCCACCACAACACTTGAATCCGATTCCACCAAAATATTCCTCAAACCCAATTACTGACACAATTTCAAGCCATCTACAAGCGCTCTACACTATGTAAGAGTATTAGTCGCATGTCCATAATGGTGCGCAAAACCTGAGATGACTTTACCATGGACGTCCTGAATGACTACCACCTTCTATAGGCCCCGGATTCCTAGAAGACCCTCCATCCACATTAATTTAGAACCACCCCTCTTAAGGATGATTCTACGCTACCCACTTCGGAGGCTTATAGGTCACGAGAACTATAGAGAAATTAAACTCCTAAAGCAACAAAACGTCATTATGATTCAATCTCTTAAACAGACGAAGGGTGTTGGAAATTTCAGTGAAAAAAACTTTAACTACACGGATAATAGCCCTCCAATCAAACGTTACCGAGCTGCACATCTGGCTCACCAAATCTCCCAAATAATAACAATAGGAGCAACACCATGTAACCACCCCACTTGAGAATTCAACGATGCCCACAACCACCAATCATTGAGCACCCCTTTCCACAACCTCACTTGCAGCAAACGGACCCCAAAAATTCTTGCGAAAAAATCCCAAACTTTCCTCACCCCCTTGCCATCACACAAAACATGATCTAACGTTTCAACCTTAGGCTCCACACAATAATCACACTTTGAAACTAGCGGCACTCCCAACCCCTTAATAGCCTCATCTACCGGCAAAGCATTTTGCCACACTTGCCAGCAAACAAAAGACATTTTTTTGGGGACCTGCCGCTGCCACAACCATTTCCTCCATATACAAACAACACCATGATGCTGAATTAAATTCCACGCAGACTTGGTGCTAAATTTTCCCTCCCCCGAAGGCACCCAGACCTAAATATCATCCGCCTCTTTGAACCTCACCTGAGCACGTCTAATCTTCTCTACCATTCCTCATTTAATAACTCACGCAGCCTACAAAAATCCCACCCAGCTTCATTTCTCAATTCACGCAACTTCATACTAGGATCACCCACCACTCCTACAGCATCAACCACAACCCCATCTCCCAACCAATTATCAAACCAGAAACTCAAGCATCTCGAATTACTCAAGACATGAGGTAAGACCTGCATAACCCTCTTCCAAAATCGAGAACCTCTAGTAGATGAAACTTGAGCCACAATATGTGAATTTCCCACATATTTAGCTTTAAAGAACTTAGTCCATATAGACCCCCCAGTCACCATTTTCCATGCATACTTCATGAGTAATGAAACTTGAACTTCTGATAAATCACGAATACCCAAACTTCCCTCATCTACCGGTAAACAAATCATGTGCCAAGACACCCAATTCCGTTTTTTCTTCCCCTCATTCGAACCACTAGAGAAAGTTGAATTCTTTTTTCTTCAAGCCTTTAAGAACACCTTTTGACAAATTCATCACCAAAAGTAAATGTATCGGTATACTATTTAGCACATATTTTAAAAGCACAATTTTACCACCAAACGATAAGAGTTTACTCTTCCATCCTGCAAGCTTTTTCTATACTTTAGCAAGAAAATGATAAAAAATTGTTAACTTTAATCTCTCCACATATAATGGCACACCCAAATAACTACAAGGAAAAATATACAGATGGAAGAATGTAACACATTATCTAGCTAAGTTAGCTTTGTCTCTGAAAGAGGAGCATATATGGATGGAAGAATGCCCTTCTATTTCCAGTTTTGTTCTGGGGGAAAAATATTTGTAATGCTTCTCATCAAAGAAAGGTTTCAGTATTTTATTAAAAAAATAAAAGTAAAAAAATAAATAAATGAATTAATAGTGAGTTGAGACTTGAGTTTAATCCAATCGAATTTGAACTACTGTCGAGTAGCATGTTCAAATTACACCACTTCCAGTCCAATTTGGCATTAAAAGTTGGGGAAAATTTTTAATGGTGGCGGTAACATAAAGTTCTAGAGAGATGATATGCAACTACTGCTGTCCAATTTTTACCCAACCATCTATCAAAATATAATTGTTTTTTAAATGAGTAATTCTGTCTCTAAGTTAAATCACTCTTTGATTGTGATCCCATATGACTTAATAAAAAAAAATTAGAAAATTTAAAATATATATTCAAAATAAAATAAGGTCCAAAAGACAAAAATAATAAAATTAAAACTTTAAATTTTATTTATTTTTTTATATTTATATTTTTTATTTTTTTAATAAAGTGCCAGGTCAATATAATAAAATGAACGATATAAATTAAAAGTTAAGTAGCATTTCTGTTTTAAATTCATATCCACGAAAACTGAAATAAAATTCAAATAACTTTAATATAAATTAAAATTTATTCCTAGAAGCCTATGCATGTGGGTAAATCCAGATGATTGGCCCTCCTTGGAGAGGACGAATATCAAGATTCGATGGCTGCCATACACCCATCAACTAATGAGTATGACCTGGTATTATTTTTAAAGATTTAAAAAATAAAATAGATACTAAGGTCTCGTTTAGATAACGAGAGAAATGAAATAATCTATAAATAATAATAAAATAATTTGATTTAGATATTTTATGAAGTTTCAGAAAATAAAAGAGAAAAATTGAATAAAAATATTATAAAATTAAAATATTGTTAGAATATAATTTTTTAATATAATTTTTGTTTTAAAATTTAAAAAAATTAAATTATTTTTTGTATTTGGACAATATTAGGGTGTACACCAAATGTGCACTCCAAATATGCATACTAGTGCAAATGATTTATTTATTTTTTCCTTTTAAGTATTTTTAAAACATTCTTAACCATTAAGAAAAAATAAAAAAAATATAAATTTACTAATAGTTACTTTTTTAAATATTAAGAAAAAAATTAAAAATATACTGGCATTTTTATTTGTGTTTTGTTTAGAAGTTTGGAAAAATAGTAATGATTAAATAAAAAAATTGAAGATTTTAAAATTAAAAAGTGTTTGTATTTATAATATTTGAATATTAATATAATATGAGATAAAATGAAATAAGATAAAATGAGAGGTTCTTACTATCCAAACTAGGCCCTAGGTCTTATTATAGGAAAAAAAAAAAAAAAAAAAACAACAAAGAGCTACCCAAGAAGGTCGCTCAATTGGTGGCTGATGAGGAGTGGCCACCATCGGCCACCCCTTTGGACAGCCCTTGTTTTAGCTATTTTTTAAATCTTAAATTCGGTTTTTATAAAAGAAAGAAATTCAGATATTTTTCGAAATGTAAATATATACTTTTAGCTCCGGTTTTGTTTTCCAAGATATTTAGAATTAAATTTATATTAAAAATTAATATTCTTTTTATTAAAGGAATTCATAAGATTTGTATATTTTAAACTTGTAGCTAATATAATTATTTCTCAAATCTTACGTCTATTTTTTTCTATTTTGGATTTCTAATATATTTATTATTCTTTAATGAGATAAATATAAAAAGATATTTTAATATGAAATTATAACAAGTTTAACTTGCTTCTCTAAAATAAATGGATTTAATAAATTTCGTATATTCTTGTTTATTTACGTCCTTCTATTGACCGGTCTCTTATCTCTTGGGGGGTAAAAACGCCATGTGTACACTGCAGTGTACAAAGCGCCTAAAGTCCCCCACTTTCATCCCCAAAACGGTTGGCCAAGTATGAGAGAGTTCGTCACCCTTGGCTCCTCCTCCTCCATTGCCACTCCTTCCCTCCAACTCCACCTACACCTCCACCACTCCCCCAAACCCTACAGGTCCTCCCTTCCCAACCCCACAAAGCTATCTTCTTCTAAACCACCACCACCACCACCTCCACCATCGCCATCTTCCTCTCCGCTAGTCCCCATCCTCCATTCTCCTTCTCCTCTCCGCTCCGCCCGCCATGGCGTCCTCCTAAAGTATTATGCCGACCTTGCATCGAAGCTCGCAGGGAGTGGGAGGCTCGAAGACTTCGCAATGATTGTGGAAAGCGTTATTGTTTCGGGGGCAAACGCCTCCAAGTTTCTCGCAGCGTTGAGTTCTGAGCTCTTGGTCCAGGGGATTTTGACATGTCTTCGAGGGGGGAAGGTTCGGACTGTAATTGATGTTTTAAGGAAAGTGGAGACGCTTCGGGTTAGTCCATTGAAGTTGGTTAACGGGTCTGCTACGGAGTTGCTGGGCATAGAGTGCCGCCGCCTTGTGAAATGCGGGGAAGTGGAGGAAGTTGTTGAGTTGATGGCGGTTCTTGCAGGTAATTATTATGATTACTTTATCGTTTTGTGTTTTTTTTTATCTTCGTTCTGCAGCTTATTGTGTGATTGAATTCTTCTAGCACAATAACTTTTTCAATTTGTTATATTGATGGGGAAATTTTTTATATTTTATATTACTTCAGTGCAGCTACATTGTATCTAGTGGCTGCAGGGCTCTTGGTTTTATATTTGGTCTAAGAGAGTATTACCTCTAGAAAGTTATGTGTTGGTTTCAAGTTCAAGGTAGGCTCGAATTTCCTATTCATGAATAGAAAGGAAAAAAAAGTATTAGTAGTTATTCTTAAAGTACTTAAATTTGAGGTGTTGTGATGTGATTGTTCTTGACTAACTGAAGGGGCTTGTCTAGAAAGGAGTAGAGAATAAATTAAAAGTTCCTTATATGTTTATTTTGGTGGGAATATATGGTTTGTGTTATAACTTTTTCACAATTGGAAGTTTTGCATTGGATAACAGATGATTACTTGATTCAGGTTTCCGTTTCTCAATCAAAGAATTACTGAAGCCTTCTGAGATTATTAGAGTTTGTGTTGACAAACGTAACCCAAAACTGGCTATAAGGTATCATTCACTTTTCTATTATTGATGTGTCTTTGTAAGGTTCAAGTTCTCTCTCTCTCTCTCTCTCTCTCAATAGGCATTAGAGAGACATCTTTGCCAGATAAGTTTTTGTTTAAATCTGTTATATTTTCTATAATTTAAGTTTTGCTTTGTAAATGGCTCAATTTTCATGAGTCTAGCTTTGGGGTGCATATAATGTATTAATGTATGTCATTTGTTCTTATGCAAGTCACCACTTATGCATAACTATCATATTTTGCAGGTATGCTTGTATTCTTCCACATGCGCAGATATTATTCTGTACTATTATACATGAATTTGGAAAGAAAGGGGACCTGGTGTCTGCTTTGAGAGCATATGAGGCATCCAAGCAAACCATCAATGGTCCTAATATGTATGTCTACCGCACAATGATTGATGTTTGTGGTCTTTGTGGAGATTACATGAAATCGAGGTACACGTATGAGGTACTTTTTCTGACTACCTCATATTAATTTAATTGTATAACTTGTTTGTGATTGTTTGTTTGGTAGGGATCTTTTTTTTTTTTTTGATAAGTAAAAATATTGTATTTGTTTTTTAATAAGTAAAAATATTGTATATATCAAAAGGAGAAACCAAGTACACTGAATGTATACAAGAAAACACCTTGCCCAAATGACCCAACAAGCCCCAAATTACCCAAAAAGCCCATAAGAAAATCCAAAATACATCAGACCCGACCCCAACCTCTAGTTTCCCATAGAACTAAAACTCTACCTGAACACCAACCCTAACACCTTGATTCTGGTCTTCACAATGCCCTCCCTTTAGACTTCCCTCTAGTTGAGCTACCACCCTTAGCGTCGTAGTTGATTGTCGAAAAAAGACGCTGTAACTCCCTACTTTTCTTGAAACTTGATTTGGTTTCAAGTGTGCGGCTTGCCTCGATCGCAGTAATTAGTTCTTTAAATTGGTCTTCACATCCTCCATGTGAAATTCCCACGAACTGCTGAATCTCATTAACTTTAGGCAGAATCCAATCCGCTATTGGAGGAATAGAGACCAGGGGAGCCACAATATCTAACTGCAGTCCCGACTCTAGACATTCCTCTACATATGGCACCAAAGCCAAACCCATTGGTTCTCCAGTAACTCCATTGGTTCTCTCCAATGGTATCGGGGTCCCTATTGGAGAATCTGGAGCGACAGCAAGTCCCTTCACTTCTGGGGTGATAGAGGATCCTACATCTCTCTCAGACCTCGGCAGTACACCCTTTTCCTCTCTCAAACCTGGTAGGGATCTTTTTAAGATGACACTAATCCACTTTTTTTTATAGGATTTAGTTCTCATATTACCAATCTTTTTTTCCCTCTCTTTTTTTCTTTTTTCCCATGAATGAGTTCTTTGGCAAGGTGTGTAACTCCCTTTATGCATATGGAGTTCAACATGTACGGATGATTTGAACAACTTAATAGAAAACAGCCACTGTTAGTGACAAAGACTTTAGAACAATTTGACTTTACAAAAAGATCACGTAATTGTGATAGTCCTTAAAATATAGGGAAGATATAAAGGTAACTTATAAAAAAAAAATAGGGAAGATATAAAGGTTATTTATCTTTATTATTTTATGCAATGAATTACATAAAAACAGTATTTTGAAAGGGGGGGGGGGGGAGGGAAGGGAGCAGGTGATGATTATCAAATCTGTAAAAACCTGATGTTTAGATATAACTTTCCTCTATAAAAAGAATAAATAAAATATTCCAATTGTGGTTAAAATGGTGAGCATTATCATGACCAGGTTAAAAGTTTTGGAATTCAATGGCCCAAGGTCCCTCATTCTATGAGCGCTTTAAGCATCACATTAAACTTCAGTGGATTTTATTGATAATAAAGTATAGGCGTAAACTAGGTACATGGGAAGATTACGAGAGAAGACACCTAGTTAAGAGGTAGAAGTAGATACAAGGAAATCACAGAAGCTTAGTCCGTTGAAATTTATAGCTAGTGCCCAAAGGAACAAACTGTTGAGAAAGAGACGTATAAGTTCATCCATTGTTCTTTCTTGATCTTCGAAGTTCTGACCATTCCTGTCCTTTCAAGTGCACCATAGAAGACATATGGGGGCCATATTCCACGCCATTGTAATGTGGATTGTGTATAAACCTTTCAAACTTGCAAAGAGATCTACCACCCTTCTCAGCATTACCCATGCTAATTCCATTATGCCAAAGAAGTCATTAGATAGTGCTTTGGCTACCTCGCAGTGAAGACGCAAGTGATCTATTAATTCCCTATTCTTCTTGCACATGCAACACCACTCTATAATTATGACTTGGCACCTCCTTAGGTTGTCTATGGTTTGGATCTTCTCTAACGAAGCTGACCAGGCAAAGAAAACTACTTTGAGTGGCTCCTTACTCCTCTAGATACTTTTCCAAGGGAAGAGAAAACTCTCCTGCCAAAAGAGGTCCTTGTTGAATGAGCTTACACCGAATTTTCCTTTCTTGGATAGACTCCAAAGCATCTTGTCTGTGCCTCCAGCTCTAGGTCCAATAGTTGAAGAGTTTTGTGAGTGCACCTATCTCCCGGTCGTAAATCGCTCTAAGGAAACTTACATTCCACCATGGGAAGCCACCAAAGACTTCCAATAAGTCACCCATTGACACCTCATGCTCACAAGCAATTCTATGTACTGTTGGCAAACCATCATCAAGGGCCCTATCTCTGAACCAAAAGTTGCTCCAAAATTTGATCTTGAAACTATTTCCCACCTCAAGTTTTGCGTCTAGAGAAGAGCACACACCTTTTCTGATATATTTCCACTGACCCACCCCATATGGTCCATGGACCTCAGTCAAGCACCACCCCCTCCAAGCACTACCAAACTTGGAATCAATAACAACTTTCCACATAATCTACCTCTCCTGCTAGTAATGCTAGAGCCCAATTGAACATGAATAAGTTGCGAACTCCCAACCCTTCCCCGGATATTGGAGAGCATACCTTTTTTGTTTTCTAGTGTGTAGTAGGTATTTTCTTTGTATACGTCCTATGTACTTGGGCTTTGCCTATTCTTGGTAATAAAATTTCTTATTAACTATATATTTATATATAAAAAAAAAGATATTGGGGAGCATACCTAATCTCAATTAATAAGGTGATATTTAAACTTTTCCCTATCCAACCCATAAGAAATCACGTTGGAGCTTCTTGAACAATTTTCCACATAGGAGGGCAAAGGGAACAATGACAAGGAGTGGGCAAACTGGAAAAAGTGCTCTTAATTAAGGTGATCCTTACTACCACCTTTCGACGTATACATCCTCTTCTAACTTGCCAACTTATGCTCCATCTTTTCAATGGCACCTTCCCAAATGGACTTCTCCTTAAAAGAGGCTCCCAAAGGAAGATCAATGTAGTTCATGAGCAAAGATGATATCTTGCAACCCAGTATTCAAGCCAGAACCACCCAACCTTAGGGACATTTCCAATTGGAACCAATTCTAACTTGGCTGAGTTCACTTAACTATAAACAGTTTCAAAGCATACAAGAAGAGCCCTCAAAGAATGGATGTGATTTTGGTTCGCCGCATAACATATCATGTGTTATTTGCAAATAACAAATGAGAAATGTTGAGTACACCACAATTACTGGCCCCCACCAAAAATCCAGAACGCCACCCTCCACCATTGCTGCTAACATTCTATAAAATGCTTCCATGATGATCACGAAAAGGAATGGAGACAGTGGGCTGCCCTACTTCAACCCGCGGGAGCTCTTGAAGAAGCCACTTGGAGAACCATTCACCAACATGGAGAAACGGAGTGTAGATGACAATGCCTAATTAAAAAGTGCCATTCACCTAAAAACCACACCTTCCAAGCAAATAAAACAGAAATTCCCAATTGGCATGATCACCTGCCTTCTCCATATCTAGCTCACAAAGCAATTTTGGTTCTTTTTCTTTTTTGCTGAATACAAATCATCTTTGGTTCACCAGAGTTATTCTGCTATCCAGGTATTCATTGGCAATAAGCATCGAATCTAGAATTTGTCGCCCTATAACAAATGCATTTTAGTGCTCTGCTATAATCTTCTCCATCATTGTGCTTAGCCATTTAGCAAGAACTTTAGAAATTATCTTATACACCCCATTCACAAGACTGATAAGTTGATAATCTTTAACCTCCATTGCTCTAGCAGTTTTAGGGTTGAGGGCCATAAAAGTAGCTATAAGACTTTTTTCTAACTTGGCATAGGAATAAAACTCTTGGAATACCTTTATGATATCATCTTTTATCACATCCCATCAAGCTTGAAAGAACTCTATAGTGAACCCATTTGGACCTGGTGCCTTGTCACTAGTCATACTTCTGACCACTCGACAAACCTCAACCTCTTCTAAAGGCCTCTTAAGCCACATTACTTGCTATTGATCAAAGGTCACAAGTACTAATTTTTCCCGGCTTGGCCTCAATGTGATCTGCTCATAATAATGCACAACATGATCCTTAATCTCAAAGTGCTCTGAGGAAATTAGATCATGAGCATCTAAATAGTGTTGTTTCTCCTATGCGAATTGGCCATATGGTGAGAAAAATGTTTACACTTCTTTTTTTGTTCTTCCAGGTTCATAATGATTGTGTTTTTGTAATCCTTGTTTGCTTTGTTCTGGGACAATTAGAGATGTTATGCTGCCATTGAGTGTTGGGCTTTCTTTCACATGAATTTTTTTGTAGGACTTGCTCAACCAAAAGATCACCCCGAATATTTATGTTTTCAACAGTCTCATGAACGTGAATGCTCATGATTTGAGCTACATATTGGATGTATACAAGAATATGCAGGTATTGCACTCTCTCTCTCTGTCTCTCTCTCTACAAAAACATGAAGATTGCTCCTTTGTTGGGTTTACCTTGTATACTTTGGATTTTCTATGAATAATTGTCTGACCAATCGGAGTGAATGATTCCAAGTCAATTCCACAAAGCTCTAGGCTTTTAACTTTTTCGGCTGCCACGTTTTGATTAAAGATACATGATAGTGGAACTCTTAATGGTTAGCATGCTTACTGTGCTGCATCCTTTATACTTTTCCTTCAATCTTCATTTTTATTAATTTAACTGATAATTTTAAGTTTCAAGCTTGTATCATTGCTATTTCTTTTACTTTTTTTTTCAGGGTAAAAACATGAAGAAAATATGCATTAATTAGTGAGCCAGTATATCTCCTTTGTTACTTAATACTACCTCCTTTGTTTTTTATGCAACCAGAATCTTGGCGTCAGGGCGGATATGGCATCTTATAATATTCTTTTGAAGGCATGCTGTCTTGCTGGCAGAGTTGATTTGGCCCAAGACATTTATAAGGAAGTGCAGCATTTGGAATCAACAGGAACACTAAAGTTGGATGTTTTCACTTACAGCACTATTGTAAAGGTAACTCAATGTATTTGAACATTAATTTTAATGTCTTCACCATCTTGTTGTTTTGGGTGGTTCATAGATCTTCTTTTCCCTTTTCTTGAGGAAGAATAGACTAGTTATTTGAGACTCTTGTGCTACTTTTTTCATATCTACATGGCCTGTGCATCACTTTCCAGGTCTTTGCGGATGCAAAATTGTGGCATATGGCACTACACATCAAAGATGATATGTTGTCAGCTGGTGTGGCTCCTAACACTGTTGCATGGTCATCATTGATCAGCGCCTGTGCCAATGCAGGTCTTGTAGAGCAGGCAATTCAATTGTTTGAAGAGATGCTGCTGGCTGGCTGCGAACCCAACACACAGTGTTGCAACATTCTTTTACATGCATGTGTTGAGGCTTGCCAATATGACAGGGCCTTCCGTCTATTCCAGTCTTGGAAGGGAAGTAGAGTCTCAGAGACTACTAGTGGAGATTACAAGAGCAATACTACATCTAGCAATTTAAGTGCAGAGCATGCGGAAGAAAATTGTAGTAGTACTGTTGCAAATTGCATATCTAATTCACATCACTTAAACTTTTCTAAGAAGTTTCCCTTTACACCCACTACTGCAACGTACAATATTCTCATGAAGGCTTGTGGTACTGATTACTACCGTGCAAATGCTTTGATGGATGAGATGATAGTAGTAGGTCTCTCCCCTAATCATATAAGCTGGTCAATTTTGATTGATATATGTGGAGGCTTGGGCAATGTAGAAGGTGCCATACAGGTAATGTACAATTAATATTGATCTAGTTCATCTTTGCTCTTCCTTTTTGCATAATTTTTCTGAATATGTTTAGCTGAAAATCTTACACTAGAATTAGCTGAATACTTACACTAGAATTATTCTTGATGTTGGTGAGAAGTGAGAACAAGATCCAAGACTTATTTACGGAAACAATATTATCCTTTCCTTTTTGCTATTGTGGTCTCTATTTACATCCTTTCATCAAGATCTTAGTTCTCTTATAACTACTTTTTCTTCCAATGCAGATTTTGAGACATATGCTTGGTGCTGGAATTCAGCCAGATGTTGTTGCATATACAACAGCCATCAAGGTTAAATCTTTGTTCTGACACTACTTCGGTTGTAAAATAGTTTTCTTGTCTGGGATTAGTCGGGACTGTCCTGGACACCCGACACCAATAAAAAAGGAAAGATTTCTTGTCATGACCACTAATTAAGATGTTTATGCCTTGTGCCCTTGGTTTATAGGTTTGCGTGGAAAATAAAAATTTGAAGCTAGCGTTTTCATTATTTGAGGAAATGAAAAACTATCAGATATGTCCAAATTTGGTAAGTGCTTAGAGTTAATCTGCTTGGATTCTTTATGCGTCAGTGTGAATTTTATGGTATAATATTGGAAATGAAAATGATTCTGCATGGTATTTGTAGATGGCAGTTTCGCATTGCATTCTGAGTACAATTTTGTGTATACTCGCTGTGAAAGGCATTCTGAAAACTGTGACAGGGAGGGGAAAAAAGTTCTTAGTTCACTGTATATAACTCGTTCAAGTTATTTATTTTCAGGTGACTTACAATACACTTCTAAGGGCCCGCACCAGATATGGTTCCTTACATGAAGTACAACAATGTCTGTCTATATATCAAGATATGCGGAAGGCAGGGTATGTTAGTGTAAAGGCATTTTACTGATATTTCATAAATTTTCCAAGTAACTATGAATAGTTCTTTTATCATTTATCTATCAATTAATTACATTGCATCATTAGTACTGTCAGGTGTTGAACAATATTGATTCTCTGGGTGGATCTACACTGGCAGCGAAGCTTAGCTAACTGATCACTAATATTCATGAATGCCACTTTATGCCATTCATCAGGGATATTATCTTAAGAGTATGTTTGATTTGTAGAAGTTGGGAAGGTTTTGATGAATAATGAAGAAATAGAGTTGAGATGAAAGTTTTATTGGATTTTCTGTAAGTGTCAACCCCGCCGTAAAAATATGTTTAAATAATGAATGTGTAATATTTAAAATTTAATTTATTTATATTAAAAAAAAAAAGTGGGGGTGGCCTGCTGCGGCTTGTGGGTGGCCACCTGATCTGGGCCACCCAGGGGTGGACAATTTTAAAGTAATGTTTATTTTTAATAAAATAATATATTTTAACGAAGAGAAAATAAATTGAGATGGAGAGTTTTGTATGTTTGGAAATAAATAAATTTTTTACTGTAGATGGAATACTACACTACTGTAGATGAATTTCTCCTCACCCAAATATGGGTTAGTCTAATCATTTTTCTCTTGTCATGATCATTGTCCCAGTACCATCTGTGCATGTTCTGATTGTCCGATGAGTCGGAAGTTTTAATAAAAACTAAAATAAGCTCCATGGCAAACCACCTCTTATCTTAGACAAAATTGGGCCAATTTTTTCATTTCCAATTAGCGAGGATTGAAGATTGCATTTGATTATGTTTTGTAAGAACTGATGTAACAGCCTCCTGGTGTGCCAATCTTGTTTTAACTTTGCCTTGTTGGTTGTGAGGTAATTGGATGTACAAATCATTCCCGTACTGTTGAAGATTGCTCTTGGGGGTCCTCTTATGAGCTAGTGTGCTTTTGTTATTACTTGGTTGGTGAAGGTATTCATAAGGCCGAAGCTTTTGCAGCAAAAAATTGCTCATTTAGTTTTCAATCAGATTATATTCTATATTTTTCCATTGATTGCATCTTTACTGAACATTGTTCAGTTCATATATACATGCTCTGCCACATACAAGTAATGGGCTTACTTCTTCGTGTTAGATAATTAGATATTAGTTGAATACACTCTTTTTGCTATTAATAATCGGTGCTTACGTAGGTACAAATCCAATGATTATTATCTGGAGGCGCTCATAGAGGAGTGGTGTGAAGGAGTTCTACAAGATGCGAAAGGAGAGTTCAGTTCCTGCAACAAGGCCAACTTAGGGAGACCTCAAAGTATACTTCTTGAAAAAGTTGCAACGCACTTGCAGAAGAGTGAAGCTGAAAGCCTAGCTATTGACCTTCAGGGGCTAACAAAGGTATAGCTATTTTTCAGTAGAGTTACGATTGATATTGGTTCCAAGCACGGATCAAAGTCAACCGTGTTTTACCGGATTCAAGGAGTGGCACTAGCTCGATAGATTGTAGTCTAGATTGATTGCTATTTCAGAATTGTATCATCTGTTTTCTCATGATTTTTCTCAAACGATTTTTCAATGCGTATCAACAGCTTGAAGCTCGGATTGTCGTTCTTGCAGTCCTGCGAATGTTCAAAGAGAACTACCATGCTCATGGTATGAATGAATCTCTTCCATGTACATCTGCATTGATCCAGAGTCACATATGGATCTGAAACCCAAATTCGATATGTACAACTTCATTTTGATGACTTAATGGTTTATCATTGCAGGACATTCTGTAAAAGATGACATCTTGATCATCTTAGGAGTCAGTAAAGAAGATACAAGTGCAGAAAGGCACAATTTAGAGGTGAAAAATGCGATGATTAAACTTCTGAGGGATGAATTGGGGCTTAAGGTTCTTTCTGCAGGACCTAGAAATGCACTTCATGAGAAGGCGTATTTGGAATGCACTCTTGAATCAGATTTAAACCTAGAAGAATTGATAGGAAGGAATAGTTTATCCGCAAAGTTGGAATGTTCCACTAGGAGACCTGCGATTGTACAGAGGTTAAAGATCACCAGGAAGTCATTGCATTATTGGTTGCAAAGAAGAGTAGGTGACATTAGAAAATGATTATTTTTTGTATGTGAAATCATTTCAAAGAGTTTGTACATGTATAAGATATGCCATATTCTTTACATTTTGCTTTCACAGCGGAATAAGTAGCTCAATGTAAAAACCCGTATGGCCTCAATTGTAAGTAGCAGAACAATTGAATGCAATTTTGAAAATTTTTTAATAAAAACAACCCTTCTCATCTGCTCAATTTGCCTCTTGATTTGTTTCCATGTATCTTACCAGTCATAGACTCATATCTTGTTGGCTTTTCGATTTAACTAGTTCCGTATAAGAAAACTTTCGAGAATGTAGTGTACGCAATCGGAGTTTATTTTGCAGGAGTGGGTCCAATGGACCTTTGCCTTGGAGAGGTTCCCGACATCAAAATAATAATAATAATAATAATGCTTTTTTCCTCCAAAGTGAATAGAATCCACAACTGCAAATGGTCAGATTTTATCAATGTTGTCCGACTTATTTCGCAATGATGGAACTTGCAGAGACATAATCACAGAAGGAACATTTTGGCCGGGCAGATAATCACAAAATCGACATTATAGTGGATAAAGACCCATTTTTTGCCCTTCAGCACCACCCATCAATGAAAGACACAAACATTTGATTTTTAACTGTTGATTTTGGATTTCACAAGTGCCATTAATCCCAATATAGACGTGTTATCTCAACAAACAGACGTTACTATTATTGATCAGCTGAAGGCATACAAGGGAAGTTTCAGCATAACTAAAGAGAAATTCCCATTTTTCATCCCAAATGTATTAAACAAATAGATACACAAAGGAATTACCATTACACAAATACTCTGCCGGCTCAAACCACGCCTCTCACAGCCAGTCCCTCTGCTGCAGCTTGAGTGGCAAATAGACCTCAGACAAGTACTGAAACCCAAACGTGCTTAAAGCCTGAATTTCCGCTTTCTGCTTCGTCTTCACCATCAAAGTCAGCTCCTCAACCCAACCCGGATTCTTCTTCACAAAATCTTCCTCCAACAGATCCTTTCCGGTCTTAATATCCTGCTCCGTCATAGGCAATCTACACTGCTCTGGTATCTTGTACTTATCCAAATCACTCGGCCTAATCCCCAACCACTTTATATCAGGGGTCGTCAAATTCGCACTATCGTACGACATGTTCTTGGAGCCGCATCCGTAAACAGACAAAATCTTCAACCCGTAAGGATCGCTATCCACCAGTGCGAGCACGGGGAGCTTCAATTCCATCTTCATTTTCCTCAAGAACAACCGCGTGGCAACGTCCGGCTGCCCCTTTGCTGTCACAATTATACATGGAAACCGGTTATAGAACCGATCCTCGGCCAATCGAATATATGCCGCATCCTTCTCAACCAGGAGTATAAACAATGCATCGCTCTGCATATCCCCAACTCTGTCAATGTTGGGGGGAATAGCCTTTCCGCCCATTCCCATTTTCGTGCAATCGATCATGTCGCCATTATCGCTGAAAATCAGCCGACCCACAACAACCCCCTTCTCAGCGGCGATGACATTGAGGCTGGAGCGAGTGCAGCCGAGCATACAAGAGACGTCGTCCAGGATGGAATCGGACTGGGTCTGGTCCTGAAAGAGCTTGACGTCGGTGTAGAAGAGGTCACGCTTGGTAACGTGGATGTTCTTGGAGCAGAGCTGGTGTATGAGCTGGAGGATACGGGTAGTGATGGTGGACTTGCGGACGGTGGAGATGTTAGCGTAGGGGCGGAGGGAAGTTTTGTCTTTCAGGACGATGCGGTCGAGCTCCGCGACGTAGAGCTGATTGGCGGCGGAGCGGGAGGGCACGTCGAAGGAGAAGCCGTGGCCGGAGAGGATGGAGTGGGCGATCTTCAAGATTTGGGACTCGATAGCGGATTGGACAGAGGGGAGGGAGAGGTCGGTCACCTCGCGACATGTGGAGGCCAGGGAGAGTTCCGTTAGGGTTAGGGTTTTAGAGTTAGAGGAGGAAGCGGAGTGAGTTCTGAGGAGGTCATGGAGGGATTCGAGGATAATCGAGTCGGGTTTGAGGCGGTTCTTGAAGGGGAGTCTGGTTTCGTCATCGGAGCTCGGTTCCGGTCGGCGGCGTTTTCTCTTCTTATCGTCCATTGACACAGAGAGAGGAGCTACCAAAATGTGGATGGCTTAAAGAACGGAAAGGCGGGAAACAAGTCTTTGAGGGCTTCCAACTCTAGGAAAATTATTGGGAAAAATTAACTTTGAATCTAAAATTAGATAGAGACGATATAAGATGAGATAAAATGATTTTAAATAAATTAAATAAGGTATTGTTAGAATATTATTTTTTAAAATTATTACTGTTTTGAAATTTGAAAAAGTTGAATTATTTATTGTATTTTGTGTAAAAATTTAAAAATATTATAATTATGAGATAAGATGTGTTGAGAATATTTCTATATGAAAAAATCTAGACATAAGTCCTACACCCTACACACTCACTTAAAAACATGTCATTTTACCTTTTTATTCACGTAATAAAAATGATTCCAGACATGTTTATAAGTAAAATAGGATAAAAAGGTAAAATGACATGTTTTTAAATGGTGTGCAGGGTGTGGGGCTTATAGATAGTACTGCTCTTTCTATATTCAAACATGGCCTAACTTAAAATAAGGTCTGTAATTTCCATTTCAAAATTTGATTAATCAATTCACGCATTAGATATTTAAATGATATAGAGAAAAGAAGATTGTGTAATGGTTACTGGTTAGTCTCCACTCTATTTTTCTTTTGGGAGAATTGAGTTGGAGTTTTGGAAAAACATTTCTGCCTCCCCACGGAAGAAGAGTGCCTAAAGTCACTGCCAACAACGAGTGCTTTTTATGGAGGGGATGGATGGATTAGAGGAACTATAGGGTCAATTGAGGCTAACATAAGAGGAAAACTCGACAATAGTTTTGAATGGAGGAATAATGGTAGAAGCGTAGAAGGAGGAGTTTTGTTGATAAGTTGTGATCGAATCAGTCAATAGGAAAAGAGATAATAGCTTCGAATATGCAAAAAGTATGGAAGGTGAGTAAACTGGTTGCCTACCAGGAGTTCGGGCCTAATGTCTTCATCATCACCTTTGCAACTCATGCCAACAAATAGAGGGTGATGGAGAGGCATCCATGGCTGTTTGATAATAGTCTATTCATCATAAAAATGTTCGATGGGTTTTACCTAACCAAATAAGATGACTTGGTTATGAATCCTTCTGGGTTCAAGTTCATAATTTACCCTTGGCATGCATGAACCGAGACTGTGCGGAGCAAATCGGAGGCACAATTGGCAAAGTAATTGAGGTGAGCGTTCTAGAGGATGGAATCAATTGGGGACAATATCTTCAAGTTAAGATTGAAATGTCATAGCAAGGGGTTGAACCATGAATGTGAATGGGAACACGGTTTGGGTTTCATTGAAATATGAAAAGATTCCTAGAATGTGTTCAAATGTGGCCACATTCTACATGGTGATCGAGAATGTTAGAACAAGGATCAGTAGGTGGATATGATGATTGAAGGTTTTAACTAGTTCAGAACATGGTTGCATGCTGAATTGAACATGCGTAGATGAAATTCACTGAGATATGTGACTAGGAGAAAGAAATGCATGGTGGTTGGGCAAAAGAAATTGTTGGAAGAGGGTGGGCGGGGAAGAAGGTAGCAGATTGAAAACTAATACCAGACTAGTGGTGGTGGCTAGTAGTGAACATGAAACTGGAATTGGAAAGTGCAAATGATTGGGCAAAAATCACGAAGGCAAGGAAGGTATTAGGGATACAACTTGATTTGGGGAGGGGATGGAGGAAGGGTTTCCAGTTGAAGAATCTGAATATATCAAGGAAGAATGTCAGGCAAGAATGGAGGAACAAATGTGGGAAGAATGTATGAATGATAATGTGAGAAGGAGTTTGTAACACCCCATTCCCGTAGGCTAGGAGTGTCACGTGTTTTTCATAAAATAAACCCGGTAAGAGATCTCATATTTAAGAAAACAATTTTAGGATTTATTTCATAAAACTTTGTCTGATAAAAATGTCTTCAAAAAATTTAATTGAATAAACTGAATAGAAGTCATGTCATAAAAGCAATAAAATAAATTTCTTCTAAAAGGTCTAAAATTAAAATTAACTACTCCTTCTAATCCTGGCATGTCTGTTGGTAATCATCATTCTCACTTAGGTGGTTAAAAACATGAAAACAAACTAAAATGAGTCGAATACTCAGTAAGAAATCCATCACAACGTTAACATACTAAACGTAAGGTTTTCATAAAAGTTTTCATGCTGAGAACTTAAAATTCATGACCGTTCATACTGCTGTTTATGCTATGCATGACTGATTTATCTGAATTAACTGACTGATCTGATTTAATTGACTGTTCTGACTGGCCAACACACTTAACCCTGTGTGCGAGGTTGTACACCGGCCCCACATCCCGCAGCCGCGAGGGGAACCGCTAATAGTATTCTAGCATACTATGGTGGACCACGACTGAGTTTGTGGCTTGCACACCACCCTGAACTGAACTGCATTAGTACCATGCATCTGAATGGCCATCTGATTAACTGAACTGGTCTTATCTTGCACTTGGACTCAAGATAGCTTATGTGTCTTATGACCATGAGATGCATGACATAATACATACATAATTATAATTTCTGAATCTGAACATGATGCGGAATGACATGATCGTATGCTATGCTGGATGACATGTTTGCATATGGCATGAGTGGTACGTAAACAAAGGCTATCAATGAACTGGCTTGAATAATACTCAAATATAAGCTGACTGTGATGATCCTAATTTTGTGATCAAATAACTTATCTTGCTGCGCTTCTTCTTGAATCTCAAGTTGTAACTCGTCACCGAGAAGAGTACGCGATGGGGGATTGGCTGGATAAGACGACGGTGGCTCTGGGTGGCTGGGGCAAGCCCGAAAGCTTAAGAGAAGCCGAGATGAACGAGAGAGGTGGGTTCTCGGTCTGCTACGACTTGCTTCGGTGGTTGTGGTTTCTTATGTTTTCTTCTGGAGGTCTCGGCCAGGGGTGGGTTTTATAGGCAAGGAAAATGGTATTGTGACCATAAGGAGATGGGATAGGATTTGGAGTTGAGAGTTTGGTTTCCTACTAGGATTTGGAGTTGAGAGTTTGGTTTCCTAATAGGATTTGGAGTTATTAATTAGAGGATAAGGATGAGGCTTATGGGTGGAGATAGGGAGAAATAATGTTTAAATTCAAATAAAACTCTAGGCTATTGTAAAAAATCGGGTCATAATAAAATAATAAAAATAAAATGATAATAATCTTATTAAAAGAACAAATGTAAAATCTGATGATAATAATAATAATAATAATAATAATAATAATAATATAGCTATAAGAAAATACATAAAATGTATCTATAGCCTAATATTAGGGTCAGGTTGTTACAGAGTTGTAGGCAAGAAGGCAGTATTTCATTGTGGGTTAGGGGGCTAGAGGGCCCATATATAAGATAGTAAAAGTAAGTGGGCCAAAAACAAAAAAAACTTACAAAATTGAAATCGAAGGTGTTGTGTAAATGATGAGAGAGAAGAAGGGGGAGGAATTTTGAGCTACTTAAGAACAACAGAAGGAGAAGACTGTATAGAGCAGAGGTAGCTGGAAGCAAAGAGGAAGAGAAAAAAGTATGATCTCTGTGACTTTGCATAACTATTTTGCAAATATGAGAAATTTAATTGATGAGGATAATGATGAATTTTTACTGGAAATGTCTAAGAAGTTTACATATTGGTGGAGGTTGATAGTTGGCCCCGCCAAGGGCAATAAAAGTATTAAGCTTGAACTGTTCGGTGGTTCCCACTGTCGGGGGCTTGGAAACCACCAAACAATTCTATACCTTCTTGTTAGTGAAGGATAAGAAGCTCAACTTAGGCCCAGTTTGGATATGCAGTTTAGATGAGATGAGATATTTTAAATAGTAGTGAGATTTCTTGAATTAAGATGAGATGATATAGTTTGTAAAAAAATATGTGCTTGGATAGTGAGATGAGATGATATAGTTTTGACTTGTTGGGATTTGATAAAAGAAAATACTAAGATCGTAGTCGGGATCTCCCATGTGTGGTGGGTGTAGAAGCACTATTTGATAAAGAGGTGGGTCCCACTAATGATTGAGTAATAGTTATGAATATATTAATAAAAAATAATAATTTATGAGTAATTAGAAAATCTATCATAAATAAATTTAAATCCCAAAATATATTGAGAAGTTGTTGGCCGAAATTACTCCATAATTTCAAAAACTAATTTCTCTTTTTAAAAGGATATTATTATTCTAAAAAATAATTTAAATCCCAAAATATATTGGGAAGTTGTTGGCCAAAATTCATAATTTCTCTTTTTTTGAAAGATATTTTTATCTATTTATTTTTTTATATTTAAGAAATTTGTCATTTTTTTTATTCTAATTATAAATTATAATTGTTAGGGGGTTTTTCCTCAGCCCATAGAATGTCATAAGCCCAACCATTGGGAGGGGACTTAAGAGAAGACAAGAGGGGAAGTGACATAAAGGAAGGTGTAAGGTGTCAGGAGAGGAAAGGAGGGAAGTGACTTAAAGCAAGTGAGGGGGCAGGAGATAAAAGGAAGGGAAAACCTACGGACTCAGGACTTCTTTTTGGAGCGGACTTCTTCTTCATCCAGAGAGCTCTAGAGAGAACTGATTCTCAGTAAATAGCCATACAGCTTCCAATGTATAGTGAGAAATGAGAAACTACGAGAAACTGTAAACAAGCTTATAATAGTGGAATCCTCCTTCCCCAAACTCTTGTGGATGTAGGCCTGGTGCCGTACCACGTAAAATCTGTGTGTTCATCTATTTATTTTCTGTATTTAAATACTGCTTATCGCCAATGGACGTACGAACCAACACCATACAGCCGCACCGAACCACTGCCCACGGCTCACACTCAGCTCCGAGCGAGGCCCAGCTTTGAAGACCCGAGTTGTCGGGGCCTGGCCTAAGGGCATGCGAAATACGACATCAACAGTGGTGTCATCTGTGGGATCATAATAGATCTTGCATATCATTCATATGCTTGCGGCAACCCGTTCTTGGAGACTCGGAAGAGCCATAGAAGAAGCCATGGAGGCAAGGCTAAAAGTGAGGCTAGAAATCATGGAGGAATGGCTGACAAAGCTGATCGACTGAGTGCAAATGCTCTGCAAAGAAAATGAGAAGCTCATAACAAAGGAGAAAATAAAAAATTTCTAGATAAGTATATTCGACTTTTCCATTTTTATTTTTATAAAAAGCGCTGCTACCAAAAAGGAGCGATTAAAAGCACACTGCATTTGGATATTTTTCACATCCAGCATGTAGGCCCGAGGTCCCAAACTTCTCGGCCACGTGAGCTTAAATGAACACTGGGCGTGTACATGCACAATAGGCAGATGCTGTGCACAGTGCCCGCATAGACTTCATATCCCAACTGTGCATGGCATGCACAGTATGGGTTACGTAGCGGCAGCTCAACGAGGAGTTCATAGCCACCCATAATGAGCTCGAAGGATCCGCTGGCAGCCACTGTTAGGTCTGTCGACACCCTTTGTCCCCGACGGTAGGGCACCCTAAGCCGGCAGCTGTCAGATTGGATCCGCATCATAGCCGACAACGGGATAAGGAGAAGCGCCATAGTCTTGACATGGCGCAACGGGAAAGTGGCATCGGAGGTCACCTGTGTGACAACCGGCTCCGTCTATCCTTGTGGGGATGGTCGGCGACCTTCCCTCAAGGCAGGTACCAAGCTGCACGACCACCCGTATGGATTTGCATAAACGGTAAGTTCTACAGCCCAACCCAGCTGCAGCACGACGAGGATGACAGTGGCTACACCTTGCCCCGTCTGCGCTCTCTGACTTCATTAGGTTGGCCTCCGACCACCCCGAACTAGTAGCAACTCAGCCATGAGCTACAGGCAGTCTTGTGAATACACTACCACTCTACATAGCCTCGTCCTCCTTTCCGCTCTACACGGCCGCAACGGGCAGGTAGGACAACACTCCACAGACAAAGTTCCACGACATCCCACTTCGAGGTCAAGCACCGCGGCCTCAACTCCTCGGCCAATTACTCTCCACTGGCATGAACTCCACGAGCAGCACCTTTCTCGAGGCGGTACCTCTCCTCAACCACTAGCCTCCTCGGTGACTAATCTACACAGCCAACCTCCACGGCCTCAACAGTCTCTCCACGGAGCTTCTCGATCCACGACCTTGCACCATGCCGAGATAACTCCATGGGCTTGACACAGCGGCCTCCATGCATTGCAGCCACTTTACGCCGCCTTTTCTCCACTCCTCGGCCATGTGTTCCACGAGCAGTGAATCTACTCGTCAACCAATACTTCTCCACGGTCTTGATGGACTTTACGCGGCCACTACGTGTATATGCGCCATGCACTGCGGCCATATGCACAGTTGGCATACAGAAGGGCACAAGTAGCAGATGAACCAAAAAAAAAGAAAAGAGAAGGAAGTGGAAATAAAAAGGAAGAGCAGAGAAGAAAAGAAATGACAAAATAATTGCGGTCAATTTTGGATAAGTAATAGTGAGAAAAAATCCATCACAGCAGGTACACGCTTAGGTTTGTCTTCTTCAAAACTTATGTAAATTCTGTTTTACTAACGTAATTATGTCTTGTGGTGTGAATTCTGTTTTATACGATCCGACACTACAACGACATAACCAGCCAAGCTCCATCAACAAACTCAACTCTACTAAATGGGAAATCCATCAACAACGTTTCTCCCCACGAGGTGAAATGGATGAGTGTAATGCCTAAGATTGCTCTATCCCTCTTGTGGAGGAGTGTGGGCTGGCCACCCGAAAATAAAACTTACCTTCCTTGTAGGCGTCAATAGGCGAGAGTGTGTCTAGTTACATACTACTAGAACAATTTACCTCCCTACGGGACACAATAAGGAAAGGTCGGCCCGAGGGTGGCCTTGTCTCTCCCGCGAAGGAGAGCAAAGTCAACTTATGACTGCTCGAATGACTTACCCCGACCTCCACCACGAAGAAGTGTCGGATCAGCGCCAGCCTGACCTAACCTAACCTTCCTTATGACGTCAGCGGGCGGGAGCGGGTCCAGTAACAGATTGCCAGAACAGATTACCTCCCCACCAAGGGTGATAGGCGAGCAAGTGGCTTGGCCTCCTCGTCTGGGAGAGTGGGACCATCCTCTGGGCGGCCTGAATAAGTTACCTCGACCCCCCTCACGGTGAAGGAACAGCCAGTCAACTGCTATCCAAACTTACCTCCCCGGGGATACCATAATGAAAGGTAGGCCTTAAGGTTACCTTATCCCCCCCATGACGGAGTGCGGGTAGTCCTTAGCTACCCGACGTCAGATATCTTTACTTTCTTCATAAGTGTCAACAGGCAGGAGCGGGTATAGAAACTGACTGCCCAAAAACTTACGTCCCTGCGAGACACTATATGGAAAGGTCGGCCCAAGGGTGGCCTTATCCCTCTCGCAGAGGAGAGTAGGACTAGCATATGACCCTACCCCGACCTCTACTGCGAGTGAAGAGTGAGTCTAATACCAGCCTGGCTCAAAGTATTAACCTTCCTTGTTATTTCAATGAGTGAGAGCGGGTCCAATTATAAACTGCCCGAACAACCTACCTCCCTGTGGGGCCAAAATTAAAGGGAAAGATCGGCTTAAGGGTGGCTTTATCTCTCCCACAGAAGAGAGCATGAACACCAAACAGCCTTCCCGAATAAATTATCCTGACTCCTATTACGGTGAATGAGAGATTGCTCTATTGGCAGCCTGAAGAAGTTACCTCATTGGGGAAGAAAAAGGAGCAAGCTAGCTTGAGGTAGCCTAACCACGCCCCAATGGAGAGCGGGTTTGAGTCTTACGACTAACCGAAGAAAGGAAGCTCCGCGAAAAAGAAGCAAAATGACGAGAAGAGAAGCCGTACAAAGCATCGGCAAACAAATAACATCCGAAGAAGGTACAATCGGGTACACATATTTACTTTATACTCAATGTAGGATTACAAAAAAAAAAAAAGGGAAAGTAGTAGGAGTGTGAGAAGATATACAACAAGGAAAGCACATAAAAGGTACAAAATGAAATATGGAAGTAGTACCTCCTGAATAATAAGGAAAAATATACGGATGTCATCAACGGAATCTACATCAACAGGATCGCCATCAACAACTTACCTCCCCGCGAGGTGAAAGGGATGAGTGTAATGCCTAAAAGCTGCTTTATCTCTCTCCAAGAGGAGTGCGGGTCGGCCTTGGGCCACTCGAAGACAAAATCTCTACCAACAGACTTCAACTTAAGAATCTCCAACAATAGAATCACCACCAAAGGAAACTCCACAAGCTCCAAATTACCTCCCCGCGAGGCAAAAGGGACGAGTCATGCCAGAGGCGGCTCTATCCCTTTCTTCGAAGGAGTGCGGGTTGGCCTTGGGCCACCCGACATATTTATCAACGAAACGTCATCTCCAGCAACAGAACACCAAACAGACAACGCCTTAGACCTTCACCGCATCCTGACAAAACAGCTCAGGTTTGCGAATTCACTAATAGGTTTAACTTGCGCAGCACCTCCAACTTACCTTCCCGTGAGGGTTAATAGGTGGGACCAGCCCTAAGGTAGCCCAACCTGCCTCACGATGAAGTGCGGGTTCAGTCTTTCAACAGGATCTTCTACAAAATATTATTTAGCAGGATCTTCATCTATAAAATATTTATCGGCGGGATCTTCTACAAAATATTATACGGCAGGATCTTCTCCAAAATATTTATCGGCGGGATCATCTACTAAATATTTATCAGCAAGATCTTCATCTATCAGCTATTCATTGGCGGGATCTTCTACAAAATATTTATCAGCGGGGTCTTTATCTACAAAATATTTCTCAACAGAATCTCCATCAAAATGAATCTTCACAATTAGAAACTAACACTCTTAATAATGCAAGAATGAGCAAATGAAAAGAAAAGTTAAGGAAAAGCAGCAGGGCAAAGTAAAAAGAAAGAAAAAAGAGAGACAAAAGGCTCGGTGGAGTGCAAAATAGGAGCGACTAAGAAAAAGGCGGCGAAAGGAAAATCATAAGTAGATGGAAAAGACTACCAAAGGGAAAGAAAAGGAAAAGAAGATTAATGGAAGTCAGAATGATAAAGCGACGACTTAAAGGCTCAGTAGGGTAGAACCCCACCTAAAGACCGACCAGTGGGAAAAACATACTATGAAATTCCCATCGGACAAGTCCTATAGAAATTAACAGGGAAAAATGTTAGGGGGTTTTTTCCCGGCCCATAAAATGTCATAGGTCCAGCCATTGGGAGGGGACTCAAGAGAAGACAAGAGGGGAAGTGACATAAAGGAAGGTGTGAGGTGTCAGGAGAGAAAATGAGGGAAGTGACTTAAAGCAAGTGAGGGAGCAGAAGATAAAAGGAAGGGGAAACCTACAGATTCAAGACTTCTTTTTTTCTGGGGGGGGGGACTTCTTCTTCATCTAGAGAGCTCCAAAGAGAACTGATTCTCCAGTAAATAGACATATAACTTTTAATGTACAATGAGAAATGAGAGACTACGAGAGACTATAAGCAAGCTTATTATAGTGGAATATCTTCTCCCCAAACCCCCATGAACGTAGGCCTAGTGCTGAATCATGTAAAATCTATGTGTTCGTCTATTTATTTTCTGTATTTAAATATTGTTCATCGCTATAGACGTACAAACTGACACCATACAGTCGCACCGGACCACTGTTGGGGGCCCACACTCAGCTTTGAGTGAGGTCCAGCTCCGAAGACCCGAGTTGTTGGGGCTGGCCCAAGGGCATGCGAAATACGACATCAACAATAATAATTTTGATTATTGTAATAAATAAGTATATGAATTATGTTGTAGATTTGTTTTAAATAATTTATTATTTTCTAATTTTCTAATAAAACCCCAAAATGTACTTCTATTCAATACTCACAAAATTATCAATTTCTTTGTGAAAATATATTATTATAAAAATGACTTATTGATTCATCTATTTTAATCACAAATGAATTTCTTTTACTGTGTGGGATTCTTTTTATTGTTTATTTCAGAAAATAATGAGATGAGTTTGAAAACTTAAAGATAAAATAGAGATGTGAAATTAAACATTTGGATAGACAAAACTATCTCATCTGTTCATTTCTACTGGCAAACCAAATTGGGCCTTAGTTTTCCACTAAAGATTAAAGCATGCAGGTATTAAAGAAAAGACGGGGATTCGATGGGTCTTTAATAGTTTCACCCATAGGGAGGAGTGGAGGTCTAGTCTTTTTATGGCGGTAGGACAAGAATATTGATATTCTGAATTATTCAAATAGACATATTAATGCGTGGATCAATGGTGAAACTTGGGCAACCTGATGTCAATAAAAGGAGAGAAACTTGGCATTTGCTATCTTCATTCAAACCTCCAAACCAGCTAGGATGGTGTGTGATTGGGGATTTTAATGAGATTACATCTCAAGGAGAACAACAAGGTGGTAGACCCAGAAATGAAGCTTAGATGGAAGATTTTAGAAGGGCTTCAAAAGTTGGAAACTTATATGATTTGGGGTGGAGGGGCCAAATATACATAGTGTAGCAAACATAATGATGAGTCTTTTAAAAAAGAAAAGGTTGGACAAAGTGGTTGCAAACCCTTGTTGGTCAGATATGTACAGGAAAGTGTGGGTGGAAGGTTTGGTTGCTAGGAACTTAGCTCATAGACCACTTCTCCTTTTTTGTAGCATGGACTCAAAAAGATTTTTTGAAGTATGAAGCTAGCTGGGGTCATGAGGAAGAATGTAATAGGATCATAGAAGAGAAGTGGAATGGATGAGGAGCATTGTTAGTATAGATCCTATAAAAAGTGTGCAAGACTGCATGAACCTTTGCAATGCAGCTTTAAGAATAGGGGATTGCTCATAAGGGAAAAGTCTGTTTTTCTAAAGAAGTTGCAAGTTGAGGAGGGGCCTAATAATATGGAAGAAATAAAATGGTTACAAAGGAAGCTTGGAGTATTGTTAGATCAAAACGATTTGAAATAGAGACAATGAGCAAAGAGGCATTAGTATCAGTTAGGAATGCTCGAATTATCTAATGATGGAGAAGAATCAAAACCAATGTAAATTTCAAGGCTACATTGAAGACTTATCTTAGTGCGTTGTGGAGGTGAAATGAGAACATACATAGCACAACTAAAAGCATGAAGATGAAAGATATTTGGTGGTTGACCAAATGTATGTTGCAATGGAAATATTTATTAGAATATTGCTAGGTACAAATCCAAAATAGACAAGACCTGTACAGTTGTACAAATGTGGGTCCCAATATAATGGGACTACAGGTGGCTTGACTAATTATGGCTTGTATAGATCATTATTCTATTTATTATAAGTAGTTGGTCGTATTCGAACCAATAATGTTTCAGCATGCAAAATTGCATGTCCCCAAGCAGAGACATGTAGTTTTATTTTCAAAAGTAATAGTCAAGCAATTAATTGCAGACGTTTATAAATAACTGAGCTAAACCACTTTGAGTATGTGTATAGACAATAAGATATTCAATATTAATCCCAACTGATATGCAATAATCATCAAAACTTTTATATGTAAATTCTTCTATATTATCCAATCGAATAAACTAAATTGGATAATAAATAAATTGATCCTGTAATCTAATAATTTGTGCAAGAAATCTAGCAAATGCAATATTTCGAATAGAGAATAGACAAATATGTGACCATCAAGTTGATGTATCTATTAAAACCATAACATATCTAAATGGTCCACATGGTGGATGTATAGGCCAACATATATCTCCATGGATTCTTTGTAAAAGTGATGGAGATTCAATAATTACCTTGGAAGATGATGGTTTGATAGCTAGCTTTCTTTAGAAACATGCTGCACATGGATAATCAATTGGTAATGAATATTTTGGTTCTTTAATATATAAATTCTCAATTATTTGAAGCATCATGATTGATCCCAGATGACGAAGATGATCATGCAAAAACATAAAGACCTTTAGATTTGAGCACTTCTAGTGCACTACAACAAGAGATTTAATAGTTTTCATTGTTCTATAATATAATCCAAAAGAGAAAACTATTAATTTTTTTAATATGAGCTTATGACACAAATTTATTATTGTAATGTAAAGATATTCATTATCATTGCTTTTATTGTTGATTTTAACGTGATAACTATTGCGATGAATATCTTTAAAATTGAGTAAATTTTTTCTAGATTTTGAATAATGCAAAGTATATTCAATACAAAATGTTGTTCCTTTTGATAACATGATATTGGCTTTCAATTAGGTTTGATGGATATTGTATCGACATTGGCTCTATTTAAAATTAAATATTAAAAATATTTCTTATTCTTAAAAAATATGTATGTTGTACAACTATCTGACAGACATATATCTTCACTAATTATTTCGGAATTGGTCAATGCATTAATAGAGCTGATATTTACTTATAAACAAAAAGTATGTATAAAAATTTATTAATGCAAAAGAATGTTTGAAAAGATGTATTAAAATATTATAATTCAAACATAATGTGATTGCATAATAAATAAACAAAATTAATTATTATGATCATATGCATCACTAATCAAAAGATCATTGTCTACGTTAGGATCCATAAAGAAATCAGAAACACTAAGATGGGTTGGGAGTTATCAAAATTCAGTTTGCCCTTTTTTTCTCCTTCATAGATGATTGAAAAATTTAGATGTATGACAAGTACGTGACCAATACAATTTCATACCACACATATGACATTTATTGTCACATTTCTTTACAGACTTATTCTGCAAGCTTTGTTTTCATCTTTCTTTGTCATTTGTCATGGTGCGGTTTCACTTCTAGTAGTATGAAACATTTCTTTTTTAAAAACTTTGAGTATGCTCTCTTTGATTCCAATAGTTTTTTCTACCATGTCCATGACCACGGTTGGATGAGACTGATGATTTCTCACTAACAGCTTGTTGTTTTGTTCATACACTAGTAAAAAATATATTAGTTGAAAATACTTAGTGAACTTTTGCAATTGATATTGCTGCTACAGGAACACATTCAAGGCATGAATATATTATATATTTCATTTCAAACATATCTTCATTGGTGACCTTTTGTCTAATAATCTTGCAAGTTGAAGTGCATTAAAACATAATGAGTTTCTAGGAGAATCACGATTGTATGGTATATCCATTAAACTGCCTCATAGAATTAATGGATATTTAATTGTGAGGCACTCAGTTTTCAATTTTCATATAGATAGTGGTGAAAAGAAAGTCATTGCTTTAATGCGATCCTACAAGGATGCTTCATTTAATTTCTTAATAATATTTTCAAGATTCATTCATTAAGATGAATTTTAGCATTAAGTATCCATGATAAATAATTTTTATCAGAAAAATTGAGGACAACAAATTCGAGTTTTGTAAGACTTGACATGATGTATAACAAATACGTATTTAAAATCAAGCTGACATATAGAAGACAAGAGTATTTATTGCATTGATGTGATATAACATTATACTCTATAGAATATCATATAAATCATATCAATATTTAACAAAATGATTTATATTGCAATAAGCAGATATCATTATTTATCGAATAGAAACTTATAGTGGTAGGGAAAGGTTATGTAAGTATCTTGCCAGGGATCAAAAGAACATGACGATTAGCAAGAGAATTGAAAGAATTGCAATATAGACTTATCAGGAGCCCAATATCATTCACTTCAAATTTCTTGTGTTGTACAAATAATCCTCAAGACACACTTTATAGGTATAGGATGATAAAGTGATACGTAAATTAATAAAATACATTCATGAACACAATGATTGAAAGAAATTAATGTGTTGTAAGATTGAATAAAAATAGCAAGAGAATTGAAAGAACTGTAGAATTCAGGAGCTAATATCATTCACATTGTACAAATGAACACATATGATACATGATAAGATACATTCAATTTGAAATTGAATTGGTAAGAATTAGAATTCTAAAAGATGGATGATCATACAAGTTCATGTATGCATTTACAATAAAAGTGATATTTTTGACCATTTTTCAAATCCAACAACTATTTAGTTGATGCATTTTATGGTTTTATGCATATTTAATTTATCCTTTATTGGAAAAATGACGATCCCAAAACATTTTGGTAGAAGTTGTGCGAAGAGCAAGTCTTACATAGGGGCAGCAATTTGTGTTTGCAAGTCTTGTTTTTGTCATGTCAAGTCATACGTATGAGAATATAGGGTTCAATCTGAACATGACTCATTTAATTAAACTAGTCTATCCTAAAACCCTAATACGACCTCTATAAATAACAGGTGACACGACATGACCTACTTAACTCGTTTAGTAATTAACTTTTATTGGGATAAATTGGGATACAACCCATTTAACCCATTTCTACCCATTTCATATAAATGGGTTGAGCTAACTCATATATTTATTTTCTAATCCAATTAATATAATTTCATATATAATACAAAGATAACTATATAAATCATTCATAATTACAACTAGATTTATGAAAAAATAACTTATTATCAATATCCAAATCAATAATATATTATAAGAAAATTAATATTTTCATAAAATAAAATTATATATTATCAAAAAAAGTTTAGTTTGAGATATTAAATAGTCAAATACTAATATATATATATATATATATATATATATATATATATATTCTCAACAACAAAAAAAGATATATAAGACTAAACATTTATAAAATTTGAAAATATAATTGATTTGTGTTATACGGGTTGATTGCAGGTTTATTAATCGTATCTTATGATTCAACTTGTTTTGATCAAAATCAGTTTATTTCGTATTGTGTTTTTGTCGAATTAACGAGTCGTTTCATTTATTGCCACCCATAATTTCATATTGTTAGGGTTTTTAGTGTTAGCTAAATTTGGTTTCAAAACAACTAGTTATATTTGTCATTTGAGTTAGGTTGATATTTGGAAAATATATAAGATTTATCTTTAAGGATATGGGTAAAGTTTGAGAAGATATTAAATATATCCACAAATGTGCTATTTGACCATATAAATTAGAATATTGGATGAACTTGGAAATTTGAAGATCTTAAAATTTGAATATTGGACGAGATCACGTTATCTGGAATTTTGAACTAGAAATCTCTCCCAGTCAGCAACCTGTAATGGCAGCCTATCTATAGATTTTCATGATTATGATTTTAAAATTCAAAAAGTGTTTGATCAACTCAGGGACCATTCAAGGAGCACAAAATTGGTTGCTATAGTTATCCATTAGAGATTGAGACCTGAGTTGAGAACGCCAAGAACCACACAAAACACAATAATAGAGATCCATGTGATGTGAGACAAGTTCAGCCACGGGAGGTTGGAGTAAAAGAAACCAAGTTCTAAAATTATTAGAAATTTTAGCTGCTATTGAGATAATTAAGGATGTGTCAAATAAAGAATTATGTTACAAAAGTTTTTTGACTAAAGTTACTTAAAGGGTTGTGGCAAGTAGGGATTCTTACTTCCCAAAGGTTTTGTTGGATGGGATGTTTGCAAAACTTTTGTAATCCGACTATTTGTAAGTTATATAATCCAGTAGAGATTCTTATTGCAGGTGTGGCTTCACTATGCCAGTTGTATTCCTAGAGTGGGCCTTGGATATGAATACAAAACTGAACGAGTTTACATCTTGCGACCCTCTCGGATTTAGTAGCTTAAGAACCCCAAATTGAGGATGAATGCTTCCTTTAATTCTTTTCATTCTCAATCCTCCAAACTCTCTTTGCCAAAAACTCCTAAATCTCCTATTATGGGACACCAAAGAGAAAACAGATGGATGTTTTGACAGAGAAATGAAGAGAAAATCGGAGAGAAGAGGGAGGCTCAGGCAATACGAGGGAAAGGGGAGAGAGGATAGTTGGACTGTATTTTTTGAGTAAAACACTCATTTGGTTTATGAACAGTGCTAGGCCAAATATGACCGGTGGGAGAAGATCACTGTAGCTTAAAATCATAAAATTATGCATTTGGCTAATCTAATGCAAACGTTTTTTATATATATGATGCAAATATTTGCAAACATCGGCATTTGACTAATCAAATGCCAGTGTTCTTACCAATTCCCTTTCTTCTTCCACTCCTCATGTTTATATGTTGTTTATTGGTTTTGTTTTCTTCACCATTGCTTCGGGCTATTCTAAATTGTTAACTTTAGTTGAGCAAAGTCTGATATGCACTACCCCATGCTTCTCTCCATCCACTAATTTGCTTAAAGATAGAAGAGTCGTTACAAAACACTCAATGCAAGAGCCTCAAGAGCGGCCTATCCGTGTGTGGATGTCACGCTGACATGCACTGTTGCACAACCACACCTCTGATGACGAAATGCACAGTACCGGCAAACTTGATTTCTTCTTATCTAACCCACCCCACCCTAATAGCCATTGCGCATGGGTCCCACACCCCGACAAAGCCATGTGTCAGATATAAAATGAGCTAAGTCCAGCCCATTGGGAGTCTATAACTAAACGGAAAGGGTCCCGTAAGGCAAGTATGACTCAATTACTCTAAAGAAGGAAAGATACCTCTATAAAGGGAGGTCATCTCCTCATATTTGAGAGAGACTGGACTACGAACAAAGATCCCTAATATCTTCAACCTCTAGAAACTCTAATTTCATCTATTGTATTGAGAGATAGGTGAGAGATTTTACAAAACTAAACGAGTGGGCCTTGGATATGAATGCAAAACTGAACGAGTTTACATCTTGCGACCCTCTCAGATTTGTAGCTCAAGAACCCCAATCCCTACCACTCTGAGCCATTTAACTAATTTGAGATATTTAGACCTTAGTGAGAATAAAATCAATGGATTCATTCCTCCCGAAGTAGGGATGTTGAAAAACTTGACCCCATTATACCTTTTTTCGAACATGCTTGTCAGTACCACTCTGGGCCATTTAACTAATTTGGAATCTTTGTTCCTTAGTCACAACAAAATCAGTGGATTCATTCCCTCCGAAATAGGGATGCTAAAAAGTATGACCTATTTATCTCTTTATTTGAACATGCTCGTCGGTCTAATCCCTTCCACAATGGGCCTAATCCCTTCCACAATTGGTCATTTAACTAATTTGGAATCTTTGTTCATTGGTCAGAATAAAATCAATGGATCAATTCCCTCTGAAATAGGGATGCTAAAAAATTTGACCATTTTAGACCTTTATTCCAACATGCTCGTTGGTCCAGTCCCTTCCACAATTGGTGATTTAACTAATTTGAAATATTTAGACCTTAGTTACAATAAAATCAATGGATTCATTCCCCCTAAAATAAGGATGCTAAAATAGCTAACATCTTTATACCTTCATTTGAACATGTTCATCGATCCAATCCCTTTCACTCTAAGCCATTTAACTAATTTGAAATATTTAGACCTTTGTGTAAACTACTTAATTGGAAGCATTCCCTATCACAAGGATAACTTTTATTGGGTGAAATCTGTTAATCTTAGTCATAAGTTTATTAGAGGAGAAATACTCGTTGCACTTGGGAGTGTTGCCTATCCCTCGAGTTTGGATCTTAGCTACAATAATTTTACGGGCCGTATTCCACTTTCTCTCATTTATATAAAATAAATTGACTTGTCACACAATTCTTTGAAGGGTTGAATTCCAGACGATTATGTTATGTATCATACCTCCCACACATTAATTAGCAACAATGATTTATGCAGTTAGTTCAAGTTTTTCCTTTCATGTCCCAAAAGCAAAATATCAATTGTAACCAAAATAGAAATTTTTGCTCCCATCACCACTTTCCTTAGATTCCTAGTTATTAGGCGTATTCTCGTCTTGTTGTGTGTTCAAGGAAAATCAGATTGAGTCTAGGGGATCAAAGAATGGAAACATATTCTCGATATGGAATTATGACGGGCATATTGCAAATGAAGATATTATTGAAGCAACTGAGGATTTTTACATTAGATATTGCATTGGAACCGGTTCTAGTGGAGGAGGTGGGGGTGATTAGGGATCATCTTGGAAATGTTAGGGCTGCTTTTTCTGAACATCTGGGGTTTGGTACTAATAATGCAGCGGAACTAAGGGCCCTTTTCTAGAGGATTGGTGGTTTGCAAAGAGTTTGGATTTTACCAGGTGGAAATTCAATGTGATTCTTCTTTACTTGTGCACTGGGTGACCTCGAAGGATTGTAATTTGTGGTATCTCTGAGACTATTGGGAGGAGCTTTTAGAGCATCTTGAGGGCATGAGCTACTTAATATCTCACATCTTCAGGGAGGGCAATCAAGTTGCTGATTTCTTTGCTCGCCAAGGTGAATATGGGATCAATAGAACGTATGAAGGCTTTGCTGATTTGTCGCAGGTTGTGAGGGGTATGGTTCAACTTGATAAGGTTGGTTTTCCATCTTTACGTCATTAATGGGTTTTGTTTTCTCGTCCGTTTGTTTGATCGTGTTTTTAGGCCTGTTTAGACTTGTTTTTTTTTTTTTTGTTTCTGATTTGGTTTTGTTCAGTTTATTTTGGTTTGATATTTGGGATGGTTTTAATGAAGATTGTAAATCCCAAATGTCCTGTTTGTTACCACGGTATTCCTCTGCCATAAGTGAGGGATTTTAATAAAATTGGGAGGGGGTCATTCATGGACAAGTGACCTTCGTCTCTTTAAAAAAAAGAAAACAGTGGTTATGGTAACATTTACAGAGCAAAATTACCAAGCAGAAATGTTGTTGCCTTAAAGAAACTTCATTAGAGAGAGGTTGAGAATCCAGTTTTCTATAGGAGTTTTATAAAGAAGTGAGGCTATTAATAGAGATTTGACATCGAAATATTGTGAAGCTGCATGGGTTCTGTGTACATAAAGGATGCAGATTTTAATTTATGAGTACATGGAAAGGGGAAGCCTATTTTGTATCCTAAGAAATGTTGATGAAGCTACGCAACTCGATTTGAGCAAGAGGGTAAACATAATCGAAGGCACAACATATGCTTTATCTTATATGCATCATGAATGCATCCTAGCAATTGTTCATAGAGATATATCATTCAACAACATTTTGTTGAACTCCGAATTCCAAAATTTTATATCTGAGTTTGGAATTGCTAAACTCCTTGATTCTAACTCCTCTAATCAAACATTGATTGCTGGCACTTATGGTTACATTGCTCTAGGTAAATTGTTAATTGGTTGTTTCTACCACAACAATGTCATTTAAATTATTTAATTAAAAATATTGAATATATTTATTCCATTAGTCATGTATCTAAATACTTTTCAAAATTATTTTTCTTTACTGTTTTTTTTTTGTCATATTTACAATTTATGAATTGTTATCACCAATTCAGCTAAAAGGATATTAATTAAGTTGATAAAACTAAAAAATGGGACTATATAGGAATAGTTTGCAACTAGCAATAATATAATAATATATATAGTACCTTCCTACACTCAAAGTTTCATGATATAAAAATCATATAATACTAGTCCTAGATTTGATCGAATAATGTGCGAGCTAGCTGAATAATCTAAGAAATTAACTAAGAATATCATATAGAATTTCTAAATATTTTATTTTAAGATATTTCAAATAAATCTAAATTTTTTTTTAAAATTTATAAAATTTTTTAGATTCAAATTATATCCTCTACGCAAAAAAAGAAAAAAGAAAAAAGAAAAGAGAGTAAAAAATAAATAGTTGAAGCTAGAACCCATTTTTGTGAACTTTGTTTATTTTTTAGAATATTATATAATGAAGTCGTCACATCTTTATTTAAAAGATTTTTATTTTAAAAGCTAAAGATTATTATCGATAACTTGATTAAATATTATTCTTTATTCAATAATTTTACTGTTAAATTATAATTATCAAATTAATTAGATGTATTACTGTTCAATGACCATATTTAGGCCTAGTTTAGATACTAAGAATATTATTCTCATAAAACCTCACTATTATTCATTATTTTATTATTAGTTTGCACATACTTTTTACTACTATTCACTATTATTCAATATTCTATTATTATATTTTTATTACTTTTTCACTACTATTCAAAGAATACTTGATAATACCTCACTACCCAAATGCAGTATTAGTCATTCTCATCATTTTTTTCTTTCTCTACAAGATGACAATTATTGAAAAATGCGATGTATATAGATTTGTAATGGTGGCACTAGAAGTATTAATGGGAAGGTATGGGGAGAACTCTTGTCCTCATTATCATTATCATCATCATAATCTCAAAATATGATGCTAAATGAAATATTAGACCAACGCCTGCCACCTCCAAGTCTAATTAGACAAGATATTTTGCTTGTTGCTACAATAGCATTTGCATGCCTTCACTCTGAGCCAAAGTCTCGGCCTACAATGAAATGTGTGTCACAAGAATTTCTCTCTCACAAGAAGCCAAATGCCATACCCTTGACTACGGTTTCACTCTTGCAACTGAGGAAACAAGTAGCATATGTGGCTGGATCATGATTTGCTTATTGTTAATGTGTTTTGTGTGCTGTCAATGTGCCGTTTACATTTATCGGTCTTTTTTCAAGAAAAATATTATTTGCAAGCATTCCAAATCACCCCATAAACCTGAGCTACTCACTTTTTAAAGTTGGAAGTGACTGAAACAAAATGGGGCCGATGTGTTGTATGAGATAAGTGTGTAAAAAGAAAGTAGAAGTGAATTAAGTAAAATCTAATAGAGAATGTCTGCAGACTCGTCATTTCTTCTTCATGAACAACAGGCTTTCAGAACATCTTTGATATTAGGATCATCTCCAGCTTCTTTGTCCTACTCAAAAAGAAATAAAGAAATTTTACATGTAGTTAGAGTAGTATCTAGCATAAGAGCTTAGAACTTTACACTCTTGAGTGGAGTCTTTCGATACTCTCTGATCTTAATTGTATAAGAAAATATATTTAGATAGGGTTACAGAAAATGTAAAAATATACACGTTAAGTTGTTTGTGCGTTAGGAAAAAAGGAAACTATTGATCAATAACAAATATACGACAATGGTCATATTGATGATTAATTGTGTTCTGGGCATGAGGACAAAAGAGAAAGGGGACATGCTACGATAAGGAACTTAATTACCTTGTGAACAAATGAGATGTTAGTTTTGCCAGGACCTGCAACTATAATTCCACCTTGCTGCCTGAGAAAAAAGAAACTTCCACTTGTTAACTTAAAAACAAGAAAAAGTCATCACTAAGAAAAAAAATATTTTCTACCCTTGCAGCAAAAAACTCATATTTGACTAGCTTAGCCAAAATAGATAAAGATCATTAAACCAACTATTTTATTGAAGGCAAGCCTTATAATCTATACACTTCTATACTTATTTTTTTTTTCAATTTACGCATTAGTGTAGAGTCAACTATTGCCAGATTTCACATAAAAAAAACTATTGCCAGATTTCTTTGGTGGCTTCCTTGGGATCTTGTTTAAGCCACCAAGGGGATTTAGTTGTGATGGATCTAGGTTTTGTTGATAATACCATTAAGTCAAGTCAGGATGCTGGTTTTGTTAATAGTTGCTAGGAGTTCGAGAAAAGAACATAACTGGATACTTTGATCTCATCATAAAAAAAATGGACACAGTAGTTGCAACAAGATGTTTTGCATACCAGCCACCTCTAGTCATGGTGTCCTTTTCAAATGAAAGTTTCCAGTCTTGTCGATAACCTTCCATATATAATTGTATTATCTTGAGACCTGCCTGCAGTGTCACAGAAACAACTAAACTAAGAATTCCTAGATGCAATCACGAAGTGCTAATTTTCACAAACACCTTATGTAAGCCACAAGTACTAGTAGAGTTACCAAAAAGAGATTTTCACATACTTTAGGAGTGAATGTAGTTGAAAACCCTGAGACAAATTGTAAAGCCTCATACGAAGAGTGGGTCGGGTCGGCATAAACTTCTGAAACAAATAACACGTTTTATTAGCAGGTTGCAAAATTAAGACACGTTACAATTTTTTCAGTTGGGAAGTATATACTCCATAGCAAAAAAATTGAACAGATTTCATTTTCATTTTTTTATAGCCTTGCTTTGATGAGTAATAAGGTCTTTCCACCATGCAGGCTACTTTGCAACAACATGAATGACACTGTCATTGTTGCCATCACCAAATCTTCACCATCTCATTTTCATCATTATCACATTATTGTTGTTATCATCATCATCAATTGGCAACAGAAACAATGGTCCATATCCACACAGATTTCTACAACATAAAATTGAACAAATTTCTTCTTCATTCTTTTACACCTTTGCTTTGATGAGTAGTAAGGTCTTTTCACAATACATGCTACTTTGCAACAACGAGAATGACACCGTCATTGCTGCCATCACCAAACCTTCACCATCTCATCCTTATCATTATCACATTATTGCGTTATCATCATCATCAATTGGCAATAGAAACAATGGTTCCATATCCACACAGACCCCTATATTATAGAGTAATTAAAATTCCAAGATATAGACCTTGTAAGAACTTAAATATAAACAAGAAATTTAAAACAGAAAACAAAATGGAACCAGAACTGCACATGTAATTGACCGAGAGAAACCATCTCATCTCCATGTTTCCATTTTACTCAATTGATAGTAAAAGCAAGGTAGAACTTGATGTACCACTGCTGATATAATAGAATTCATGTCCTATACAAATTCTTCAGAAACATACCTCCTTTGAATTTTGTTTGCTCAGTAAATGCTCTTGCCTGCATAAAATTATTGCTGCAAGTTACTTCAAAAATTTATGTTATTTCCTTGATAAAAAACTGGGGCAAAGGGTGAGAAATAATTTCAGTGAAGCATAACATTGTTAGTCACATGTGAAGAGTGCCATTGGTTTCCTCATGAAACTTCCATACATATTTACAATTACCCTTATTCCAAGGATGGAATATTGACACCCAACAAATACACGAGTAGCTTATTATTTTATACTTAATTCATCTATTAAGTCTTATTGAAGCAAGTATCAACAATTCAATTAATCATTAGTACATACCTGATCAATACTACCAGGTCCAATAACAACCAAAGCCACACCTGATGTATCCATTATATCCTGTCAACATATCATATATATCAATACTATGTCAACATAAGCACTTCCCACTTATCATTTTAAACCAACAAAAATTAAGGGAGAAGATGCCAATAAGTTATTAAGTCTCTTTTTTGGCTACCTGTAAGCATACGGGAGGTGACCAGAAGTGGCTTCCCTACCTGGATGTGAATATAGTAGCACCCTACCTGCTGGGAACCGAACATGAAGGGCCTAGACGAAGAGAAGCCTTAGGCGCTCCTTCAAGTCGAGTTTGAACCACAGCTTAGACCCTAGCCCTACTAGGGAATTGAATGAATCCTTTGGTAGCTAATACTAATAGTCTAAGGTGAATTCATATTCGGATTTGAACTCATGATCTAGTACATGTCAAACCACTTAAGCGTAACCAAAGAACTATTGAGCCACCACCCTTGGTGGCCAGTCATTAAGTCTTCTACAAGCTACAAGAACTCATCCTAAAGCTAACTATTTATTGCCCTTCCTTGGAAACATCCATTCAATTGATTTGAAGTTGGCAGTGATATAAAGTAAAAGTTTTTCCTCTTCACTGATAAAACAATTTCTAATAGCATCAACGTTTTCTCTAGTTTTTGCTCCTCAACAATCTTTCTTTGTTGTTAATATCAAGGGGGAGCAAATATTTTGTTTCTTTTCGCTAGTAGAATTTATGTTATAACATAATGAATGAACGCATGGCATCTATAGTCCATCCACACACTTACCTTCTTGGTGGCAAGGTAATCAGCTCGTTTGCGGCAAAAGACACACCTGCAAAATCAAAGACAAGTACCATAAGCAAAATGAATGATTGGTGCGCAATACTAGAGTGAAAATATTACCTCCATTAGCCTCTATTACCTATTTTCTATTCATTGTGACAGAAATTCATATATATAATATTTATATAAGAAATTGACCCGAAATGGCGAGCGAATGCCACGACAGCTTTCCTATCTTTCCACAAATCAGAAATCGGGATCGCGTTTCCATTCAAATCGAACACTTTCACTGTGTCCAGCACACTTGCGGTATCTTCACCCGCCACTGAAGTTTCGGTACCTGTCAGACATCTGCACATATCATAATTGATCCGCTCCAAAACACCGTACAATATAATTAAGTTTGTTTGCCGAGAAAATGAGGAAAAATAAACATCATGATACTAAAGATTTTCAGAGTAAAACGACGGAAATTAATAAAAGGAAAATATTATTCTTTACTTTTTTTTCCCCCTTTTTTCAGTTTATAGAAACCAAAGATATATGACTAGTGTAAATAATTAAAACAGACCTACCAGGAGAACCCGATATTGCAGAAGTCATGACGAGGGTTTGCCGTGGTAAGAAATTGGTTGTATACTTGAGGTGTTTGGGAATCGTAGAAAGTCTGAGAGTGCTATTGGGTGATAGGCCAGGAAGTAGATGTATTGAAGTCGGGTTGGTGATCCTGTTGGAGTAGAGATTATTGGTCGAAAGTGTGGTAGACAGAGAAGTCGCCATGGATGGATGCTCGAAGGATAAGCAGAAACTCCGCCCAAGGACTCTGGTTGGAGTAGAGATTATTGGGCGGCTTCGTGACCGTTGGTCGTAATTGTGGGAAATGGAGTTTCACGTGGCAACACTATGGTTGGTCAAATTGCTTCAATATTAGAAATTCGCGTGGTTATGCTTTGCCAATTAAAAATGTCGCTCCTAGAATTTGACCCAAATTCGAGTGGTCCCCTTTACCACGTTAATTCCTTAGCAGGTCATCGTCATCCCTCTCTTTACTTGTCTGATTGTGTAGGTTATGCCTACTTTCCTTTTTATTTTTTTGCATGAAATTCGGATTCTGGCATTGGGATGGTGTTTTTAGATTTGATAAGATTAACTGCTGGGTAATTATTAGGATCTTCTGATATTTTTTTATAATTTAGTAATCTTGTGTGCTTTATCTAAGTTTCTTCTTGCTTGTTTAATTTGTAACTAGTTCGTTCCTGATGATGCAAATTGGTTGAAGATCAAAAGTTTGCGGGTTCTTCAAAGATATTGCATTGTTTTGAGATTTTGCTCATGGAAATAACGAAATGCTTGTGATTAGTTGACTTTGAAGTTTCGGGCACCATTCATCTCTCTTCTTACTTGGCTGTGTCGTCTTATAAGACCATTGATGGCCGGGCCCAAAGGGTTAAATTCACAGGGAAGGGTTTGCGGCTGAAGGAATGTGAACACGTAATTATATGCAATCTGGAGTTTGAAGGCTATTACGGAATATCAGTTGATATTTTCCATATTTCAAAATGTACAGCTTACTTTCCTTGTATACAGCTCGATTATAGGACAGATTATAGGTCTTTTTCTTGTATTTAAACTCGACTCTGTTTCCTAACATGGTATCGCTGATGGTATTCAAATAAAGCCTAATTCAAAACATATATGGATGGATCGCTTCAGCCTCCGTGACTACGATGATGGACTTATAGACATCACACGAAAGAGCACAGATATTACTGTTTCTAGGTAAGATCAAGTCCTTGTTTTAACAAACAAAGATAACAAAAACAGAAAAAATTGTGCTAAAATGAATAATAATAATACACGTCTTCAAGCATCGGCTTCAGGTGTCACCTTTCACAGCATAACAAGACAATACTCATTGGGGCAGACCCTTCTCATATTGGCAACAGATGCATCCGTGTGGCCATCCACCATTGCTTTTTTGATGGGACCAGACAGCGGCATCCTAGAGTTAGATTTGCAAAAGTACAATTGTACAACAATTATACCAAAAACTGGGGCATTTATGCTGTTTTTTCCATTGTAGAATCACAGGTGCTAATTTTATAGCGAATTCTAATATCTGTTAGTTTTAATATTGAAGGTTTTAATATGATTCCTAGTCTAGGAGATTAAAGATCTTGTGATCTATATTTTGATACCAGATATATTCCCAATGCAATATATATGAAGCAGGGCAGAAGAAGATGGCATTTAAATGTCTCACAGAGAAGGTATATGCCCTCGTTCTGTTTTCAACCCAGTACATTTCTGAATTCTGCTTATCATTGAGAATTTTTGGTTTTAATTCAGCTCTTTGATCATATTTTTATTTGAAACGGACAAAAGAAAAAAAAAAGCAACAAAAAGGCCTTAGTTGGGAACTATGCATGATAAATTAAGACACTTCACACCAAGTAGATACACTTTTGCACTGAGAGTAGAGATGGCTATGCACGTCACTGGCATTTCTATTTTGAATTTCATATCCTTTTCTAACATGTCTGCATGTTTTCATCTATCCTAACCTTCAGTGTTTTTCTCTCTCTCTCTCACTCACAGCCTTTCTTATGTGCTGTAGGAACAATGACTCTAATTATGCAAGTTAAGAAAGTTGGGCTTTGTCCCTACATGAATGACTATATAGAAGTATCATACAAGCTTTCTTGTCCTCTTTTTCTTTCCTTTCCATCCGAAAATGGATGTCATTCAAAAGTCCTTTTAGCCCTTCATATCAATAAGTGAGAATAAGAATCTAGGTTTCTAGAAACCATATAGCACCTGATCCTTGGAACAAGGAAATAATACAGAAAAGAGCAATAGATCCAATGAGGAAGCCCTCGATGCCTGTAAGACGGAATAATAGAAAGAAGATGTCTCTGAGAGAAGAGTCCACCTAATAGCAACGAAATAGATGATAGACTCCTGCACTCGATTCAAATTTGAGCATATTGCTTTCTCATTTATAAAAGTGTGTGACTGTAATTAATCTTTTCTAGCATTATGAAAGAGACTCCCGAGTCCTGACATAATTAAGCATTATTAAAGAGATTCTTACAGTTCATACCTTTACTGTTGAAGTCAAGTTTCAAGCATGCTAGTAATTTTGGCATCCTCCCATGATAAAGGAAGACAGAGATCCCTGTGTAGTTAATTTTGCGACTGCATAAATTTGTATATCAACAATAGGAATACATGTCAGACTACTTGAGATCATTGAAAATAGGAATCTTGATTGGGACACTGCCGGAAGCGGCTAATTTGCATTAATATTTACAATGGGGGTGGCTGTTTCCTGCTTTCATCGACTGTACAATTGTCATTATGAATCAGCGATGATACTGCAAAACGTTTGTGCTGCTTGACTAGTCAATGGAGGAAGCATGACATCATCTGATACTCTTTTAACTGTCATAATCCATAGTTTGACAGTGCTGTCCATATTGCAAAGTTTTGCCTGTCAAGCCACTCAACTAGATGCCATAAAAGAGTGGTCGAAATTATGTCTAGTACATTATGCAGGCTTAACAAGTTCTTAAGCCTCAGTCAATCCTCTGAAATCGTTAAATTTACTGGAAGCGTGTGAATTTCTCTATAACCAACATATTTTTCAAGCTCCAACACTGGAGCTGTTATTTTCATAATGAGATTGAAATTGGTTATTTGTGACATCTCTCTAGGCATCTAACGGTTTTGGGGATGAGGGCCATAAAAGTGGCTATAAGACTTTTTTCAACTTGGCATAGGAATAAAAGTCTTAATACCTTTATGATATCATCTTTTATCACACATCCCACAAGCTTGAAAGAAAATCTATAGTAAACCCATCTGGACTTGGTGCCTTGTCACTAGTCATACTTCTGACCACTTGACAAACCTCAACCTCTTCTAAAGGCCTCTTAAGCCACATTACTTGCTATTGATCAATGGTCACAAGTACTAATTTGTCCAGGCTTGGTTTCCATGTGATCTGCTCATAATAATGCACAACATAATCCTTAATCTCAAAGTGCTTTGAGGAAATAAGATCATGAGCATCTAAATAGCGTTGTTTCTCTTGTGCGAGTTGGCCACATGGTGAGAAAAATGTTTACACTTCTTTTTTTGTTCTTCAAGGTTCATAAAGATTGTGTTTTTGTAATCCTTGTTTGCTTTGTTTTGGGACAATTAGAGATGTTATGCTGCCATTGAGTGTTGGGCTTTCTTTCACATGAGTTTTTTGTAGGACTTGATCAACCAAAAGATCACCCTGAATATTTATGTTTTCAACAGTCTCATGAATGTGAACGCTCATGATTTGAGCTACATATTGGATGTATACAAGAATATGCAGGTATTGCCCTCTCTCTCTCTCTCTCTCTCTCATTCTCTACAAAAGCATGAAGATTGCACCTTTGGTGGGTTCTAGTTACCTTATATACTTTGGATTTTCTGTGAATAATCGTCTGACCAATCGGAGTGAATTATCCCAAGTCAATTCCACAGAGCTCTAGGCTTTTAACGTTTTCTGCTGCCATGTTTTGATTAAAGTACATGATAGTGGAACTCTTAATGGTTAGCATGCTTACTGTGCTGCATCCTTTATACTTTTCCTTCAATCTTCATTTTTATTAATTTAACTGATAATTTTAAGTTTCAAGCTTGTATCATTGCTATTTCTTTTCCTTTTTTTTCAGTGTAAAAACATGAAGAAAATATGCATTAATTAGCGAGCCAGTATATCTCCTTTGTTAGTTAATACTACCTCTGTTTTTTATGCAACCAGAATCTTGGTGTCAGGGCGGATATGGCATCTTATAATATCCTTTTGAAGGCATGCTGTCTTGCTGGAAGAGTTGATTTGGCCCAAGACATTTATAAGGAAGTGCAGCATTTGGAATCAACAGGAGCACTAAAGCTGGATGTTTTCACTTACAGCACTATTGTACAGGTAACTCAATGTATATGAACATTAATTTTAATTTCCATCTTGTTGTTTTGGGCGTTCATAGATCTTCTTTTCCCCTTTTCTTGCGGAAGTGTAGACTAGTTATTTGAGACTCTTGTGCTACTTTTTTCATATCTACATGACCTGTGCATCACTTTCCAGGTCTTTGCAGATGCAAAATTGTAGCATATGGCACTACACATCAAAGATGATATGTTGTCAGCTGGTGTGGCTCCTAACACTGTTGCATGGTCATTATTGATCAGCGCATGTGCCAATGCAGGTCTTGTAGAGCGGGCAATTCAATTGTTTGAAGAGATGCTGCTGGTTGGGTGTGAACCCAACACAGTGTTGCAACATTCTTTTACATGCTTGTGTTGAGGCTTGCCAATATGACAGGGCCTTCCATCTTTTCCAGACTTGGAAGGGAAGTAGAGTCTCAGAGCCTACTTATAACACCCCCTTCCCGTAGGCTAAGAGTGTCACGTGTTTTTCATAAAATAAACCCGGCAAGAGATCTCATATTTAAGAAAACAAATTTAGGATTTATTTCATAAAACTTTGTCTGATAAAAATGTCTTCAAAAAAACTTAATTGAATAAACTGAATAGAAGTCATGTCATAAAAGCAATAAAATAAATTTATTTCTAGAAGGTCTGAAACTAAAATAACTGCTCCTTCTAATACTGGCCTCTCTGCTCGTAATCATCATCCTCATCTGGGTGGTTAAAAACATGAAAACAAACTAAAATGAGTCGAATACTCAGTAAGAAATCCATCACAACGTTAACATACTAAACGTAAGGTTTTTCATAAAAGTTTTTCATGCTGAGAGTTTAAAATTCATGACTGTTCATACTGATGTTTATGCTATGCATACCTGATTTATCTGAATTAACTGACTGATCTGACTTAACTGACTGATCTGATTTAACTGACTGAACTGACTGGCCAACACACTTAACCCTGTGTGCGAGGTTGTGCACCGGCCCCACATCCCGTGGCCACGAGGGGAGCCGCTGATAGTATTCTGGCATACTATGGTGGACCACGCTTGAGTCCGTGGCTTGCACATCCACCCTGAAACTGAACTGCATTGGTACCATGCATCTGAATGGCCATCTGACTAACTGATCTGATCTTATCTTACACTTGAACTTAAGATAGCTTACGTGTCTTATGACCATGAGATGCATGATATAATACATACATAATTATAATTTCTGAATCTGAACATGATGCGGAATGACATGATCGTATGCTATGCTGGATGACATCTTTGCATATGACATGAGTGGTACATAAACAAAGGCTATCAATGAATTGGCTTGAATAATACTTAAATATAAGCTGACTGTGATGATCCTAATTTTGTGATCAAATAACTTACCTCGTAACCCTACTTCTTGAATCTCATTTTGTAGCTCGTCACCTATATAAAATATTAAACGTCACTAAATCTGTCTAGGAAACCATGTCCTAATGTCTCACTTAATTAAATTCCTAATCTAGAAGATAGTCAAATAAACCTCTTGCTTATCACCATAAAATCAATAAATTCTTATATCTTTAAATTACTTAAAAATACTAATAACATATTATAACTTAGTAGAATACTTGGGCTATTTTAAATAAGTCATAAAACCTCAATTCTTAAAATAGATTTACTATCTCATGATTAACAATAATTGTTAAATGTAAGAAATCTAATAAATACTAATACAATATAGTTTAAAGTTCCTTGATAGTTTTCTATTTAGAATATAATATAAAAATTTTATTAAATTCTTTTAATAGGCAAAGTAATATTAACTAAAATTTTAGGTTTAATATTAGACTTGAACATATATTGCAAATTCTTTAAACACTTCTTTATAATAAATGAGTCTTTACTAATATATATATATATATATATAAATATATATATATATATAAATATATATTTAAGTAAAAGCTCACATTTAAAATATTAAGCCAAATACAACTTCGGATAAAAATGATGTAATAATATCTATAATTAACAAAGACTTAAATGTAAGTTTATAAATATAATTTATTCTTAAAACAATTCTTCAAGATGCTATATTAAAAAGAATGGGCATAAAAGTAATTGTGATATATAGTATGTAGTAAATAGAAACCTGAAACGCAACGTAATACCATAAAGAGAAAGAGACTCGGGCTAGGGAGTTCAACAGAGTCGAAACTCACTGAGGGAAGGAGCTGCACGGCACGGCGGCTGGCGGGGGTCACGACGGTGCAACTGGAGAGTCCTTGTGGTGGTGCGACACCAAGAGAGAGAGAGAGAGCTGACGGTAGAGTCTACCGAGAGGGAGGAGGAGTACGTGGCTGGGCTGGGGTGGCTGGTGGTTGTGTGCACACCGGGAGGGAAAGGGCTCACCGGTTCCGGGTTGGTCGGCCAATTCTGGCACCGTGGGTGGTGTTCCGATGACCTAGGGTGGTCGGTGGTGGCTAGGCCATGGCTTACGGTTGGAGAACAGTACATACTCTGTTTTTGGTGCAGTAAAACAAAGTGTTTTTTGGTGGTTTTTAACAGCTGGGCGACGGCTTCCGCAAGGTGGTGGTCGTGGCTTGTTGGGCGGCTATTCTGGTGGCTCAAGACTGGAGAGCTTGGGGCTGGTTAGAGAGACCGAAAGCTTGAGAGAGGGAGAAGCCGAGATGAACAAGAGAGGTGGGTTCTCTTTGCTGTGGTTGTTTCGGTGTGGTGCTGGGCAGCGGTGATGCCAATGAGTGGAGCTCACGAGTTGGCAACGGCAATTTCCTGGGCTGTCCGTAGCTGCTTCGGCGTGGTGGAGACTCACTCAGGTGGTGATCGGTGTGGAGGAGTTTCTGCAGTGGGGTGGCTCACGGCTGCTCTCTTTTCTTTTCTTTTTCCTGGACGTGCAAGTGTGCAGGTGTTGGTCGCGGCTTGAGGTTTTGGGTGAACTCTAACCGTATGTGTGTGTGTGTATATATATATATATATATATATATATATATATATATATAAGTGTTTGAGAATAAAAGGAAATCTAGAGGGATAGAGACGTGCATGTGCATGTTACGGTGAGAGACGTGCGTGGCTTGAGAGATCGATCATGCCTGAGTTGGTTTTCCTAATTGGATTTGGATATCAACAAGAGGATAAAGATGGGACTAACGAGATAGGAAGAAATAAGGTAGAAAAACTCTACCGGTTAATGTACAATTCGAATCATAAAAATATACTAAAAATAGCAAACGATAATAATCTTATTAAAATTACTAATGTAAAATCTGATAATTCTAATAATAATAATAATAATAATAATAATAGTAATAAAAAATATTATAGCTATAAGAAAATACATAAAATGTATCTATAGCCTAATATTAAGATCGGGTTGTTACACTACTAGTGGAGATTACAAGAGCAATACCACATCTAGAAATTTAAGTGCAGAGCATGCGGAAGAAAATTGTAGTAGTACTGTTGCAAATTGCATATCTAATTCACATCACTTAAACTTTTCTAAGAAGTTTCCCTTTACACCCACTACTGCAATGTACAATATTCTCATGAAGGCTTGTGTTACTGATTACTGCCGTGCAAATTCTTTGATGGATGAGATGATAGTAGTAGGTCCCTCCCCTAATCATATAAGCTGGTCAATTTTGATTTATATATGTGGAGGCTTGGGCAATGTAGAAGGTGCTATGGCAACATACATGTTAATATTGATCTACTTCATCTTTGCTCTTCCTTTTTGCATAATTTTTCTGAATGTGTTTAGCTGAAAATCTTACACTTGAATTAGCTGAATACTTACACTAGAATTATTCTTGATGTTGGGGAGAACTAGATCCAAGACTCATTTATGGAAACAACATTATCCTTTCCTTTTTGCTACTGTGGTCTTTATTTACATCCTTTCATCTAGACCTTAGTTCTCTTATAATTACTTTTTTCTTCCAGTGCAGATTTTGAGACATATGCTTGGTGCTGGAATTCAGCCAGATGTTGTTGCATATACAACAGCCATCAAGGTTAAATCTTTCTTCTGACACTACTTCGGTTGTAAAATAGTTTTCTTGTCTGGGATTAGTCGGGACCGTCCTGGACACCCAACACCAATAAAAAAGGAAAGATGTCTTGTCATGACCACTAATTAAGATGTTTATGCCTTGTGCCCTTGGTTTAATAGGTTTGCGTGGAAAATAAAAATTTGAAGCTAGCGTTTTCATTATTTGAGGAAATGAAAAACTATCAAATATGTCCAAATTTGGCAAGTGCTTAGAGTTAATCTGCTTGAATTCTTTATGCGTCAGTGTGAATTTTATGGTATAATATTGGAAGTTGAGGGAAGATATTGTAAATGAAAATGATTCTGCATGGTATTTGTAGATGGCCGTTTCGCACTGCATTCTGAGTACAATTTTGTGTATACTCGCTGTGAAAGGCTTTCTGAAAACTGTGACAGGGATGGGAAAAAAGTTCTTAGTTCACTGTATATAACTCGTTCAAGTTATTTATTTTCAGGTGACTTAAAATACACTTCTAAGGGCCCGCACCAGATATGGTTCCTTACATGAAGTACAACAATGCCTGTCTATATATCAAGATATGCGGAAGGCAGGGTATGTTAGTGTAAAGGCATTTTACCGATATTTCATAAATTTTCCAAGTAACTATGAATATTTCTTTTATGATTTATCTATCAGTTAATTACATTGCATCATTAGTACTGTCAGGTGCTGAACAATATCGATTCTCTGGGTGGGTTCACACTGTCTGAGAAGCTTATCTAACTGATCACTAATATTCATGAATGCCATTCATCAGGGATATTATCTTAGGAGTATGTTTGATTTGTAGAAGTTGGAAAGGTTTTGAAGAATAATGAAGAAATAGAGTTGAGATGAAAGTTTTATTGGAGTTTCTGTAAGTGTCAACCCCACCGTAAAAATATGTTTAAATAATGAATGTGTAATATTTAAAATTTAATTTATTTATATTAAAAAAAAAGTGGGGGTGGCCCGCTGCGGCTTGTGGGTGGCCACCTGATCTGGGCCACCCAGGGGTGGACGATTTTAAAGTAAGGTTTATTTTTAATAAAATAATATATTTTAATGAAGAGAAAATAAATTGAGATGGAGAGTTTTGTATGTTTGGAAATAAATAAATTTTTTACTGTAGATGAACTTCTCCTCACCCAATTATGGGTTAGTCTAATCATTTTTCTCTTGTCATGATCATTGTCCCAGTACCATCTGTGCATATTCTGATTGTCCGATGAGTCGCAAGTTTTAATAAACTAAAATAAGCTCCATGGCAAACCACCTCTTATCTTAGACAAAATTGGGCCAATTTTTTCATTTCCAATTAGCGAGGATTGAAGATTGCATTTGATTATGTTTTGTAAGAACTGATGTAACAGCCTCCTGGTGTGCGAATCTTGTTTTAACTTTGCCTTGTTGGTTGTGAAGTAATTGGATGTACAAATCATTCCCAAACTGTTGAAGATTGCTCTTGGGGTCCTCTTATGAGCTAGCGTGCTTTTGTTATTTCTTGGTTAGTGAAGATATTCATAAAGCCGAAGATTTTGCAGCAAAAAATTGCTCATTTAGTTTTCAATCAGATTATATTCTATATTATTGAGTTCATATATACATGCTCTGCCACATACAAGTAATGGGCTTACTTCTTCGTTATAGATAATTAGATATTAGTTGAATACACTCTTTTTGCTATTAATAATCGGTGCTTGCGTACCAAATCCAATGATTATTATCTGGAGGCGCTCATAGAGGAGTGGTGTGAAGGAGTTCTACAAGATGCGAATCAAAGCCAAGGAGAGTTCAGTTCCTGCAACAAGGCCAACTTAGAGAAACCTCAAAGTATACTTCTTGAAAAAGTTGCAACGCACTTGCGAATGTTCAAAGAGAACTACCATACTCATGGTATGAATGAATCTCTTCCATGTACTTCTGCATTGATCCAGAGTCACATATATGTCCCGCACTGAGCAAATGGATCTAAAACCCAAATTCGATATGGTACAACTTCATTTTGATGACTTAATGGTTTATCATTGCAGGACATTCAGTAAAAGGTGACGTCTTGATCATCTTAGGAGTCAGTAAAGAAGATACAAGTGCAGAAAGGCACAATTTAGAGGTGAAAAATTGGATGATTAAACTTCTGAGGGATGAATTGGGGCTCAAGGTTCTTTCTGCAGGACCTAGAAATGCACTTCATGAGAAGGCGTATTTGGAATGCACTCTTGAATCAGATTTAAACCTAGAAGAATTGATAGGAAGGAATAGTTTACCCGCAAAGTTGGAATGTTCCACTAGGAGACCTGCGATTGTACAGAGGTTAAAGATCACCAGGAAGTCATTGCATTATTGGTTGCAAAGAAGTGTAGGTGACATTAGAAAATGATTATTTTTTGTATGTGAAATCAGTTCAAAGAGTTTGTACATGTATAAGATATGCCATATTCTTTACATTTTGCTTTCACAGCGGAATAAGTAGCTCAATGTAAAAACCCGTATGGCCTCAATTGTAAGTAGCAGAACAATTGAATGCAATTTTGAAAAATTGTTAAATAAAAACAACCCTTCTCATCTGCTCCATTTGCCTCTTGATTTGTTTCCATGTATCTTACCAGTCATAATCTTGTTGACTTTTTTCCTCCAAAGTGAATAGACAACTGCAAATGGTCAGATTTTATCAATGTTGTCTAACTTATTTCGCAATGATGGAACTTGCAGAGACATAATCACAGAAGGAACATTTTGGCTGGGTAGATAATCACAAAATCGACATTATGGAGGATAAAGACCCATTTTTTGTCCTTCAGCACCACCCATCAATGAAAGACACAAACATTTGATTTTTCACTGTTGATTTTGGATTTCACAAGGGCCATTAATCCCAATACAGACGTGTTATCTCAACAAACAGACATTACTATTATTGATCAGCTGAAGGCATATAAGGGAAGTTTCAGCATAACTAAAGAGAAATTCCCAAAATGCTTTCTGCTTCGTCTTCACCATCAAAGTCAGCTCCTCAACCCTACCCGGATTCTTCTTCACCAAATCTTCCTCCAACAGATCCTTTCCGGTCTTAATATCCTGCTCCGTCAAAGGCAATCTACACTGCTCTGGTATCTTATACTTATCCAAATCACTCGGCCTAATCCCCAACCACTTTATATCAGGGGTCGTCAAATTCGCACTATCGTACGACATGTTCTTGGAGCCGCATCCGTAAACGGACAAAATCTTCAACCCGTAAGGATCGCTATCCACCAGTGCGAGCATGGGGAGCTTCAATTCCATCTTCATCTTCCTCAAGAACAACCGCGTGGCAACGTCCGGCTGCCCCTTTGCTGTCACAATTATACATGGAAACCGGTTATAGAACCGATCCTCGGCCAATCGAATATATGCCGCATCCTTCTCAACCAGGAGTATAAACAATGCATCGCTCTGCATATCCCCAACTCTGTCAATGTTGGGGGGAATGGCCTTTCCGCCCATTCCCATTTTCGTGCAATCGATCATGTCGCCATTATCGCTGAAAATCAGCCGACCCACAACAACCCCTTTTTCGGCGGCGATGACATTGAGGCTGGAGCGAGTGCAGCCGAGCATACAAGAGACGTCGTCCAGGACGGAATCGGACTGGGTCTGGTCCTGAAAGAGCTTGACGTCGGTGTAGAAGAGGTCACGCTTGGTAACGTGGATGTTCTTGGAGCAGAGCTGGTGTATGAACTGGAGGATACGGGCAGTGATGGTGGACTTGCGGACAGTGGAGATGTTAGCGTAGGGGCAGAGGGAAGTTGTCTTTCAGGACGATGCGGTCGAGCTCCGCGACGTAGAGCTGATTGGCGGCGGAGCGGGAGGGCACGTGGAAGGAGAAGCCGTGGCCGGAGAGGATGGAGTGGACGATCTTCAAGATTTGGGACTCGATAGCGGATTGGACGGAGGGGAGGGAGAGGTCTGTCACCTCGCGACATGTGGAGGCCAGGGAGAGTTCGGTTAGGGTTAGGGTTAGGGTTTTAGAGTTAGAGCGGAGTGAGTTCTAAGGAGGTCTTGGTGGGATTCGAGGATAATCGAGTCGGGTTTGAGGCGGTTCTTGAAGGGGAGTCTGGTTTCGTCATCGGAGCTCTGTTCCAGTCGGCGGCGTTTCCTCTTCTTGTCGCCCATTGAGAGAGAGAGAGAGAGAGAGGGAGGAGCTACCAAAATGTGGATGGCTTAAAGAACGGAAAGGCGGGGAAACAAGTCATCAAGGGCATCAACTTTAGGAAAATTATTGGGAAGAGAATTTTTATTCGAATTTTGCTGCATAATTTCTTACTATTCATCTATATTATATATTCTAAATTTTTAAATATTTTTTAATATTTTTTTAATTTTTTTTAGATTTATTTTTTTAAAATTATTTCAAATTTTTTATTTACTATTCATATAAAAATATATTAGATAAAAAAATTAAAAAAATTTGAAGTGTGGAGTGTGGTGTGAATAGTGGAGGTTGTGAAGAATTTTTAATTTTACTCCTAGGCCAGTCGATTACTCCAACACATCGTGACGTGGCAAATTTGGTATGGTCGCCATATCATAGTTTTACACCTATCTTTCATATGCGTACACTGTAGCCATTTCTCCTAGGGGTGGGCAGCGGGTACTCGACCCTGCTACCCCGCCTCCGCATAGGCAGACAGACGGACTTAGTGTTAAGTTTCACATTATTTAGCTATCACTATTGTATTGCCTTGGCCTCCTATATAATGGTTTGCTTAGGAGGTCAAGACAATCCAAAATATAACTCTAATGAGTTTATATATTTTTTAAATGTATAAATTTTAATTTATACTTTAAATTATATTATAATTTTGGTCTAAAAAATATTTTAAGACTAAAATTTTTTTTAGATAATGATTTAAGCGGGGTGCGGTTGAACGGTAGCGGGGCGGGGTATCAAACCCCTCCACCCGCATGGTGCTGGGGGGTGGGGGGGGGGATGCCCCCGCCCCGCACCATGCAGGTAGCACCCCTAATTTCTCCCTCCCTTCTCTCATCTAAGTATCTTGAGCCCTTTCTCCAATTCGCCTCGCCTCTCACTTCTCTCCTAGATATACTCGATTCATCTCACTTTCATCATGTCTGAGTATCCTCGAACCCTCTCTCCCTGTCTCACTTCCGTAGCCCTCTCTCCCTGTCCTTCCATTTGGTGTCGTTAAAGATATGACTCCATTTACTTCTTAATTTTTCTTCAATTTTCTTCCATAAAAGCTTGAAGTTGAAGCTAAAGAAAGAACAAAAAAAAACTAATCTAGTTTTTGAAGATTTCTTTGACCATTCTAATGAAATCAAACAAAAAGCTTAGGAAACCAGAAAAAACTCCCATAAACCACCAACAAGAACAAAGTTTGAGTCCGTTTAGTTCCTAACAAAAAGTACTTCCCACCAAGCTTTCCAAAAAAATTGCTGCTAATTTAGGTGGATCTAACAACAAACATTAAATCCAAATTTTCTTTAAATTGGTATTAAAGTAGCCTTAAGAGATAGAGGAAACATGATAATAAAGTTACTAACTTTTTCCTTATAAACACCAACCACCATTAAATCTGATGACAACCTAGTTTTCCATTTGTGAATCTGAACCACTCAATTGAAGAAAAGAACGTTAACAATAAATGCAACAATCACTAAAAAGAAAAAAAAAATAGATTAGAACAGAAGCCAAGAAGAAAAGGCAAAATCTCTTCCTCTCGCTTTCTCTCTCTAAAATCTCTCTATAACAGGAGTGGTGAAGCGCTCTTGGGAGTGGAGGTGGGGATGCCTGTGAATGAGGAGAGAGAGAGTGAAAATCACAAAAAAATATTTTCTTACCTCTTCTTTTGTTGGGCCAATGATAAGTGAACAGAGGACATAATCCTAGATTTGCTACGTCACCCACAGGTGCGTGTGGAGTAGGAAAAGGGAAGGCAGATGAGTAGAATTACTCTATTGGGAAAAGTTAACTTTGCATCATTAACTTAAAATAAGGTCCGTATTTTCCATTTCAAAATTCAAACAATCAATTCGCGCATTAAATATTTAAATGATAAAGAGAAAAGAAGATTGTGTAACGATTTAGTCTCCTCTCTATTTTTCCTCGAGAGAATAGAGTTGGAGTTTTGGAAAAACATTTATGCCTCCCCACAAAAGAAGAATGCCTAAAATCAATGCCAAAGGCAGGTGGTTACTGTGGAGGGATGAAGGGATTGGAGAAACTATGGGGTCAATTGAGGTTAACATAAGAGGAAAACTCGATAATAGTTTTGAATGGAATAATAATGGTAGAAGTGTAGAAGAAGGGAGATAGGAGTTTAATTGGTAAGTTGTGCTCGAATCAGTCAATAGGAAAAGAGATAATAGTTTTGAATACGGCAAAAGTATGGAAGGCGAGTAAACCGGCTACCTTCCACGAGTTCGGGCATAATGTCTTCATCATTGCCTTTGCAACTCATGCCGACAAATAGAGGGTGATGGAGGCCTGTGGCGCCCCCGACTTCCATGTACGAACCAGCACGGAAATCGAGACACCCGGGATGATGACAACCGGTTACGCATCCCAACGACGAGTGTCAGTGTGTGCAACAAATAAACAGTGCACAAATAAAAACACAGCGGAAGGTAATAAAGTCTACTAGTACCAGAATTTTAATTAATATAGAAATCTAAAATACAAATACCTTAAAAACAAAGCCAAAGTCCCAAAATAAATACAAGTCTGAAGAAAAAAACTACAACACGAGTGATCCCAAATCACTCCTTCGGCGGAGCCAGATCCTCAGGCTCGGCATCTGCATCATCAACAAAATCTGCAGTACCATGAGATGGTACCGCAGGTAAGTTATAACCTAACCATGTCCAGAGATAAAATCATACTCTAACAATTAACCATGCATGCCCATGATGCAAATGAAATAATGCTACGCACGCCAAAAATCTCATTGGCTCAAAATCATTCCCAGTAAAATCCATTTCCACCATTTTCTCAGAAAATGGTACACAAAAACATTTCCATCATTTTCCCAGAAAATGATACACAAAAGCAACTCACGCTATTTTCCCAGAAAACAGCTCTTTTCCATTTAATCCAATTAACCATATGCACCATGGTCTCCCCTATGGACCATCCGCACGTCCTGGCTACTTTACGAGAGATGCCCAGTTCCGCACCCAATGCGTTCGTGGCCAGGTCATCCTCTAGCCCCCGCCAGCAGAAGGGCCACGGAGTCGGCACGTCCAACATCCGATCCCGTTGTCGCCGGGCGACAACCCAGGGGACGTCACTCAGTATATTGCGCTCCCGAGTGACCAGAGGAGCTCCACCGAGATAATGCCCCATCTCGGCTTGGGGTCGTGATACACACGCACCCACAAATCCAGTCAACACATAAAAACCCAGTTTTCATAAAAGTCACATGAACATGAATGCAATACACGAAAACCCAGTTTTCTATTTACAAACATGCCATGTGTGCAATATGCAATGAACCAACAGTAACCTCAATATCACAATCAAACCAGATCAAAAACACAATTCCCAAACCTTAACCAGATCACAGCCAGAATATCCAATAACCAACTCCAATTCACTATATCATCAAATCCAACAATAATCTAATCACCAATAAACACACAACAATATACTCCGATCAATCCAACCACTTCCAAACTCCTCGGACTCAGTCCGGAAACCAACCAGGATACAATATATAAAATAAAAGCAGTTAATTGCATAAATATAATTAAATCTCAAAGAAATGTTTAGGAAATACTTACAGTGCTTTAAAATAATTTATGGAGGATCACGGGAGAGCTGGAAGCGCCAAAACAGCAACACCACAGTGTAAAAATACACTGTGGCCGAAATATACAGTGAAACTCAAATTTCACCCGGGGTCAAACGAAGACTTGGGAACGGTAGAGTAGGGCCTATAGGAGGTGGGGAATCTAATGGTGGTGATGGTTGGCAGTGGGTGGCGGCCGAAACGGCGATAGAAGGTCTAAAAGTTCAGATCGGAGATGGGGTTCAATGGGACGGCTCCGGCGACGAATTGGAGCCGGGGTTGGGTCCAAATTGTTGCTTGAGGGCCGGTGGTGATGTGGTAGAGAAATGGTGGCCGGAGGTGGCCGGACGGCGGCAGAATGGGTGAAGGAACGCCGCGACTTCGCACGGCCACTGGCGGCTAATGGCGGCGTTAGCCGGCCGGATATTGATGGTGGAAGGTCGCCGGCGCACGGGGGAGCTGCTGGTGCCGGCGGTGTCGACCACCGCCGGCTGAAGGCGGCGCTGCGAGGGAGAGGCCGTAGCTCGCGTGGGTGAGGAGAGAGAGAGAGAGAGATCTGATCGGGGCTGGGGGGAAAAAGAAGAAAAAGAAGAAAGAAAAAGGGAAAAAGAAAAAGAGGAAGAAGAAAAAGGAGATCCAGACTTTCCCAACTTGGGTTTCGAAAGTGATCCAACGAAAACGATTTTAAAACTACTAGATAAATAAATAATTCAAACTCAATGAAATACTCAATTAAAACAGTAAAAATATTAAAATCCAAAAACAAGTCCATTTAAATAAAACAAAACTATTTTTAACACAGTTAAAATAAATAAACCAATTTAACTCAAAATTAGTTAAAATGAAATATTAAATTTTGACAAAAACATTCTTTAAAATAAAAAGAAATTAAATTGCAGATCACTAATTTAAATTAATCAAACACAGTGAAATACTTTAATAAAACAATAGCAATTTTAAAACCCACAAACAACCAATTAAATTAAAAGAATCAATTTAAATCCAAAATTATAAAAATATTTTCACAACTTAAAAATATTATAAAATAATATTTAAAAACTCCCAAAATTTTAAAATAAGATAATTAATCATGAAATAAATTAAATAAATCATTCATTAAAATACACTAAAATTCGATGGAGGGGCATTCATGGCTATTTGATAATAGTCTATTCATCACAAAAATGTTTGACGGGTTTTACCCAACCAAATAAGACGACTTTTGATCATGAATCCTTTTGGGTTCAAGTTCATAACTTACCCTTGGTGTGCATGAACCAGGACTGTGGGAGCAAATCGGAGGCACAATTGGCAAAGTAATTAAGGTGGGCGTTCCAAAGGATGGAATTAGTTGGGGACAATATCTTTGAGTTAAGATTGAAACGTCATGGCAAGGGGTCAAACCATCAATGTGAATGGGGACATGGTTTAGGTTTCACTAAACGAAAATATTCCTAGAATGTGTTTAAATGTGGTTGCATTCTACATGGTGATCGAGAATGTTAGAACGGGGATCAGCAGGTGGATATGATGGTTCAAGGTTTTAACCAGTTCGAAATATGGCTGCATGCTGAATTGAACATGCTAGACGAAATTTACTGAGATATGTGAACTAGCAGAAAAAAAAATGCATGGTGGTTGGGCAAAAGAAACCATTGGGAAGGGGGGGAGGTTGGAGAAGGTAGCAGATTGGAAACTAATACCAAACCAGTGGTGGTGGCTGGCAGTGAACCTGAAATTGGAATTGGAAAGTGCAAAGGATTGGGCGAAAATCATGAAGGCAAGGAAGGTATGAGAGATACAACTTGATTTGGGGAGGGGATGGAGGAAGGGTTACCAATTGAAGAATATGAATATATAACAAAAGAATGTCAGGTGAGAATGGAGGAACAAACATGGGAAGAATGTATGAATGATAATGTAAGGAGCTATAGGCAAGAAGGCAGTATTTCAAATGTGGACAAGGGAGCTGGAGGGCCCATATATAAGACAGTAAAAGGAAGTGAGCCAAAAAACAAAAAATACTTATAAAACCGAAACTGAAGGTGTTGCGTAAACGATGGGAGAGAAGAAGGGGGAGAAATTTTGAGCTACTCAAGAACAACAGAAGGAGAAGATTGTATAGAGCAAAGGTAGTTGGAAGAGAAGAGGAAGAGAAAAAGGTATGATCTCTGTGACTTTGAGTAACTACTTTCAGAAGAAGAGAAATTTGATTGATGAGGATAATGATGAATTGTTTACTGAAAATGTCTAAGAAGTTTATGTAGGACTATTCAGACCGACCCGACCCGACCCGACCCGAAAGGCATGTTTCGACCCGACCCGATCACTTTACCAGATTACCCGAACTGCTCTCATTCGCCGATTACTCGATTGGGTATTTTTAGAAAATTAACTGCTTAACCGATTAACCCTTTTTTTTTTTTTTTTTGAATTTGATGTTCTTATTTTTTTCTCAGATTTACATTGAAACAAACATTGTTTTATTATTTTTCTCCTTTTTCATTGAAACAAACACAATCTAAAGTGCATACTTTTTCTAATTTTCAGATTCTGTAGTACTTTTTCTTATCATATTATTATTAAAACTAGCCAATAAATATATATTTTAAACTCCTTATAAATGGTTTTTAAATGCTTTGATTGCATTATATTTTTTTTTAATATTTGTTATTAATACTAGAATAACCGATTAAAGCCCATTATTTCTAATTTTCAGATTCTGTAGTACTTTTTCTCTTTGTTTTTTGAGTGGCTTCATGTATACTTCCCATGTATGGGATATCATCCTTTTCCATCATAAATAAAATTCTATCTTGAGAACTCTACCATAACTCCATCTGACTTTACAGAATAATGAAAAATAGTCCAACAAAGTTTCTCTTGGAACCATATAAAACAAATGAGTTGGGGCCTGGAATATGCCATTAAGCTGTGACATACAAAAATTAACCAAAAAGCAGTTGCCCTACAAATACTCTAAACTCTAGTGACAAATCTCATTCATTGCAACTCATTGAAGAATTTGGACTACCAACCTGCAAAGGCAATTCAAGAATACAAATGGTATAAGATTCTCCTCTTATCAAGCATATTTGAAGTAGCCAACATATATGGGAAACAATCAAATAAGGAATTTCAATAATCATCGTGAGTTCAAGTAAGGAAAATTCAAGTAATCTTCAATCGGCTTCATTCAAAATATTCATCAAAGTCATCTCTACATGAAAAAAAAAATTATGTTAAAAATATAATTAATTGAAAGGACTATATGAAAATATTCTTTAAATATGAATCTTACCAGTATCTAACTTGTAACTTTCCGCATCTTCCATTACATCTTGGGAGTCATAATTAACGGAGGGAGACATCAACCAATTTTGTGTGCAGATAAGAGCTTCAACTGTTGCAGGGGCCAATGAGCTATGGAATGAATCTAAGATACGACCTCCAAAGCTAAATGCCGACTCGGAAGCAACAGTAGATATGAGAATAGTTAACACATCTCGAGCTATATTAGTAAGAATCGAAAAATTGATTGAATTCATTTTCCACCACATTAAAATATCAAAGTTGGGCGTCAATCCTTCAAGGCTCCCCATAAAATATCGATCTAACTCTAATTTGGACTCTACGACACCCTTTGATGCTTGATACTGCCGATACCTACTATAAAGATCCGTTGCATTATAAGATGTTGTGTTGCTTTGACTCTCATCAACACTTGAACTTACATTGGATTTTGAATATTGTTTATACATCTGCTCAATCATCCTCCTTAACCTTGTAACAAGTTCGGATGCTCGCTCATGGCCAAGAAAATCTGTAAACCAAAACTCCAAAACTTCCAACTTGGCACGCGAATCAAGCACAACCGCAATAAGGAAGATTTTGTTTACTTTCTCAAAATCCCCCCAGTACTTGTCATATTTCAATAGCATCCTCTTCGACATAGTTTTCAACATATCATCATCACCCGTAGAAATGTGAAGTTGCAAATGGTTATAGATTGAAGCTATTTCTCTGATGAATAAATGTGAAGTTGCATAAGTTGAGCCTGAAATCGTCAAGGTGACATCGTAAAAAATCTTCAAAAATTGTACAAAAATATTAACAATTTTCCAATCATCTAAAGTTGGTGGTCCTTCTCCAACCTCACGTAAATGCGGACCAAACTGATTGTCTTCATCTTGCATCACCTCAAAAGCCGCATAATAATTGAGGGCCGCACTCAACATCAGATATGTTGAATTCCATCTAGTTGGAACATCAAGAGAAAGAAGTGCACCACCCAAGATATTTTGTCTCTCCGCGCATGACTTGAAATTTTCAAGTCTTGTAGGGGAAGACTTCACATATTTCACCGCATTTCGAATCTTCACAATTGATCTATCAATTTCTTTCAAGCCATCATGGACAATAAGATTCAAAATATGTGCACAACATCTTATGTGTATAAGGTCATTGTCTAGTTCCAAACAATCTTTAAGTTTGGTAATCTTCCTCAAATAATCAATGGCCGTAGTATTAGATGATGCATTGTCTACTGTGATTGTAAATATCTTCTTTATGCCCCATCTAAGTATAGATGACTCAATCTCTCTTCCTATTGTCGTCCCTTTATGATTAGGAACTTTCATAAAACCTATAATTCTTTTATGCAAAACCCAATCATCATCAATAAAATGAGATGTTATGCACATATAGTTAAGATTTTGTACTGATGTCCACATGGCAGTAGTGATACAAATCTTATAGTTGGATGCCATGAATATGTCCTATAACTTGTCTTTTTCTGATAAGTATATTTTTATACAATCTCGCATAATAGTAATGCGAGAGGGGATTGAAAATCTAGGCTCAACTGCAGCCGTAAAGTCTTTAAATCCCTCTTTTTCTACAAATCTAAATGTTAGCTCATCCACAGTTATCATCTTAGCTACCGCCATCCTTATTTTCTGCTCATTACACTTGGCAAGTCCAAAACTAGGACTGCTAGTTGTACCATCCACCCCATCCCTCCTAGGTCCGGTCGTTTTTGATTGGGAGTTATCCCTTCCAATCCTAGTCTCAAGAAAGGCCTTACATGTGTCAATATGGTATCTCAAGGATGAAGTACCTTGTTTCTTAGAATGACATAATAAACTCTTACCACAGTCATTACATGCAGCTCTTTGGTCATTGGGATCCTCACTCTCAATCTTAGAAAAATGAAGCCATACATCCGATCTACCCCGAGATCTTTTGATAGGAGGGCGAGCATAAGAATGAGTACTTGTAGGGAGAAAACTATGCAAATGAATTACATCAGGGATTGATTCAGACCATGACGAAGGCACATTATCACTAGACTCCATAACTGCAATTTGAAATAAAGAAAGCATCATTAATATATATATATATATATATATATATATATATATATATATCAATATATATCACACACACACACACACACACACACACACACACACACACACATATATATATATGATCAGGTATCATGATTCCCAAGAAGCAAGACTTTACAATATAAAAAGATAATTAAGGTTTTGAAGCAAGCCTATTTTTAACAGCCAAGTTCTAAGCATCTCAAACAGAAAAATAATATGATGATGTGTTTAGAAGCATATTCATATTTTTACATGTTTAGAACTGTTTGAACAACAGTTCAAACAGAACGAACCCAACTGCACTGTTCTTAGAGATTTGAACAACAAATGTACCTGCACTGGCATGCACAAGAAAACACTGTCCTATTTAGTTATGGGCCTGTTCTCATATCTCATACTCACAGTTCTCCAGGCACCATTGCTCCTAAAATACTGGGTTTTCGTTTCCTAAAACCAATCAAGTGGTTCCTTTGCAACTGATTCTCTTGAAAAACCCAAAACAGCAGGTTCCCCATTACTGATTCACAGTTTAAGAGCTTGGGAATGGAAAAGCCATGTGCACATATCTGAGCTCACCACATGGCACTCCCTTCCAATTTCTATGCAACAAGTTAAATAAGGGACAAAAGAAAGTGAAAACATGCAGAACAGGCCTGTTAAAGGGAAAAAAAGAAAAGAAAAAAGAAACTCTGTTACTTTTCTATTTCTTGCACCTCCAAGAATACTCTTCTCAAAACTATACTAGAAGCTTCGTCAACGATGAATGAGTACATGCATCACCCAAGCAATAACATCCATTTGTAGAAAAATTCTTGTATTCAAACGCCTCATCTGATTGGCCAAAAAAAAAAGAGCTATTTTGTGCAGAAACAAAATTGCTTTCAAACATTTATGTGCCGTACCATCCTTGGTACCTCAGGTGCAGAAGAAGCGGTTTTAGCAAATTCAGAAACTTTGCTCAATGACATTGAAGTATAATACAATCATCTGAAATTTGTATCGAAGTATTTAACTTTTTTTTAACAATAACATTGACTAAGTCCTTTGAAGCAAGTGAAGTTTTAACTTTTTTTCCCACTTCTAATTTTACTTCATATGAATTTTACCTTAGAATATAATTTAAAGAATTAAATCTATATTTCCCTTCAGCTTAAATGTTTTTTGAGATAAGCAGTGATCTAACGTGATATCATAAACATGACCCGCGTGAATAGAAGATCTATCATAATCAACATAGATTAAGACAAACACATGATACGAATGTCATTGTAATGAGTAAACAAAAAGCTTTATATATACTAAAAAAAAAGATAATCAAGATTAGAAGAAGTGGTTTTTAGAATCATTACAAGAAAATGTTTCAGAAAGTACATCATACATTTTTTATTTTTATTCTGAAAATATAGAGGCAGTTGGAATTTCAGAAATGACTTAAGAGTAATACAAGACTATTACATTATTCAGATAGAGATATATGTTTTTGTGGGCCATGAATTCATTCTATGTTCTACATTCTCCATACTATAAATGACCTCCTCCATATAAATTATTCACCTTTATAGAAATTCACACTCTCTCTTAAGTTTCTTTTCCCAACACTACTTTCTTCTCTTCTTCTTCTTCACCTTTCCTCTCAACCCCATAACATGAATGGCCGCAGATCAGAAGACAACTCCTTCTGCCATTTCCATCCCAAAAAAGTGGTTTTTGGGGTCTGGCCCTTGTGCCTGAACGAGAGGCTCTTAATCTTGGCCTCAAACCAAGACCACTTTTCCTCCTCTAGAAGCAGCGTCCGAAGAGGCCAGACCTCCAAGCACAAAAAGCTACCCATCACTCTTCCAAAGATCTTTGCTCTCGGAGGCTCTTTTCTCAGTCGTCTCGAGTTCTGGCATTGGAAATATTCCGGCAACTCAGATCATGATGTTGCCTCCACCAGTCTAGAAGGAGGTATATATAATATTACTTACTGTTACTACTACTAGTACTATATATCAACTTGGGTACTGGCATTGACATAAACGAGTGACAGAGTCCTAATTAAGGTTTGTTTAAGCTCATACAATGTCTTGTGAGGGCGGCAAACATAATATGGATGATTGGGTCCACAAAACCCAATAGTCGTTCTATATATAATATATATATATATATATATATATATATATATATATATTTATATATATATATATTTATATACATACACAATACTTCCTCCTCTAATGTACCATATTGTAAAAACTTTGAGAGGTCAAATTGTTTGATATTCCAATCAAAGTGTACTACTACACATCAGCATGACCAATATCATCTCGAGGAAACCCAAAGTGAAGAGTATTACAACGAAAATCAAAATAAAAACAACTACCATACAATGAAAATACCCCTGGCTGAGTTCTGAACTTCTGAGAGGAGGGTCTGAGAGATGAGTGAGAAAGCAAGTGCCCGAGTTTGGATGAAAGAATCGATAAAAGCAAGAAAAAAGGGCGTCGTTTTTCCGACTGATTTCGGTTAATCGGGTATTAACCGATTAGACGACTTATTTCGGAAACCAAACGGAATTCGTTCGTTTCACACCCGTTTCATTCCGGGTCGGGTAATTCGGTTTGGGTAATTCGGTTAAACGGCTTTAATTTACACCCCTAAGTTTATGTATGGGATTGGGAAAGAGGAAGGAAACATCACTAAGGTATTGGTGGAGGTTGATAGTCGCCCCGCCAAGGGCAATAAAAATCTTAAGCTAGAACTGTTCGGTGGTTCCAGCTAGAACTGTCGGAGGCTTGGGAACCACCGAACAGTTCTAGACCTTCACTTGTTATTAAAGGATAAGAAGCTCAACTTAGTTTTCCTCGTAGAGACTAAAGATTAAAGCATGCAGGTTTTAAAGAAAAGACTGGGATTTGATGGGTCTTTAATAGTTGCGCCCATAGGGAGGAGTCTTATTATGGCAGTAGGACAAGAATATTGATATTTTGAATTATTCAAATAGACATATCAATGTGTGGATCGATGATGAAACTTGGGCAACATGATGTCAATAAAAGGACAGAAACTTGGAATTTGCTATCTTCATTCAAACCTCCAAACTAGTTAGGATGGTGTGTAATTAGGGATATTTAAATGAGCTTACATCTCAAGGAGAACAACAAGGTGGTAGACCTAAAAATGAAGCTTATATGGAATATTTTAGAAGGGTTTTGGCAGCTGGAAACTTATACTATTTCGGGTGGAGGGGCCAAATATATATGGTGTAACAAACATAACGATGAGTCTTTTAAAAAAGAAAAGGTTGGACAGACTGGTTGCAAACCCTTTTTGGTCAAATATGTACAAGGAAGTGTGGGTGGAAGGTTTGGTTGCTAGGAGCTTAGCCCATAGACCACTTCTCCTTTTTTGTAGCATGGACTCAAAAAGATTTTATTATAATAAGAAGATTTTTTAAAGTATGAAGCTAGCTGAGGTCTTGAGGAAGAATGTAGCAAGATCATAGAATATAAGTGGAATGGATGAGGAACAATGTTAGTATAGATCCTATAAAAAGTGTGCAAGACTACTTGAACCTTTACAATGCAACTTTAAGAACAGGTGATTGGTCATAAGGGAAAAGTTTGATTTTTTGAAGAAGTTGCAAGATGAGGAGGGGACTAATAATATGGAAGAAATAAAGAGGTTACAAAGGAAGCTTGGAGTATTGTTAGATCAAAACGATTTAAAATGGAGACAACAAGCAAAGAGGCATTAGTATCAGTTAGGAAGACTCGACTTATCTAATGATGGAGGGAGAATTAAACCAACGTTAATTTCAAGCCTACATTGAGGACCTATCTTAGTGCATTGGGGAGGTGCAATGAGAACATACATAGCACAACCAAACGTATGAAGATGAAAGATATTTGGTGGTTCACCAAATGTAAGTTGGAATAGAAAATATTTATTAGAATATTGCTAGGTACAAGCCCAAATAGACAAGCCCAACACAATTGTGAAAACATGGGTCCCACTATAAAGGGACTGCGGGCAACTTGTCTATTTGTGGATTGTTCATATCATTATTCTATTTATTATAAGTAATTGGTCTTCTTCGAACCAATAATGTTGCAGCATGAAAAATTACATGTCCTCAAGCATAGACATGTAGTTTTATTTTTCAAAAGTAATAGTTAAGCAATTAATTGACGTTTAATAAATGACTAAGCTAAATCATTCTGAGTATGTGTATGGACAACAAGATATTCAATATTAATCCCAATTGATATGCAATAATCATCAAAACTTTTAGATGTAAATTCTTCTACATTATCCTATCGAATAAACTAAATTGGATAATAATAAATTGAGCCTGTAATTTAATAATTTGTGCAAAAGTTTAGCAATGCAATATTTCGAATAGAGAGAAGACAAATATGTGACCATCTAGTTGACCTATCTATTAAAACCATAACATATATGAATGGTCCACATGGTGGATATCTAGGCCAACATATATCTCCATCGATTCTTTGTAAAAGTAATGGATTCAATAATTACCTTGGAAGATGATGGTCTAATAACTAGCTTTCTTTAGGAACATGCTACACATGGATAATCAATTGGTAAATGAATATTCTAGTTCTTTAATATATAAATTCCCAATTATTTGACGCATTATAATTGATCTCAGATGATGAAGATGATCATGCCAAAACAAAAAGACCTTTAGATTTGATCAATTCTAGTGTACTACAACATGATATTCAATTGTTTTTATTGTTATATAATATAATCCAGAAGAGAAAACTGTTAGTTTTTTTAATGTGAACTTATGAAACAAATTTATTGTTGTAATGTAAAGATAGTCATGATCATTACCGTCATTTGTGATTTTAACATAATAACCATTATGATGAATATCTTTAAAATTGAGAAAGTTTTTTCTAGATTTTGAATAATACAAAGTATATTTAATACAGAATGTTGTTCCTTTTGATAACATGATATTGGCTTTCAATTAGGTTTGATGGATATTATATCGACATTGGCTCTATTGAAAATAAAATGTTAAAATTTTTTCTTATTCTTAAAAGTTATGTGTGTTGTACAATTGTTTGCCAGATATATATCTTCACCAACTATTTTGCAATTAGTCAATGCATTAATAGAACCAATATTTACTTATAAATAAAAATATGTATAAAACTTTATTAATGCAAAAGAATGTTTAAAAAGATGTATTAAAAGATTATAATTCAAACATAATTTGATTACCTAATAAATAAACAAAGTTAATTATTATGATCATATGCATCACTAATTAAAAGATCATTGTCTTTGTTAGGATCCATAAAGAAATCAGAAACACTAAGATAGGATAGGTATACCCATTTGGGTTATCAAAATTCATTTCGAACCTTTTTTTTCTCCTTCATAGATGCTTGATATAGGTTGACAAAAAATTTAAATGTATGACAGGTACGTGACCAATACATTTTCATACCATACATATGACATTTATCATCACATTTATTTACAGGCTTATTCTGCAAGCTTTTGTTTTCATCTTGCTTTATCATAATGTGGTTTTACTTCTGGTAGTATGTAACATTTCTTTTTTAAAAACTTGAGTATGCTTTCTTTGATTCCAATAGTTTTTTCTACCATGTCCACGACCATGGTTGGATGAGACTGATGATTTCTCATTAACAGCTCGTTGTTTTTTCTAGCCACTAGTAAACAAGATATTAGTTTGAAATACTTAAAGAACTTTTGCACTTGATATTGCTGCTACAGGAACACATTTGAGGCATGAATACGTTATATATTCCATTTCAAACATATCTTCATTGGTGGCCATTTCTCTAATAATCTTGCAATTTCAGGTGCATCAAAACATAATGAGTTTTTAACACTACAAGAAAACAGGGCTATAAGGTCAATTTGAAAGATGCCCCAAAAGAAGTCACCGTGTTTAAGGTTCTTTTGCGTCGAATTTGGCTTCATCATAGACTTTCAACCGGTTTCAATAAGTCTGTTACAGAGCCGACTTGTTCCAGTGATTTTTGGCTTATTGTGACGGTTCTTTCCATCATAAGTGGTGTCCACCTATTGCGTTGTTTCTATCCCTCAGTAATCCTTAAGTTTTAACAACATAGATGAACAAATAGGGCGCCAAAGCGCACCAAATTGTTTTCAAAAGGGGACGCAACTTTGTTTGTTATTCAAAATGAGCTATTGTTTGGATAAGCTTTTTAAACCAACTTTTATTGCTTCCATAACCTCCAACAATTTTCCATCACTTCTCTATGCTTTCATTTTGTGCATCCAGATATGCCCTTTTTACTCTAATACAACTTATATTGATAGTACAGTCCTATATTTAACCATGTGGAAATATATTTTGCTGTAGCAATTTACTATCCCCTTATTGAGGGTAATAAGGCTCATCTACTCTAGTGGAAACCACTGGAAATCACATCTATCCACATTTTCTTATATCGCCTGCTAGACCAAACTTCATCAATGATTGACATTAACTAATCCCCACAGAAACGGACAACATGGAAACACCGGTCCATAGCATTTTCTCCCTTGTTCATTATTTATCCACACTACAATTAACTTCGACAATTATGTTTACTCTATTCATGGCATACTTTCTTAGCTAAGCACTTTCCTCTGCCTTTCTAACTTGAAGGTTCTCGATTAACTAATTATGTCGTATAATTCTTTTTAGATAGATAAAAGTTGGATGAACTTGACTAATAGACTTCAATAACTTGCACATGCCGAAGGGGTTAACCAATTCCTCACACTAGCACGAAACCATGCTATGAGAAGTGACTGAATTCGGTGTCCTTGCCATATATGCTGTAATAATCTATTCTTGCCTTTCATTGATGTGGAGACTCACCTGTTCATAAAAGGATCAATCCTAATTACACCCAATAGATATTTCATGGGGAGGAGAAAACACAGAATGTGAATGATGTCGATGACGATCTCGAACTTAGTGATGATGAGGAATACATCGATGACATGGACCATATGTTAGATGACATATGGGTAGGCACATTCCATAATGTTCCCCAAGATAGCCAAGACAACACTCTGTTGCCTTCACGCCCCTCAATACCTGAAACTTCTGGGATGCCATCTTTTGACCAGCTACTAGACAATGCCCGACGTCCACTTTTTAACCGGTGTACAAAATTTTCAAAACTCTCATTCGTTGTCAAACTACTACACATTAAAACCCTTGGTGGTTGGTCAATTAAGTCATTTGATATGCTCCTTAACTTGTTGTGGTCTGCCTTTCCTGATGTTGCATTGCCACCGTCATATGAGGAGGCACAGTCATTGGACTGAAGGTTGGGGTTCAATTACCACAAAATTCAAGGGTGCCCAAATGACTGTATATTATTTTGGAAGAAAAATGCTGAAAATAATGAGTGCATTGTTTGTAAGGCTTTGAGGTGGATGTCAAATACAGCTGGGACATGCGTTATACCTCAAAAGGTGCTACGTCATTTCCCATTGATGCCAAGACTGCAGCGGTTATATGTGTATGCAAATATAGCCGCTGATATGCGATGGCATAAAGAGCAACGAGGCATAAATGATACTAATATATGGCATCCTGCAGACTCTGAGTCTTGGAAGACATTTGATAAAGACCATAGTTGGTTTGCTAATGACGCTCACTAGTGACGGTTTCATTCCCTTTAACAATATGGCTAAACCTTATAGCATATGGCCAGTGATCCTCGTGCCGTATAACTTGCCTCCTTGGTCATGCGTGAAAGACTAATTCTTCATGACATCCCTAATTATTTGTGGTCCTAAATCACCAGGGAATAATATTGATGTTTACTTGCATCAGTTGCTTGATAAATTGTTTATGCTTTGGGAGCATGGGGTGCCTACATATGATGCCTCCACTAAACAAATGTTTATTAGTCATGTTGCATTGATGTAGACAATCAATGACTTTCCTGCCTACAAGAATATTTCTGGCTAGTCAACTAAAAGAAAATTGGCATGTCCATCTTGTAATGTAGGTACAGAGTCAAATTGGTTGAAGTATGGATGAAAACAGTGTTATATGGGACACTATTGCTTCTTACTACCAAACCACATTTGGAGATTGAGAAAAGGGTTGTTCAATGGTAAAGAGGATCACCGCATGCCACCAAAGGTTTTATTTGGATCAGACATTTTTAGTCAACTATAGATGCTTAAGGATGTGCAATTTGGTAAATCCATTAGGAAGAGAAAACGTACTGTTGAAGAGTTGAACTAGATGAATAGTAGCATATTTTTCAAGTTACCTTATTGGTCAACACTTAAGCTTCAACATAATCTAGATGTTATGCATATTGAAAAGAACGTTTCTGATAACATTTTTGGTACTTTAATGAATATTCCTGAAAAAACAAAAGATAAAATCAATGTACGGTGTGACCTGGAGATTTTGGGTATGAGGAAGGAATTACATTTGAAGCATGAAGGTGAACGATTTACGATGTCACGTGCATTGTACACATTACATGGAGATAAAATGAATAAATTTTGTGAGTGGTTGGCTGAGGTGAAATTTCCTGTTGGTTTTGTTGCCAATATCGCTTGCTGTGTTTCCGTATGTGATTGCAAAATATCAAGATTTAAAAGCCATGACTGTCATGTTATTTTTGCAATGGCTACTTCCTATCGTTGTTTATTTACCCCGTGAGGTGATACTTGGGGTCCAGTATAATATAAGTGGATGTACCCATTGGAGATGTTTGTTGAAAAATTCAAGCGGTTTGTCAAGAATAAAGTACGTTCAAAACGTTCAATAGCAGAAGCATACATTCACATGGAATACTTGATATTTTGCTCAATGTACCTCCAAGATGCTGAGACGAAGTTCAATTGAGTGGACCGCAACATTAATGGCAGGGAAGAGGACACCATAGATGGATTCTCAATGTTTAATCAACATGTCTGTCCCTTGGGTATAGCATCTAATGTGAAATTAAACAGTAAACTCCTTACCTCAGCCCGATGGTATGTGCTTAACAACTGCATTATAAATGGGAAAATGTTTCATACGAAGCAGCATGAACCATGGCGATGGTCATAAAATTCTGGTGTTTTTGTAATAGGTAAAAATTTAGCTAATAATGTAGACTTCTATGGTGTTATAAAAGATGAAGTGGAGTTACACTATATGGGAGGACGTCATGTGTACTTGTTCAGTTGTGATTGGTTTAACATCGGTGATCAAAGATGAGGGGTACGAGTGGATGTCCATATGACTATTGTTAACAAGGCGAGGACTTGGTATAAGGACGAACCATTTGTATTGGCATGCCAAGCTTCCCAATGTTTTTACATAAAATATTTAATGGTAAAAGGGAATTGGTATATTGTGCAGAAGTTCACAAATAGGAATGCATACAACATTCCACTAGTGCCGAATGTAACAGCCCGCTAGAAATTCATTGGTGGAATTTATATTGACTTTAGGAATCTCGCGAAAATCCCATAAGTTTTCACGAATCGACCAATCGTGTAGGTTTTAGTCTGTCAATATAGTCAGTGTTATTACTCACTATGGAGTTAGAAACATGAGTTTAATTATTTGAGATAGTTAGAAGTGTCAGAATGTATTATGATCTACACCATTAGACTCAGTTGATTATTTAGAATTTTATGGCGCAATAACTTATTTTCATAATTTCGGAGGAAACGTTTGTTCGAAACTACAAAATTATTTTTAAGGACACTTCGAGGTTGAATTTCGATAAACGATTTTCACTATAGGTTAATATGAATATTTAGAATTTTTCAGTACTAAGTTTATAATGCATTTTCTTAGAGTGAATAGTAATCTTGATAAGCGCACAAAGTGCAGTGTTTTCAAAATCACAGTATGGAATGTCTAAATTAGGTTAGAGAAGTTTTATTTAGACATTTGGCAAGATCTTAGTCACACATAGTGAATAGTATTAGACACTTGGCACAAAGAGGAACCATGAGTTGGATTATGAAGGAATCAAAGTGTTGGATCATGCCACCTAAGTGAAACCTCATTCTTTTTCATCTGATCAACCAATTTTGTGCCAGATCAAAGAAGGTTTCTACCCTAGTGAAACCCTAAATGGTTGGAATCCAATTGAAACCCCAAAAACTTGGTTAAAACCGAAACCCTAAACGGTTTCCCAACGCTAAAGTTGGCCTCCAAACCCTTTTTAATCCGATTTCTAGTATTGTATTTAATCACTTGATTAAATCACTTCCATATGCTATTAATTTCTCAAATTATTGTTATGAAATCATTATGCAACATTTTAAACTTTGGAAATTTGATGGAGCTAAGAAAAATTAGATTTGAGTTTGATAGCGTCTCAAACCCTAACCAAACCCCCTTTAAACCCCAAATTGAAGCCCACTTGTTTGAGGCCCGCCAAGGCTCACGAATTTGGCCACCTTGGCAAAGCTTCTTGAAGAAGTTTCCTCCCCCACATGGCAGACCATCCATTGCCATTGGCTATACCCAATAGTGCCTTGGTGTGAAGGAGAAATCCACCCCATCAACCTCCATATCTCACAGCTGTTGCAGGCAGTCCTTGCCCCTTTCTATTCTCCACTTTATGTCACATAGCCACCTCCGATCAAGGGTCATTCAAGCCCATAACTTCCCCCTCCAGAAGTCTAGAGGTGTGCAAGGCACCCTTTCTTTCATTTCATCACTTCTTCATCCCGTTCTTAGAGAGAAACTCAAAAGAGTTCTATCGGGCAGATTTCTGGGTCTTTTTACGTGGAGATTCTAGACCCTTTGTAAGTATTTTTGCACAATTACTCCTTCGTTAAAGTTGTTATTCTTTGAGTCTAGTTTCCTTGGATATCTATTAGTCTCATTCTATTCTCATTTAATTGGTCCAAAGTATTTGTAACCTTGGAAAGTCATTCTGGGCGTGAAACTGGAGAGTATGTTATGTTTTGGAATTTTTGACCAAGCTAATGGACATATCTTGGTCCAAAAATTTTCTAGAGTGTTTCTAGCATGTATTTATGAATTTTCATTGAGGTTTTATTATATGACTAAAGATTTTGATCATAGATTTCCTTAGATCTAAAAAGTTGAAAACTGGAAGTGGAGAAACAATTTCTGTTTTGAGAAAGTTTGAATAATTCGTGGTTTGATCTTACTCCAAAGGCTTTGATATTTTTATGTGATGATTCTAAGTCTCTTATTTGCATGTTAGGATGTTATTTTGAAGATATTTAGTATTAGTTCCAAAGATATGATTTTTCTATGCAAGAGGATTTCGGTTAGGCCTAAGATTTGATGTTGTTGAGTTAGATCCATGTTTTATTGAGTTTTAGCCATGTAATTTTAAGTTTAATGAGGGATCTTATTTAGGACAAATTTTTAAACCAGGTGATGTTTTAATGTGAAGATCACATGTCTTTAAGCCATGGATCAAGAGATTTATCAAAGTTAGTTGAGAGAAAAGTTTATGTTTTTGGACTAAGTGTAAAACTAAAAATTTCAAGTGTTGTTTTGTGATTTTTGATGACTTTTTTTTTTTTATGATTTAAAGCATGGTTTATCTTAGGATGATGTTGTGAATATGTTAGAAGTAAAATTTGATTTTTTTTTGAAATTCTTGGAGATGTTTTTATTTGTGATTTAAGGGTTTGCTTTTTGTTAAAAAGTTAGGATCTTTTTACAAAAAGTTTGATGTTGATGATTAAATTTTTCTTAATGGATATTTTAAGTGTGCTTTTAAACTTAGGATAAAAAGATATTTGTTGCAAAAATTTGGTTTGATCATGAGTTTTTAAAAATTTGAAAGAATTACAACAAGTCAAGGGAAATATAGCCTATGTAAGTTTTTGGCCCTTATAGACTTTTCCATAATTGTTATTAAAATTTTTTTGAGTTGATATTTGAGTTTAGGACAAAATTTACATGATGAGTGTAAATTTTGGTAATTTTTGGAGTTAGGATGTGAAATTCTTAATTTAGGGATAAATTGATCATTTTTCCACATGTAGAGAGCTAAATGGTAATCAATAGTCTCTTTTCACATTTCTAATTGTTAGTAATTAAATTTCTAATTTTTAGAATATCCTCTTACAATTTCTCGTGTTTGGCACTTTATTCTCGTATAACGAGACGATTGAAGTAAGTTAGCTCTTAACTTACTATCAGTTTATTGTATATGTGTGATGGGTAAGAGAACTACAATTATGTTCTTGTTATATATGTCATGTTATGCTATGTCATCTCATGTTTATCTATTACACGAATTATTCTGTTATGAAATACTTATCTGTTATATAATATATTCTATCATATGTTACTATCTATTGCAAGTATGTCACAGTACGTATGTCATTTGTTACATGTATGTCATATTACGTAATATTCACTGTCACATGTTATGCAATGTTATGAAATATTGTCTGTTATATATTATGCCATATTATGAAATATTGTCTGTCACATGTATGTTATTTTTTGAAATATTTTCTGTTACACTCATGTCTCATAGTATGTCATGTCTGTCATCTTACGTTCATGTCATGTTACACTACATCAGAACTTCTATCATTTTGTATTCACATCATCCCATCTCGAATACAGTTTGTGTATCTTGAGAACAATATTATTAAGTTATTCATGTCAATCACGATCCTAAGTGTTAGGATGAGGTAATATCCTAGTGAAACTCTTTTGTTCACACTGGAGTGTCTAAATAGGTGTGAAATTCTCTAGGTTGACGAAGTACAGTCAACAGGTTGCGAATGGGGCCTAACTAGATGGTCACTGGAGCGTGCTAGACACTAACGCCGATGGAGCCATATTTTATTTTATGTGTGTCCACAGCAAGTATGGTTCAAGCAATTCATGGGGCCACAACAACTATGAAGTATACACTACGTGAGATATATCAATTGTGACACATAGAATACGTGGAGCCACAACAACTATGGAGTACGTATTAACATACTCACAGTTGGTATAGATACTTGTGTTGTGATGCGGTAATTGGCAGGAACACGCGGCTCAAGGGGATCCGTGTAGCACCCGTATGGTCATTTTAATGATTAAGTCTATTGAATAAGATTCCAAGTTCATATATTTCACGTTCAAGTTATGTTTCACGTTATGTTATGTTCAAGTTTACATTCATGTCAAGTTCAAGTTTACGTCACGTGAAGTTAAGTTTCAGTTTCAGTTTAAGTTCAATTATACAAATACTCCTGGCGTATTCATTCTGATTGTTAGGGTATCTCATTTAAAATACTCATGATGGAATCATTCTGATTGTTTGAGTATCTCTAACGGAATATGTTGGGTGGAATCATTCTGATTGTTCACTGTTCATGAAGAAATGACTGGCAGAATCATTTTGAATGTCAGAATTCAAGTTCATGTTCATGTTAAGTAAAGAACTCAAGTTCACATTCATGTTATGTATGTTTACGTTCATGCTATGTTTCAAGTTTATATTATATTTCAAGCTCACGTTCATGTCAGGTTATATTCCCGTTCACGTTCACGTTATGTTTCAAGTTCACGTTTATATTATGTTATGCTCAGGTTCATGTTATGTTCAAGTTTATGTTCAAATTATATATATTCACGTTCATGCTATGTTTCAAGTCATGTTATGTTTCAAGTTCACGATCATGCTATGTTGCTAGTCCATATTATGTTTCAAGTTCACGTTTATACCATGTTGCTAGTCCATGTTATGTTTTAAGTTCACGTACATGTCACGTCACGTTAAGCTAAGTTTCAGTTTCAGTTCAAGTTATGTCATTTATGTCATGCTGTATGTCAGGTTATGCTATACATACTTACGACTTTGATTATGTCTTCATGCTTTTACTGCCATGCATGCATCATTAACCTATGTGGAAGTTTCCTGTTAACTTGCTGAGATTTGTAATCAAATCTCATCGTGGTAGTCCAACTATCATTCCCTCCGAATGGTAGGCGATGTGTTAGGATCAGAGCAAGGAGCAGACATTGGTAGATTGGAGGAGGTTGACTGGATGCTGTGGAAGGAACGCGAATCTTGCAGCCTCCATAGTTAGGTCTTTAGATAGTATTCCGGCATTGTTAGTTGAGTTACGCGAGTTACTCAACGAACTAGCCCAATAGGGTATTTTGGCAATGTAATTATAGTGCTAAGTCTCTGTTGTTTTGAGATTACAGTCTTTTGAGACCCACTCCGTAATCGTAGAGGTTTATTTTGTTAAGTATGCATGGATTATGTTTTAACTATATTGCATAATGCTAGATGCACATTAGGAATATTGCATCTTATATATCATGAACGAGGGCAGGTAATCTTGTGCTGCATATCCTGACGCTTCGGATATCCATCCGATTCCAAGCAGAATCTGGGGCGTCACACCAAAGGTGTTAGATGACATTGATGGCGAATCAAGTGACGATGATGCATGTAAAGAGAATGGGCCATCATATGAGTATGCTCATATGTAGTGTGATGATGATCCAGTCTCAACTCCACTAAGTAGGATTGATATAAAACCTACCCGTATTGATGCACCAGAAGCCATGGATACAGGGAGTCACGATGGAAAGTCCACAGATTTTATCAACGATGAGGAGGTTGCATTTGGTTTAGAAGATACTTTTGGTGATGGGAAAGATTCAGATGAGGAAGATTTCTACACAGAAGAACATTCAGTGTCGGGATAGACCACTTATTGTGAATGGATGGAAGGTAAACACCATATTCTTTTCTTCTAGTCTTTTGTGGCCATTACCATTAACTATATTGCAACATTCACTAAGTTGTAAATGCTCTACTTAGTTTTGACAGCCTCATATTTTAATGCCTTGGACGTATCGTGTTAACTTAATTGGGGTCGTTGTTTATTCAGGTATAGGCTTTAAGTGGTGCGAGATCCTGAGAGTAATATATGCAGAAATATGTACTTAATTTACCCCTTCCCTGTTTTACATTGATAATTTGTGTTGATTACAACCAAACACCATAACCATTCACTAACCATATGTTCAATGTGTGTGATGTTATTGCATGCGATGAATTATCCTTAAAGGTTACACGACAGCGTGCTGTTGTAGCTTGAACAGGGCTTGTGGAAATAAACATTACAGTATAATATTATGCATGTGTTGTGCAATATGAATAAATCACCCTGAAAAAAAATGCATAGTTCTTCTCATAGTGTTTATAATTATGAGAAGAACTTTGCTCGCAATGTCTACAAAAAACTTTTTTTTTGGGAGCTGCATCTGAAGACTAACACAGCTTAAAGAGCATGTTTATTATGTTTGGTCATGCATGAAGATAAGATGATTTGGCAACTGATAATGTATAGATACCTTTCGTAATGTGGGAAAGGTAGCAGGTTGGACAAAATGCAATCGACAACCACCCTTATCATGCCTGTTTGGTGCAAAAAATTCCAATCTTGGCTGCCCAGACCCATGCATATGCAATCTGTAGGTAGCTTATTAATGCTACTTCCAGTGCCATACACATCAACAAAACTGCATATGGGTAACCTATCTAAAATTAATTCCAAGCCAGTTATCCCAACAAGGCAAATTGGTTAATAAACACATATTGGAAGAATAAGAAGCCAGGTTAACAATAAAACACTTGTTATTATATTATATGAGTTGTGGAACTGCTAGAGATAAGTTATCCATATATCAAACAGCCTAGACTTGAACTGCAATAGCCTTGACACTTGGGCAACCACCATAATAGTTGCAATGCATTGCACTTTCCCATTTAGTGAGACACTATGCAACTTAATTGAAGGTAGATTTTTATATGTAATGACTATATTAGATGCAAGGGGACAGGTGATCTATTAAATTATAACTAAATGCCTCCACTGAGAAAAGTGTAATTCAAGGCAAACTACTATTTCCCCAATGTAAGTGGTAAAAATGACAGCCTTATTGCAACAGAACATGAATAATGTGCTTATTCTTTTGCAAATTGCAACTTTTCTTCCTAGTATTCACCATGCAAAGAAGATTCAAATGAGTTGTTATTTTTTAAAAATGTAAAGAGGTTTACTGATCAATGTAACCATGAGATAAATTGGATCCAGATAATAGGTGCTGATTTTCAGTAGAAAACTATAGACCAATTTAATGTTAACTAAGCTGATGGTGTATTAATCTTAGTTTAATTTAATTTATACAAAAAAAGTTGAGGGAACACTACATGCGTACTGGTACAGTTTATAGCAGTGGGGTGGGACCGTGGGGGGAAACTATTGGCGCTGGGAAAAGTGGGCAGGAGTTTACCAGCTGAAAGACTGAAGTCTAAGGGGTAAATTGGGAAATTACGTAATCAAACTGGTGCTAGCTGCTGGCATACTGTATGCCGCATACAGTACACAAAGTTGGTGCTCCGTACATATACACATATATAGCACAAAGTTGGGGACTTTGGTTTTGCATGAGACCAGTTCCTCTCGCCTGCTCTGGTGCTGAGGAAAGTTGGTAGCTTTTCATCTCCACATTCTCGACAGCTACTTGGTATAAGGAGAGAGATTTCCACCATAGTAGAAAAAGGTTCAAAGTCTTGAACCCAGTGAAGGTAAAAAAATATTCCTGCTGGTTGGAAAAGGTAGGTTGGTGCAACTATCTTGCTATCTGTCCAGGTATTTCTTCCACGATATTTTTTTTTTGAGATACATGCAGCAATTTCCTACTGGTCTGGGAGAAACTTGCCCTTTTTTTTAAGTTCAGCTACCTGGGATGTATTCGGAACTTGCATGTGGAAATTATATAGGTTACCTAGGGTGTGGGAAAAACATAATGGAGAGTGTGGAGTAGAGAGTAATCTGCTTGAGTAAAATAAAAACTCTTTAAAGCCAGGGCAGGTTTGTTTTTCAATATTGCAAAGCACCGCACCCACTACACTTATTGTAATATCCAGAGCCTAAGCCCAAACCAGAAGGGAGGCCAAGCCCACGACAATGTCGTTTCGTTACTTCCCTGTTTGCAATTTTCCTGCTAGACCGTTTCCTTTTTTCTTTTCTTTGCTTTCCTTTTAGTTTCTTCACTTCCGAAAATCCCTCCACCACAAATCCATTTTCTTTTTCCTACGTCTCTGCGTTTTGCTTTTCTTTTCCATCACATACTCAGACTGTCTTTCACCCACGGCGCCACTCGTTCGTTTCACTACCAGATGATCAAGCCATCCTCCAAACTTTCACTATCGCTCTTATTTTCTCACCACCCTACGATCCAGTCATTGTTGAAGCCCTTCTAGGTTTCTAACGTCCCGTACCCGGAAGAGTCGGAGAATTACTACCTATTACTTACAACCCTGTCTCTCAAAGCATCTAAAACTCTAGGGATTTCATAAATAGTCCACAATCTCATATTTTCCAAATAACCATAATACAAACTCCATAAGTCATCATTACAAACTAACATAAACCAGGGGTGTCCACAATCTCCCAATAATTTCAACAAAATAAAACTATATATCTTTAAGTCTCCATAGATCCAACAAACATAAAGTACTTCATATACTCAAGTTAAACCCTTCTACTAACGAAGGTACCCTTAGGTACTCGACCTTCTATCCATATCTAGTTAAGCTCCAATTTCTATTCCTGACCCCCAATTGGGTCATCAATATCATCTGAAAAATAGTGAAGATAAATGGTGACTTATCAACAACTCAGTAAGCATGAAACATATACTAGTATGTAAACATGAACCTTTTCAAAAAGTTCAGTATGCAGAAATAACACATTTTATTTTTATATGCAGATATCATAAACATGTTATCAAAAAATCAGAGCGACTTTTTAACCCTTTCATACTAAAAAATCAATTGTTCATATTTAAAGATACTTTTCATATTCAAATACCATTTTCATATCCAAAAACTAATTGTTCACATTTAAAGACACTTTTCATATTCAAAGACCATTTTCATATTCAAAAACCAATTGTTCACATTTAAAGATCCGTTTCATATTCAAAAACACTTTGGCATAACATAACTGAACATCTTCATCTTATCATATCATATCGTATCATATCATATACCATGTTTAACCCCCATAGTAGGGTTGTGCTATCCCCGGTGGCCAAACCAGGCAGTATCATATTGTGAAACTTCTCATTTTTCAATCTCGGAGTCCTGAGTGTGCACACAGGAAAGAACAGGTAAAAGACCACTTTGTTTCCAAAGTAGGTGCACTCATTTCATATCATATCATGTTGGTACCAACCATATCACGTGAACCAGTATTATCATATCAGAACCATATTCAGAATCAGAATCAAAACAGATAAATATGCCAAAGGTTTTTTTTTTCATATCCATATCATATCAAAACACGTGCTAAACATATTCATATAATTTCCATTTGATCAAACAGATCCAAATCATTCCATATCACATGTATAAAAATCTCAATGATATCATATTCACTCTTTTGCATATTCAGAAACATGTCAAATATTGCTCATGTCTATACTTTTCATGTCAAAAGTATTTCTTTTTCTCTTTCATATATATCTCATGAGTGAATGCAAAACATATACTGAGATTGTTTTCCAACTTTTCTTTTTAAAACAACATGCACATTTTTACAAACCAACTTTAGTTTATTTCTTTTTATGCAAATCTAGCATAGGAACACCACTTACCTGGACTTCTTAGCTTTTCAAAAATTTTCCTCAACAATGCCGAACAAAATTAATCGTCACCTATAAGATAATCACGTAAATTTCCATTCAATCTCGTATTTCAATATTCAACCCTAAACTTCTAAAATAATCTATTTTAATTCCTCAAAATCCGAAATTCTCATTATTCCTAAAATACCAATATCACTTTCTAATTCATCAATATCCAACTTACTAACTCTGACTAAAATATTAAATTCTAACTTATTTACGATTGAGATCTTACTATAATTTATAAGAACTAAAATAACATAACTATATTGAATTCATCATAAGTAAAAAAAATCATACTTTTGCCTAAAAAAAAAATAATCTTTTAAAAGGATTCAAAATAAGATTTTACACTTACCGATCACTTCAAAAATTCATCAGTGTTTACATAATAAATATTCCATTAATATATCAGTCTCTTATAGAGCCAACTTAACAATATAAACACACACGTCTATGTCCAAAAAAAAAAACATACTCTGCAACCCACGTAATATACTCATGATTTCAAACCCAAAATACATAATAACATAAACTCATTAAATTAACACCCGAAACAATAAATCTGGAGGCATGCTATAAGAGGTAAAAAGGTAATAATACTTCCTACTATAGTTAACGTAAGTTACATATACATATATTATATATATACGCATCTTGTAATGAGCTACTAGAGAACGGAAATAAGAAAAACTTAACAACAGTGCAGCGGCAGCACTTACGGAGAGATGGGGGCACGACGACGTGGAATTGGCAAGTGACTACGGTGAATGGGGGGTGGTGCCTGGTCACTGGCTGAGAGAGGTAGAGAGAGCAACAAGCAAGAGAGGCACACGGTGAGAGAATGAGGGAGAGACCGAGAGAACAGAGAAACCAACATGAAATGGCGTGAGCTTACCGGGGAACTTGAGGCGGTGTGCGGCGGACTGGGTGACGGGAAGTCTTCGCCGGCAGATTCTGTGGGGTTGCAACGCCGTGGAGCTCTTGGTGGAGGGTGATTGCAGGGGGTTAAGGTGGCTGAACTACTCTATTTTTGGATATAAAAACAGAGCAAGACAAGGCTTGCAACAGAGGCTACGAAAGCATTGGGGGGCAGCTTCGTGTGGCTGGGCGTGGTGACGAGGTTTGGACCAAGGTTCATAGAAGAGAGTAGATGCTCAGAAACGTTTGAATGGCTAAGGCGTGAAGAGTGGGCATCAGCAATGACTTTAGGGTTGAGAAAAGCTTAACCTATATATAGGCTATAAATAGAAAAAGAACAAACCTAAAACAAAGGGAAGTGGAATGTGCATGAAAAAGGAAAGATGGCGGGAAACCGAGCAACACGGATTCTGCAAACGCTTCCACTGGCTTGGGCTCCTTAGAAGGAAGTTGGGTCTGGGCCAGGGCTGGGTCTTACATCCTCCCCCTTTATAAAAAATTCCGTCCTTGGAATTTGTTATAAATTATCAAACCTCCCATCGAACATTCGTGGGTACTTATCTCGCATTTCTTCCTCCAATTCCCAAGAAGCTTCATTTGTAGCATGATTATTCCACAACACTTTAACCAAAGGAATAGTTTGAGTCTATAACACTTGTTCTTTCTTTTCTAAAATCCGAACTGGTTCTTCCACATTGGTCATATCTTCCTGAATCTGAAGTGGTTCATTGTCAATAATGTGCGTTGGGTCAGGTACATACTTCCTTAGCATGGAAATATGAAATACATTATGCACTCCCACAAGTGCCGGTGGAAGTGCTACTCTATATGCCACCGGCCCAACCCGGTCAAGAATCTCAAATGGCCCAATATATCTTAGGCTTAACTTGCCTTTCTTTCCAAATCTCATAACTCCTTTCATCAGTGCTATTCTCAAAAATACTTTATCCCCAACCTCAAATTCTAACTGGTGGCGACGTTTATTAGCATAACTTTTTTGTCGGCTTTGCGTTGCTTTCATTCTAGCCCAAATAATATCTATCTTCTTTGTGGTCTGCTGAATAATCTCTGGCCCCAAAAGTTTCCTTTCACCTACTTCATCCCAATACAATGGGGACCTACATATTCTGCCATACAAAACCTCGTAGGGAGCCAATCCAATGCTAGCTTGGAAACTATTATTATAAGCAAACTCGACCATTGGTAAATGTCGCATCCAAGTTCCCTTAAAATCCATCACACATGTCCTCAACATGTCTTCCAAGATTTGAATAGTTCTTTCTGACTATCCATTTGTCTAAGGGTGAAAAGCAGTACTGAAATTTAACTTATAACCATTGCCTCCTGTAAGCTTCGCCAGAACTTGGAAGTGAAACAAGGGTCTTTATCCAACACAATCGATACCGGTACCCCATGCAACCTCACTATCTCCCGCACATATAGCTCAGCTAGTTTCTCCAGTTTATAAGAAACTTTAATGGGCACAAAACGAGCAGTTTTTGTTAAGCGATCCACGATCATCCATATAGCATCTTGTCTGCTCAAAGTCCTTGGTAGGCCTGTCACAAAGTCCATGGAGATATGCTCCCACTTCCACTTTGGAATCTGGAGTGGTTGTAATAATCCTGCTGGTCTCTGATGCTCCGCCTTCACCTGTTGGCAAGTTAAGCACTGTTCCATAAATTTAGAAATTTCTCTTTTCATACCATTTCACCAAAAACACTCTCTCAAACCCTTATACATCTTTCTACTCCCCGGGTGAACCGTGTACAAAGAGCGGTGTGCTTCTTCGAGAATTACCCTTTTCAGTTCATCATTAGCTGGCACGCACAATCTACCTCTAAACCTCAAAACTCCATCCTCAGAAATGCTAAAATTGGATTTTTCCCAGTTCCCTACTTCTTCCACTAGCTTCACCAACCCTGAATCTACTTTCTGAGTAGCTTTGATTCTATCTATCAAGGCTGGTTATCAAACTGGCCATGAAAGTACTTGTATCACTAGTGATGACCTCAATATCGGCTCTTTCTAAGTCCATTAACAACCTATGCTGAGTGGTAAGGGTTGCAACTATCGGTCCCATTGACTTCCTACTTAAGGCATCAGCTACAACATTAGCTTTGCCTGGTTAATAATTGATGGTGCAATCATAATCCTTGATCAACTTAAGCCATTTTCTCTGCCTCATATTTAATTCGTTTTGGGTGAGGAAATATTTTAAACTCTTGTGATCCATATAAATTTTGCACTTTTTCCCATACAGATAGTGTCTCCAAATCTTAAGTGCAAAAATGACTGCCGCAAGTTCCACATCATGCGTGGGATAATTCTGCTCATACACTTTCAGTTGGCGTGAGGCGTATGCAATAACCTTCCTATGTTGCATCAGTACGCACCCCAAACCAAGCCTTGATGCATCGCTATAAACTACAAATCCACCTCTAGTAGTGGGGATTGTTAACACCGGAGCTGTCACTAATATTTGTTTCAACTCCTGGAAGCTTTCTCCACACTTTGTTGTCCATTCAAACTTATTATTTTTCCTTGTGAGAGCAGTGAGAGGAACTGCTATCCTAGAGAAACCATCAATAAATTGACGGTAATAACATGCTAATCCCAAGAAGCTTCTAACCTCATGAACATTCTTCGGTGCCGACCAGTTAACTACTGCTTCCACTTTTTCCAGGTCCACTAAAATGCCATCTTTTGAAACTACATGCCCCAGAAACGCGATTGAATCATGCCAAAATTCACACTTCTTCAATTTAGCAAACAACTTTTTATCTCTGAGTGTCCCAAGTACCAACTTCAAATGTTCTTCATGTTCAATCTTGCTTTTGGAGTATACCAGTATATCATCAATAAAAACAAACACAAACTTATCCAAAAATTTATGGAACACCCTGTTCATCAAATCCATGAATACTGCTGGGGCGTTAGTCAGGCCAAAAGGCATGACCAAAAACTCATAATGGTCATATCGAGTCCTGAAAGCTGTCTTAGCCATGTCTTTTGCCCTGACCTTCAATTGATGGTAGCTCGATCGAAGATCAATCTTTGAAAATACCTAAGCATCCTGGAGTTGATCAAATAAATCTTCTATACGGGGTAGTGGGTACTTATTCTTTGTGGTCACCAGATTAAGTTCTCTGTAATCAATACACATTCTCATCGTTCCATCCTTCTTCTTCACAAAGAGAATTGGAGCTCCCCAAGGTGATACACTGGGCTTGATCAAACTCTTGTCCAACAAATCTTGCAACTGCTCCTTGAGTTCCACTAATTCAGACGGTGCCATCCGGTAAGGTGCTTTCGAAATGGGTGCCGTGCTCGGGACTAGTTCAATAGTAAACTCTACCTCCCGCTCGGGCGGGAGTCCAGATAAATCTTCTTGGAAAACCTTTGGATAATCACACACGATTGGTATCTGCTCTAACCTCAAATCCTCTTTTGGTGCTTCTACCACGCAAGCTAAGAATCCCTGACAACCATCACGTAGCAATTTTCCAACTTGAATAGTAATTATGATGGGTGGATGCAACCTCACTTTCAAACCTGTGAATCGAAATTCACTTTCTTTTGGGGGTCTAAATACCACTTCCTTTTTAAAACAATCTATACTAGCGTGGTAGCAAGCTAGCCAATCCATACCCAAAATCACATCAAGCCCGATCATGTTAAACACTATTAAATCTACTGGCATTAATCTTCCCTCAATAGATAAAGGACACCCTGGTAGAACCTCATCACAGACCACCGAATTTCCTGTTGGGGTCGCGACCACTAACTTGCATTTCAACTTTTTGGCTTCTAAGGTGCAAAATCGAGAATAAGTCATAGAAACAAAATAATGTGTTGCTCCCGAATCAAATAACACAGTGGCATTATTAGAAAACAAAGAAAGAGTACCTGTCGTCAGAATCAATATCATTCATGAACTAAAATTTCCAAGTCTTAATGTCAACTAACAAATTAATATCTTAAAACAAAACAAAAAATTCGTACCAGTGATCACATCATTCCTATCCTTAGCCTCTCTAGGTGTCAGAGCAAAAATCCGCTCAGGCACAATGGTATGCTGGTTGCTGCCTCACGCTGTCCCTTCTGCCTTGGGTGGTGGTGGCCTGTTGCTGTCCAATTGCAATGGGCAATCCCTAAGATAGTGACCCGATTTGCCACAACGGTAACATAGTCTCACCTCCTTCCTGCATGGTCCGGCATGTACTTGATTGCAAGTTCTACACTGATATGCTTGTTGGGTGCCCTGAACCAGCCTCTTTCCCGAGCTACTACCTTCATTCCTCTTTTTCACAATCCTTGGTCCATGCCAGAATGATACCCAGATGAAATAGTCCTCTTCCTCTGATCATGCAATGCAACGCTCCTTTGAAGGTTTCGTTAAAAAACTATGGCCTTTTCTACCAACTCTGAGAAGTTCTGAATCTGGAAGCCCACTACTCGTTCATAAAGTTTTTCATTCAGCCCTTGCTCGAATTTATACACTTTCTTTTCCTTGCCAGCAATTAGATACCAGCAAAACGGGATAATTCGATAAATTTAGCTGCATATTGGTGCACCGTCATGGTTCCCTGCACTAAAGTGGCAAATTTCATAGCCTTGTCATCCCGGACCGAGTTTGGAAAAAGCATTCAAGAAAAATCTGCTTGAAATGTAGCCAACTGACTATTTCTGTCCCTCCTGCTTCTTTGATAGTTCTTTCAGAAATCCACCATCTTTTCACCTCCCCAGTAAGCTTGAATGTGGTGTAAGCCACCTTTTGTTCCTCTGTGTAGGTTAAAACCCGCAATATCTCGTCAATATCTTGAACCCAATCCTCCACCAAGGTTGGTTCGCCTATCCCATCGAAAGAAGGGGTGCATCCAATTGAATTGTTCTATGGTACAACCTCCTTCATTAAAGTCGTGTTGACGACCTGAGGGATTTTGCATGAGATCATCTATTAATTGGTGAGCCACTGCTCATAGTACTTCGGAAGCACTCGGGTTTGCCTCCCTTTCGTTCTCGTTTGCGTTCAGATCCGACATACTTCGTTCACGACGACGAGGTGGCATCCTGACAAAGTAACCAGGGTCTTTAATAATCATTATAAAAAATTATGGAGTTCATATAGACATAAATAATTAGTGGTAACCATGAAAACAAAACATTTATATAATACTTCAAAGTAATAAAGGTACCTATAATAAAGAGAAAAGAAGTACGCGGAACAATAGTAATGATTAATCTCCCAAGTATAAAACTTTAAAAAGTCTCAAGAATCAACCAAATCATAAACAACATGAATTCCGTTCGTAGACCCCATAAAATCATACACATCAAAATCATTCCTAAAGTTTGCAATTTTAAGACCTTGAATACCTGCAATATTCTACCTTATAGTACACTTTACTATCACATCAAAACTGAATATGACTTCTTAAAGTCCATCTATACTCCAAAATTTCACACACTATAGTATGCAGAACCTCATACCCTAATTATCCACATCATCATCTCTTAGTCCTCAAATTTACAAAACCTAAAATTACTTCCTAAACCAGTAGAGATCCAAAACTTCAAAATTTACAATCTGCAGAATCTCTAACCTAACTCTGATACCAACTGTAACGCCTTGTACCCGGAAGGGTCGGAGAATTACTACCTGTCACTTACAACCCTGTCTCTCAAAGCATCTAAAACTCCAAGGATTTCATAAATAGTCCACAATCTCATATTTTCCAAATAACCATAATACAAACCCTATAAGTCATCATTACAAAATAACATAAACCAAGGGGTGCCAACAATCTCCCAATAATTTCAACAAGATAAAACTATCTATCTTTAAGTCTCCGTCGATCCAAATAACATAAAGTACTTCATATACTCAAGTTAAACCCTTCTACTAACGAAGGTACCCTTAGGTACTTGACATTTTATCCATATCTAGTTAAGCTCTAATTTCTATTCCTGACCCCCAGCTGGGTCATCAATATCATCTGAAAAATAGTGAAGATAAAGGGTGAGTTATCAACAACTCCGTAAGCAGGAAATATATACTAGTATGTAAACATGAGCCTTTTCAAAAAATTCAGTATGTAGAAACAACAAATTTTATTTTTATATGCAGATCTCATAAATATGTTATCAGAAAATCAGAGCGACTTTTCAACCTTTCTATACTAAAAAATAACTGTTCATATTTAAAGATACTTTTCATATTCAAATACCATTTTCATATCCAAAAATTAATTGTTCACATTTAAAGACACTTTTCATATTCAAAGACCATTTTCATATTCAAAAACCAATTGTTCACACTTAAAGATCCGTTTCATATTAAAAAACGCTTTGGCATAACATAACTGAACACTTTCATCTTATCATATAATATCGTATCATATCATATACCATGTTTAACTCCCGTGGTAGGGTTGTGCTATCCCTGGTGGCCAAACCAGGTAGTATCATATTGTGAAACTTCTCATTTTTCAATCTCAGAGCCCTGAGTGTGCACACAGGAAAGAACATGTAAAAGACAACTTTGTTTTCAAAGTGAATGCACTCATATCATATCATATCATGTTGGTATTAACCATATCACGTGAACTAGTATTATCATATCAGAACCATATTCAGAATCAGAATCAAAACAGAGGAAGACAAGGCTTGCAACAAAGGCTACAGGGGCATTGCGCGGCAACTTCATGTGGTTGGGCGCGGTGGCGAGGTTTGGACCAAGGTTCACAGAAGAGAGTGGATGCTCAGAAGCGTTTGGATGGCTGAGGCATGAAGAGAGGGCAACAGCAATGACTTTAGGGTTGAGAAAAGCTTAACATCTATATAGGCTATAAATAGAAAACAGAACAAACCTAAAACGGAAGGGGAACGTGCATGAAAAAGGAAAGATGGAGGGAAACTGAGCAGCATAGATTCTGGAAACGCTTCCACTGGCTTGGTCTCCTTAGAAGGAGGTTGGGTCAGGGCCAAGGCTGGGTCTTACACGGTCGGTCTCACTGCCATGAAACACAGAAGTGTTTTTTCGTCCCATGCAAACCGTGTAGCGGCCTTTCCTGTCCACAAAGCACCGTAAACCAAACTATGCACACAGCCACCCTTCCAACCCCTTCATGTCGTCACAGCCAAGCACCATGGTGGGAAACAAGTACCCCACTGCCCAGCCCTTGAGAAATTTCTACCACCTTGTCCCCTGCCATAAACGGCAACGCTGCCCCCATCTTGCAGCACAACCACTCCGAATGGAAACCAACGTGTCAAGATCACCCCTCACGACCTCCCAGCAGTCCACAGCCTCCGTTTCCTCTAGCAGCATCGCCACCTCGAAGTCAAGCAAACCACGTCTCTGCTTCCCCCCTGAGATCACCACCGTACCCAGCCCACACCTAAACCAGCCCCTGTTTTTGCCACTTGAAACAGAGCAACAACAAGCCTAGTCCTTTATCACTTTTTAGAGCCACCAGTCATGGCAAGGAAATACAGCGGCGTCGATTAGTAGAGGCCCAGAAAACACAGTTCTTGCCACCCCAGGTCCGCCGTTTTCCTTACGATAAGCCACCAGCACCCTCTCTGTTTCTCCCTCTCTCGGTTTACTCTCTCTCTTTCACCGTCTCTCTCTCTCTCTCTCTCTCTCTCAGTGCGCTGACATCGGGAAAACCACCTTCCACAGCAACCCAACTCCACCGTGACCTCCTTCCCTCACGGTGAGCCTCCGTCACACAAGGACCCCGTTCGGTTGCTGCTCTTCATTTTCATTTGTTTTCTTGTTCCTCCAGAAACAACAAGTACTGTATGCATTTGACCCCAAACTTTCAGACCCTTATCATCATGATTGATCATATTACTAGTTTTGCCAGTACAAGTTTGAAATTATATGATCATGAAACTAGAGATGTACTAGACATTTTAAGTATTGAATTAAAATAGGTTAATTTTAGCATTTTAGGTTAAATATCGAAATATTGACTGAAAATTTATGGAAATTACGTGATATAGGTGATGATTAATATTTGCCCGACATTGTTGAAATATCAAAGGCTAAGAAGTCCATGTAAGCGGACTTCATATACTAGTTTTGCATAAAAGAAATGAAATGAGGTTGAGTTTGAAAATATGCATGTTTGTTTTTGAAAAGAAATTTGAAAATGACATTAGATGTTTGTTCTACATATGCATAAATTCTATATAAGAGAAAGTATTTTCTGCCATTACTGGTGTAGACATGAGCTAATTTTGTACATTATATTTCTAAACTATGCAAAAAGAGTGTATGAAAATTTAAAAGTTTTTGCTGTGAATAAATGAAGATGTTTGATTCAGTTTATTTCGAACATGTGAAATGATCTGAAGTTGTTCAGTATTTAGTTTTGATATAATGTGACATCTAAAAAACCTTGGCATGAATTTCTGATTCTGTATTTGAATATGATCTAGTTCCGATGATATTCTGTTCTATTTCTGTTAAGGCCCCGCACAGGTATAATGGTAGTTTATAACCCTACCACGGGGATGAAACATGGCATACGGCCCAGCCATAGGTATAATGATGGTTTATAACCCTACCACGGGGGTTAAACATGATATTTGTCCTGATGCAATGGTCCGATATGATATGAAGATGATATCTCAGTTTGTGATATGTCGAAAGATTTTTGAACAAAAAAGATTTTCTTCTGAAAGTTTCGCTCTGATGTTTTGTAACAAGTTTTGTTTATGTATTCTAAAAGTAAATATGTTGTTTCTGCATTCTGAAAGTAAATGTTTTGTTCTGCATACAGAACTTTGTAAATGTTCATGTTTACATCCTAGTATATGTTCTCTGCTTATTGAGTTGTTGATAACTCACCCCTTATCTACATAATATTTTTCAGATATTTTGATGGTTCACCTGAGGATCAAAATTATGAGGCATTGGGTGAGATGATTTAAGTATAGTAGATTAAGCATAGAAAGTTTTTATGAGTATTGACCTTTTTATTAAGAAATTTTATTGTGTTATGATGACTTAGCATTTTGAAAAATTAGTTATATTGAGGAAATTAGTTTGAATTGAAATTTCTATATGATATTGGGAATTTAGAGTCTATTAATATATTGTTGAAATGTGAGTTTAAGTGATAAGAAATAACTCTCCAACCCGTGTTAGACCGGGGCGTTACACTTATGAAAGAATAGTATCGGTCACCCATGTGCTGCAACAAAAGGCCAGCCTTTGAAAAATAGATTTGAGTTACATTTTTTTATATTTCAGAGTAAAATATGCTTCCTAGTGACTAGATTATTGTTGTTGGGGAGTATTATAATATTCATGCCTTATCCCACGATGATTTGATGAATGCAAATTATTGGGCAGGTGGTTCTATGGCCCGTAACCTAACAAAGAGTCATAGGAGACAGTCAAATTGCCTATCACTTGGATTACCAACTGCAATGGGGAGTCACAAGCAGCAGCATTAGCCCAGGTAAAACTGTACTCGTTAAATTACTTTCCCAAAGTTGGGTTGAGATTATTACACTGCATGGTAGGTCATGATTTCTTGTGCCACCAAATTTACAGTGAGGAAATGCACATGTAAGACTTGATGCAGCATGAAATGGGTCATTCTATGTACATACTGTAAATTAATATGCATGGAAGCTGCAATTATGTTTAGTTTTCTGATAATAGTCACTTATATATAAATGAAGGTTAAGGAAAATGGTGGAATACGTGTAGTAACATTATAGTAATTCAGGGAAAATATGGTTAGGAATGGACAACTATTAGAGGGTAAGTGGCTGTGATTATGAGGCTCCACAATGCATTAGCAAATGACAGGTATCATCTGTATTTTTCAGTGTGTTCCTGTCAAAAATAGAAGACACATTTAATATCGGATTCTAGATATGTGAGTGGAAGAATATGTAAGGGGTGATCTATCTGTTTTGGTTGTACATGTTCTGTGTAAGAGGGAGAGAAAAACATGATTACCAATGCTTTCCAGATTTTGTACCATTGAAGTTATGATTAAATTCAACCAGTTAATATATTATACTTGGAAGTTTTTACCTTGTGCTGTGTGATATTACAGAAAACAAAAAGTAAATACTGGAGAGTTATGTCTAATAAAATCAGTTATGCTTTAATTCAGCCATTGCTTCCTATTTTTATACCTGACCTGATCACGGATTCAAGCATTCTAATGTAATAATATGTTTACAGTAAATAATTTACTGACTTGTTTCTCAACTAATGTGGAGATAAAGTCGGGTAACCAGATGGAACAAAGGGGTCGAGGAGGAGGGAGAGGAGGTCATCTGTGTGCTAGATGACCTGCACCTTACTCAAGTAGAGGCCGACCACGGCCTCCAGTTATTAATAGATGGAGTCAACAAGATGCTGATGGTTCGAGCTTTGATGACTCAACCCAGCCTCCAAGCATAGAAATAAATACTCCATGTGCCAATCCAAAACCAAAAGCCGACACTAATAGAGACACTATTGGTAAGCATTATTGATTGTGTATACTCTAGTAAAGAATGAGTTGACCTGCACCTTATATGTATTCCAAGCAAACATGTGTCTTATATGAAGTCTAACTTGCTGTATTTTATTCTCATCATAATACTTTAGCGGATGCAGCCCCGGTTCTCGTAGCAAACGTGGCACAGAAATGGGGACGTGGGCCTGCAAAGTGCACTGAGTTTGAGAAGATGCACACGCACGGTAAAGTACTTTTGAAAATAAATAATGGGGAAACAACACCATGCTGTGAGAACGCGTCCATGTTTACGACACGAGTAACATGGATTTTGAAACATCATGCGGACATGAGTTATGCAAGATTGAATGATGTACCCAAGTCCGATAAGGATGAGTTGATTGACTGTGTCCAGGTAAGACATTTATGCCTTCATTTTTATATGATAAAAGTGGACAAAAGCTATTTGATGACTTATGTTTTTTTATACTTGTAGGGTGACTTCGAACTAGATTGGGAATTGAAGAATCATCGAATGATAGTTTGGAAGCAACTGCATAAGAGATTTAATACCTTCCACCATTAGTTGCACAAGAAGTATTTGTCATATAGCAGCCATGATGAAGCATTGGCTTCTAGGACTAGGCTGGTCGACCCCCGAGTTTGGGTTAAGCTATGTGGAAGATGGGGAAAGCCTTCAAGGCATGCCCTCCCATATATTATATGATTTGTGAAATACAATTTAGAGATGTTATGAAAGTGGTTTAATATTTTGTGTATACCTAACATTTTTTTATCATGGCAGAAAATCTCATGCCAAAATAGGGAGAATCGTAAGAGGCTGAAGATTAATACACAACAGGGCATAAATTATTTGTCAGGATCCTAGAGGAAAAGGTATAGGGGTTACGCCATTTTGCTTCCATAAAAAAATGGGGGTGCTCTATATCTTAAGCTCATATCACAGTTTTTACTCACTTATTTTCAGACACAGTAAGGAATGTTAATAAATGCTGATTGAATGTAGTAATGGTAAGTTGTTGCCTTCACATTGGAGTATTTGCTTGTGATTATTATCAGTTTTAAAATGAATAAAAGGTAAATACATTTTTTATATTTTTGTTCAAGCAGAGACGCACATACACGTAAGATAAAAAAAACTGTCGCTTACTAACAGTTGTTAGATCTGGCCATATAAAAGTTAGGTTTTAAGTGAAGTCCAGAAATAGGAATGTCGGGTGAGACAGAATGAGTGCCCTGTGTTAGCAGCAGAAATGTCTTGAAGGCAACCTGTATTTCGACTTAGTAATGATGCTTGGATAGTCTCTTTCTCATCCCAGTTTTTTTTTTTGCTATTTTGTATACTGGATGTTGAGTTACTTATAAAAAGAAAAAGAATATAAAAAAGGGCAAAAAAAAAAAAATGAATTGTGGCTGTACAATTTGGACTTGAACATAGTTCATGAAACCACACTTTATTTTTTTTTAGAATAATTTGTCATGCCTCATCATCTAACTATACACATTCCACTTACATATAACGTACTGAAGGAGCAAACTTGGGGGACTTTACAAGGATGTTCGCTGGTCTAAGAAGAAGGATAAACTTGTGACATCTGCCACAGAAAATATTTATGTAAGTCTTCTCATACCATTCAGTCCGGTAAAGGAAAATATCTGGTTCTTATTTGATGTGTAAGAAAGGGGCACCCATAGTGGGCACCCCTTCACCTTCTCTTGAAGGTTATGAGGCTTGATGGCTGGCCATTAAGGGCCAGTCGGGGGTTTCGATTAGAGGGGTTATTTACATAGCTCCTCCCCTCTTTGAATCATAGACTTGCACCAAGAACGATCTCTCTCTCAAATGGTTCTCTCTAGTCATGGCATCTAGGCTGTAGAACGTATGAGTGTTGCTTTGGTTTTACCACGTAACACACTCCACCATCGATGTGAAGATCGTGGATGAATAACGATGCTGGAGAATCCGTGAAACAATCACACTAGATCCGAGATATTTCCAACGAGGTAATATCACTTCCGCTGTGCATTCTGATCTAATTTTTCCAACATTGGTATCAGAGCATGATCGGTGTTTCCTGATTTATGATTTGTCGTGCTATTTTTTTTTAAGGAATATTTTTTCTATGATGTGAATTTGTATTCCTATGATCTGTAACCGTTACACACTAAGGTGTTGCGACATGCACCAGAGGGTGTTGTTTGCCTAATGATGTGCTCCCCGGTGCTGTGAACGCCGCATGGGGCAATATCTCACTAAAAAGGCTGCTGAACACGACGAAAGTGTCGCGCCTGGCCCCATGCTGCGTGATCTAGGTGTCACAGTAAGCACCATCCAGATGCTTCGCTGCTACGTCTCTTATGGTGCGACACTCACCTGTTCTGCGCCTTCCATGGCGCTGCGCATGCCAGTGTTTAGCTGACCAGGGCGTTAAGCGCACCGACTGGGTGCAACGATGACCAAGCACTGTGTGCACCGAATGGGTGCAGCGCAGCCCATGTCTTCAAGCACCGGACGTGTGCTGCATCGCTGCGCGGATAGGTAGCCCAGGTACAATGTTGCACCCTGTACGGAGCTAAGCAGCAGTGCACCAGGCCCCACAGAAAGTGACACTGCTACAGGCAGCAGTGCCTTGGGCACTAAAGGCCGGTGGGGGCGAGCACCAGATGCAAAGAGCACCAGGAGCTGCGCGCACCAGGTGCGGCGAGTACTAGGTGCCGCGCGCACGCACATGGTGCTGCGCGCACCAGGTGCAGCAAGCACCAGGTGCCGCGCGCACAAGCGGCCGCACGCACCAGGTGCGGCGCGCAAGCGGTGCTGCGCGCACCTGAGTCCGGTAGAGGAAGGCAGCTGAAGACAACATGCTGCCCAGTGGCACAGTGCAGTAGCAGCACCTCAGAAATGCCGCCATGGTGCAACGCTGTACACAGTGCAACCCACTGAATGGGGGCGGCGCTGCCATGGCTTGGAGGACCTTCGGAGTCTTGGTCAATGGCCACCCACTGCAACAGGCAGCGGTTACAAGCTGCTGTTTCAAGTTTTTTTTTACGTTACATACTACTGTAACTGTTGGCTAGAGGAAGACAATGAACATTGCTTTTAACAAAGGAAGATGAAGTTTTCTTTGTGATGGACAGGCTTGGTGGCTTGGGCTTGTTTTAAAATTATTTTTGGGTCGTTAACTTGGGTTGAGTTAAAAACTAGTGGGCTTGAGTTGGGCTTATTTTAAAATCACATTTTGGTGTGAAATTTATTTTTTGCTTGGGTTGAAATGTTTTAGTCAATAAGCAAATTTATTGTTTTAAATCCGGCCCATCTATGTTCTTGTATTTAAAATATAGCAGTCCATTATTTTTTTTTTAAAGGGCCACTGGCCGATTTGGGCCTTGAGTTTAGAAGACCTCAGCCTGCTTTAATTTGCAGCTGGGCGCCCAAGGGGGTGCGGCCCATTAGATGTCTAAAAAATGTTTTTTTTTTTACAAAATTCTTGGGTGGTGTTTTGAACCCAATACCTCACACACAAGGGCTATAAGCTCAACCATTGGGCTACAGCTTATTGTTAATGTGTGTGTTGATTTTATTTAGTAATTCAGCATGTAATTGTGGCATATAATATTTATTTTTTCTGAAATATTTTTGCCTATGATTATTGAATATATGCATGCCATGAGATTATGAAATAAATCTTGTCACATTTGTTAGGCTTTTTATTTTTTATAGTATAAATTGCCAATGTTATTATTATTTGTGAATAATAATTATTTGGATAAAATGTGATGTGATTTTTTTTTTTGTACATGTATTGTGATTACATGTAATTGTATGAGCTTATTTTATCACTTGTATTGTTAGACTATTTTTTAAGAATTAGTCTTCAGTTTTTTAGAATGTGATAAACTAGAAGATTAGGTAGCTTGAGTTTGATTAGTCCATGCTTATTATTGGCTCAAATAGATTTCTTTGATCAAGGAAGAAATTATTTTTCATGTGATTGACTCGATAAATTGCTTATCCTAGTGGGAGTATGGTTGAGATTGATTTGGAATTAATCTCCTATACAATATAAATTTGTGCGAAAATTAAGTTAGAAATTAATAATTAGCCATTGAGGCGCAAGAGATGATTAGGAAGCTTAGCAAATTTTCGATCTTGCGACATGTATTAATTATTTTTGTTTTGACTTAGATTAACGCGGCAAATTTCTTAGATGTGTGTGCAATTAGATGCGCATAGTTTAGTAACTTTGAGATAACCGAGAAGAAAGTCTAGAGATTATTTATGTGACTTAATCGTCGCATTAATCTCCTCCATGAGCACTAGTTGGAAACAAATAAAAATTATTGTAAGTGTCAGATAGTCTTAGACCATCATTATTGTGAAACCTCTAAAAGGTCTAGAGTAAAATTGGAAGTGCGCATGGGACGCATGCACTACAATTTTTATAGAAGTTGATGGGATCAAATGTTAGATAGAGGTAAACCACTATTTTGCCTTTGAATCTTGTGGGTAATGACAAAAGTTGCGTGCTGTATTTTGTAACGCAAATATTAATTGCTCCTATATTTGAGGTTGAGCATTATAATCTTGAAGCAACTTAGATTAACTCACAGATAAGCTCATACCCTCTCTACTTGCTAGTATGTTTGACAAGTAAGGACATTAAAATTTGAGTGTGCAAGAGTGTTGAGGACATTCTTGATTGGAACATTCATTTTTTTTTTATAAGGTTTTATCAGTGCACTTTTATGTAGTATTAGCGCTGGTAATCTTGCTCAAGTTTTATTTCTTTCTAGCGAGAACAAATAGGTTCTTGCAGATATATAAACTTTGGAGCACCCATTGAGAGTAATACCATGCACCTTGGAGGTTTGCATGGTAACTGTGGCAAAAAAATCTAAATAATTAGGTCTGACTCATCTAAAGCCTAACCTTAAAATTTTGCTCGTGGTTGCACTGATGCAAGATAGGTTTAAGATTAAGATAATTTGTCGTAAAGTTTTTTCTTTTCTCTCCTATAGTGGATTAGAGAATATGAAAAATATTGTGTATGCAAGAAATAAGGATATATCGCTAGTTAGCAGCTAAAACGTCACATACTGCATTTGTTGCACAAAACGATGTTTTTATTAGCGCTTTTAATGCGACATAAGTGAAGTCTATACCTAATTTGATTTAAGACTCATTGAAAACAGTGGTGTTAGTAAAAATTCCTAGAGGTTTAAAAGTTTGATGGTTACTCTTTGACTGAGTGATATTATTTCTCGGATGGAGAGATGATATACTAAAATGTGCCGTGGAGGCATAGGATGATGGATGTTAAATTTGAGAAATTGAAGTTTTTCTAGCTAATAAGATCCCTCTCCTTGGTTTATAAGAGTCAAAGAGAAAAGACAATATGAGCATTTTCTATGTTCCTATACATGCACACTAAGGACTTGGATAGTAAAAAATTGTTTCATCATATAAATATGATTCCAAATATTTTTAAGGAAAATATATTTTTTCAGTTAAAATATATTTTTTTAAAAATAAAAATCATATGAGTTATATGATGAGAATAATTATCTCGCAGTTTAATGACTTGCTGAGAATGGAGTTATAAATAAATTATGGCGCAAAACAATTTTTATATCACACTTGGGTTGATGTAATATGGTGTTGCGGCCTTAATTCTGATTTTCCGTCCTTAGATTGAGTTCATTCGCCTTTGAGAAAGGCTGAGTGACTATTTTGTGCAAACGTGAATTCTAGGGGATTTAAGCTTGATCATTTTCTCGTTGAGTCAAGAAAATTACTTGTATTTTCGGCAAAGGTGGGGAATTATGGATTTTTGTAAACACTTATTTTTTGGAAAGAACATTTCATTACGTTTCATTCCACACTACCTTAATTTTTTCAAAAATTTCTTTATAAAAGATCGTCGAAAATAGTGGGAGTAATTCAACAACTAGTGTGAGTATACATTTAAGTAATGGTGTACTACTAGTGATAGTGACTCCAAAAGTTATAGAATATAAAGATCCTCATAAATAGCATGGAAGCAATATATAAATATTATCTCGTCGTTTAGAAACTAGAAGAGAATATTTGTAATATGGCTCCTCTAAAGGTATTGAATTCACATAGTAGGAATCCTAACATAGAATCTTAGATTCGCTTCACTTATATGATCCAACCTGGGGTTGTTGATCTAATTGATAAAGGAAAAGTGGAGTTGATAGAGGTATAGATCCATCTCTTGGCACTAATTGAGTTGTATTTAGATAGCTATTGATCGCATATTTATTGAAACTTTTCTTGAAAGTGTTAAATAGCTAATTCTCATAAGAGAATTAGATGGTTAACTTTTGTGATATTTAGGCATGAAGTACTTTGAGCACATGATTGTTGCTAGTACTATTTTGGTACAAAAAGCGAATGAATGTTGCTGGTACTGTTTACATACGGCCTAAACAAAACATCTATTCAAAGATACCAAATGTACCTAGTTGTTTTTTTTTTTATTAAACGACCTATTGAATAAAATGGAGTTCTTTGAAATCTGTTGACAATATTAGAAAAGTGTTATCATAAGAGATATTTCGAACTAGTTGTCTTAGATAATTAATTGTCACCTAATAAGAGGTTTTCCATACTACGAGGTGATGGACATGGATTTGTGAAAAGCAGCTCAGGCTTCATGCCTTGTGAGACTGTTTATGAGAAAAACAGTTTCTACGAGCTCTTGTTCAAAATCCATAGACAATTAATGAGATGGAAAATACTAAAGAATCTAGTTTTGCCTATACTATTTGGTGTTTCCATTATGGTTTGCTCATGGGAGTTAGAGGTTAAGATTTTGTTAGATGGTAAATATGACTTACTTGATTAAGTGAGTTTGTGATGTGATTGTCGTTAAAAGTAATTACTAGACTATTATAATTGTCTTTGGGGCAAAGACCCTAATCACTTTACCCTTAATGAAAAATAAATTATGGTTATCTTACATGCTTTTGTTGAGTACAAGAGCTTTATATGAAACCTTGAAGTCACAAATTAAGTTTGTTGAAAGACATTTGTGGTCACCTTGTAAATTCTTAAAAATTCACAGTTGGACTTGCTGACTAGAATCTAAGGTTTATATTATAAATTTAACCTAAATGAGATTCGCGATAAGTCGTTGCTGACTTCATGGTTGTGCAAAAGATTTTTATATGTAAAAGCAGAGTCTCTTGGTAGGAGCATGTTTTAGAAAATTACTACACATTAGAATGCGGATAGGGAGAAATGGTCATTAAACATCACTTGAGAGTTGTGGTTTAATAATTGACCATGTGATTTCTCTCTATCTCATGGTATTGCTCGTCGTGCACATGATACTGATATGTTCTATGATCATGTGGCATGATTGGAAGCATTTTTGGTAAGCACACACATTTACCATAAATTTAGTAATTATGATGAAAAATGTATATTGACAGGTTTAGATCGGCTCACTCACACAAGCGATCACCTTTGGCGCTACAAATGGGTAGCGAGCAAAGATGAGACAATGTGTCACTCGATACTTGTCCAATGAGGGATAAGTTGTAAGACACAAAAGATATGTTACCTTAGTGGGAGCTAAGATGAGATCCATCATATTTAAAAGGACCATACATGGTTACCCACAATCCATGCAGCCTGTGGTTTAGCCAGATCCGAAATCCTCTTTGGCGCTTTGATAGCGATCAAATGGAGGGACTCGGGTGAGGCGCTGAGATAGCGACTAGACTAAGATCTGTACGGTGCATTGAGATTAGATATACGCTCTTTCTTCGGAAAGAGAACTCCACCGTAACATGTATTTCATACTACATGTGCTTTTGTGACCAACAGTAAAGGTGAGTGAATGGTTCCCTGCTTCCTCACCGTGTGAGTCCTGTAGGTCATAATTGATGACCTTAATTTATTTATGCCCTTAGGAGACCTTTGACTATGTCACGAGGTTAATGTTTTAGTGTCTGCTACTTTGGCATGTTATCTATGGCCATGAATGATGTAGTCTAAAGAGGCATTGTTGGGAAAGCGACTGGACTGAAACTAAATGACATGAGTGCGAAGGGAAGACTATTTGGTAACACATTGATAATGATGTGTACTCATTGCCGGCAAGTTATGTTGCTTCTTGGGAGTTGCAATATAACTATGAGTACATCATATTTTATGGAGATTGAGCATTGCTCTGAGTCATTCTGACTCGAGAGGGATTAGGGATGCTTAGTTTGATGTGACCAAATGAGTCGGGGTATAACGAGACACTTTTAGGGATGTTGCTATGCTGGTCTTCTATTGGAGAGATTTGGTATAGTGCTCCTATTTTTCTTTTACAGCTGTGCTCGATGGTCGCACAGCCTATTTGTCAGTATGAACAAGATTGAGAACATATTGAGAGAAGCAGACCTGGGGTCTTGCCCACTATGTGTGAGTGATGTAAGAAAGGGGCACCCATAGTGGGCACCCCTTCACCTTCTCTTGAAGGTTATGAGGCTTGATGGCTGGCCATTAAGGGCCAGTTGGGGGTTTCGATTAGAGGGGTTATTTACATAGCTCCTCCCCTCTTTGAATCATAGACTTGCACCAAGAATGATCTCTCTCTCAAATGGTTCTCTCTAGTCATGGCATCTAGGTTGTAGAACGTATGAGTGTTGCTCTGGTTTTACCACGTAACACACTCCACCATCGATGTGAAGATCGTGGACGAATAACAATGCTGGAGAATCCGTGGAACAGCCGCACTAGATCTGAGATATTTCCAACGAGGTAATATCACTTCCGCTGTGCATTCTGATCTAATTTTTCCAACATGATGAAAATAAGCACATTAATATTTCTTGCATGGATACACTAGTAACTCAATTTTAAGATGTGTGCAGAAGGAGATGGTTGGTAAGATGGATGACTTAGAACCTGAGCGTCATACTGAGGAGGCATCATCGGCTGTCTTTAGGGAGGTACTTGGTCATAGACCAGGATATGCAAGAGGCCTAGGAGAGTTGGTGATACCAGAGTCTACGAGAGAACAGGACCGTGAACGAGATAAAGAGTACGCTGCTTTAGTGGAAAGACATAAGAAAGATGCGGAGGACTACAAGAGTCAACTAGACCATATGAGGGGAGAAATACAGATGCTTGTGGAGAGAAAAATTGAAATTGACAATATTTTGAGGAGTTTCATGGCCGAATTTCAGTCGCGCGTGGGAGACTCTCTTCGGGAGATGCAGTGACCTGCGAACGGCATGCAAAAAAGCGTTGACAGAAATTTTTTGTCTTGTTTTTGGGTGCTTTTCGGTACTTATTAGTGCATGCTTACTGCATGCTTTTTGGAAAGGAGGTGAGGGTGGCTGGGGGGTTAACAATTCTGTTTTGTGGAAGTGATAATGGGCAGGTGTGGGAAGGTTGGGCTTTAAATATTTCCTAATACGTCCAGTTTTTTTGGTAGATGAACAAAGTAGCTACTTTCCAAAGTAGCTACTTTCCATGTCCTTTTTAAATATTAGGGGGGCAACACTATGTAAGTATCCAAATTAGTTTCATTTTCTGCATTTAATTCCACTCTGCATGTGTATTGAAAAGGACCTAACTGGAGTGTTGTTATACAAGTAGAGCGAAGTGCAGATGGAGTTGGTGGCCTTGCATTCGCAACCAAACTACTTAGATGACAATCTCGAGCAATATCCCAGGACAAGTGATGACAGTCATGGCAATTTGGAGCTGATTGGTATGCAGTTGTATATGCTGACGAGGTTCGATTTCCTGTAGTTTATTATTGATGTCTTGTGAAAATAATTTCCACTTGATTAATTTGTCTGAACATACTATTCATGTCTTGTAGCATAAATCTGATTATTTATGTATATCATGAGGACGTCAGACATCTTATAATTTTAATTTATAAAGATCTTCACAATGATTTCCAGATTGCAATGGCTACAGATTTTATTCACAAGCCTTTGCAATCGTTGGTCCAAATCTAGAAATCCTTTATATGTAATAACTTTCAACGTGTCTTTTCGATATGTTAGGAAGTTAAGAGGAACACGTAACAAAACCATAGATGCACATTAGGTACAACAGTATATATCAGCTTATTGAGATTTTGGCATAATAGGGGACTATGGGGTTCCTTTTCATATAGATGGATGATGACAGTGTGAAAGGACTATATTGAGAAAATGATTCGACTTTGCATGATGTTTCTCAATCAAAGTTACAACAAGGCTATTGCTGTGTTTATTAGATTTTTTCTTTTTGTTCTCTGGCCAAGAAAGTCTCACAATATGGTTAAATGTATTGTGAGAGTGAGCACTGCTTTGGGAATGTTTTTTTGGATATTGGAATACTAAAACACAGCTGAGATGTTTACAAAATCTATGGAAGAAAATGGGAGATTCTTAAGTGCAATTGTACTATTGGCTGTGAGTGACCCAAACTGTAGGTCTGTCCAAAGTGTATATATATATATATATATATATATATATATATATATATATGTATATAAACTCTAGGCTATTTAGCATACATAAGTTTAGCTTCTGCTTTGTTCCCTGTTTTGTACTTCCAGTGCTTTTATAAACACTCTTGTAATGCAGGTGAGTGATTGGAATTAACAAGCCAGATTTATGGGTATTGTAGGGTTGAAATGCTAGGACATTTTGTTAGAGGGCACTTCATAAGATATTCCACCCACTCCTTCCAGTACTATTGTGTTATTGTTGCTGCTTTGGTTCACCTGAAAGGGCATGAACCAGTTCATTTAGTACCTGGTTAATGTGTAAGAAATCAGCCTCTTCTCTCTTTCTACATGTGAATTACATGTTTGCACCAGTGTATATATAGTGTGTTGTAGTTAAAATACATGTACAATTTGTGGGGATGGATCCTAAGAAAAATGATAATTGCAGTTGTGAGTACGTAAGTGCTTTGCAATTTATATATACTGCTTATTTATTTATGAAAAGAACTTATTTGTATACAGAATTTATTTATATTATAGATAAGTTTGGCTTCTTCATTAGTAATTTTTTTGGGAAACATTTACTTATATTTTGGGAAAACTAATCAGTTAATGAGATCTTGTTGGAATTTCACAATACATGAATAACTACAAGAAAAAAACGCTGCACAAAAAATGTAGCCAAATTTATGTCAGTATCCAGTATTCATTGGGACGAGTATTAGCATCGAAATGTATGTAAAAATTTTCAGAAAAAGGGAACTATTTGCAGTATTTTTTCAAGGTATTTGTGACCATAATATTCGACGCAAATAAGTTGTTCCAACGAAATCAAGCACAACTCGTAAACGTTGTTACGGCGAATTTTATGGGTATTTGCGAGGAGGGAAAAAAATAATTATTTTCCGACGTTTTGTTCGAAGCGATGTTTCTGAGCAGTTGCGACAAAACAATCACGTCCAATGTGCGGCAAGGCAAAAACGTCAAAAAATATTCGACGCAAAAAAAGTCAATTGCCATTGGGACTATTTTCGGCGAAATGGAACGCTGGAAAATGCCCTTAATCTTGTAGCCGGAGAATCATGGTCGTATGGTCTATCCATTAAACCGTCTCATAGAATTAATAGATATTTACTTGTGAGTTACACAATTTTCAATTTTCATAAAGATAGCAGTGAAAAGAAAGTCATTGCTTTAACGCGATCTTGCAAGAATGCTTCATTTAATTTCTTAATAATATTTTCAAGATTCATTCATTAAGATGTATTTTAGCATTAAGTATCCATGATAAATAATTGTTATCACAAACATTGAGGACAACAAATTTGAGTTTTGTAAGACTTGACATGATGTATAACAAATACGTTAAGTATTAAATGAGAAATAAGTACTTAAAATCAAGCCGATATATAAAAGACAAGAATATTTATTACCACTACAACACATTTGATTTTTAGTGACAGTTAGGAATTTGTGACAGTCCCTAAACCGTCACTAAAAAGTGTTTTCTGTGACAGTTTTAAAGACGGATGAGTTTTTTTTATGTTCCAACGAATGAGAAAATTACGTTCAAACGTCACACACACGTTTGGACATGTGGCTACTTACGTTCGAATGTAAAAAAATTTTGGCGCAAAGGTTCGAACCTTAGTAATTAACGTCCGAACGTGAAATTTTTTGGCGCAAACATTCGAACCTTAGTAAGTAACGTCCGAACGTTACTTATAAATTTAAATTTAATATGTTCTAATTTGAAATTTATGTGGTTTTTATATTGCATAATTTGGATACAAGTCTAAAAAATTGACTTGTATACATTTATATATACAGAATTTGTAAAATATAATTATAAATAATTATATATATTTTAAATATTTATGTTTTTATATATATATAAATGTGTATATATTTATATATACATATTTAAATATATACATATGTTTATGTATATTTGAAGTGCAGTGATTTAGTATTGAAGTTAAAAAATATAACATTAAAGAAGATTGAGAATTGTAATTAAAAAACTATATATATTAAATAATATTGTTCCTTACAAATATTAAAAACAAAATACATATAATATGATAAAAGTACGTAAACAACACTCAGATAATATCGTCGTCCGGGAAAGTGATAGCTGCCCATACCTCCTCAATCAAGGTATCAACCTTGTCGTTGAGGATATGTACACGGTGTGACATCTCGGCGATAGATGCCTCTAGATGCCCGAGCCGTTCATCGATCTTACGATCGATATGCGCAGTCAGCTGTGAGATCACTGCATCAATCCAAGTAGGCTGCACATCTCCCGCAGATGTACTGGTCGGCTGCTGACCACTACTCCCCACACTAGGCTGGGGCTGCATCAGAGGAACTAGATCCGCTATAGGGGTGGTCGACGTCCCCTCGCCTGTCCAATGCTACGTCGTTGAGTGGTCATGTCAAGGGCGCTCATCTGATCTTTGGCCATCTCTAAAGGCTGGGTTGGCATTCCTCGAGCAAGTAGTAGCCGGCTGAGCAGGACACCGTATGGGAGGTTGTCAGTGGAGACGATGCTCGCCTCATAACGGATCCTGTCAAAGATAAGCAGGGGTAAATCTATGACATCTCCACCTGCCACCCGTATCAAAAATTGTGCCCGAGTCTGACTAAATGTAGTCTTATGTGCCACAGGATCCACGTTTGTTGCAACTATAAGATGCAACTTGCGGAAGAACGGTAGCAAATGATTTTGGTGGAAGGAGTTCGGCCTCTCAAGCTGCATGTGGTCTCTCCCGATGAGGATGTAGAAATCCTCGTCTCGGTCGTCATCCGTAGCCGAAGGCTCAGCACCCTCGGCCTCTGACTGGTCTGCATCTCTGGCTGATGATGCATCAAGTGGGCTAATAGATGATGCAGAAGTGCCTACATCTGCCTCAGTCGATGTCTGAACTCCTCGATGAATCCCGAGGTGGTCGGCGATGACATCAGCTGAAAACTCAAATGTCACATCGCGTACAGTCACGGTGTAAGAGGATGCATCATGAGGCATGGAGCACATCTCCTTGTATAACTCCTGAACCATAGAGGGATATGCCTTACCCCTCAATGTACAGATATTTCCCCAGCCTCTACTAAGGAAGACATCTCTCAGGTTCGTATGCTCCCAGCTGAGCTCATTGAACTCGTTGATCAGGGCCTCTCGCTCGACCATAACAGTACGAGACCCGATCCGAGCCGTATCTTGAGTGGCTCCTTCCCTCCCTCATTTCCTAGAATGCAAATGATGAGCCATCTCCTGAAAATAGAAAATGAAACAAAATTAATTGTACTATTGATGCATATTTGTCTTAAAATTAAATTGATTTGCATTAACGTTCGAACATATAAATATACGTCCAAACGTTACTATGAAACGGTCAGACGTTATTACATAACATTCAAACGTAAATATATAACATTTAGACGTTTAACTAAACGTCCTAACATAGAACGTATCATAAATTTAATTGTTATATGTTCGAACGTTATAAATATACGTTCGGATGCAAAATTGTTAAAAATATTTAAAAAATTAAAAAAACTTACGAACGTTCAAATATACTATCGAACGTAAATGTAGTAACGCCCAAATGTATAAAATATACCTCCGAACGTGGAAGGCCATGAAATTGAAAGGGAATACATTCGAACGTATTGTTGTTATGTTCGAATGTTACGAGACGGGTTGGCTGAGTCAACTCAGCCATTCTCAAAAGCTTCAAATCCTATTTCTATTGGGCTAAATGCCGAAAGGTCACCGTAGAAATGAAGTATACACTTCAAGAAATATTTCCACGGTGACCTTTGGGCCAATGGTAACCCATGGTGGCCGGAAAATCGAGTTAAAAATCCGGCCATCATGGGTTTCGGTTTTAATACAAATCGATCGAAATCGATCAATAAAATATATACTTTTAGATGAAATAGAGATGCATACCTTTTAGTGACGGTTGTGGCGGAGTTTGACGGCAGCGGCGACGGAGGGGTGGCGGCTTGGAAACGGAGGAAAACGGAGAAATGAGTTTCGGGCGTTCGATTTTGGATTTATTTACATATAACATTCGAACTTTATAATAAATAACGTTCCAACGTTTCAAATACGTTGGAACGTTAATAAATATAACGTTCGGACATTATCTGTATTAATGTTCCAACGTCAAATGAAACGTTGGAACGTTAATAAATATAATGTTCCATATATATATATTCTAGTAATGTTCTATTTTAGTATAAATCTAATTTTAAACTTTTATTAATGATTTTTGGTTAATGATATAACTATGTTGTAAATATAATATATTATATAACATTAATATAACTATAATATATTCTATAACTATAATTGGACAATAGTAACTATATGAATGTTTTAGACTATATAGTAACTATAATATATTATATAACTATAATATATAATAGTAACTATTTATATGTTCTAAATAGACTATATTAGTAACTATAATAGTAACTATTATAATAGTAATATATTATAACTATTATAATAGTAACTATTATAACATTAATATATAATAGTAACTATTTATATGTTATAAATAGACTATATAGTAACTATATTATATTATATAACATTAATATATAATCATAACTATTTATATGTTCTAAATAGACTATATAGTAACTATATTATATTGTTATTGTTATTTTATATATTGGTATTGGTATTGTTATCCAAATTATTCTGTTTCATTATTTGATCCCAATATATTACATGCTTTAGTATTAAATATTAAAACGAATGGTTATAGAATGATGGAAGGGTCACATCCTTTAACAGTGGTATATAGGATTCATTATAAATTAATGAAAACAACATTAGAACCACAAGCTCTTATTACCGGTCCAAAAGGGTACACATTATTATTACAATCCAGTACAGAAAATTCTAGCATACAAATTTCCAGACAAATTAATTGGATTCAAATTACTCTTCCTAGAGAAGCAACAATTATAGAGATTTCTGAGAAGTCTCAATTATGTTGCAGACTTTTACCAATCTCTTAGGCCATTATGCAAACCATTATTTAAAAGATTAAAAAAGAATCCACCGCCATGGACAGAGAAGCATAGAAATATTATAAAACAAATTAAAACACATGTTAAGAAATTACCATGCTTAGGAATATCATCCCCTCATACTTTTAAAATTGTTGAAACAGATGCCTCTGATCTTGGTTATGGAGGAATTATGAAACAAAGATTATCAGATAATTCTGAACAGATTGTTTGATTTCATTCAGGATGTTGGAATCCTGCCCAAAAGAATTATAGCACCATTAAAAAAGAGATTTTACCTATTGTATTATGTATTTCTAAATTTCAAGATGATTTGTTAAATCAAAAGTTTTTACTTAGGATAGATTGTAAGTCAGCCAAGGAAGTTTTGATTAAAGATGTGAAAAACCTGGCTGCTAAGCAAATATTTACCAGATGGCAAGCTATATTAAGTATTTTTGATTTTGATATTGAGTATATTAAAGGAGACACTAATTCTCTTCCTGATTTTCTATCCCGAGAATTTTTACAGGGAAAATCATGTCTTTCTCAAAGTCCAAAGTAAAGACTAAATCTTCTTATGCATTACCACCATTTCCTCCCTATTTTTCACCTTGCCCTTCTGCAACCCCAAGACCATATACGGTTCTAGGGACATTACCACAAAATATTAGACCATCATATAATCCATTCTCACTATTATCCTCTCCAAAATTACCCACCTACTCCAAAGCTGTTTCTCCCTCTTTTTCTCCTTCTCAGATTATTAGCCCTCCATTACTATCTCAGCTTTCTACATCTCCTATTATTATTAAATCTCATTGGCACCCTGTCTTTCCCATCGAGCTAGAAATTCAACACATTTCTGATCCCCAAAAATTACTTGATGCTTTTCTTTTACCAGATTGGCATTATATCTCGCAAAACATTAAGAAAACCCAAAATTTTTATGAATTCATATTAGTAGACTCCGACTCAATTATTCTCTCTGAAATCCCTTGCTCCCTTCAAACTCAACCATCTCCACCTACATCTCTAATTATTGCTTTTCATAAAGTCACCATTAAACAGGTTCTCACTTTGGAACAATGGGGAAAAAATCTCTATTTGACAAGAAAGTTTTCTCAGCGTTATGATCCACCTTATTATGAGTATTATGATTATCAACAAGCATGGACGAAAATGTTTTTAAAACAAAACAAAAATTTGCGCCATTCGTGGTTTCTTCATTTCGACAAATTACAAGAAATCTACTAAATGGTTTTCACTTTGCTGAGACCATTATGGACCCGAATCTCTTCTCCTTCCTCTCCCCCTCCAGGAAAGTTTTCGAATTTTTACTTCACAGGATGACAGTCCACCAGTATTAAGCCATTGTTCACCACTTCTTCTCTTCTTTCTTAAAACAAAATTAAATTGGATTATGAAATGGGAATATGTTATTAAGCCTCATCCCTCTCTTAAAACTATTATGTTCCTGACCCGCCAAGTCTCTATCAAATGGTGGAAAAAATACAATTACGATCATGTTCTGAAAATGTTTTCAAAAATTACCAAAGCTCCAGAAGTACTTGTCCAACGAAGCAGATTTCAAGCACAATTAGCATCCATTACCAGCAAGAAAGATTTGAAAAAATTAGCCGAAACAATGTCACAAGTTTCAAATAGTGATGATGAAGAAGACGCACAACATTCAGCCAGATTATCTCCATTACAACAACCTGCAGCCCTCCAGGCCTCTCCTTCTTAACAGGCCTCTCACTCAGGCATCTCTCCTTCTCAAGATTATTCGCCTTATCATCTAGTACCTCTGATGGATTCTCAAGATCCGTTTGAACTGGAATTAGCAAATTATGACCCTCAGATTATGTGATTCAAAAAGATTACTACTTTTCTCTGCTGCTGTCCAAGATTCCTCTGCTCAAGTCAGATTATTGTTGCCGCTTGAGATTATTATCCAAGAAAACGACAAAAAGACTGTGTACATATTATTCACGAGTTGGTACTGTTCATGAATTATTAGAGTTACTGTTTAAGTTACTGTTTAAGATACTGTTTGTAATTGTTTTTCACGTGATGGTATTGTTCATGTATTATTAGAGTTACTGTGTTGTACTGTGTCGCACTGTTTTAGTGTCTATAAATAAGAGTCTGTAACAAAGGAAAGGCATTCAGAAATTTATCATCTGAAGCCTTCCCCTCACTCGTCCAAAATCCCTCCTAGCTCTCCCAAGCCTATCCTTTGTAAACCAACTCTTTTCTTCTTCCTTCTTCATGTCTTTTGTCTTCACCTCTTCTGAGAATTAGTCTCATTGTAAGTATTATGTCTTCAATAAATTTGATTCTGTATATCTCTTTTATTTATTTTATTTTATCATGCATATAGTCGGTTATACCGCCTGCTTTAATTGCTCTCATGCATATGGCTGGTTATACCGCCTATATTTACTGCTTATATCACTAACTCTCTATAATATTATACTAGTTATATTATACTAATTATATTATATTTATATTATCTGGGATTTACGTCTTTGGTATCAGAGCCATTGGCGATTATATTATATTGTTATTGTTATTTTATATATTGTTATTGGTATTGTTATTTTACTGTCATTTTATTTTACATTAATATATAATAGTAACTATTTATATGTTATAAATAGACTATATAGTAACTATAATATATTATATAACATTAATATATAATCGTAACTATTTATATGTTCTAAATAGACTATATAGTAACTATATTATATTACATAACTATAATATATAATAATAACTATTTATATGTTCTAAATAGACTATATAGTAACTATAATATATTACATAACTATAATATATAATCGTGACTATAACTATATTGTAAATATAATATATTATATAACATTAATATAACTATAATATATTCTAACTATAATATATAATCGTGACTATTTATATGTTATAAATAGACTATATAGTAACTATATTATATTACATAACTATAATATATAATAATAACTATTTATATGTGACAATCCGATCCTATATTTTTAGGGATAAACTACGGATAATTGTATTAGGCTCGATAAATAAGTTAAAGTCCATAAAAGAATTTATCGAATAGATTATTTTAATTTGAACTTAGAGTTAAGCCTCCATTATTATTATTATTATTATTATTATTATTATTATTATTATTATTATTATTATTATTATTATTATTATCTCCAAACTCCTTAGTGTTAGACTCCAAACAATTCTAGATAAAACACCTAACTGATTTCCTTCATAAACCACTGCCATGCATGTCTTCAATTTATTTATCAAATTTATCCACTCACATGCACATACACGTTCCTTGCCTGTCTACGACTTCATACTTGGCTCTATCGCAGTCGTGTCCTTCGTATGCACGTTGCATCTCTAGGGTTTCCTTTCGGTTCTCTATCATATATATATATATATATATGCATGCAAGAATGATTGTGTTTTGTTCTGGAAGGAGAACGAGGGGAAAGAAACATGTCCTGTATGCGGAGAGTCGAGGTGGAAGGCCAAGAAAAATGTGCCGGTTAAGGTGTTGCGATATTTTCCTTTGAGCCCTAGGTTGCAAAGACTATATATGTATAAAAAAACAGCTGTTGATATGAGGTGGCACGAGGAGAAAAGAGTTAAGAATGACGCATACATGAGGCACCCGGCTGACTCACTTGCATGGAAATCTTTCGATGATCAATACCCAGAGTTTGGGATAGAAGCTCAGAACGTGCGTTTGGGACTCACTACTGATGGATTCAACCCTTTTGGGAATATGAGTACAAGTTATAGTACTTGGACCGTAGTGTTGATTCCGTACAATCTATTTACATGGAGATGCATGAAGGCACCGAACTTTTTGTTAACGTTACTTATTCCCACCCCGAAATCACCTGGGAATGATATTGATGTATTCATGTAGCCGTTGATTGAAGAGTTGAAAAAGTTATGGGAAACAAGCGTCAGAACGTATGATGCATCCACGTCGACAACTTTTCAGATGCATGCTGCAGTATTGTGGACTATAAATGACTTTCCGGCATATGGAAATCTTTCCAGTTGGAGTACTAAAGGGAAGTTAGCATGTCCGACGTATAATAAAGAAACTGCAAGTGAGTGGTTAACATATTCTCAAAAGTTGTGCTTCATGGGTCATCGACGTTATCTACCACCAAATCATGCATGGAGAAGCGAATATCCTAAGTTTGATGGGAGAGTAGAGGACAGAATTGCACCAAATGAATTGGCTGGAGAAGAGATAGTGGAACAACTGGTACATATTAGAGCAAACAATTTTGGCAAAGGCCGGGGTAAGAATAAGAGAAAAAGAGGCGAAGCAGAATTGAATTGGACAAAGCGTAGTATTTTTTTTGACTTGCCATATTGGTCGTCCTGCATGTTGCAACATAGTTTGAATGTAATGCACATAGAGAAGAATATATGTGATAATATACTGGGTACATTGATGAGCATTAATAAAAAAAAACAAAGGATACGATCAAGACAAGGAAAGATCTTGAGAGAATGGAAATTAAACATAATCTACATTTGCGAGTGGACGGCAATAGGGTGATCATGCCACATGCATGTTTCACGATGACGAGGGAGGAGAGGATGGATTTCTGCAAATGGTTGCAAGGTGTGAAGTTGCCAGATGGTTATGCCTCAAATATCAGTAGATGCGTGAGTCCTGTTGATTGGAAAATTAGTAGATTGAAAAGTCATGACAGCCACGTTCTTTTGCAAAAGTTATTACCGGTGGGAATTCGTGGGAAGCTGACATCTAATGTATGTTTTTTAAAGATTTGTGTACTCGAGTAGTAAATCGAGATATGTTGCAGAAGATGGAAGAAGATATTGCTACCATACTCTGTAAATTTGAGCAGATTTTTGCACTATCATTTTTTGATGTCATGGTCCATTTAGCAATGCACTTACCCCGGGAGGCATTATTGGGTGGTCCGGTGCAATTCCGTTGGATGTATCTAGTTGAAAGATATTTAGGTCGTTTAAAGCGCACTGTTGGGAATAAAGCCAGAGCTGAGGGTTCAATAGCAGAAGCCTATATACACGATGAATGGTTAACGTTTTGCTCTCTATATATTTGTGGTGTTGAGACACGATTTAATCGTCAAGAGCAAAATACTGATCTTGAGGCTCCGCCTCCTCGTGAACTATCAATGTTTTCTCAGAATGTACGACCATTGGGTGCACAAACGGGTTACAATTTAATTGATAGAGAGTTGGGTAAAGTTCGTTGGTACGTGTTAAATAATTTCCGAGAGATTGATTGCTATCTCAGGTATGTTGTTGCCTCCTCGTGAATTATAGTCAAATGTCGTTTAATTATAATTTTTGTGCTCAAAATATTAATTTCTTTTGCACATATATACAGTGATCACATGGATAAACTTAGGATGGAATGCGTAGAGAATATAGAGGCAAGACACGAGGAAGAATTTTCCGGATGGTTTGAACAACGTGTATGAACTAAAACTACATTGTGATTATTTGATTTATAATGTTTTGAATCTGGGTTACTTTTAATACGTATATATTATTGAAATTGATAGATTTTGGAACAACGTGCTCATGATCCCGGATCAGTTTCTTCTTAATTGTATGCATTGGCCCGTGGTCCCTCTAATAGAGCACTTCGATACACTGCATGCATGGTTCGAGGTTATAGATTCTATACTCTGGACCGTGAACGTAATAGAAAGACTTAAAATTGTGGTGTGTTGGTCGAGGGAAGTCATGGAACAGAAGATATTGACTATTATGGTGTCATACGTGATATTATAGGATTGAAATATCTGGGTGGGTCTGTAACATATGTCTTTAAGTGTGATTGGTGGGACTTAGGCGGTGGTCGGGTGTCGATACATAGGGATAATAACTTTACAAATGTCAATACGGCATCTAAATGGTACGAAGATGATCCATTTGTATTGGCTTGTCAAGTTACCCAAATCTATTACTTGATTGATCCAATGAAAAGTGTTGATGAAGATAGTGGAGAGATAACTTGGCGAGTAGTACAGAAATTTGTTCCTCGAAATATATATGAAGCAGGAACGAGTGTGGATTACGAGAATAGTGGAGATGAAGATGACACTCCGATAGTAGAGGCCTACTGTAACAACCCGACCCTAAGTTTAGGTTATAAGATAAGTTTTATATATTTTTCCTTTAACCATAAATAGTCTATTATTATTATTATTATTATTATTATTATTATTATTATTATTATTATTATCATCAGATTTATATTTTCAGTTTAATAAGATTATTATCTTTTTATTTTTAGTATTTTATTAAGACCCAATTTTGTTATAACCAATAGAATTTTGTTTGAATTTAAACTTTATTCTCTATATCCACCCGCAAGCCTCATTTATATCTCTAAATCTCATCTTTGATTTTCCTTCAGGTTGACATCGGAACCAACTCGAAATCCTATCATAAAAGCCCTAACTGATTTTATTTCCATAAATTCCAAGCCTCGCACGTCTCCACTCCCATGCTATCACATGCACGTCTCTATTGCTCTAAGTTTCCTTTTATTTCTCAAACACTTAGATATATATATATATATATATATATATATATATATATAAACACACACACACGGTTCTGATGCATGAAGAAAACCTCCAAGCCGTAAACCTCCCTCGAAGCCTTCCTCCCATGTACGTTGTTCCCTTGTCCAGAGCACCCAGTGCCGACTTGCATGCTGTGACCTCCCTCAAACAAACAAACGTTCAAGTCGTTCCTCCCGTTGCCTTTCACCTCGGCACCTGAGAATCACACAACCAGCACTCACCGTAGAGCAAACACGAGGCCACTGCACAACCACACACACGGCAGTGCACCAAGAACCACCAGCCTTCCCACATGCAGCAACCATCACACTGAAAATAGAGTCTTTCCGCAGCCCATGAAAGCAGCGCCAACCACCGAAGCCTCCCTCCCAGTAACCAGCAGCCACCCACACGGAAACCACTCCAAACTCCTCCACGTCGCACTCCCCAGCACCAACCATCACCCTAGGTAGCTCCACTCCCCCAGCCAATGTAAACCATAGCCCCTATTTTTTGCAACCGTAAAACAGAGCATCAACCGTACAAGCCAAGAACCCTCCTCCCTCAACCAAGTCGGCCACCCCACCGAAAACAGCCACAGAAACTGCCGGCCATCTCTGCCCAGTCGAGCCCACTTCATTCCGGTAAGCCGCTGTCGTCCGCCACCTTCACCTCTCCCTGCATACTCGGTGAACACAGCAGCCCCTCTTCAACTCTCGTTCTCCCTCTCGACGTCACATCACCCGGCCCAGAGGAAACCGTTGCATCGTCGGCCTTACCCCGGCCATCCTGTGCCACCTCAGCCCGTCCCCGTCGCATACCCCTCTCTCGGTGAGCCTCTGATTCTCTCGCACGGCCTTCCTTCTCCAGTAGCGCATGCCTTTTATTTGTTTTGTTTTCCTTTACTGAAAGCTTTCACGTGAGTTATTCTCCTTTTAAGTGTTTGTATCAGACTTTCCAAATAAGCCCCTTCACTAAATATCACAATTACTTTTATGCCTTTTAATTCGTGTTTTAAATATTATTACATGTATAACCTTATGTTTAAATATATGTTAATTATGAATGTTAGTACTTCATTTTACTTGAAGTGGAGTTTAATATTGTGAGTTGAGTTTAATTTCATTAGATAAATATATGAATCTTAAGATCATTTTTTTATAAGATAATGTTTAAGGAATTTCGAAATATATTTTAAAATATATCTTTGAGCCAAATATTTTAGTTGATTTTCCTTTGTATATATTGTAGGATTTTAATAAAACTATTATGTTATTAAGTATTAAATTAATATTGAATTATACTAATAGCCTACAATAATTTTATATTGAATACTATTAAGTTTATCCTTATGAATCGGGTGTTTCCAACAGTTGTATTTCTATTAATCTTATATATATATATATAGATAAAGTTATATATTTAATAATATTGAAAGATTTGATATTATATTAGTATTTAAATTTCAATGGTTAATCATTTATTTTAAATACTTTAAATCTATGCTATGAAGTGAACCTCTAATATTCTTATAGTAGATTTTGATATATTTATGCTATTGAAGTGTACATTTTTCAAAATAAAGAAATATGTTAAGAGTATTTAAATAATATTGATAATTATTATATTTTTTATAAGATTAAATAATTATGTTAAGAAAGTAAATCTATTTTAAGAATGTAGATTTTTATGACTTAATTAAAATAGCCCAAGTATTTTTACTAAATTATAATATGTTATTAGTATTTTAAGTAATTTAAAAATATCAGAATATTTATTTAATTATATTCTACGATATGAATTTAATTAAGTAGGTTATTAGTACATGTTATTCTAGACAGATTTAGTGACGTTTAAAATACTGCGTTTAGGTGACGAGTTACGAAGTGAGATTCAAGAAGAAGCGCAACAAGGTAAGTTATTTGATCACAAATTAGGATCATCATAGTTCAGTTTATATTTAAGTATTATTCAAGCCAGTTCATTGACAGCCTTTGTTTATGTACCACTCATGTCATATGCAACCATGTCATCCAGAATAGCATTTGATCATGTCATTCCGCATCATGTTCAAATTCAGAAATTATAATTATTTATGTATTATGTCATGCATCTCATGGTCATAAGACACGAAAGCTATCTTAAATTCAAGTGCAAGATAGAATCAGATCAGTTAGTCAGATGGTCATTCAGATGCATGGTACCAATGCAGTTCAGTTCAGGGTGGATGTGCAAGCCACAGACTCAAGCGTGGTCCACCATAGTATGCCAAAATACTATCAGCGGCTCCCCTCGTGGCCACGAGACGTGGGGCCGGTGCACAACCTCGCACACAGGGTTAAGTGTGCTGGCCAATCAGTTCAGTCAATTAAATCAGTTCAGTCAGTTAAATCAGTTCAGTCAGTTAAATCAGATCAGTCAGTTAATTCAGATAAATTAATCATGCATAGCATAAACATCAGTATGAACAGTCATGAATTTTAAGCTCTCAGCATGAAAAACTTTTATGAAAACCTTATGTTTAGTATGTTAACGTTGTGATGGATTTCTTACTGAGTATTTGACTCATTTTAGTTTGTTTTCATGTTTTTAACCACCCAGGTGAGGATGATGATTACGAGCAGACAGGCCAGGATTAGAAGGAGCATTTATTTTAATTTCATACCTTTTAGAAGAAATTTATTTTATTGCTTTTATGACATGATTTCTATTCAGTTTATTAAATTAAGTTTTTTTGAAGACATTTTTATTAGACAAAGTTTTATGAAATAAATCTTAAAATTGTTTTCTTAAATATGAGATCTATTGCCGGGTTTATTTTATGAAAAACACGTGACACTCCTAGCCTACGGGAAGGGGTGTTACACCTACCAAGAAGATGGAGAGGGTATTAACTTGTTTGTTGACCTCGGTGCACTCGAGTTGCTCCCCTTGTATAGAGATGACGTCCCACCCGTCCTTCTCGACCCTTCCGTATTAAATGATCATTCAATTCAAGTTAGTGAAGAATAAGAAGGACAAGAGTCAGAAGAAGAAGATGAAGCAGAATCTGGGAAGGAAGTGGATAAGGAGAACGAAGAAGAGGTTGATGACGACGACGAAGATGCTATTGAGGGAGATTCTGAAACAAGCATGGAAAATACATCCGAAGATGAAGAATAAAAGTATTAAATATTTTATTCATATAGGTGACTATAAAATATTTAACTTTTTAATAATTTTTTCTAATTAATTTTTTTTATCGTATTAATCATGCCTCAAGGATGCCGCCAAAACGATAATGAAAAAATTTGCCCCCTCCGCCTAGTCCAAGTCCCGAACCTATTGAGGACTCCCCATCCGAGTGTTTCCCTCCTGAAGATAAAGTGCAGACGCAAGACAACGACAATCAGTCGACACCTACCAGTAAGAAAATAACAACATAGTTAATTATATTTCAATACTTTTTTTTCAATAACTATATATATATAATTATATTATATCTAATAGTTGATGCATCCGCTCGTCACGGTCGTGATTATACACGTGGCATTTCCCTTGAGAAATGCCGAAGACATGGAAAACTCAAGATCAACATTCCTGATAATTCCACTGGAGGCATGGATGATATTGCAGCAGCGCTTTCCTCATATATTGGTACAGTTGTTCGAGCTTATGCTCCATTTTATGTGCGATCATGGCGAGATGTTCCGCTCGAGATTAAGGAGCACATTCGGAGCCGTGTGCTGGTAAGTTTACGTTGAGAGTACATTTGTTGTATACTAGATTAGTATATTATATTTTTGACGTAATTCTCTTATTAGGATGAATTCGACCTCGACTTTGGCCGTAGCGAGGATTTGAGAACTGTGAATGGGTTGATGGCTACAGCATTCCGATGTCACAAGAGACGATGTCATGATCACTTCAAGAAGTTTGAGACAGTTGAAGAGGCTGCGCAATCTCCTTTCCAGTAGATGAAATTAGACAATTGGAGAAAGTGTTGTGATCTTTTCGCAACTTCAGATTATCAGGTAATCTAGATTAATAATATCTAATGATTATTTACATATATATTTGGGCTATATATTTTATGTATATATATATCAATTAACATTCTTAATTAATTTTGTAACATTTAAGTTCTACGAATGCTAATAATAGATCCGCTTTGGCTGTCCACCATCATGCTGGTTCAAGATCATTCCACCGTCTTGCTAAGAAAATGGTAATTAATAATATTATAGAATATATTTATTTATTTAACTAATATTATTTAAGTACTAATATTATCTTTTTAAAATTGCTAATGTGGCTTTGTTAGAAACGTGATGATCCAGAAAACGTTTTTCTCATTCATGTCTATGCTGCTGCTCACACTAATGAGAGTAGTGAGTGGATGGATCCTGTCGCTGCAGATAATTATGTAAGTGTTGTTATTTTTGTTAAATAAATTATGCAACATGTGAAAAATTTATTTTTTATTTATTTTAATACGTTACTTATATTGTGTGTTTTCTTTGACATGGCAGGAAAAAATGATGGAGATATAGTCAGTTTCTGGGGAATCCTCTCCGAGTGACATAGACATATTCACGCAAGTGCTCGATCCCAACTCTAGTATGACAAGAGGTCTGGGACGATCTTTCAAGCATTCTGGTTCATCCTCCTCATCCTCTTCGACTTCACAAATTAATAATCTTACCAAAGATTTGGAAGCCGCACGACGCGAGAATAAGTATATGAGATCGAGGCAGCAAGACTTGGAGTCCCTCTTAGAGCGACAATCTCATTTAGAGACGCGTTTGCAGGACCAACAGAGAGACCAAGAAGAAAGAATGCGCAATGAAATCCAACAGCAACTACAACGGGAGATGATGGTGCAAATGGAGCGTGTTATGTCATTGCAACAGAAGCGGGGCGGGCGAGGAAAGAAGAAATGAATTCTCTCACTTTAATTCATGTACTTTTACTCTCTAATTTTAGAACTTTTTAAGACATTGTTAGTTGTAGAATATTTATGGTGTGTAATATGATACAATTAGTATGTTTCTTAATTTCTTAATTTTATGAAATTAGTGTATTTCTGATCTGTACGTTCGAATGTAACAAAAAAACATTCCAACAAGATCTCACATTCGAAAAAACGTTCGAACAAAAATACAAGATTTAGACGATTAACGTTCGATGAAACCTCCGAACGTACCATGTTCATTCGAACACTTCTTCTTAAACATTCGAACATACGTCTGAACGTTATCCTCGTTACATTCAGATGGTGTTCCCATAACGTTCAAACAAAAATTTGAACGTTTAATGCGTTCAAACGTATAAATGTCCGAACGTAAATATTATACGTTCGAACTATAATCAATCAACGAACGTAAACTTATGACATTCGAACGTAAATTGCTCGGGTTGGCGTTCGGACGTTAAAATTTACATCCGAATGTTACTTTCTGTGACAGTTTTCAACCGTCACAAAAAAATATAACGTTCAAATGTTATTTCGAACGGAACAACTCCAACCGTCACTAAAAATATTTTTAGTGACGGTTCAACAGTAAAGTGTCACTAAATGTATTTGGTGACGCACTTTAGGTGACGGTCTTGGTGACGGTTTCAAACCGTCACCAAATGTCTTTAGTGACATTTCTTTGATTTTTAGTGACAGTTTTCTCTGTCACAAAAGGCAAATTATGTTGTAGTGATACATTCCTTTTGTTTTCCCCTTAAAGACTCGATTGTTCATTCGCACAAAATTGGAAGGAAACTAAGGAATAGAAGTCATAAAATCTTGACAAAGATTATTATGATACCCCTTTTTATTTTTTTAGAAGCCTGTACCACCCCTCGTCATGCCATGAAACACACATCATGACACCTCTTCACCTTATTGCTATTTAGCTCTATGTTATAAACGTTGTAACTTATGTTATCAAATGAGAAATTGTGAAATTTCATTTCATGGAACATTTGCTATATTTATTGGGTGTCCTTTTTCACTACTCTATGTGTGTGTATATATTATGATAATTAGTGTAGAAGTTGATTGCTAAAATTCCCAAGGACATTAAAAAGAATAAGATGAAAAATAAATAAAAGACATCGAAAAGAATTGGTGAATACCATGACATGGTTAAGGAAGCTTTTAGTGGATTTGGTTGGGAGGATTCTTTAACATGAGACAAGTTGAAACTGGAGCTTTAGAGCCATGATAAATTGCTATATTTTCGTGTGTTTATTTTCATTACAAAGATTTATATTTGTTTACATAGTGCTCAGAATTCTTTTTAGTGTCTAAATTTGTAGTCAAGAAATGGTTGACAATACATATTTTGACACGTTACTATGGTACAACTTTGAGCCAAATTCATAGCAACAGTTGATCTCGCTGAGACTCATGAAAAGGAGAAATGCGCAAGTTATGTTACCTTGAGTACTACTAATGACATTGATATGATGATGTTATAAGATGAAGTTCTTTTGTAAAGCTTTAAAATCGATGAAATTGATGAAATGATATCACTTGAAATTGATGCTTTTCAAATGCTCAAGTGAAAAAGGAGAAAAACTTTTTATAAAAGCAAAAAAATACTAGATTATGGTAAAAAGAACACAATACAATTGCTCATCATTCGATAATATGGCTATGACAATTGATAAGGCAACTAATGTTATTAGTGTTATGGCAAAGTCTTTATCAAAAATATCTAGCTTAGAAACCTTAATTGCTTTGCAGGTATTGGACTGTATACAACTTGTGTTATTGACTTCATATTTTTTTGTGGATAATCCTATTTATAACGAGATTTAATTTCGTTGCACAGAAGTTGGATACCATTCCAATTCCTGTAAAGTTGTAACGATTTCGGTTGAAGTCTTTTTTATAAAGACTTTGCAATAACACTCTTAATATCAGTTGGCTTATTAGTTTTTCATCGTATTATATTTTTCATCGTATTCTGGTATTTTTGTTGCTTTTAGAAGACTGTTTCTGGTGAAGGTGCTTGGAAAGGATAAGCATCAAATCTCAAATAACATCATTTGTTTGCTTTCATCAACTTCAAGTTGTCAAAACAAATTGATGTCATCAATAGTGTTCGATATTATCAAAACAAATGATCACCTGTTGCCCTTCCTTTGGCCCAAAGTTGTGTCACATTTCTTGGCTGCAGGTTTAAACTAGTACGCGCGAAACAAAACATGATTGGTATTACTTAAAAAATAAAATTCTTGTAATTCTAAATTCACAAAAATATAGCTATGGGGGACTCTCAAGCTTCAGGATCAACATGCAACATACTTATAGAATCATTCCAACCAAATGAATTTAAAGTCATAAACCTTTCTTAAATATGTTATATAGCATTTACCAATATTTGATTTTTAGTTCATCCTTGAAGTTTTCACCTTATCCCTGTTAATGTCCTTATCAAATTTTACAATCAACTCCTTTACTAGTTCATCATAAGCCTTTGGGTAATATATAAATAATAGTTGGTATAAAATGATAGATAAACATACCAAAGTTCCCGTGAAACCTACTTTCATAATTTCTCCATAAATATGCCTTTGTATAAAATGATATACTCCTTAGACAGCTTAAATGTGCCACCCACCCTCCCCTTAGTAGCGAGGTTGGGGTGATAAGTCTCACCCTCAAAGGCAGATGGGTCAACCCCAGTTTTCCATATATATAAAGGGCGAAATAAATGAAGCATTTCATAAAACTTCTCTTCTTTTTCTCATTCCATTCCTCCCCTCCCAAAAAAAAATAAAGGTGTAAGGGTATTACCTCTTCTACTTTTAGTATGTGGCGCTCAAGGCGAGACAATCAATTAATGGGAAAGCATATTTTTGAGACGTTCTTTTGAGAACATTACAAACTTTGATGCTCTCTGTTGGTCGAAATCGCAAGTGCACAAATTGTAACAAGTAACAAAGTGAATGAGTAAGAATATCCTCCCATGAGGATTAAAAAATTATTAATAAGTACCAAAATTTATTAAATTATGATCTGTTTGATAATTCGAATAGGAATGAATTGTTGAACTAGAAAATTTAAAATAAGCAAATTCAAATAAGCAAATTGAGATCAAGCTAGAAAACAAGATTCTAGGGTTTACGATTCACCATAACTAATCCTATGTGAATTTCCTAATTGAATTAATTATAATTATTTCCTATTGTTGATAATCAAGTCTCTCTAATTTATTCATTAATCTTTATGAAGCATTAACAAAATATCTCAACAAGCAAATTTTCTACATCTCTGTGAAAATTATAAACTTGTCAAAATTCATTAAGAGCAAAGAAAACCTTAAGGTATCTCTATCCTACGGATTCCTTAAGGTATCTCCAATATAGGCTGAAACAATTATCACTTCTCAGTCTCAAATTGAAGTCCAAATCATGTAAACGGTGATTAATCATTCACAAGCATTAAGTCCAGAATGAACTACTCAACAATATGAAACAAATACTAAATTAATTCAATAAAACAAATATTCACATAATCATATTTAGGCTACATCGTAGCCCTAGAAAATAGAATTTAGTTCATAATAAAATTGAATAAAAACATATAAATCAAAGAGTTTAACATCCAGTAATTGAAAGAGATTCAGGAAAAAAAAACTCAAAAACCCGGCTTATCTTCCTCGATGTCAGCTGCTTCCCTCCAAAGCCAAGTCATAAACTCTTGATGCTCTTCTTTTTTCGTTGAAGCCATCCTCACAAGGAAGGAAAATCAATCCCCAATCCGCGCTGTCAATTCTACAAATTTTCAGGCTTAGATTGCAGGCCCTTTTTGCTTGGAAAAAGTGGGAATTACAACAACTCTATTTGGAACAATTGTAGCCCGTTACGATAGATTTCAATGCCTTTTGAATCAGCTCAATCTGATCTCTAATGCGAAAGATGTAGTGAGAATATTCAAGATTGTGCAGAGAAGCTTCCAATTCAGGATTACGTTAAACCCCTTTGTTTCTTTCCTTGAATGTACCAAAATATCCTTATTTTGTACTAAACCTTCTTGGTCCTTCAAACACAAGCAAATAAATAAAAATAAAATAAAGTCAAAAGGAATAAAGGAAAACTAACAATTTTAATAAGTAAAAGAGTAATAAAAATCATGTAAAAATTACACTTATCACACACTCTCTCTCTCTCTCTCTCATTAAGATTCATTATTGTTGGGTGCAGTTATCATAGATTGTAAACTAAGGTAAACTGGTGTGAGATGAACTTATCGTAAGCTTATTGTCAAAGGGACTGCTAGCTAGCTATGGAAGCTAAAGTTGAATCATGGTCTATTCTTGATGGTTCTCCTCAAACAATAAATCAAGTCGTGAGCAATTTCCTTGTGGTCAAGAGAGATTGGTATGCCTTACAATCTATTAAATACTAAGTTTTATTCAATGAAGAAAAAGGAATGGATTTTTTAAACTGGGAAGATGATGACCCTCATTATCTTCTTGTATTTCAATCGAAAGACAAGAAAAAGGAGTTGTGGTAGTATGGGACAACAGGCTTTTGCTTGCTACTACGAAGCTAGCCTAGATGTTCTCTATTTTTGCTGCAACTCATCTAATACCAATCAAGGAACATCCCCATGTCAGAGATACCCTTCCAAAACCCAAGGGTTAGTAGGCCTGGGTTTCAAAATAAGGGATTACTTTCAGAGTGCTCCATCAATGCCGTGAGGCAAATCAAGCTGCAGATTTTCTTACTAAACAAGGTGAGTTGGGCTCCAATTCTAATTATGATGCCTATGACTATTTGTCAAGGCTGTTAAAGGGCATTGTTAGGATTTATAAAGTGGGTCTCCCAGCCATTAGAACTTAGCTGGTTGTGTGTTTTGGTTTTGGTTTTTTTTTTTAGGCTTGACCACATAGGCCTGTTTAGAATTTTGTGTTTTCCCTTATAGGCCTGTTTAGAATTTTTTTTTGGTTTGGTTTGGTTGTTTATTTTGATTTGATACAAGGGGTGGTTTTAGTGTCTTATCTATAAATCCTAAGTGTCAGTCTTGTTATCAAGGTATTTCTCCACAATAAATTAGGGCTATTAATAAAATTTGAGATTGGGTCACTATTGGACATGTGACCTTCAGTAAAAAAAAAAAAAAAAATCTAATTTTTCAGTCGTTAAATACACCGGTCACCAAGGACTACTTTTGTTCTCTTTGATTCTCTTTTGAGCAGATAATATATTTCTCTGATGTTTTTCTCCAACCCAAATTAGGTGACCAACCAGTATTACATTAATGTCACTTTCTCTCTCTGTCTAGTAGTAAGAAAATATCATATTCTCTCTAGTACTCATGCCCTTTATGATATGTGCTCAGATTTGGCTTGATTGTTTGTGTTCTCGGGAAATATTGGAACGGGCTATTGGCATTCATGACTTGGTCGTCAATCTGAAGCTCCAGGAAGATATATTGCCTAAGAAATGTCCTCAAAGAAGAATTTGCAGTGAGTTTGGGAAATTTCAATATGGCGACTAACATCAAGGGTGGAAAAGGGAATCCTGGTATTAGCTTGCTCCACTTATTCCCCAGCCACATTGTATGTTGAATCTCATTCTTGGTCAGATGATACTGAAGCCGTAGTGAAAGAATAGGTAGATATTGTTTGATTCTTTTTATTTGTTCTTTATTGAGGCGGCATTTGCAAGACATTTGTCAATGCAAAGCGTTCCGTCTCATCTTGTCCCTTTCATGAGGTTGGTGTCTGTATCATTCAAATGGTTTTCAATGCCGCCTTTTGAATTTGGTACATATCGTTTTAAACTAATTATATGGTGCCTTGACAATCCTATTATTCTAGCAGAGTCAGCTGTGGAGGATTTTTATCTGGTCAAGGAAAATTATAGGAGTTTGACCTGCCAGGAGAGTTCCCAGAATCCTGGCCAAAATTGCTGGAAGCTCTCGATCTTAATGACAATGAAGAGAAACAGCCTGTTGCAGCACTGCAGCATAAGCTATTTTACCATACCTTTGGAGGTATGCCATTCTTTGCATGTGTAAGGAGGGTTTGGGTGTAGAACGTTTTCTCCTTTCTGAAAATTAAAAATCTTGACAACTATGTAGCTATATGATCCTTATAGTTTTTTTTTTTTTTTTTCTTCCCCCAATGAGGACTTTTGATTAATGATTTAATCAAGCTGCACTTTGGAGTGCTTGAATGATGTTCTGTAGTTACCAATATGTATAATCTTTGCTGTTATTGGTTTCAAATAATAATAAATTTCATGACTTTTTGTATAGGAGGATTCAAATAGCTGAGTTAAATAGGACAATTTTCTGAAACAGATGTCCCATTTGCCATAGTTTTCTCTTGGGCTTTTTGATATTTCTTCCAAGTCAGACACGGAAGAAGTGAAGAATGAGTTTCCAGTATGTATTATAGTGTAAGAAGTCCTGTGGTTGGATGATTTGATTCTGGCTAATTGGATATCAAATCCGTGCTTCCTTTACAGCTGACCGAGCTGGTTGGCTCGAGTATTGCCAAGCAGTAAGTTAACACAACTGCACACATATATATCATTTCTTGACTGCTAGATATTTGAGTGCTGCAGATTGTGCTGTACATTTTTTACCTTCTTGCGTCAAATTGAGATTTTAAGATTATACCTCAAGAATAAAGTTCATAGATAGCTGATTGTGTCATCTTTGTTATCGAATGGCCTATGGAAAACATTAAAAACAAGCCCGTTATTAGTCAACTGGGGTAATTTTGAACTAATTTTTGGTTTAATTGCCAGCAATTCGCTGTTGAGCTCTTTACTTATCAAAAAAATGAAATAATTATTGGACTACAAGAAAATTTTATAAAATGATAACTTGGTTGATCGACAAGGCAACTGGATTTGTCACCTTCCCAAGTTTGGACCTATTTTGAGGCGGTATTCCTCTAGTTCTTCATCTAGTTGGCGATTATTAGTCCATGTTGAGCGAATATCAATTTTATAAAATGATAACTTGGTTGATCGACAAGGCAACTGGATTTGTCACCTTCCCAAGTTTGGACCTATTTTGAGGCGGTACTCCTCTAGTTCTTCATCTAGTTGGCGATTATTAGTCCATGTTGAGCGAATATCTTTGATAATGTTCTTCTAAGCTCACATGAGAATTGAAACATTGTGCTTTATCTTAAATTTTATCATATTGATTAGCCCGTCAGTGGCAGACCTACCTTATGTCTACGCCCCCAAAAAAAAGTTTTTTTAAAAAATTCAAAATATACCCTATATTTTATTTATAATTTTATAAATTATATAGCAAATGCCCCCCCCCCCAAAAAAAAAAATTTACAATTCCCATATGTTCTTTAAAATTTTTAAAAACTTCAATATACCTAAAAATGTCTTTCTTCAATTTTTTTCCTATAGTTCCAAAATTTTGTATAATTTTTATATATTATTTATTTTCAAGGATGTGGCCTCATCAAAATTAAATTAAAATTAAGTTTAGGAAAAATATTAAACTTTTTAATATGGATCTCCAAGTTTTTTTGTTATACAATATTAGACTTCTTAATATGAAATTCAAAGTGAAAATATAAAAAAAAATTATTTAGGATTGATGATTTACATGAAAGGTAGTTGAGAGGTTTTATCCTCTAGATTTTATTGAGTAAAAAAAAATTATTTAAGGTCTCAATTATAGCATTATATGCTTAATGTGATACAAAAATATTTAGATTTTGCATGAAACTTGATAAACTAGTTTACATACTAGAATGAAAGATGACCTCTTAAAAGATCACTTAATAGTTTGGATGAAGAAAATAAATTCTAAATATTTGATTATGAAAATAATAATGGATTAATCTTATTTCATGAAACATTATTGTCAAAATTTTGAAATATATATTAAGTTGTGTTTTTTAGAATTTTATTTCTATGTATATGTAACAAATTATTGAGATCTAATTTTATATATAATTATATTTTTATCACTTTTTTAATATTTTAGTTTTTTTTTATTTTATATAAATATGTCACACAATAAAAAAAAGTTGGCTCCCCTTATAAAAGTTCTTGATTTCGCCACTGATACAGTTGACACAACATATTTAAAAAAAAATATTAAAGTGATTGATCTAATCATTTGAAATATGTTACATATAACGATGAGCTGAGTTTAGGTGTTGAAGATATCTCAAGTATTCTGAGATTAGTCTATACGGTTGGAGTAGTTTCACATTCAAACAGGTTTGAAATATTTTCAAACATCCGAATCCCTCTTCAAAGCACTGTTTGCACTGTCAAAGGTTGTCCATCTCCATCAATGCATGCTCCCCAATGAAAGGCCTTTCGTACAAGCACTTCTCTCTCCCTCTTTGTCACTATTATATATTATATATAGATTAAAAAAAATTAAATTACTATAATATTTATTATTATTATTTAAAATAATAATAAAATTATTATAATATTTATCATTATTATATATAAAAAAAATAAAATCACTATAATATTTATCACTATTATATATAGATAAAAAATAAAATATATATAATATTTATCATTATTATATATATATAAATAAAATCACTATAATATTTATCACTATTATTTATAAATAAAAAATAAAATTATTATAATATTTATTACTATTATATATAAATAAAATCATGATTTCATCATCATTAAAAAAAAATCGATGATTGATGGAACTCACACATTTTTCAACTATTAATTTAAAAGTCAACAATTCAACATATTCCATACATCTAAACAACTCAAAACACTTTTCAATAAGACCCACAAACTCATTCTAATCTCTATCATAATTATTCACAATACTTCTCAACACTTCTTACTATTCAAACGAGGCAAGTAATCATAAAGAGTAGGATTGCAAAGCCTACGGCAGGCATGCACCCGATTAGGTACCGTGAATACTAAACTACTTCTACTACTATACTTCTATGTACTCGTGACTTGTCACAATCTTCCTCTTATCTACGCAATCTTCCTCTGAATATATTTTACTGTTTGAAAAGAGATATACATAATATATAAATTTTAGGACAATGATACTCTTTTAACTTTTTTTTATAATTATTTTACAATTTATTTTAAATAACCAATATAATTAAGTCACTTTATTAAAAATAATTTCAATTTTACATGATTATCTTTCATCTTAAATAGAGTTATAAATTAGTTGTAGACTAATTGTATGTTTATAATTTTTTTTAAATTTTCTATTATTTTAATTATTACATATAGCCTGTTGGTGGTATAAATCTCCGCAATAAATATATCAAAATCTACATGCTGTGTGTGACCGTATCTATATTTTTTCAAACACATAACTGACAAAGCTATGAAAAAAAAATGAGTTAGAGAGAGATATGACTTATCATTGGACGATCCTTATACTTGGGAAAAGAATCTAATCTTCTAGTCGAATGAATTTTATCAAACCAGTTAGAGAGGGCTGTTTGAATTAGGGAGGAGGTGAAAAATGAGTTGAGATAGTTTGTAAATAGTAGAATAAGATATTTTATGAATAATATTTTTTAATATTATTATTATTTTAAGATTTGAAAAAGTGAATTTTTTATTATTTTTGTATAGGAATTTGAGAAGACTCTTTTGAGATTTAAAAAGGTTAAATTGTTTATTATATTTTAGTATGAGAATCTGAGAAGATTCTTTTGAGATTTGGAAAAAAAAATATTATTATATTTTGTGTAGGAATTTAGAAAAATTGTAATGATGAAAATGAGATAAGTTGAGATGGGTTGATAAGAGTTTTGAAAACAAACAATCCTCTATTTCTCATTGTATACCTTTAAACAAGATGTTAGGTATATAAATAATATTATAAAATTAATATGGAAAATGATCTACATACAACTGTCGTATAATTATTTTATAATTTTATAGAAAATCGAGAGTAGTTTTGTAAAACTGAAATCTATTTTTAATAAAGTAGCGTATTTGTATTAATTCATTGTAAAAGAATTGTAAGTGTATTATTACTCAATTATCAATAACTATTGTATAAATTTAATGGTTTGATATAATGCATTAGATCGTACATATCTAAAGAAGAATACAAATGCATATCTAATGAAGCTTCCGAAGATGGCAGATAGAAAGAATTCATATGAGTTATGAAACCGAAATTCCATTACCCAACTAAGGCCAAATCTGACTTGATGAACCTTTTGTAGGACTTTTCAGTTCTAGTGAACATTTGGGAAACACTATCGGCTATTGCTCATTCATCAACTCATTTGGTAGTTTTGTTTTCCTTTCTTCTCCTTTTGAGAGTGGTATGGAATTTTTTCTAATGACTTGGTGATGACTCATTCAGTAATGGCTTGTTGTGCAACTTTGATGGTGTTCAAAACTGAATTGATCCTGGGAATGGTTCCAGAGTTTGACCGGCCATGACTTTAGGGCCGAAAAGATTAATAGCTGATTGGGAGAATTCATCGGTTGCCAATATAAAGATTAATAGCTGATTGGGAGGGATTAATATTGAGTATTCCAGGAATATGACGATTGGAGCTCAATGCGTGAATCAATAATGAAACAGATGGATCAAAATGATTTCCACTTATTTCTATGGGCAACCTGATGTCAATAGAAGGAGAGAAACTTGGGATTTGCTATCTTCATTCAAACCTCAAACCAGTTAGGATGTTGTGTGATTGGGATTTTAATGAGATTACATCTCAAAGAGAACAACAAGGTGGTAGAACCAGAAATGAAGCTTAGATGGAAGATTTTAGAAGGGCTTTGGAACCTGGAAACTGATACAATTTGGGTGGAGGGGCCAAATATACATAGTGTAACAAACATAGTGACGAGTCTTTTAAAAGAAAATGTTGGACAAAGCAGTTACAAACAATATGTACACGGAAGTGTGGATGGAAGGTTTGGTTGCTAGGAACTCAGATCATAGACCACTTCCTTTTTGTAGCATGAATGCAAAAAGATTTGAGTTTAATAAGAAGATTTTTTTAAGTATGAAGCCAGTTGGGGTCTTGAGGAAGAATGCAGCAGGATCATAGAATATAAGTGGAATGGATGAGGACCACTGTTAGTACAGATCCTATAAAAAGTGTGCAAGACTGCCTGAACCTTTGCAATGCTGCTGTAAGAACAGGGGATTGGTGATCAGGGAAAAGTATGATTTTCTGAAGAAGTTGCAAGATGAGGAAATATGGAAGAAGTAAAGAGGTTACAAGGGAAGCTTGGAGAATTGTTAGATAAAAAAAGATTTAAAATGGAGATAATGAGCAAAGAGACATTAGTCTCAGCTAGGAAGGCTCAAATTATTTAATGATAGAGGAAGAATAAAAACCAACATAAATTTCAAGCCTACATTGAGGACCCACCTTAGTGTGTTGGGAAGGTGCAATGGGAACATACACAACACAACCAAAAGTATGAAGATGAAAGATATATGGTGGTTGACAAAATACAAGTTGCAATGAGAAATATTTATTAGAACATTGCTAGGTACAAGCCCCACATAGTTGTAAAAACGATGGTCCAACTATAAAGGGACTTCAGGGGCTTGTCTATTTATGGCTTGTACATGTCATTATTCTGTTTATTATAAGTCGTTGGTCTTATTCGAACCAATTAAAAATTGCATGTCCCCAAAGAGAGACATGTAGTTTTGTTTTCAAAAGTAATAGTCAAGCAATTAATTGCAAACGTTTAATAAATGACTAAGCTAAATCGTCCTAAATATGGGTATGGACAATAATATATTCAATATTAATCCCAACTGATATGCAATAATCATCAAAACTTGTAGATGTAAATTCTTCTGCATTATCTAATCGAATAAACTAAATTGGATAATAAATAAACTGAGTCTGTGATCTAATAATTTGTTAAAGAAGTCTAGAAAATGTAACATTTCAAATAGAGAATAGATAAACATGTGACCATTTAGTTGATGTATCTATTAAATCCATAGCATATCTAAAAGGTATACATTGTAGATGTATAGGCCAACATATATATCCATGAATTATTTGTAAAAGTGATGGAGATTCAATAATTATCTTGGAAGGAGATGGTCTGATAACAAGCTTTTCTTAGGAACATGCTAGACATGGATAATCAAATGGTAAATGAATCTTCTGGTTCTTTAATATATAAATTCTTAATTATTTAACGCATCATAATTGATTCCAAATGACGAAGATGATCATGCCAAAACATAAAGACCTTTATATTTGAACACTTCTTGTGCACTACAACATGAGATTCAATTGTTTTCATTGTTATATAGTATAATCCAAAAGAGAAAACTATTAATTTTTTTAATATGAGCTTATGACACAAATTTATTATTGTAATGTAAAGATATTCATGATCACTGCCTTCATTGGTAATTTTAACATGATAACCATTATGATGAATACCTTTAAAATTGAGTAAATGTTTTCTAGATTTTGAATAATACAAAGTATCTTCAATACAAAATGTTGTTCCTTTTGATAACATGATATTGGCATTCAATTAGATTTGATGGATATTTTATCGACATTGGCTCTATTTAAAACTAAATATTGAAAATGTTTCTTATTCTTAAAAATTATGTGTTGTACAACTATTTGCCAGACATATATATTCTCCAATTATTTTGGAATTAGTCAATGCATTAATATAATTGATATTTACTTATAAACAAATATATGTATAAAACTTTATTGCAAAAGAATGTTTAAAAAGATGTATTAGAAGAGAATAACTCAAACATAATGTGATTACATAATAAATAAAGAAATTAATTATCATGGTCATATTCATCACTAATCAAAAGATCATTGTCTCCGTTAGGATCCATAAAGAAATCAAAAACACTTAGCGTTAGGTCTATCCCATTTGGGTTATCAAAGTAAGTTAGATGCTCTTTTAGATCATTGTTGGCGGAAAAATTCATTTCGACCTTTTTTTTCTACTTCATAGATGCTTGATATAGGTCAACCAAATATTTAGATGTATGATAGTAAGTGACCAATACCATTTCATACCACACATATGACATTTCTTGTCACATTTCTTTATAGGCTTATTCTGCCAGCTTTTGTTTTCATCTTACTTTGTCATGGTATGGTTCCACTTTTGGTGGTATGTAACATTTCTTTCTTAAAAATTTTGAGTATGCTCCCATTGATTCCAATAGTTTTTTCTACCATGTCCACGACCACGGTTGGACAAGACTGATGATTTCTTATTAACAACTCGTTCTTTTGTTCGACCACTAGTAAACAAGATATTAGTTCAGAATACTAAGTGAACTTTTGCACTCCATATTACTGCTACAGGAACACATTCGAGGCATGAATATATTCTATATTTCATTTCAAACATATCTTCATTGGTGGCCTTTTCTCTTAAAATCTTGCAACTTTAAGTGCATCAAATCATAATGAGCTTTTGAGAGAATCACGATCTTATGGTCAATCCATTAAACTATCTCATATAATTAATGGATATTTAATTGTGAGGTACCCAGTTTTCAATTTTCATATAGATGGTTGTGAAAAGAAAATCATCGCTTTAACGAGATCCTGCAAAGATGCTTCATTTAATTTCTTAATAATATTTTCAAGATTCATTTATTAAGATATACTTTAGCATTAAGTATCCATGATAAATAATTGTAAACAGAAACATCGAGGACAACAAATTCGAGTTTTGTAAGATTTGACATGATTTATAACAAATACGTTTAAGTATTAAATGAGAAATAAGTATTTAAAATAAAACTGACGCATATAAGACAAGAATATTTATCGCATTGATATGATATAACATTATACTTTATAGAATATCGTATAAATCATGTCAATATTTTACAAAATGATTTATATCGCAATAAGTAGATTTTATTATTTATAGAATAGAAACTTACAGTGGTAGGTAAATGTTACGCAAGTATCTTGCCAGAGACCAAAAGAACACAACAATTAGCAAGAGAATTGAAAGTTGCAATATAGACTTAGCTCTTCAGGAGCTCAAAATCATTCATTTCAAATTTCTTGTGTTGTACAAATGATCCTCAAGACAAACTTTTATAGGTATAGGATGATAAAGTAATACATTAGTTAATAAGATACATTTATGAATTTAGAAATTTCAAGAATTGGTACATTCATGGGGTAGAATTCTAAGAGGTCGAATCTATATGGTCATCCACCAAGTTCATGTATGCATTTACAACAAAAGTTGTAACACTTGGGCCCAAGGCCCAGGTCTAGATGAAACCCAGCCCGGAAGACCCCAGCATAAACAGCATCATTTCGGTGAGTCTCCTTCTTCCCTTTTTGATTTCTATCTTCCCCGACAGTTTCCTTTTCCAGTTTTCTTCTTTTCAAAAACCTCTCCATTTTGATTGCCATCTCCCCACATGTTCTTCAGTCTATTTTCTTTTCATATCAAGTTTTTCGCTCTCACAAGATCGAACTACTCTCGAACTACCCCTCTACAATTTTTTTTTCTTCTTCATCATTGTTAGGGTTGGTGAGTTCGTGGCCTCCCAAATACCTTTTCGTTGCCATCGACTGGTTCAACACGATGAGCCTCTCTTTATCTCCCTCCCAATTCTTTTGTTTTCCTTTTCTTACCTCTCCGACTTTTTCATGAATTTTCCTCGGGCGTATGTACAGTCTGCTCATGGGTCTCAAGATTCTAGTGTGGCCATCGAGCCTTGCCTTAGATGTGCTAGCATTAGTAAAAATCTCCTCCCACCGTCCGATTTCAATCTCCTTATTATTTTTATTTTATTTTATTTTTCACACACACACCCTCTCTATTTTAGTTCATCGTGTACACACTCAGACCACTCAATCCCTCATTGTGTAGATCACTATCTCTTTCACTAGATTTCAGTGATTTTTGGGCTAAGAATTCTGTGGGTTGCTTTGAATCGGAGTTGTACAAAGCCATTTTTGACTTTATTAGGTAATGCCCTTCAGCATTTGATAGTATTGTTCTTTAACTACAAGTGTAAATCACAAGTAACACCTCCATTGTGTCACAGGGCCTTGATATAATTGTTAGGCAGCATCCTCTCGCTTTCGTTTTCATTGTACTAATCTCACGAATTTAGGTAAGTTAATCTGTAACGATAGTATTGTTTTTATTATATACTTGATATTATGATTTGTATTTTAGTTTTTTTATGTGAAGACTTTTATGTTTAGTTGTGTAGTGAGTGTGATATTTTTGGAATCACTTGGTTGGATTGAAATGTAGATAATATGAAATTAATGTGGTGGATGTGGGGATTTAGAATTACATAGCTGGTTGGGAATAGCGGTGGCCAAGGGCAGAGTGGTGTTTTTGGTATTGGTTGTCTTCGATTAAATGCATGTTGGTAAGAGGTAAGCTGTATTAGTTGTGTTTGACTGCTACGTGGAGATTTTAGTAGCTGTGTTGGGGTTTAAATGCAAATGATTTGAGGAGGGGACTATTCGGGTTTAATTTTATGATAGACATTGAGTTAAAAATGGGCTATTTTGGATTATTACTCAATAAATAGTAGCTTACTAGATTGGTTTATTAAATGTTGCGTATATGTTTTGTTTAGGTGATATTACTGCTAGAGTTCCGACTCAAGACATAGATAATACACGAAAGTCAGGTAAATGGGATTTCTATACTAGCTTTGCACAAAAGAAATGAAATGACGTTGATTTTGAAAATATGCATGTTTATCTTTGAAAAGTAATATGAAAAATGACCTTAGATG